>CATORF010000873.1:253200-853200 GCA_951804975.1 Anthophora plumipes | reverse complement strand
AGCTATTTAATGCGAGAAACCCGTTCTCTGGTTGTTTTCACCACTCCACAGTGCGTTTGATATGCAGAACAGGCGATATCTTGATTTTCGAGGTGTTTCCAGCTGAGATATGCATTTTCTGCGATAATCTTGGTGGGTCTTTTGTCAGAAGTATGCAGAATCATCTAGATCGCTCTTTTCGAGCTACTTAATGCACGAAACACGTTTTCTGGTGTTTTCACCACTCCACAGTACGTTTGACATGCAGAACCGGAGATATCTTGGTTCCGGTCGGGTTTCAAGCTGAGATATGCATTTTCTACGATAATCCTGGTGAGACTTCTGCCAGAAGTATGCAGAATCTTCGAGAACGCTCTTTTCGAGCTACTTAATGCGCGAAACACGTTTTCTGGTGTTTTCACCACTCCACGGTACGTTTGAAGTGCAGAACCGGAGATAACTCGGTTTTCGTCGGGTTTCAAGCTGAGATATGCATTTTCTACGATAATCTTGGTGAGACTTCTGTCAGAAGTATGCAGGATCATCGAGAACGCTCTTTTCGAGCTACTTATTGCGACAAACACGTTATCTGGTGTTTTTAGAACTCCACAGTGCGTTTGATATGCAGAACCAGCGATATCTTGGGTTTCGTGGGGTTTCAAGCTGAGATATGCATTATTTACGATAATTTTGGTGAGATTTCTGTCCGAAGTATGCAGAATCATCGAGATCGCTCGTTTCGAGCTATTTAATGCGAGAAACACTTTATCTGGTGTTTTCACCACTCCACAGTTCGTTGGATATGCAGAACAGTAGATATCCTGGTATTCGTGGGGTTTCAAGCAGAGATATGCATTTTCTGCGATAATCTTGGTGAGACTTCTGTTAGAAGTATGCAGAATCGCCGAGATCGCTCGTTTCGAGCTATTTAATGCGAGAAACACGTTATCTGGTGTTTTCACCACTCCACAGTGCGTTGGATATGCAGAACCGGAGATATTTTGGTTTTCGTTGGGTTTCAAGCTGAGATATGCATTTTCTACGATAAGCTTGGTGAAACATCTGTCCGAAGTATGCAGAACCATTGAGATCGCTCGTTTCGAGCTATTTAATGCGAGAAACACGTTATCTGGTGTTTTCACCACTCCACAGTTCGTTGGATATGCAGAACAGTAGATATCCTGGTTTTCGTGGGGTTTCAAGCAGAGATATGCATTTTCTGCGATAATATTGGTGAGTCTTCTGTCAGATGTATGCAGAAACATCGAGAGCGCTCTTTTCGAGATATTTATTGCGAGAAACACGTTATCTGGTGTTTTCACCACTCCACAGTGTGTTTGATATGCAGTACCAGCGATATCTTGGTTTCGGTCGGGTTTCAACCTGAGATATGCATTTTCTACGATAATCTTGGTGAGACTTCTGTCAGAAGTATGCAGAATCTTCGAGAACGCTCTTTTCGAGCTATTTAATGCGAGAAACACGATATCTGGTGTTTTCACCACTCCACAGTGCGCTGGATATGCAGAACCGCAGATATTTTGGTTTCCGTGGGGTTTCAAGCTGAGATATGCATTTCCTGCGATAATCTTGGTGAGACTTCTGTCCGAAGTATGCAGAATCATCGAGAACGCTCGTTTCGAGCTACTTAATGCGAGAAACACGTTATCTGGTGTTTTCACCACTCCACAGTGCGTTTGATATGCAGAATCAGCGATATCTTGGCTTTCGTGGGGTTTCCAGCTGAGATATGCATTTTCTGCGACAATCTTGGTGGGTCTTTTGTCAGATGTATGCAGAATCATCTAGATCGTTCACGTTATCTGAAACACGGTGTTTTCACCACTCCACAGTGCGTTGGATATGCAGAACCGGAGATATTTTGGTTTTCGTCGGGTTTCAAGCTGAGATATGCATTTTCTGCGATAATCTTGTTGAGACTTCTGTCCGAAGTATGCAGAAACATCGAGAGCGCTCTTTTCGAGCTATTTATTGCGAGAAACACGTTCTCTGGTTGTTTTCACCACTCCACAGTGCGTTTGATATGCAGAACCGGCGATATCTTGATTTTCGTGGTGTTTCCAGCTGAGATATGCATTTTCTCCGATAATCTTGGTGGGTCTTTTGTCAGAAGTATGCAGAATCATCTAGATCGCTCTTTTCGAGCTACTTAATGCGAGAAACACGTTATATGATGTTTTCAACACTCCACAGTGCGTTTGATATGCAGAACCAGCGATATCTTGATTTTCGAGGTGTTTCCAGCTGAGATATGCATTTTCTGCGATAATCTTGGTGGGTCTTTTGTCAGAAGGATGCAGAATCATCTAGATCGCTCTTTTCGAGCTACATAATGCACGAAACACGTTTTCTGGTGTTTTCACCACTCCACAGTACGTTTGACATGCAGAACCGGAGATATCTTGGTTTCGGTCGGGTTTCAAGCTGAGATATGCATTTTCTACGATAATCCTGGTGAGACTTCTGTCAGAAGTATGCAGGATCTTCGAGAACGCTCTTTTCGAGCTACTTATTGCGACAAACACGTTATCTGGTGTTTTCAGCACTCCACAGTGCGTTTGATATGCAGAACCAGCGATATCTTGGTTTTCGTGGGGTTTCAAGCTGAGATATGCATTTTTTACGATAATTTTGGTGAGATTTCTGTCCGAAGTATGCAGAATCATCGAGATCGGCCTTTTCGAGCTATTTAATGCGAGAAACACGTTCTCTGGTTGTTTTCACCACTCCACAGTGCGTTTGATATGCAGAACCGGGAACATCTTGATTTTCGTGAGGTTTCGAGCAGTGATATGCATTTTCTGCGATAATATTGGTGGGTCTTTTGTCAGAAGTATGCAGAATCATCTAGATCGCTCTTTTCGAGCTACTTAACGCACGAAACACGTTTTCTGGTGTTTTCACCACTCCACAGTACGTTTGATATGCAGAACCGGCGATATCTTGGTTTTCGTGGGGTTTCAAGCTGAGATATGCATTTTCTGCGATAATCTTAGTGAGACTTCTGTCCGAAGTATGCTGAATCATCGAGATCGCTCTTTTCGAGCTAGTTAGTGCGAGAAACACGTTATCTGGTGTTTCCACCACTCCACAGTGCGTTTGATATGCAGAACAGTACATAACTTGGTTTTCGTGGGGTTTCAAGCTGAGATATGCATTTTCTGCGATAATCTTGTTGAGACTTCTGTCCGAAGTATGCAGAATCATCGAGATCGCTCGTTTCGAGCTATTTAATGCGAGAAACACGTTCTCTGGTTGTTTTCACCACTCCACAGTGCGTTTGATATGCAGAACAGGCGATATCTTGATTTTCGAGGTGTTTCCAGCTGAGATATGCATTTCCTGCGATAATCTTGGTGACACTTCCGTCCGAAGTATGCTGAATCATCGAGATCGCTCTTTTCGAGCTATTTAATGCGAGAAACACGTTCTCTGGTTGTTTTCACCACTCCACAGTGCGTTTGATATGCAGAACAGGCGATATCTTGATTTTCGAGGTGTTTCCAGCTGAGATATGCATTTTCTGCGATAATCTTGGTGGGTCTTTTGTCAGAAGTATGCAGAATCATCTAGATCGCTCTTTTCGAGCTACTTAATGCGAGAAACACGTTATCTGATGTTTTCAACACTCCACAGTGCGTTTGATATGCAGAACCAGCGATATCTTGATTTTCGAGATGTTTCCAGCTGAGATATGCATTTTCTGCGATAATCTTGGTGGGTCTTTTGTCAGAAGTATGCAGAATCATCTAGATCGCTCTTTTCGAGCTACTTAATGCACGAAACACGTTTTCTGGTGTTTTCACCACTCCACAGTGCGTTGGATATGCAGAACCGGAGATATTTTGGTTTTCGTGGGGTTTCAAGCTGAGATATGCATTTTCTGCGATAATCTTGGTGAGACTTCTGTCCGAAGTATGCTGAATCATCGAGATCGCTCTTTTCGAGCTAGTTAGTGCGAGAAACACGTTATCTGGTGTTTTCGCCACTCCACAGTGCGTTTGATATTCAGAACAGTACATATCTTGGTTTTCGTGGGGTTTCAAGCTGAGATATGCATTTTCTGCGATAATCTTGTTGAGACTTCTGTCCGAAGTATGCAGAATCATCGAGATCGCTCGTTTCGAGCTATTTAATGCGAGAAACACGTTATCTGGTGTTTTCACCACTCCACAGTGCGTTGGATATGCAGAACCGCAGATATTTTGGTTTTCGTCGGGTTTCAAGCTGAGATATGCATTTTCTACGATAAGCTTGGTGAAACATCTGTGCGAAGTATGCAGAAACGTCGAGAGCGCTCTTTTCGAGCTATTTAATGCGAGAAACAGGTTTTCTGGGGTTTTCACCACTCCACAGTTCGTTGGATATGCAGAACCGGAGATGTCTTATTTTCGTGGGGTTTCAAGCTGAGATATGCATTTCCTGCGATAATCTTGGTGAGACTTCTGTCCGAAGTATGCTGAATCATCTAGATCGCTCTTTTCGAGCTATTTAATGCGAGAAACACGTTATCTGCTGTTTTCACCACTCCACAGTGCGTTCGATATGCAGAACCAGCGATATCTTGGATTTCGTGGCATTTCAAGCTGAGACACGCATTTCCTGCGATAATCTTGGTGAGACTTCTGTCCGAAGTATGCTGAATCATCGAGACTGCTCTTTTCGAGCTAGTTAGTGCGAGAAACACGTTATCTGCTGTTTTCACCACTCCACAGTGCGTTTGACATGCAGAACCGGAGATATCTTGGTTTCGGTCGGGTTTCAAGCTGAGATAGGCATTTTTTACGATAATTTAGGTGAGACTTCTGTCCGAAGTATGCAGAAGCATCGAGATCGCTCGTTTCGAGCTATTTAATGCGAGAAACACGTTATCTGGTGTTTTCACCACTCCACAGTGCGTTTGATATGCAGAACAGTACATAACTTGGTTTTCGTGGGGTTTCAAGCTGAGATATGCATTTTCTGCGATAATCTTGGTGAGACTTCTGTCCGAAGTATGCTGAATCATCGAGATCGCTCTTTTCGAGCTATGTAATGCGAGAAACACGTTCTCTGGTTGTTTTCACCACTCCACAGTGCGTTTGATATGCAGAACAGGCGATATCTTGATTTTCGAGGTGTTTCCAGCTGAGATATGCATTTTCTGCGATAATCTTGGTGGGTCTTTTGTCAGAAGTATGCAGAATCATCTAGATCGCTCTTTTCGAGCTACTTAATGCACGAAACACGTTTTCTGGTGTTTTCACCACTCCACAGTACGTTTGACATGCAGAACCGGAGATATCTTGGTTTCGGTCGGGTTTCAAGCTGAGATATGCATTTTCTACGATAATCCTGGTGAGACTTCTGTCAGAAGTATGCAGAATCTTCGAGAACGCTCTTTTCGAGCTACTTAATGCGCGAAACACGTTTTCTGGTGTTTTCACCACTCCAAGGTACGTTTGAAGTGCAGCACCGGAGATAACTCGGTTTTCGCCGGGTTTCAAGCTGAGATATGCATTTTCTACTATAATCTTGGTGGGACTTCTGTCAGAAGTATGCAGGATCTTCGAGAACGCTCTTTTCGAGCTACTTATTGCGACAAACACGTTATCTGGTGTTTTCAGCACTCCACAGTGCGTTTGATATGCAGAACCAGCGATATCTTGGTTTTCGTGGGGTTTCAAGCTGAGATATGCATTTTTTACGATAATTTTGGTGAGATTTCTGTCCGAAGTATGCAGAATCATCGAGATCGCTCGTTTCGAGCTATTTAATGCGAGAAACACGTTATCTGGTGTTTTCACCACTCCACAGTTCGTTGGATATGCAGAACAGTAGATATCCTGGTTTTCGTGAGGTTTCAAGCAGAGATATGCATTTTCTGCGATAAGCTTGGTGAGACTTCTGTTAGAAGTATGCAGAATGATCGAGATCGCCCGTTTCGAGCTATTTAATGCGAGAAACAAGTTATCTGGTGTTTTCACCACTCCACAGTGCGTTGGATATGCAGAACCGGCGATATCTTGATTTTCGTGGTGTTTCCAGCTGAGATATGCATTTTCTGCGATAATCTTGGTGGGTTTTTTGTCAGAAGTATGCAGAATCATCGAGATCGCTCGTTTCGAGCTATTTAATGCGAGAAACACGTTATCTGGTGTTTGCACCACTCCACAGTTGGTTTGATATGCATAACCGGCGATATTTTGGTTTTCGTCGGGTTTCAAGCTGAGATATGCATTTTCTACGATAATATTGGTGAGACTTCAGTCAGAAGTATGCACAATCATCTAGATCGCTCTTTTCGAGCTACTTAATGCACGAAACACGTTTTCTGGGGTTTTCAACACTCCACAGTTCGTTGGATATGCAGAACCGGAGATATCTTGGTTTTCGTGGGGTTTCAAGCTGAGATATGCATTTCCTGCGATAATCTTGGTGAGACTTCTGTCCGAAGTATGCTGAATCATCTAGATCGCTCTTTTCGAGCTATTTAATGAGAGTAACACGTTATCTGGTGTTTTCACCACTCCACAGTGCGTTTGATATGCAGAACCAGCGATATCTTGGTTTTCGTGGCATTTCAAGCTGAGATATGCATTTCCTGCGATAATCTTGGTGAGACTTCTGTCCGAAGTATGCTGAATCATCAAGATCGCTCTTTTCGAGCTAGTTAGAGCGAGAAACACGTTATCTGGTGTTTTCACCACTCCACAGTGCGTTTGATATGCAGAACAGTAGATATCTTGGTTTTCGTGGGGTTTCAAGCTGAGATATGCATTTTCTGCGATAATCTTGTTGAGATTTCTGTCCGAAGTATGCAGAATCATCGAGATCGCTCATTTCGAGCTATTTATTGCGAGAAACACGTTATCTGGTGTTTTCACCACTCCACAGTGCGTTCCATATGCAGAACCAGCGATATCTTGATTTTCGTGGTGTTTCCAGCTGAGATATGCATTTTCTGCGATAATCTTGGTGGGTTTTTTGTCAGAAGTATGCAGAATCATCGGGATCGGCCTTTTCGAGCTATTTAATGCGAGAAACACGTTCTCTGGTTGTTTTCACCACTCCACAGTGCGTTTGATATGCAGAACCGGCAACATCTTGATTTTCGTGAGGTTTCGAGCTGAGATATGCATTTTCTGCGATAATATTGGTGAGACTTCAGTCAGAAGTATGCAGAATCATCTAGATCGCTCTTTTCGAGCTACTTAATGCACGAAACACGTTTTCTGGTGTTTTCACCACTCCACAGTGCGTTTGATATGCAGATCCGGCAACATCTTGATTTTCGTGTGGTTTCGAGCTGAGATATGCATTTTCTGCGATAATATTGGTGAGACTTCAGTCAGAATTATGCAGAATCATCTAGATCGCTCTTTTCGAGCTACATAATGCACGAAACACGTTTTCTGGTGTTTTCACCACACCACGGTACGTTTGATGTGCAGAACCGGAGATAACTCGGTTTTCGTCGGGTTTCAAGCTGAGATATGCATTTTCTACGATAATCTTGGTGACACTTCTGTCAGAAGTATGCAGGATCTTCGAGAACGCTCTTTTCGAGCTAGTTATTGCGACAAACACGTTATCTGGTGTTTTCAGCACTCCACAGTGCGTTTGATATGCAGAACCAGCGATATCTTGGTTTTCGTGGGGTTTCAAGCTGAGATATGCATTTTTTACGATAATTTTGGTGAGATATCTGTCCGAAGTATGCAGAATCATCGAGATCGCTCGTTTCGAGCTATTTAATGCGAGAAACACGTTATCTGGTGTTTGCACCACTCCACAGTTGGTTTGATATGCATAACCGGCGATATTTTGATTTTCGTCGGGTTTCAAGCTGAGATATGCATTTTCTACGATAATATTGGTGAGACTTCAGTCAGAAGTATGCACAATCATCTAGATCGCTCTTTTCGAGCTACTTAATGCACGAAACACGTTTTCTGGGGTTTTCAACACTCCACAGTTCGTTGGATATGCAGAACCGGAGATATCTTGGTTTTCGTGGGGTTTCAAGCTGAGATATGCATTTCCTGCGATAATCTTGGTGAGACTTCTGTCCGAAGTATGCTGAATCATCTAGATCGCTCTTTTCGAGCTATTTAATGAGAGTAACACGTTATCTGGTGTTTTCACCACTCCACAGTGCGTTTGATATGCAGAACCAGCGATATCTTGGTTTTCGTGGCATTTCAAGCTGAGATATGCATTTCCTGCGATAATCTTGGTGAGACTTCTGTCCGAAGTATGCTGAATCATCAAGATCGCTCTTTTCGAGCTAGTTAGAGCGAGAAACACGTTATCTGGTGTTTTCACCACTCCACAGTGCGTTTGATATGCAGAACAGTAGATATCTTGGTTTTCGTGGGGTTTCAAGCTGAGATATGCATTTTCTGCGATAATCTTGTTGAGACTTCTGTCCGAAGTATGCAGAATCATCGAGATCGCTCTTTTCGAGCTATTTATTGCGAGAAACACGTTATCTGGTGTTTTCACCACTCCACAGTGCGTTCCATATGCAGAACCAGCGATATCTTGGTTTTCGTGGCATTTCAAGCTGAGATATGCATTTCCTGCGATAATCCTGGTGAGACTTCTGTCCGAAGTATGCTGAATCATCGAGATCGCTCTTTTCGATCTAGTTACAGCGAGAAACACGTTATCTGGTGTTTTCACCACTCCACAGTGCGTTTGACATGCAGAACCGGAGATATCTTGGTTTCGGTCGGGTTTCAAGCTGAGATATGCATTTCCTGCGATAATCTTGGTGAGACTTCTGTCCGAAGTATGCTGAATCTTCGAGATCGCTCTTTTCGATCTAGTTACAGCGAGAAACACGTTATCTGGTGTTTTCACCACTCCATAGTGCGTTTGACATGCAGTACCAGCGATATCTTGGTTTCGGTCGGGTTTCAAGCTGAGATATGCATTTTCTACGATAATCTTGGTGAGACTTCTGTCAGAAGTATGCAGAATCATCGAGATCGCTCGTCTCGAGCTATTTAATGCGAGAAACACGTTATCTGGTGTTTTCACCACTCCACAGTGCGTTGGATATGCAGAACCAGCGATATCTTGGTTTTCGTGGGGTTTCAAGCTGAGATATGCATTTTTTACGATAATTTTGGTGAGACTTCTGTCCGAAGTATGCAGAATCATCGAGATCGCTCGTTTCGAGCTATTTAATGCGAGAAACACGTTATCTGGTGTTTTCAACACTCCACAGTGCGTTGGATATGCAGAACCAGCGATATCTTGGTTTTCGTGAGGTTTCAAGTTGAGATATGCATTTTTCACGATAATTTTGGTGAGACTTCTGTCCGAAGTATGCAGAATCATCGAGATCGCTCTTTTCGAGCTATTTATTGCGAGAAACACGTTATCTGGTGTTTTCACCACTCCACAGTGCGTTTCATATGCAGAACCAGCGATATCTTGGTTTTCGTGGCATTTCAAGCTGAGATATGCATTTCCTGCGATAATCCTGGTGAGACTTCTGTCCGAAGTATGCTGAATCATCGAGATCGCCCTTTTCGAGCTAGTTACAGCGAGAAACACGTTATCTGGTGTTTTCACCACTCCACAGTGCGTTTGACATGCAGAACCGGAGATATCTTGGTTTCGGTCGGGTTTCAAGCTGAGATATGCATTTCCTGCGATAATCTTGGTGAGACTTCTGTCCGAAGTATGCTGAATCATCAAGATCGCTTTTTTCGAGCTACTTAATGTGAGAAACACGTTATCTGGCGTTTTCACCACTCCACAGTGCGTTTGATATGCAGAACCAGCGATATCTTGGCTTTCGTCGGGTTTCAAGCTGAGAAATGCATTTTCTACGATAAGCTTGGTGAAACATCTGTCCGAAGTATGCAGAAACGTTGAGAGCGCTCTTTTCGTGCTATTTAATGCGAGACACACGTTTTCTGGGGTTTTCACCACTCCACAGTTCGTTGGATATGCAGAACAGTAGATATCCTGGTTTTCGTGGGGTTTCAAGCAGAGATATGCATTTTCTGCGATAATCTTGGTGAGACTTCTGTTAGAAGTATGCAGAATCATCGAGATCGCTCGTTGCGAGCTATTTAATGCGAGAAACACGTTATCTGGTGTTTTCACCACTCCACAGTGCGTTGGATATGCAGAACCGGAGATATTTTGGTTTTCGTCGGGTTTCAAGCTGAGATATGCATTTTCTGCGATAATCTTGTTAAGACTTCCGTCCGAAGTATGCAGAAACATCGAGAGCGCTCTTTTCGAGCTATTTAATGCGAGAAACACGTTATCTGGTGTTTTCACCACTCCACAGTGCGTTTGATAATGCAGAACCGGCGACATCTTTGATTTCGTCGGGGTTCAAGCTGAGATATGCATTTTCTACGATAATCTTCGTGAGACTTCTGTCAGAAGTATGCAGAATCATCGGGATCGGCCTTTTCGAGCTATTTAATGCGAGAAACACGTTCTCTGGTTGTTTTCACCACTCCACAGTGCGTTTGATATGCAGAACCGGGAACATCTTGATTTTCGTGAGGTTTCGAGCGGTGATATGCATTTTCTGCGATAATATTGGTGAGACTTCAGTCAGAAGTATGCAGAATCATCTAGATCGCTCTTTTCGAGCTATTTAATGCGAGAAACACGTTTTCTGGGGTTTTCACCACTCCACAGTGCGTTTGATATGCAGAACCGGCGATATCTTGGTTTTCGTGGGGTTTCAAGCTGAGATATGCATTTCCTGCGATAATCTTGGTGAGACTTCTGTCCGAAGTATGCTGAAACATCGAGATCGCTCTTTTCGAGCTAGTTAATGCGAGAAAAACCTTATGCGGTGTTTTCACCACTCCACAGTGCGTTTGATATGCAGAACCAGCGATATCTTGAGTTCGTGGGGTTTCAAGCTGAGATATGCATTTTTTACGATAATCTTGGTGAGACTTCTGTCCGAAGTATGCAGAAGCATCGAGATCGCTCGTTTCGAGCTATTTAATGCGAGAAACACGTTTTCAGGGGGTTTTCACCACTCCACAGTGCGTTCGATATGCTGAACACAGCGATATCTTGGTTTTCGTGGGGTTTCAAGCTGAGATATGCATTTTTTACGATAATTTATGTGAGACTTCTATCCGAAGTATGCAGAAGCATCGAGATCGCTTGTTTCGAGCTATTTAATGCGAGAAACACGTTATCTGGTGTTTTCACCACTCCACAGTGCGTTTGATATGCAGAACCGGCGATATCTTGGTTTTCGTGGGGTTTCAAGCTGAGATATGCATTTTCTGCAATAATCTTAGTGAGACTTCTGTCCATAGTATGCTGAATCATCGAGATCGCTCTTTTCGAGCTAGTTAGTGCGAGAAACACGTTATCTGGTGATTTCACCACTCCACAGTGCGGTAGATATGCAGAACAGAACATATCTTGGTTTTCGTGGGGTTTCAAGCTGAGATATGCATTTTCTGCGATAATCTTGTTGAGACTTCTGTCAGAAGTATGCAGAATCATCGAGATCGCTCGTTTCGAGCTATTTAATGCGCGAAACATGTTATCTGGTGTTTTCACCACTCCACAGTGCGTTGGATATGCAGAACCGCAGATATTTTGGTTTTCGTGGGGTTTCAAGCTGAGATATGCATTTTCTGCGATAATCCTAGTGAGACTTCTGTCCGAAGTATGCTTAATTATCGAGATCGCTCGTTTCGAGCAATTCAATGCGAGAAACACGTTATCTGGCGTTTTCACCACTCCACAGTGCGTATGATATGCAGAACCGGCGATATCTTGGTTTTCGTGGGGTTTCAAGCTGAGATATGCATTTTCTGCGATAATCTTGGTGAGACTTCTGTCCGAAGTATGCTGAAACATCGAGATCGCTCTTTTCGAGCTAGATAATGCGAGAAAAAACTTATCCGCTGTTTTCACCACTCCACAGTGCGTTTGATATGCAGAACCAGCGATATCTTGGCTTTCGTGGGGTTTCAAGCTGAGATATGCATTTTTTACGATAATCTTGGTGAGACTTCTGTCCGAAGTATGAAGAATCATCGAGATCGATCTATTCGAGCTATTTAATGCGAGAAACACGTTTTCTGGGGTTTTCAACACTCCACAGTGCGATTGATATGCAGAACACAGCGATATCTTGGTTTTCGTGGGGTTTCAAGCTGAGATGTGCATTTACTGCGATAAGCTTGGTGAAACATCTGTCCGAAGTATGCAGAAACATCGAGAGCGCTCTTTTCGAGCTATTTAATGCGAGAAACACGTTTTCTGGGGTTTTCACCACTCCACAGTTCGTTGGATATGCAGGACAGTAGATATCTTGGTTTTCGTGGGGTTTCAGGCAGAGATATGCATTTTCTGCGATAATCTTGGTGAGACTTCTGTCCGAAGTATGCTGAATCATCGAGATCGCTCTTTTCGAGCTAGTTAGTGCGAGAAACACGTTATCTGGTGTTTTCACCACTCCACAGTGCGTTTGATATGCAGAACAGTAGATATCTTGGTTTTCGTGGCGTTTCAAGCTGAGATATGCATATTCTGCGATAATCTTGTTGAGACTTCTGTCCGAAGTATGCAGAATCATCGAGATCGCTCGTTTCGAGCTACTTAATGCGCTAAACACGTTTTCTGGTGTTTTCACCACTCCACAGTGCGTTTGATATGCAGAACCGGCGACATCTTGGTTTTCGTGGGGTTTCAAGCTGAGATATGCATTTTCTGCGATAATCTTGGTGAGACTTCTGTCCGAAGTATGCAGAATCATCGTGATCGCTCGTTTCGAGCTACTTAATGCGCGAGACACGTTTTCTGGTGTTTTCACCACTCCAGAGAGCGTTTCATATGCAGAACCGACGACATCTTGGTTTTCGTGGGGTTTCAAGCTGAGATATGCATTTTCTGCGATAATCTTGTTGAGACTTCTGTCCGAAGTATGCAGAATCATCGAGATCGCCCGTTTCGAGCTATTTAATGCGAGAAACACGTTATCTGGTGTTTTCACCACTCCACGGTACGTTTGATTTGCAGAACCGGAGATATATCGGTTTTCGTCGGGTTTCAAGCTGAGATATGCATTTTCTACGATAATCTTGGTGAGACTTCTGTCAGAAGTATGCAGAATCATCGAGATCGTTCGTTTCGAGCAATTTAATGCGCGAAACATGTTATCTGGTGTTTTCACCACTCCACAGTGCGTTGGATATGCAGAACCGCAGATATTTTGGTTTTCGTGGGGTTTCAAGCTGAGATATGCATTTTCTGCGATAATCTTGGTGAGACTTCTGTCCGAAGTATGCAGAAACGTCGAGAGCGCTCTTTTCGTGCTATTTAATGCGAGACACACGTTTTCTGGGGTTTTCACCACTCCACAGTTCGTTGGATATGCAGAACAGTAGATATCCTGGTTTTCGTGGGGTTTCAAGCAGAGATATGCATTTTCTGCGATAATCTTGGTGAGACTTCTGTTAGAAGTATGCAGAATCATCGAGATCGCTCGTTTCGAGCTATTTAATGCGAGAAACACGTTATCTGGTGTTTTCACCACTCCACAGTGCGTTGGATATGCAGAACCGGAGATATTTTGGTTTTCGTCGGGTTTCAAGCTGAGATATGCATTTTCTGCGATAATCTTGTTAAGACTTCTGTCCGAAGTATGCAGAAACATCGAGAGCGCTCTTTTCGAGCTATTTAATGCGAGAAACACGTTATCTGGTGTTTTCACCACTCCACAGTGCGTTTGATAATGCAGAACCGGCGACATCTTTGATTTCGTCGGGGTTCAAGCTGAGATATGCATTTTCTACGATAATCTTGGTGAGACTTCTGTCAGAAGTATGCAGAATCATCGGGATCGGCCTTTTCGAGCTATTTAATGCGAGAAACACGTTCTCTGGTTGTTTTCAACACTCCACAGTGCGTATGATATGCAGAACCGGGAACATCTTGATTTTCGTGAGGTTGCGAGCGGTGATATGCATTTTCTGCGATAATATTGGTGAGACTTCAGTCAGAAGTATGCAGAATCATCTAGATCGCTCTTTTCGAGCTATTTAATGCGAGAAACACGTTTTCTGGGGTTTTCACCACTCCACAGTTCGATGGATATGCAGAACCGGAGATATCTTGGTTTTCGTGGGGTTTCAAGCTGAGATATGCATTTCCTGCGATAATCTTGGTGAGACTTCTGTCCGAAGTATGCTGAAACATCGAGATCGCTCTTTTCGAGCTAGTTAATGCGAGAAAAACCTTCTCCGGTGTTTTCACCACTCCACAGTGCGTTTGATATGCAGAACCAGCGATATCTTGAGTTCGTGGGGTTTCAAGCTGAGATATGCATTTTTTACGATAATCTTGGTGAGACTTCTGTCCGAAGTATGAAGAATCATCGAGATCGCTCTATTCGAGCTATTTAATGCGAGAAACACGTTTTCAGGGGGTTTTCACCACTCCACAGTGCGTTCGATATGCTGAACACAGCGATATCTTGGTTTTCGTGGGGTTTCAAGCTGAGATATGCATTTTTTACGATAATTTATGTGAGACTTCTGTCCGAAGTATGCAGAATCATCGAGATCGCTCGTTTCGAGCTACTTAATGCGCTAAACACGTTTTCTGGTGTTTTCACCACTCCACAGTGCGTTTGATATGCAGAACCGGCGACATCTTGGTTTTCGTGGGGTTTCAAGCTGAGATATGCATTTTCTGCGATAATCTTGGTGAGACTTCTGTCCGAAGTATGCAGAATCATCGTGATCGCTCGTTTCGAGCTACTTAATGC
Organism: Anthophora plumipes; assembly: GCA_951804975.1. NCBI lineage: Eukaryota > Metazoa > Arthropoda > Insecta > Hymenoptera > Apidae > Anthophora > Anthophora plumipes. The sequence continues at coordinate 838,433 of CATORF010000873.1, read as the reverse complement.
GAGAAACACGTTTTCTGGGGTTTTCACCACTCCACAGTTCGATGGATATGCAGAACAGTAGATATCCTGGTTTTCGTGGGGTTTCAAGCAGAGATATGCATTTTCTGCGATAAGCTTGGTGAGACTTCTGTTAGAAGTATGCAGAATCATCGAGATCGCACGTTTCGAGCTATTTAATGCGAGAAACACGTTATCTGGTGTTTTCACCACTACACAGTGCGTTGGATATGCAGAACCGGTGATATTTTGGTTTTCGTCGGGTTTCAAGCTGAGAAATGCATTTTCTACGATAAGCTTGGTGAAACATCTGTCCGAAGTATGCAGAAACGTCGAGAGCGCTCTTTTCGTGCTATTTAATGCGAGACACACGTTTTCTGGGGTTTTCACCACTCCACAGTTCGTTGGATATGCAGAACAGTAGATATCCTGGTTTTCGTGGGGTTTCAAGCAGAGATATGCATTTTCTGCGATAATCTTGGTGAGACTTCTGTTAGAAGTATGCAGAATCATCGAGATCGCTCGTTGCGAGCTATTTAATGCGAGAAACACGTTATCTGGTGTTTTCACCACTCCACAGTGCGTTTGATAATGCAGAACCGGCGACATCTTTGATTTCGTCGGGGTTCAAGCTGAGATATGCATTTTCTACGATAATCTTGGTGAGACTTCTGTCAGAAGTATGCAGAATCATCGGGATCGGCCTTTTCGAGCTATTTAATGCGAGAAACACGTTCTCTGGTTGTTTTCACCACTCCACAGTGCGTTTGATATGCAGAACCGGGAACATCTTGATTTTCGTGAGGTTTCGAGCGGTGATATGCATTTTCTGCGATAATATTGGTGAGACTTCAGTCAGAAGTATGCAGAATCATCTAGATCGCTCTTTTCGAGCTATTTAATGCGAGAAACACGTTTTCTGGGGTTTTCACCACTGCACAGTGCGTTTGATATGCAGAACCGGCGATATCTTGGTTTTCGTGGGGTTTCAAGCTGAGACATGCATTTTCTGCGATAATCTTTGTGAGACTTCTGTCCGAAATATGCAGAAACGTCGAGAGCGCTCTTTTCGAGCTATTTAATGCGAGAAACACGTTTTCTGGGGTTTTCACCACTCCACAGTTCGATGGATATGCAGAACCGGAGATATCTTGGTTTTCGTGGGGTTTCAAGCTGAGATATGCATTTCCTGCGATAATCTTGGTGAGACTTCTGTCCGAAGTATGCTGAAACATCGAGATCGCTCTTTTCGAGCTAGTTAATGCGAGAAAAACCTTCTCCGGTGTTTTCACCACTCCACAGTGCGTTTGATATGCAGAACCAGCGATATCTTGAGTTCGTGGGGTTTCAAGCTGAGATATGCATTTTTTACGATAATCTTGGTGAGACTTCTGTCCGAAGTATGAAGAATCATCGAGATCGCTCTATTCGAGCTATTTAATGCGAGAAACACGTTTTCAGGGGGTTTTCACCACTCCACAGTGCGTTCGATATGCTGAACACAGCGATATCTTGGTTTTCGTGGGGTTTCAAGCTGAGATATGCATTTTTTACGATAATTTATGTGAGACTTCTGTCCGAAGTATGCAGAATCATCGAGATCGCTCGTTTCGAGCTACTTAATGCGCTAAACACGTTTTCTGGTGTTTTCACCACTCCACAGTGCGTTTGATATGCAGAACCGGCGACATCTTGGTTTTCGTGGGGTTTCAAGCTGAGATATGCATTTTCTGCGATAATCTTGGTGAGACTTCTGTCCGAAGTATGCAGAATCATCGTGATCGCTCGTTTCGAGCTACTTAATGCGAGAAACACGTTTTCTGGGGTTTTCACCACTCCACAGTTCGATGGATATGCAGAACAGTAGATATCCTGGTTTTCGTGGGGTTTCAAGCAGAGATATGCATTTTCTGCGATAAGCTTGGTGAGACTTCTGTTAGAAGTATGCAGAATCATCGAGATCGCACGTTTCGAGCTATTTAATGCGAGAAACACGTTATCTGGTGTTTTCACCACTACACAGTGCGTTGGATATGCAGAACCGGTGATATTTTGGTTTTCGTCGGGTTTCAAGCTGAGAAATGCATTTTCTACGATAAGCTTGGTGAAACATCTGTCCGAAGTATGCAGAAACGTCGAGAGCGCTCTTTTCGTGCTATTTAATGCGAGACACACGTTTTCTGGGGTTTTCACCACTCCACAGTTCGTTGGATATGCAGAACAGTAGATATCCTGGTTTTCGTGGGGTTTCAAGCAGAGATATGCATTTTCTGCGATAATCTTGGTGAGACTTCTGTTAGAAGTATGCAGAATCATCGAGATCGCTCGTTGCGAGCTATTTAATGCGAGAAACACGTTATCTGGTGTTTTCACCACTCCACAGTGCGTTTGATAATGCAGAACCGGCGACATCTTTGATTTCGTCGGGGTTCAAGCTGAGATATGCATTTTCTACGATAATCTTGGTGAGACTTCTGTCAGAAGTATGCAGAATCATCGGGATCGGCCTTTTCGAGCTATTTAATGCGAGAAACACGTTCTCTGGTTGTTTTCACCACTCCACAGTGCGTTTGATATGCAGAACCGGGAACATCTTGATTTTCGTGAGGTTTCGAGCGGTGATATGCATTTTCTGCGATAATATTGGTGAGACTTCAGTCAGAAGTATGCAGAATCATCTAGATCGCTCTTTTCGAGCTATTTAATGCGAGAAACACGTTTTCTGGGGTTTTCACCACTGCACAGTGCGTTTGATATGCAGAACCGGCGATATCTTGGTTTTCGTGGGGTTTCAAGCTGAGACATGCATTTTCTGCGATAATCTTAGTGAGACTTCTGTCCGAAATATGCAGAAACGTCGAGAGCGCTCTTTTCGAGCTATTTAATGTGAGAAACACGTTTTCTGGGGTTTTCACCACTCCACAGTTCGTTGGATATGCAGAACCGGAGATATCTTGGTTTTCGTGGGGTTTCAAGCTGAGATATGCATTTCCTGCGATAATCTTGGTGAGACTTCTGTCCGAAGTATGCTGAAACATCGAGATCGCTCTTTTCGAGCTAGTTAATGCGAGAAAAACCTTATGCGGTGTTTTCACCACTCCACAGTGCGTTTGATATGCAGAACCAGCGATATCTTGAGTTCGTGGGGTTTCAAGCTGAGATATGCATTTTTTACGATAATCTTGGTGAGACTTCTGTCAGAAGTATGCAGAAGCATCGAGATCGCTCGTTTCGAGCTATTTAATGCGAGAAACACGTTTTCAGGGGGTTTTCACCACTCCACAGTGCGTTCGATATGCTGAACACAGCGATATCTTGGTTTTCGTGGGGTTTCAAGCTGAGATATGCATTTTTTACGATAATTTATGTGAGACTTCTGTCCGAAGTATGCAGAAGCATCGAGATCGCTCGTTTCGAGCTATTTAATGCGAGAAACACGTTATCTGGTGTTTTCACCACTCCACAGTGCGTTTGATATGCAGAACCGGCGATATCTTGGTTTTCGTGGGGTTTCAAGCTGAGATATGCATTTTCTGCAATAATCTTAGTGAGACTTCTGTCCGAAGTATGCTGAATCATCGAGATCGCTCTTTTCGAGCTAGTTAGTGCGAGAAACACGTTATCTGGTGATTTCACCACTCCACAGTGCGGTAGATATGCAGAACAGTACATATCTTGATTTTCGTGGGGTTTCAAGCTGAGATATGCATTTTCTGCGATAATCTTGTTGAGACTTCTGTCAGAAGTATGCAGAATCATCGAGATCGCTCGTTTCGAGCTATTTAATGCGCGAAACATGTTATCTGGTGTTTTCACCACTCCACAGTGCGTTGGATATGCAGAACCGCAGATATTTTGGTTTTCGTGGGGTTTCAAGCTGAGATATGCATTTTCTGCGATAATCCTAGTGAGACTTCTGTCCGAAGTATGCTTAATTATCGAGATCGCTCGTTTCGAGCAATTCAATGCGAGAAACACGTTATCTGGTGTTTTCACCACTCCACAGTGCGTATAATATGCAGAACCGGCGATATCTTGGTTTTCGTGGGGTTTCAAGCTGAGATATGCATTTTCTGCGATAATCTTGGTGAGACTTCTGTCCGAAGTGTGCTGAAACATCGAGATCGCTCTTTTCGAGCTAGTTAATGCGAGAAAAACCTTATCCGGTGTTTTCACCACTCCACAGTGCGTTTGATATGCAGAACCAGCGATATCTTGGCTTTCGTGGGGTTTCAAGCTGAGATACGCATTTTTTACGATAATCTTGGTGAGACTTCTGTCCGAAGTATGAAGAATCATTGAGATCGCTCTCTTCGAGATATTTAATGCGAGAAACACGTTATCTGGTGTTTTCACCACTCCACAGTGCGTTTGATATGCAGAACCGGCGACATCTTGGTTTTCGTGGGGTTTCAAGCTGAGATATGCATTTTCTGCGATAATCTTGGTGAGACTTCTGTCCGAAGTATGCAGAATCATCGAGATCGCTCTTTTCGAGCTATTTAATGCGAGAATCACGTTATCTGGTGTTTTCACCACTCCACAGTGCGTATGATATGCAGAACCGGCGATATCTTGGTTTTCGTGGGGTTTCAAGCTGAGATATGCATTTTCTGCGATAATCTTGGTGAGACTTCTGTCCGAAGTATGCTGAAACATCGAGATCGCTCTTTTCGAGCTAGATAATGCGAGAAAAAACTTATCCGCTGTTTTCACCACTCCACAGTGCGTTTGATATGCAGAACCAGCGATATCTTGGCTTTCGTGGGGTTTCAAGCTGAGATATGCATTTTTTACGATAATCTTTGTGAGACTTCTGTCCGAAGTATGAAGAATCATCGAGATCGATCTATTCGAGCTATTTAATGCGAGAAACACGTTTTCTGGGGTTTTCAACACTCCACAGTGCGATTGATATGCAGAACACAGCGATATCTTGGTTTTCGTGGGGTTTCAAGCTGAGATGTGCATTTACTACGATAAGCTTGGTGAGACTTCTGTCCGAAGTATGCTGAATCATCGAGATCGCTCTTTTCGAGCTAGTTAGTGCGAGAAACACGTTATCTGGTGTTTTCACCACTCCACAGTGCGTTTGATATGCAGAACAGTAGATATCTTGGTTTTCGTGGCGTTTCAAGCTGAGATATGCATATTCTGCGATAATCTTGTTGAGACTTCTGTCCGAAGTATGCAGAATCATCGAGATCGCTCGTTTCGAGCTACTTAATGCGCTAAACACGTTTTCTGGTGTTTTCACCACTCCACAGTGCGTTTGATATGCAGAACCGGCGACATCTTGGTTTTCGTGGGGTTTCAAGCTGAGATATGCATTTTCTGCGATAATCTTGGTGAGACTTCTGTCCGAAGTATGCAGAATCATCGTGATCGCTCGTTTCGAGCTACTTAATGCGCGAGACACGTTTTCTGGTGTTTTCACCACTCCAGAGAGCGTTTCATATGCAGAACCGACGACATCTTGGTTTTCGTGGGGTTTCAAGCTGAGATATGCATTTTCTGCGATAATCTTGTTGAGACTTCTGTCCGAAGTATGCAGAATCATCGAGATCGCCCGTTTCGAGCTATTTAATGCGAGAAACACGTTATCTGGTGTTTTCACCACTCCACGGTACGTTTGATGTGCAGAACCGGAGATATATCGGTTTTCGTCGGGTTTCAAGCTGAGATATGCATTTTCTACGATAATCTTGGTGAGACTTCTGTCAGAAGTATGCAGAATCATCGAGATCGTTCGTTTCGAGCTATTTAATGCGAGAAACATGTTATCTGGTGTTTTCACCACTCCACAGTGCGTTGGATATGCAGAACCGCAGATATTTTGGTTTTCGTGGGGTTTCAAGCTGAGATATGCATTTTCTGCGATAATCTTGTTAAGACTTCTGTCCGAAGTATGCAGAAACATCGAGAGCGCTCTTTTCGAGCTATTTAATGCGAGAAACACGTTATCTGGTGTTTTCACCACTCCACAGTGCGTTTGATAATGCAGAACCGGCGACATCTTTGATTTCGTCGGGGTTCAAGCTGAGATATGCATTTTCTACGATAATCTTGGTGAGACTTCTGTCAGAAGTATGCAGAATCATCGGGATCGGCCTTTTCGAGCTATTTAATGCGAGAAACACGTTCTCTGGTTGTTTTCAACACTCCACAGTGCGTATGATATGCAGAACCGGGAACATCTTGATTTTCGTGAGGTTGCGAGCGGTGATATGCATTTTCTGCGATAATATTGGTGAGACTTCAGTCAGAAGTATGCAGAATCATCTAGATCGCTCTTTTCGAGCTATTTAATGCGAGAAACACGTTTTCTGGGGTTTTCACCACTCCACAGTGCGTTTGATATGCAGAACCGGCGATATCTTGGTTTTCGTGGGGTTTCAAGCTGAGACATGCATTTTCTGCGATAATCTTAGTGAGACTTCTGTCCGAAGTATGCAGAAACGTCGAGAGCGCTCTTTTCGAGCTGTTTAATGTGAGAAACACGTTTTCTGGGGTTTTCACCACTCCACAGTTCGATGGATATGCAGAACCGGAGATATCTTGGTTTTCGTGGGGTTTCAAGCTGAGATATGCATTTCCTGCGATAATCTTGGTGAGACTTCTGTCCGAAGTATGCTGAAACATCGAGATCGCTCTTTTCGAGCTAGTTAATGCGAGAAAAACCTTATCCGGTGTTTTCACCACTCCACAGTGCGTTTGATATGCAGAACCAGCGATATCTTGAGTTCGTGGGGTTTCAAGCTGAGATATGCATTTTTTACGATAATCTTGGTGAGACTTCTGTCCGAAGTATGAAGAATCATCGAGATCGCTCTATTCGAGCTATTTAATGCGAGAAACACGTTTTCAGGGGGTTTTCACCACTCCACAGTGCGTTCGATATGCTGAACACAGCGATATCTTGGTTTTCGTGGGGTTTCAAGCTGAGATATGCATTTTTTACGATAATTTATGTGAGACTTCTGTCCGAAGTATGCAGAAGCATCGAGATCGCTCGTTTCGAGCAATTCAATGCGAGAAACACGTTATCTGGTGTTTTCACCACTCCACAGTGCGTATAATATGCAGAATCGGCGATATCTTGGTTTTCGTGGGGTTTCAAGCTGAGATATGCATTTTCTGCGATAATCTTGTTGAGACTTCTGTCAGAAGTATGCAGAATCATCGAGATCGCTCGTTTCGAGCTGTTTAATGCGCGAAACATGTTATCTGGTGTTTTCACCACTCCACAGCGCGTTGGATATGCTGAACCGCAGATATTTTGGTTTTCGTGGGGTTTCAAGCTGAGATATGCATTTTCTGCGATAATCCTAGTGAGACTTCTGTCCGAAGTATGCTTAATTATCGAGATCGCTCGTTTCGAGCAATTCAATGCGAGAAACACGTTATCTGGTGTTTTCACCACTCCACAGTGCGTATAATATGCAGAACCGGCGATATCTTGGCTTTCGTGGGGTTTCAAGCTGAGATACGCATTTTTTACGATAATCTTGGTGAGACTTCTGTCCGAAGTATGCTGAAACATCGAGATCGCTCTTTTTGAGCTAGTTAGTGCGAGAAACACGTTATCTGGTGTTTTCACCACTCCACAGTGCGTTCGATATGCTGAACACAGCGATATCTTGGTTTTCGTGGGGTTTCAAGCTGAGATATGCATTTTTTACGATAATTTATGTGAGACTTCTGTCCGAAGTATGCAGAAGCATCGAGATCGCTCGTTTCGAGCTAGTTAGTGCGAGAAACACGTTATCTGGTGATTTCACCACTCCACAGTGCGGTTGATATGCAGAACAGTACATATCTTGGTTTTCGTGGGGTTTCAAGCTGAGATATGCATTTTCTGCGATAATCTTGTTGAGACTTCTGTCAGAAGTATGCAGAATCATCGTGATCGCTCGTTTCGAGCTACTTAATGCGCGAGACACGTTTTCTGGTGTTTTCACCACTCCAGAGAGCGTTTATTATGCAGAACCGACGACATCTTGGTTTTCGTGGGGTTTCAAGCTGAGATATGCATTTTCTGCGATAATCTTGTTGAGACTTCTGTCCGAAGTATGCAGAATCATCGAGATCGCCCGTTTCGAGCTATTTAATGCGAGAAACACGTTATCTGGTGTTTTCACCACTCCACGGTACGTTTGATGTGCAGAACCGGAGATATATCGGTTTTCGTCGGGTTTCAAGCTGAGATATGCATTTTCTGCGATAATCTTGGTGAGACTTCTGTCCGAAGTATGCTGAATCATCGAGATCGCTCTTTTCGAGCTAGTTAGTGCGAGAAACACGTTATCTGGTGTTTTCACCACTCCACAGTGCGTTTGATATGCAGAACAGTAGATATCTTGGTTTTCGTGGCGTTTCAAGCTGAGATATGCATATTCTGCGATAATCTTGTTGAGACTTCTGTCCGAAGTATGCAGAATCATCGAGATCGCTCGTTTCGAGCTACTTAATGCGCTAAACACGTTTTCTGGTGTTTTCACCACTCCACAGTGCGTTTGATATGCAGAACCGGCGACATCTTGGTTTTCGTGGGGTTTCAAGCTGAGATATGCATTTTCTGCGATAATCTTGGTGAGACTTCTGTCCGAAGTATGCAGAATCATCGTGATCGCTCGTTTCGAGCTACTTAATGCGCGAGACACGTTTTCTGGTGTTTTCACCACTCCAGAGAGCGTTTCATATGCAGAACCGACGACATCTTGGTTTTCGTGGGGTTTCAAGCTGAGATATGCATTTTCTGCGATAATCTTGTTGAGACTTCTGTCCGAAGTATGCAGAATCATCGAGATCGCCCGTTTCGAGCTATTTAATGCGAGAAACACGTTATCTGGTGTTTTCACCACTCCACGGTACGTTTGATGTGCAGAACCGGAGATATATCGGTTTTCGTCGGGTTTCAAGCTGAGATATGCATTTTCTACGATAATCTTGGTGAGACTTCTGTCAGAAGTATGCAGAATCATCGAGATCGTTCGTTTCGAGCTATTTAATGCGCGAAACATGTTATCTGGTGTTTTCACCACTCCACAGTGCGTTGGATATGCAGAACCGCAGATATTTTGGTTTTCGTGGGGTTTCAAGCTGAGATATGCATTTTCTGCGATAATCTTGGTGAGACTTCTGTCCGAAGTATGCAGAAACGTCGAGAGCGCTCTTTTCGTGCTATTTAATGCGAGACACACGTTTTCTGGGGTTTTCACCACTCCACAGTTCGTTGGATATGCAGAACAGTAGATATCCTGGTTTTCGTGGGGTTTCAAGCAGAGATATGCATTTTCTGCGATAATCTTGGTGAGACTTCTGTTAGAAGTATGCAGAATCATCGAGATGGCTCGTTTCGAGCTATTTAATTCGAGAAACACGTTATCTGGTGTTTTCACCACTCCACAGTGCGTTGGATATGCAGAACCGGAGATATTTTGGTTTTCGTCGGGTTTCAAGCTGAGATATGCATTTTCTGCGATAATCTTGTTAAGACTTCTGTCCGAAGTATGCAGAAACATCGAGAGCGCTCTTTTCGAGCTATTTAATGCGAGAAACACGTTATCTGGTGTTTTCACCACTCCACAGTGCGTTTGATAATGCAGAACCGGCGACATCTTTGATTTCGTCGGGGTTCAAGCTGAGATATGCATTTTCTACGATAATCTTGGTGAGACTTCTGTCAGAAGTATGCAGAATCATCTAGATCGCTCTTTTCGAGCTACTTATTGCGACAAACACGTTATCTGGTGTTTTCAGCACTCCACAGTGCGTTTGATATGCAGAACCAGCGATATCTTGGTTTTCGTGGGGTTTCAAGCTGAGATATGCATTTCCTGCGATAATCTTGGTGAGACTTCTGTCCGAAGTATGCTGAAACATCGAGATCGCTCTTTTCGAGCTAGTTAATGCGAGAAAAACCTTATGCGGTGTTTTCACCACTCCACAGTGCGTTCGATATGCTGAACACAGCGATATCTTGGTTTTCGTTGGGTTTCAAGCTGAGATATGCATTTTCTGCAATAATCTTAGTGAGACTTCTGTCCGAAGTATGCTGAATCATCGAGATCGGCCTTTTCGAGCTATTTAATGCGAGAAACACGTTCTCTGGTTGTTTTCACCACTCCACAGTGCGTTTGATATGCAGAACCGGGAACATCTTGATTTTCGTGAGGTTTCGAGCGGTGATATGTATTTTCTGCGATAATATTGGTGAGACTTCAGTCAGAAGTATGCAGAATCATCTAGATCGCTCTTTTCGAGCTATTTAATGCGAGAAACACGTTTTCTGGGGTTTTCACCACTCCACAGTGCGTTTGATATGCAGAACCAGCGATATCTTGAGTTCGTGGGGTTTCAAGCTGAGATATGCATTTTTTACGATAATCTTGGTGAGACTTCTGTCCGAAGTATGCTGAATCATCGAGATCGCTCTTTTCGAGCTAGTTAGTGCGAGAAACACGTTATCTGGTGTTTTCACCACTCCACAGTGCGTTCGATATGCTGAACACAGCGATATCTTGGTTTTCGTGGGGTTTCAAGCTGAGATATGCATTTTTTACGATAATTTATGTGAGACTTCTGTCCGAAGTATGCAGAAGCATCGAGATCGCTCGTTTCGAGCTATTTAATGCGAGAAACACGTTATCTGGTTTTTTCACCACTCCACAGTGCGTTTGATATGCAGAACCGGCGATATCTTGGTTTTCGTGGGGTTTCAAGCTGAGATATGCATTTTCTGCAATAATCTTAGTGAGACTTCTGTCCGAAGTATGCTGAATCATCGAGATCGCTCTTTTCGAGCTAGTTAGTGCGAGAAACACGTTATCTGGTGATTTCACCACTCCACAGTGCGTATGATGTGCAGAACCGGCGATATCTTGGTTTTCGTGGTGTTTCAAGCTGAGATATGCATTTTCTGCGATAATCTTGGTGAGACTTCTGTCAGAAGTATGCAGAATCATCGAGATCGTTCGTTTCGAGCTATTTAATGCGCGAAACATGTTATCTGGTGTTTTCACCACTCCACAGTGCGTTGGATATGCAGAACCGCAGATATTTTGGTTTTCGTGGGGTTTCAAGCTGAGATATATATTTTCTGCGATAATCTTGGTGAGACTTCTGTCCGAAGTATGCTGAAACATCGAGATCGCTCTTTTCGAGCTAGTTAATGCGAGAAAAACCTTATCCGGTGTTTTCACCACTCCACAGTGCGTTCGATAAGCTGAACACAGCGATATCTTGGTTTTCGTGGGGTTTCAAGCTGAGATATGCATTTTTTACGATAATTTTGGTGAGACTTCTGTCCGAAGTATGCAGAAGCGTCGAGATCGCTCGTTTCGAGCTATTTAATGCGAGAAACACGTTATCTGGTGTTTTCACCACTCCACAGTGCGTTTGATATGCAGAACCGGCGATATCTTGGTTTTCGTGGGGTTTCAAGCTGAGATATGCATTTTCTGCGATAATCTTAGTGAGACTTCTGTCCGAAGTATGCAGAAGCGTCGAGATCGCTCGTTTCGAGGTATTTAATGCGAGAAACACGTTATCTGGTGTTTTCACCACTCCACAGTGCGTTTGATATGCAGAACCGGCGATATCTTGGTTTTCGTGGGGTTTCAAGCTGAGATATGCATTTTCTGCGATAATCTTAGTGAGACTTCTGTCCGAAGTATGCTGAATCATCGAGATCGCTCTTTTCGAGCTAGTTAATGCGAGAAAAAACTTATCCGCTGTTTTCACCACTCCACAGTGCGTATAATATGCAGAACCGGCGATATCTTGGTTTTCGTGGGGTTTCAAGCTGAGATATGCATTTTCTGCGATAATCTTGGTGAGACTTCTGTCCGAAGTGTGCTGAAACATCGAGATCGCTCTTTTCGAGCTAGTTAATGCGAGAAAAACCTTATCCGGTGTTTTCACCACTCCACAGTGCGATTGATATGCAGAACCAGCGATATCTTGGCTTTCGTGGGGTTTCAAGCTGAGATACGCATTTTTTACGATAATCTTGGTGAGACTTCTGTCCGAAGTATGAAGAATCATCGAGATCGCTCTATTCGAGCTATCTAATGCGAGAAACACGTTTTCAGGGGGTTTTCACCACTCCACAGTGCGTTCGATATGCTGAACACAGCGATATCTTGGTTTTCGTGGGGTTTCAAGCTGAGATATGCATTTTCTGCGATAATCTTAGTGAGACTTCTGTCCGAAGTATGCTGAATCATCGAGATCGCTCTTTTCGAGCTAGTTAGTGCGAGAAACACGTTATCTGGTGTTTTCACCACTCCACAGTGCGTATGATGTGCAGAACCGGCGATATCTTGGTTTTCGTGGTGTTTCAAGCTGAGATATGCATTTTCTGCGATAATCTTGGTGAGACTTCTGTCCGAAGTATGCAGAATCAACGAGATCGCTCTTTTCGAGCTAGTTAATGCGAGAAACACGTTATCTGGTGTTTTCACCACTCCACAGTATGTTGGATATGCAGAACCGGAGATATTTTGGTTTTCGTCGGGTTTCAAGATGAGATGTGCATTTACTGCGATAAGCTTGGTGAAACATCTGTCCGAAGTATGCAGAAACATCGAGAGCGCTCTTTTCGAGCTATTTAATGCGAGAAACACGTTTTCTGGGGTTTTCACCACTCCACAGTTCGTTGGATATGCAGGACAGTAGATATCTTGGTTTTCGTGGGGTTTCAGGCAGAGATATGCATTTTCTGCGATAATCTTGGTGAGACTTCTGTCCGAAGTATGCTGAATCATCGACATCGCTCTTTTCGAGCTAGTTAGTGCGAGAAACACGTTATCTGGTGTTTTCACCACTCCACAGTGCGTTTGATATGCAGAACAGTAGATATCTTGGTTTTCGTGGCGTTTCAAGCTGAGATATGCATTTTCTGCGATAATCTTGTTGAGACTTCTGTCCGAAGTATGCAGAATCATCGAGATCGCTCGTTTCGAGCTACTTAATGCGCTAAACACGTTTTCTGGTGTTTTCACCACTCCACAGTGCGTTTGATATGCAGAACCGGCGACATCTTGGTTTTCGTGGGGTTTCAAGCTGAGATATGCATTTTCTGCGATAATCTTGGTGAGACTTCTGTCCGAAGTATGCTTAATTATCGAGATCGCTCGTTTGGAGCTATTCAATGCGAGAAACACGTTATCTGGTGATTTCACCACTCCACAGTGCGTATGATGTGCAGAACCGGCGATATCTTGGTTTTCGTGGTGTTTCAAGCTGAGATATGCATTTTCTGCGATAATCTTGGTGAGACTTCTGTCCGAAGTATGCAGAATCAACGAGATCGCTCTTTTCGAGCTAGTTAATGCGAGAAACACGTTATCTGGTGTTTTCACCACTCCACAGTGCGTTTGATATGCAGAACCGGCGACATCTTGGTTTTCGTGGGGTTTCAAGCTGAGATATGCATTTTCTGCGATAATCTTGGTGAGACTTCTGTCCGAAGTATGCAGAATCATCGAGATCGCCCGTTTCGAGCTATTTAATGCGAGAAACACGTTATCTGGTGTTTTCACCACTCCACGGTACGTTTGATGTGCAGAACCGGAGATATATCGGTTTTCGTCGGGTTTCAAGCTGAGATATGCATTTTCTACGATAATCTTGGTGAGACTTCTGTCAGAAGTATGCAGAATCATCGAGATCGTTCGTTTCGAGCTATTTAATGCGCGAAACATGTTATCTGGTGTTTTCACCACTCCACAGTGCGTTGGATATGCAGAACCGCAGATATTTTGGTTTTCGTGGGGTTTCAAGCTGAGATATGCATTTTCTGCGATAATCTTGGTGAGACTTCTGTCCGAAGTATGCTGAAACATCGAGATCGCTCTTTTCGAGCTAGTTAATGCGAGAAAAACCTTATCCGGTGTTTTCACCACTCCACAGTGCGTTCGATAAGCTGAACACAGCGATATCTTGGTTTTCGTGGGGTTTCAAGCTGAGATATGCATTTTTTACGATAATTTTGGTGAGACTTCTGTCCGAAGTATGCAGAAGCGTCGAGATCGCTCGTTTCGAGCTATTTAATGCGAGAAACACGTTATCTGGTGTTTTCACCACTCCACAGTGCGTTTGATATGCAGAACCGGCGATATCTTGGTTTTCGTGGGGTTTCAAGCTGAGATATGCATTTTCTGCGATAATCTTAGTGAGACTTCTGTCCGAAGTATGCAGAAGCGTCGAGATCGCTCGTTTCGAGCTATTTAATGCGAGAAACACGTTATCTGGTGTTTTCACCACTCCACAGTGCGTTTGATATGCAGAACCGGCGATATCTTGGTTTTCGTGGGGTTTCAAGCTGAGATATGCATTTTCTGCGATAATCTTAGTGAGACTTCTGTCCGAAGTATGCTGAATCATCGAGATCGCTCTTTTCGAGCTAGTTAATGCGAGAAAAAACTTATCCGCTGTTTTCACCACTCCACAGTGCGTTTGATATGCAGAACCAGCGATATCTTGGCTTTCGTGGGGTTTCAAGCTGAGATATGCATTTTTTACGATAATCTTGGTGAGACTTCTGTCCGAAGTATGAAGAATCATCGAGATCGCTCTATTCGAGCTATTTAATGCGAGAAACACGTTTTCTGGGGTTTTCACCACTCCACAGTGCGTTTGATATGCAGAACACAGCGATATCTTGGTTTTCGTGGGGTTTCAAGCTGAGATATGCATTTTCTGCGATAATCTTAGTGAGACTTCTGTCCGAAGTATGCTGAATCATCGAGATCGCTCTTTTCGAGCTAGTTAGTGCGAGAAACACGTTATCTGGTGTTTTCACCACTCCACAGTGCGTTTGATATCCAGAACAGTACATATCTTGGTTTTCGTGGGGTTTCAAGCTGAGATATGCATTTTCTGCGATAATCTTAGTGAGACTTCTGTCCGAAGTATGCTGAATCATCGAGATCGCTCTTTTCGAGCTGGTTAGTGCGAGAAACACGTTATCTGGTGTTTTCACCACTCCACAGTGCGTTTGATATGCAGAACCGGCGATATCTTGGTTTTCGTGGGGTTTCAAGCTGAGATATGCATTTTTTACGATAATCTTGTTGAGACTTCTGTCCGAAGTATGAAGAATCATCGAGATCGCTCTTTTCGAGCTACTTAATGCGAGAAACTCGTTTTCTGGGGGTTTCACCACTCCACAGTTCGTTGGATATGCAGAACCGGAGATATCTTGGTTTTCGTGGGGTTTCAAGCTGAGATATGCATTTTTTACGATAATCTTGGTGAGAGTTCTGTCCGAAGTATGCTTAATTATCGAGATCGCTCGTTTCGAGCTATTCAATGCGAGAAACGCGTTATCTGGTGTTTTCACCACTCCACAGTATGTTGGATATGCAGAACCGGAGATATTTTGGTTTTCGTCGGGTTTCAAGCTGAGATATGCATTTTCTGCTATAATCTTGGTGAGACTTCTGTCCGAAGTATGCTGAATCATCGAGATCGCTCTTTTCGAGCTAGTTAGTGCGAGAAACACGTTATCTGGTGTTTTCACCACTCCACAGTGCGCTTGATATGCAGAACAGTAGATATCTTGGTTTTCGTGGGGTTTCAAGCTGAGATATGCATTTTCTGCGATAATCTTAGTGAGACTTCTGTCCGAAGTATGCTGAATCATCGAGATCGCTCTATTCGAGCTGTTTAATGCGAGAAACACGTTATCTGGTGTTTTCACCACTCCACAGTGCGTTTGATATGCAGAACCGGCGATATCTTGGTTATCGTGGGGTTTCAAGCTGAGTTATGCATTTTCTGCGATAATCTTGGTGAGACTTCTGTCCGAAGTATGCTGAAACATCGAGATCGCTCTTTTCGAGCTAGTTAATGCGAGAAAAAACTTATCCGCTGTTTTCACCACTCCACAGTGCGTTTGATATGCAGAACCAGCGATATCTTGGCTTTCGTGGGGTTTCAAGCTGAGATATGCATTTTTTACGATAATCTTGGTGAGACTTCTGTCCGAAGTATGAAGAATCATCGAGATCGCTCTATTCGAGCTATTTAATGCGAGAAACACGTTTTCTGGGGTTTTCAACACTCCACAGTGCGTTTGATATGCAGAACACAGCGATATCTTGGTTTTCGTGGGGTTTCAAGCTGAGATATGCATTTTCTGCGATAATCTTAGTGAGACTTCTGTCCGAAGTATGCTGAACCATCGAGATCGCTCTTTTCGAGCTAGTTAGTGCAAGAAACACGTTATCTGGTGTTTTCACCACTCCACAGTGCGTTTGATATCCAGAACAGTACATATCTTGGTTTTCGTGGGGTTTCAAGCTGAGATATGCATTTTTTACGATAATCTTGGTGAGACTTCTGTCCGAAGTATGAAGAATCATCGAGATCGCTCTATTCGAGCTATTTAATGCGAGAAACTCGTTTTCTGGGGGTTTCACCACTCCACAGTTCGTTGGATATGCAGAACCGGAGATATCTTGGTTTTCGTGGGGTTTCAAGCTGAGATATGCATTTTTTACGATAATCTTGGTGAGACTTCTGTCCGAAGTATGCTTAATTATCGAGATCGCTCTTTTCGAGCTAGTTAGTGCGAGAAACACGTTATCTGGTGTTTTCACCACTCCACAGTGCGTTTGATATCCAGAACAGTACATATCTTGGTTTTCGTGGGGTTTCAAGCTGAGATATGCATTTTTTACGATAATCTTGGTGAGACTTCTGTCCGAAGTATGAAGAATCATCGAGATCGCTCTATTCGAGCTATTTAATGCGAGAAACTCGTTTTCTGGGGGTTTCACCACTCCACAGTTCGTTGGATATGCAGAACCGGAGATATCTTGGTTTTCGTGGGGTTTCAAGCTGAGATATGCATTTTTTACGATAATCTTGGTGAGACTTCTGTCCGAAGTATGCTTAATTATCGAGATCGCTCGTTTCGAGCTATTCAATGCGAGAAACGCGTTATCTGGTGTTTTCACCACTCCACAGTATGTTGGATATGCAGAACCGGAGATATTTTGGTTTTCGTCGGGTTTCAAGCTGAGATATGCATTTTCTGCGATAATCTTGGTGAGACTTCTGTCCGAAGTATGCTGAATCATCGAGATCGCTCTTTTCGAGCTAGTTAGTGCGAGAAACACGTTATCTGGTGTTTTCACCACTCCACAGTGCGCTTGATATGCAGAACAGTAGATATCTTGGTTTTCGTGGGGTTTCAAGCTGAGATATGCATTTTCTGCGATAATCTTAGTGAGACTTCTGTCCGAAGTATGCTTAATTATCGAGATCGCTCGTTTCGAGCAATTCAACGCGAGAAACACGTTATCTGCTGTTTTCACCACTCCACAGTGCGTATGATATGCAGAACCGGCGATATCTTGGTTTTCGTGGGGTTTCAAGCTGAGATATGCATTTTTTACGATAATCTTGGTGAGACTTCTGTCCGAAGTATGAAGAATCATCGAGATCGCTCTATTCGAGCTATTTAATGCGAGAAACACGTTATCTGGTGTTTTCACCACTCCACAGTGCGTTTGATATGCAGAACCGGCGATATCTTGGTTATCGTGGGGTTTCAAGCTGAGTTATGCATTTTCTGCGATAATCTTGGTGAGACTTCTGTCCGAAGTATGCTGAAACATCGAGATCGCTCTTTTCGAGCTAGTTAATGCGAGAAAAAACTTATCCGCTGTTTTCACCACTCCACAGTGCGTTTGATATGCAGAACCAGCGATATCTTGGCTTGCGTGGGGTTTCAAGCTGAGATATGCATTTTTTACGATAATCTTGGTGAGACTTCTGTCCGAAGTATGAAGAATCATCGAGATCGCTCTATTCGAGCTATTTAATGCGAGAAACACGTTTTCTGGGGTTTTCACCACTCCACAGTGCGTTTGATATGCAGAACACAGCGATATCTTGGTTTTCGTGGGGTTTCAAGCTGAGATATGCATTTTCTGCGATAATCTTAGTGAGACTTCTGTCCGAAGTATGCTGAATCATCGAGATCGCTCTTTTCGAGCTAGTTAGTGCGAGAAACACGTTATCTGGTGTTTTCACCACTCCACAGTGCGTTTGATATCCAGAACAGTACATATCTTGGTTTTCGTGGGTTTTCAAGCTGAGATATGCATTTTCTGCGATAATCTTAGTGAGACTTCTGTCCGAAGTATGCTGAATCATCGAGATCGCTCTTTTCGAGCTGGTTAGTGCGAGAAACACGTTATCTGGTGTTTTCACCACTCCACAGTGCGTTTGATATGCAGAACCGGCGATATCTTGGTTTTCGTGGGGTTTCAAGCTGAGATATGCATTTTTTACGATAATCTTGTTGAGACTTCTGTCCGAAGTATGAAGAATCATCGAGATCGCTCTATTCGAGCTATTTAATGCGAGAAACACGTTATCTGGTGTTTTCACCACTCCACAGTGCGTTTGATATGCAGAACTGGCGATATCTTGGTTTTCGTGGGGTTTCAAGCTGAGATATGCATTTTCTGCGATAATCTTGGTGAGACTTCTGTCCGAAGTATGCTGAAACATCGAGATCGCTCTTTTCGAGCTAGTTAATGCGTGAAAAAACTTATCCGCTGTTTTCACCACTCCACAGTGCGTTTGATATGCAGAACCAGCGATATCTTGGCTTTCGTGGGGTTTCAAGCTGAGATATGCATTTTTTACGATAATCTTGGTGAGACTTCTGTCCGAAGTATGAAGAATCATCGAGATCGCTCTATTCGAGCTATTTAATGCGAGAAACTCGTTTTCTGGGGGTTTCACCACTCCACAGTTCGTTGGATATGCAGAACCGGAGATATCTTGGTTTTCGTGGGGTTTCAAGCTGAGATATGCATTTTCTGCGATAATCTTAGTGAGACTTCTGTCCGAAGTATGCTTAATTATCGAGATCGCTCGTGTCGAGCAATTCAACGCGAGAAACACGTTATCTGCTGTTTTCACCACTCCACTGTGCGTATGATATGCAGAACCGGCGATATCTTGGTTTTCGTGGGGTTTCAAGCTGAGATATGCATTTTTTACGATAATCTTGGTGAGACTTCTGTCCGAAGTATGAAGAATCATCGAGATCGCTCTATTCGAGCTATTTAATGCGAGAAACACGTTATCTGGTGTTTTCACCACTCCACAGTGCGTTTCATATGCAGAACCGGCGATATCTTGGTTATCGTGGGGTTTCAAGCTGAGTTATGCATTTTCTGCGATAATCTTGGTGAGACTTCTGTCCGAAGTATGCTGAAACATCGAGATCGCTCTTTTCGAGCTAGTTAATGCGAGAAAAAACTTATCCGCTGTTTTCACCACTCCACAGTGCGTTTGATATGCAGAACCAGCGATATCTTGGCTTTCGTGGGGTTTCAAGCTGAGATATGCATTTTTTACGATAATCTTGGTGAGACTTCTGTCCGAAGTATGAAGAATCATCGAGATCGCTCAATTCGAGCTATTTAATGCGAGAAACACGTTTTCTGGTGTTTTCACCACTCCACAGTGCGTTTGATATGCAGAACCGGCGACATCTTGGTTTTCGTGGTGTTTCAAGCTGAGATATGCATTTTCTGCGATAATCTTGTTGAGACTTCTGTCCGACGTATGCAGAATCATCGAGATCGCACGTTTCGAGCTATTTAATGCGAGAAACACGTTATCTGGTGTTTTCACCACTCCACGGTACGTTTGATGTGCAGAACCGGAGATATATCGGTTTTCGTCGGGTTTCAAGCTGCGATATGCATTTTCTACGATAATCTTGGTGAGACTTCTGTCAGAAGTATGCTGAATCATCGAGATCGCTCTTTTCGAGCTAGTTAGAGCGAGAAACACGTTATCTGGTGTTTTCACCACTCCACGGTACGTTTGATGTGCAGAACCGGAGATATATCGGTTTTCGTCGGGTTTCAAGCTGAGATATGCATTTTCTACGATAATCTTGGTGAGACTTCTGTCAGAAGTATGCAGAATCATCGAGATCGCTCGTTTCGAGCTATTTAATGCGCGAAACATGTTATCTGGTGTTTTCACCACTCCACAGTGCGTTGGATATGCAGAACCGCAGATATTTTGGTTTTCGTGGGGTTTCAAGCTGAGATATGCATTTTCTGCGATAATCTTAGTGAGACTTCTGTCCGAAGCATGCTTAATTATCGAGATCGCTCGTTTCGAGCAATTCAACGCGAGAAACACGTTATCTGCTGTTTTCACCACTCCACAGTGCGTATGATATGCAGAACCGGCGATATCTTGGTTTTCGTGGGGTTTCAATCTGAGATATGCATTTTTTACGATAATTTTGGTGAGACTTCTGTCCGAAGTATGCAGAAGCGTCGAGATCGCTCGTTTCGAGCTATTTAATGCGAGAAACACGTTATCTGGTGTTTTCACCACTCCACAGTGCGTTTGATATGCAGAACCGGCGATATCTTGGTTTTCGTGGGGTTTCAAGCTGAGATATGCATTTTCTGCGATAATCTTAGTGAGACTTCTGTCCGAAGTATGCTGAATCATCGAGATCGCTCTTTTCGAGCTAGTTAGTGCGAGAAACACGTTATCTGGTGTTTTCACCACTCCACAGTGCGTTTGATATCCAGAACAGTACATATCTTGGTTTTCGTGGGTTTTCAAGCTGAGATATGCATTTTCTGCGATAATCTTAGTGAGACTTCTGTCCGAAGTATGCTGAATCATCGAGATCGCTCTTTTCGAGCTGGTTAGTGCGAGAAACACGTTATCTGGTGTTTTCACCACTCCACAGTGCGTTTGATATGCAGAACCGGCGATATCTTGGTTTTCGTGGGGTTTCAAGCTGAGATATGCATTTTTTACGATAATCTTGTTGAGACTTCTGTCCGAAGTATGAAGAATCATCGAGATCGCTCTATTCGAGCTATTTAATGCGAGAAACACGTTATCTGGTGTTTTCACCACTCCACAGTGCGTTTGATATGCAGAACTGGCGATATCTTGGTTTTCGTGGGGTTTCAAGCTGAGATATGCATTTTCTGCGATAATCTTGGTGAGACTTCTGTCCGAAGTATGCTGAAACATCGAGATCGCTCTTTTCGAGCTAGTTAATGCGTGAAAAAACTTATCCGCTGTTTTCACCACTCCACAGTGCGTTTGATATGCAGAACCAGCGATATCTTGGCTTTCGTGGGGTTTCAAGCTGAGATATGCATTTTTTACGATAATCTTGGTGAGACTTCTGTCCGAAGTATGAAGAATCATCGAGATCGCTCTATTCGAGCTATTTAATGCGAGAAACTCGTTTTCTGGGGGTTTCACCACTCCACAGTTCGTTGGATATGCAGAACCGGAGATATCTTGGTTTTCGTGGGGTTTCAAGCTGAGATATGCATTTTCTGCGATAATCTTAGTGAGACTTCTGTCCGAAGTATGCTTAATTATCGAGATCGCTCGTGTCGAGCAATTCAACGCGAGAAACACGTTATCTGCTGTTTTCACCACTCCACTGTGCGTATGATATGCAGAACCGGCGATATCTTGGTTTTCGTGGGGTTTCAAGCTGAGATATGCATTTTTTACGATAATCTTGGTGAGACTTCTGTCCGAAGTATGAAGAATCATCGAGATCGCTCTATTCGAGCTATTTAATGCGAGAAACACGTTATCTGGTGTTTTCACCACTCCACAGTGCGTTTCATATGCAGAACCGGCGATATCTTGGTTATCGTGGGGTTTCAAGCTGAGTTATGCATTTTCTGCGATAATCTTGGTGAGACTTCTGTCCGAAGTATGCTGAAACATCGAGATCGCTCTTTTCGAGCTAGTTAATGCGAGAAAAAACTTATCCGCTGTTTTCACCACTCCACAGTGCGTTTGATATGCAGAACCAGCGATATCTTGGCTTTCGTGGGGTTTCAAGCTGAGATATGCATTTTTTACGATAATCTTGGTGAGACTTCTGTCCGAAGTATGAAGAATCATCGAGATCGCTCAATTCGAGCTATTTAATGCGAGAAACACGTTTTCTGGTGTTTTCACCACTCCACAGTGCGTTTGATATGCAGAACCGGCGACATCTTGGTTTTCGTGGTGTTTCAAGCTGAGATATGCATTTTCTGCGATAATCTTGTTGAGACTTCTGTCCGACGTATGCAGAATCATCGAGATCGCACGTTTCGAGCTATTTAATGCGAGAAACACGTTATCTGGTGTTTTCACCACTCCACGGTACGTTTGATGTGCAGAACCGGAGATATATCGGTTTTCGTCGGGTTTCAAGCTGCGATATGCATTTTCTACGATAATCTTGGTGAGACTTCTGTCAGAAGTATGCTGAATCATCGAGATCGCTCTTTTCGAGCTAGTTAGAGCGAGAAACACGTTATCTGGTGTTTTCACCACTCCACGGTACGTTTGATGTGCAGAACCGGAGATATATCGGTTTTCGTCGGGTTTCAAGCTGAGATATGCATTTTCTACGATAATCTTGGTGAGACTTCTGTCAGAAGTATGCAGAATCATCGAGATCGCTCGTTTCGAGCTATTTAATGCGCGAAACATGTTATCTGGTGTTTTCACCACTCCACAGTGCGTTGGATATGCAGAACCGCAGATATTTTGGTTTTCGTGGGGTTTCAAGCTGAGATATGCATTTTCTGCGATAATCTTAGTGAGACTTCTGTCCGAAGCATGCTTAATTATCGAGATCGCTCGTTTCGAGCAATTCAACGCGAGAAACACGTTATCTGCTGTTTTCACCACTCCACAGTGCGTATGATATGCAGAACCGGCGATATCTTGGTTTTCGTGGGGTTTCAATCTGAGATATGCATTTTTTACGATAATTTTGGTGAGACTTCTGTCCGAAGTATGCAGAAGCGTCGAGATCGCTCGTTTCGAGCTATTTAATGCGAGAAACACGTTATCTGGTGTTTTCACCACTCCACAGTGCGTTTGATATGCAGAACCGGCGATATCTTGGTTTTCGTGGGGTTTCAAGCTGAGATATGCATTTTCTGCGATAATCTTAGTGAGACTTCTGTCCGAAGTATGCTGAATCATCGAGATCGCTCTTTTCGAGCTAGTTAGTGCGAGAAACACGTTATCTGGTGTTTTCACCACTCCACAGTGCGTTTGATATGCAGAACCGGCGATATCTTGGTTTTCGTGGGGTTTCAAGCAGAGATATGCATTTTTTACGATAATCTTGGTGAGACTTCTGTCCGAAGTATGAAGAATCATCGAGATCGCTCTATTCGAGCTATTTAATGCGAGAAACACGTTTTCTGGGGTTTTCACCACTCCACAGTGCGTTTGATATGCAGAACACAGCGATATCTTGGTTTTCGTGGGGTTTCAAGCTGAGATATGCATTTTCTGCGATAATCTTAGTGAGACTTCTGTCCGAAGTATGCCGAATCATCGAGATCGCTCTTTTCGAGCTAGTTAGTGCGAGAAACACGTTATCTGGTGTTTTCACCACTCCACAGTGCGTTTGATATGCAGAACAGTACATATCTTGGTTTTCGTGGGGTTTCAAGCTGAGATATGCATTTTTTACGATAATCTTGGTGAGACTTCTGTCCGAAGTATGAAGAATCATCGAGATCGCTCTATTCGAGCTATTTAATGCGAGAAACACGTTTTCTGGGGTTTTCACCACTCCACAGTGCGTTTGATATGCAGAACACAGCGATATCTTGGTTTTCGTGGGGTTTCAAGCTGAGATATGCATTTTCTGCGATAATCTTAGTGAGACTTCTGTCCGAAGTATGCTGAATCATCGAGATCGCTCTTTTCGAGCTAGTTAGTGCGAGAAACACGTTATCTGGTGTTTTCACCACTCCACAGTGCGTTTGATATGCAGAACAGTACATATCTTGGTTTTCGTGGGGTTTCAAGCTGAGATATGCATTTTCTGCGATAATCTTAGTGAGACTTCTGTCCGAAGTATGCTGAATCATCGAGATCGCTCTTTTCGAGCTAGTTAGTGCGAGAAACACGTTATCTGGTGTTTTCACCACTCCACAGTGCGTTTGATATGCAGAACCGGCGATATCTTGGCTTTCGTGGGGTTTCAAGCTGAGATATGCATTTTTTACGATAATCTTGGTGAGACTTCTGTCCGAAGTATGCTTAATTATTGAGATCGCTCGTTTCGAGCTATTCAATGCGAGAAACGCGTTATCTGGTGTTTTCACCACTCCACAGTATGTTGGATATGCAGAACCGGAGATATTTTGGTTTTCGTCGGGTTTCAAGCTGAGATATGCATTTTTTACGATAATCTTGGTGAGACTTCTGTCCGAAGTATGAAGAATCATCGAGATCGCTCTATTCGAGCTATTTAATGCGAGAAACACGTTTTCTGGGGTTTTCACCACTCCACAGTGCGTTTGATATGCAGAACACAGCGATATCTTGGTTTTCGTGGGGTTTCAAGCTGAGATATGCATTTTCTGCGATAATCTTAGTGAGACTTCTGTCCGAAGTATGCTGAATCATCGAGATCGCTCTTTTCGGGCTAGTTAGTGCGAGAAACACGTTATCTGGTGTTTTCACCACTCCACAGTGCGTTTGATATGCAGAACAGTACATATCTTGGTTTTCGTGGGGTTTCAAGCTGAGATATGCATTTTCTGCGATAATCTTAGTGAGACTTCTGTCCGAAGTATGCTGAATCATCGAGATCGCTCTTTTCGAGCTAGTTAGTGCGAGAAACACGTTATCTGGTGTTTTCACCACTCCACAGTGCGTTTGATATGCAGAACAGTAGATATCTTGGTTTTCGTGAGGTTTCGAGCTGAGATATGCATTTTCTGCGATAATATTGGTGAGACTTCAGTCAGAAGTATGCAGAATCATCTAGATCGCTCTTCTCGAGCTACTTAATGCACGAAACACGTTTTCTGGTGTTTTCACCACTCCACAGTGCGTTTGATATGCAGAACCGGCAACATCATGATTTTCGTGAGGTTTCGAGCTGAGATATGCATTTTCTTCGATAATATTGGTGAGACTTCAGTCAGAATTATGCAGAATCATCTAGATCGCTCTTTTCGAGCTACTTAATGCGCGAAACACGTTCTCTGGTTGTTTTCACCACTCCACAGTGCGTTTGATATGCAGAACAGGCGATATCTTGATTTTCGAGGTGTTTCCAGCTGAGATATGCATTTTCTGCGATAATCTTGGTGGGTCTTTTGTCAGAAGTATGCAGAATCATCTAGATCGCTCTTTTCGAGCTACTTAATGCACGAAACACGTTTTCTGGTGTTTTCACCACTCCACGGTTCGTTTGATATGCAGAACCGGAGATAACTCGGTTTTCGTCGGGTTTCAAGCTGAGATATGCATTTACTACGATAATCTTGGTGACACTTCTGTCAGAAGTATGCAGGATCTTCGAGAACGCTCTTTTCGAGCTACTTATTGCGACAAACACGTTATCTGGTGTTTTCAGCACTCCACAGTGCGTTTGATATGCAGAACCAGCGATATCTTGGTTTTCGTGGGGTTTCAAGCTGAGATATGCATTTTTTACGATAATTTTGGTGAGATTTCTGTCCGAAATATGCAGAATCATCGAGATCGCTCGTTTCGAGCTATTTAATGCGAGAAACACGTTATCTGGTGTTTTCACCACTCCACAGTCCGATGGATATGCAGAACAGTAGATATCCTGGTTTTCGTGGGGTTTCAAGCAGAGATATGCATTTTCTGCGATAAGCTTGGTGAGACTTCTGTTAGAAGTATGCAGAATCATCGAGATCGCTCGTTTCGAGCTATTTAATGCGAGAAACACGTTATCTGGTGTTTTCACCACTCCACAGTGCGTTGGATATGCAGAACCGGAGATATTTTGGTTTTCGTCGGGTTTCAAGCTGAGATATGCATTTTCTGCGATAATCTTGTTAAGACTTCTGTCCGAAGTATGCAGAAACATCGAGAGCGCTCTTTTCGAGCTATTTAATGCGAGAAACAAGTTTTCTGGGGTTTTCACCACTCCACAGTGCGTTTGATATGCAGAACCGGCGATATCTTGGTTTTCGTGGGGTTTCAAGCTGAGACATGCATTTTCTGCGATAATCTTAGTGAGACTTCTGTCCGAAGTATGCAGAAACGTCGAGAGCGCTCTTTTCGAGCTATTTAATGTGAGAAACACGTTTTCTGGGGTTTTCACCACTCCACAGTTCGTTGGATATGCAGAACCGGAGATATTTTGGTTTTCGTCGGGTTTCAAGCTGAGATATGCATTTTCTACGATAATCTTGGTGAAACATCTGTCCGAAGTGTGCTGAATCATCGAGATCGCTCTTTTCGAGCTAGTTAGTGCTAGAAACACGTTATCTGGTGTTTTCACCACTCCACAGTGCGTTTGATATGCAGAACAGTAGATATCTTGGTTTTCGTGGGGTTTCAAGTTGAGATATGCATTTTTTACGATAATTTTGGTGAGACTTCTGTCCGAAGTATGCAGATTCATCGACATCGCTCGTTTCGAGCTATTTAATGCGAGAAACACGTTATCTGGTGTTTTCAGCACTCCACAGTGCGTTTGATATGCAGAACCGGCGATATATCGGTTTTCGTCGGGTTTCAAGCTGAGATATGCATTTTCTGCGATAATCTTGTTGAGACTTCTGTTAGAAGTAAGCAGAATCATCGAGATCGCTCGTTTCGAGCTATTTAATGCGAGAAACACGTTATCTGGTGTTTTCACCACTCCACAGTGCGTTTGATATGCAGAACAGTAGATATCTTGGTTTTCGTGGGGTTTCAAGCTGAGATATACATTTTCTACGATAAGCTTGGTGAAACATCTGTCCGAAGTATGCAGAAACATCGAGTTCGCACTTTTCGAGCTATTTAATGCGAGAAACACGATAGCTGGTGTTTTCACCACTCCACCGTGCGTTTGATATGCAGAACCGGCGATATCTTGGTTTTCGTGGGGTTTCAAGCTGGGATATGCATTTTTTTCGATAATTTTGGTGAGACTTCTGTCTGAAGTATGCAGAAACAAAGACAGCGCTCTTTTCGATCTATTTAATGCGAGAAACACGTTTTCTGGGGTTTTCACCACTCCACAGTTCGTTGGATATGCAGTACAGTAGATATCTTGGTTTTCGTGGGGTTTCAAGCTGAGATATGCATTTTCTGCGATAATCTTGTTGAGACTTCTGTCAGAAGTATGCAGAATCTTCGAGATCGCTCGTTTCGAGCTATTTAATGCGAGAAACACGTTATATGGTGTTTTCACCACTCCACAGTGCGTTTGATATGCAGAACCGGCGATATCTTGGTTTTCGTGGGGTTTCAAGCTGAGATATGCTTTTTTTACAATAATCTTGATGAGACTTCTGTCCGAAGTATGCAGAATCATCGAGATCGCTCGTTTCGAGCTATTCAATGCGAGAAACACGTTAGCTGGTGTTTTCACCACTCCACAGTGCGTTTAATATGCAGAACAGTAGATATCTCGGTTTTCGTCGGGTTTCAAGCTGAGATATGCATTTTCTGCGATAATCTTGTTGAGACTTCTGTCCGAAGTATGCAGAATCATCGAGATCGCTCGTTTCGATCTATTTAATGCGAGAGACACGTTATCTGGTGTTTTCACCACTCCACAGTGCGTTTGATATGCAGAACCGGCGATATCTTGGTTTTCGTGGGGTTTCAAGTTGAGATGTGCATTTTCTGCGATAATCTTGTTGAGACTTCTGTCAGAAGTAAGCAGAATCATCGAGATAGCTCGTTTCGAGCTATTTAATGCGAGAAACACGTTATATGGTGTTTTCACCACTCCACAGTGCGTTTGATATGCAGAACCGGCGATATCTTGGTTTTCGTGGGGTTTCAAGCTGAGATATGCATTTTCTGCGATAATCTTGGTGAGTCTCCTGTCCAAAGTATGCTGAATCATCGAGATCGCTCTTTTCGAGCTAGTTAGTGCGAGAAACACGTTATCTGGTGTTTTCACCACTCCACAGTGCGTTTGATATGCAGAACCGGAGATATTTTGGTTTTCGTCGGGTTTCAAGCTGAGATATGCATTTTCTACGATAATCTTGGTGAAACATCTGTCCGAAGTATGCAGAAACATCGACAGCGCTCTTTTCGATCTATTTAATGCGATAAACACGTTTTCTGGGGTTTTCACCACTCCACAGTTCGTTGGATATGCGGAACAGTAGATATCTTGGTTTTCGTGTGGTTTCAAGCAGAGATATGCATTTTCTGCGATAATCTTGGTGAGACTTCTGTTAGAAGTATGCAGAATCTTCGAGATCGCACTTGTCGAGCTATTTAATGCGAGGAACACGTTTTCTGGTGTTTTCACCACTCCACAGTGCGTTTGATGTGCAGAACAGGAGATATCTTGGTTTCGGTCGTGTTTCAACCTGAGATATGCATTTTCTACGATAATCCTGGTGAGACTTCTGTCAGAATTATGCAGAATCTTCGAGAACGCTCTCTTCGAGCTACTTAATGCGCGAAACACGTTTTCTGGTGTTTTCACCACTCCACAGTGCGTTTGATATGCAGAACCATCGATATCTTGGTTTTCGTGGGGTTTCAAGATGAGATATGCATTTTCTACGATAATCTTGGTGAGACTTCTTTCAGAAGTATGCAGGATCTTCGAGAACGCTCTTTTCGAGCTACTTAATGCGAGATACACGTTTCCTGGTGTTTTCACCACTCCACAGTGCGTTTGATAAGCAGAACCAGCGATATCTTGGTTTTCGTGGTGTTTCAAGATGAGATATGCATTTTCTGCGATAATATTGGCGATACTTCAGTCAGAAGTATGCAGAATCATCTAGATCGCTCTTTTCGAACTACTTAATGCACGAAACACGTTTTCTGGTGTTTTCACCACTCCACAGTACGTTTGACATGCAGAACCGGAGATACCTTGGTTTCGGTCGGGTTTCAAGCTGAGATATGCATTTTCTACGATAATCCTGGTGGACTTCTGTCAGAAGTATGCAGAATCCTCGAAAACGCTCTTTTCGAGCTACTTAATGCCCGAAACACGTTATCTGGTGTTTCCACCACTCCACAGTGCGTTTGATATGCAGAACAGTAGATATCTTGGTGATCGTCGGGTTTCAAGCTGAGATATGCATTTTGTACGATAATCTTGGTGAGACTTCAGTCCGAAGTATGCAGAAACATCGAGAGCGCTCTTTTCGAGCTATTTAATGCGAGAAACACGTTTTCTGGGGTTTTCACCACTCCACAGTGCGTTTGATATGCAGAACCGACGATATCTTGGTTTTCGTGGGGTTTCAAGCTGAGATATGCATTTTCTGCGATAATCTTGATGAGACTTCTGTCCGAAGTATGCAGAACCATCGAGATCGCTCGTTTCGAGCTATTCAATGCGAGAAACACGTTAGCTGGTGTTTTCACCACTCCACAGTGCGTTTAATATGCAGAACAGTAGATACCTCGGTTTTCGTCGGGTTTCAAGCTGAGATATGCATTTTCTGCGATAATCTTGTTGAGACTTCTGTCCGAAGTATGCAGAATCATCGAGATCGCTCGTTTCGATCTATTTAATGCGAGAAACACGTTATCTGGTGTTTTCACCACTCCACAGTGCGTTTGATATGCAGAACCGGCGATATCTTGGTTTTCGTGGGGTTTCAAGTTGAGATATGCATTTTCTGCGATAATCTTGTTGAGACTTCTGTCAGAAGTAAGCAGAATCATCGAGATAGCTCGTTTCGAGCTATTTAATGCGAGAAACACGTTATATGGTGTTTTCATCACTCCACAGTGCGTTTGATATTCAGAACCGGCGATATCTTGGTTTTCGTGGGGTTTCAAGCTGAGATATGCATTTTCTGCGATAATCTTGGTGAGTCTCCTGTCCAAAGTATGCTGAATCATCGAGATCGCTCTTTTCGAGCTAGTTAGTGCGAGAAACACGTTATCTGGTGTTTTCACCACTCCACAGTGCGTTTGATATGCAGAACCGGAGATATTTTGGTTTTCGTCGGGTTTCAAGCTGAGATATGCATTTTCTACGATAATCTTGGTGAAACATCTGTCCGAAGTATGCAGAAACATCGACAGCGCTCTTTTCGATCTATTTAATGCGATAAACACGTTTTCTGGGGTTTTCACCACTCCACAGTTCGTTGGATATGCAGAACAGTAGATATCTTGGTTTTCGTGTGGTTTCAAGCAGAGATATGCATTTTCTGCGATAATCTTGGTGAGACTTCTGTTAGAAGTATGCAGAATCATCGAGATCGCACTTGTCGAGCTATTTAATGCGAGGAACACGTTTTCTGGTGTTTTCACCACTCCACAGTGCGTTTGATGTGCAGAACAGGAGATATCTTGGTTTCGGTCGGGTTTCAACCTGAGATAAGCATTTTCTACGATAATCCTGGTGAGACTTCTGTCAGAATTATGCAGAATCTTCGAGAACGCTCTCTTCGAGCTACTTAATGCGCGAAACACGTTTTCTGGTGTTTTCACCACTCCACAGTGCGTTTGATATGCAGAACCATCGATATCTTGGTTTTCGTGGGGTTTCAAGATGAGATATGCATTTTCTACGATAATCTTGCTGAGACTTCTTTCAGAAGTATGCAGGATCTTCGAGAACGCACTTTTCGAGCTACTTAATGCGAGATACACGTTTCCTGGTGTTTTCACCACTCCACAGTGCGTTTGATAAGCAGAACCAGCGATATCTTGGTTTTCGTGGTGTTTCAAGATGAGATATGCATTTTCTGCGATAATATTGGCGATACTTCAGTCAGAAGTATGCAGAATCATCTAGATCGCTCTTTTCGAACTACTTAATGCACGAAACACGTTTTCTGGTGTTTTCACCACTCCACAGTACGTTTGACATGCAGAACCGGAGATACCTTGGTTTCGGTCGGGTTTCAAGCTGAGATATGCATTTTCTACGATAATCCTGGTGGACTTCTGTCAGAAGTATGCAGAATCCTCGAAAACGCTCTTTTCGAGCTACTTAATGCCCGAAACACGTTATCTGGTGTTTCCACCACTCCACAGTGCGTTTGATATGCAGAACAGTAGATATCTTGGTTTTCGTCGGGTTTCAAGCTGAGATATGCATTTTGTGCGATAATCTTGGTGAGACTTCAGTCCGAAGTATGCAGAAGCATCGAGATCGCTCGTTTCGAGCTATTTAATGCGAGAAACACGTTATCTGGTGTTTTCACCACTCCACAGTGCGTTTGATATGCAGAACCGGAGATATCTTGGTTTCGGTCGGGTTTCAAGCTGAGATAGGCATTTTATACGATAATTTATGTGAGACTTCTGTCCGAAGTATGCAGAAGCATCGAGATCGCTCTTTTCGAGCTAGTTAGTGCGAGAAACACGTTATCTGGTGTTTTCACCAAACCACAGTGCGTTTGATATGCAGAACAGTACATATCTTGGTTTTCGTGGGGTTTCCAGTTGAAATTTGCATTTTCTGCGATAATCTTGGTGTTTCATCTATGAGAAGTATGCAGAATCATCGAGAACGCTCTTTTCGAGCTAGTTAATGCGAGAAACACGTTTTCTGGTGTTTTCACCACTCCACAGCACGTTTGACATGCAGAACCGGAGATATCTTGGTTTCGGTCGGGTTTCAAGTTGAGATATGCATTTTCTGCGATAATATTGGTGAGACTTCTGTCCGAAGTATGCACAATCATCGATATCGCTCTTTTCGAGCTATTTATTGCGAGAAACACGTCATCTGGTTGTTTTCACCACTCCACAGTGCGTTTGATATGTAGAGCAGCGGATAACTTCGTTTTCGTGGGGTTTCCAGTTGAAATTTGCATTTTCTGCGATAATCTTGGTGTTTCATCTATGAGAAGTATGCAGAATCATCGAGAACGCTCTTTTCGAGCTAGTTAATGCGAGAAACACGTTTTCTGGTGTTTTCACCACTCCACAGCACGTTTGACATGCAGAACCGGAGATATCTTGGTTTCGGTCGGGTTTCAAGCTGAGATATGCATTTTCTACGATAATCTTGGTGAAACATCTGTCCGAAGTATGCAGAAACATCGAGAGCGCTCTTTTCGAGCTATTTAATGCGAGAAACTTGTTTTCTGGTGTTTTCACCACTCCACGGTACGTTTGATGTGCAGAACCGGAGATAACTCGGTTTTCGTGGTGTTTCCAGCTGAGATATGCATTTTCTGCGATAATCTTGCTGGGTCTTTTGTCAGAAGTATTCAGGATCTTCGAGAACGCTCTTTTCGAGCTACTTAATGCGCGAAACACGTTTTCTGGTGTTTTCACCACTCCACGGTACGTTTGATGTGCAGAACCGGAGATAACTCGGTTTTCGTCGGGTTTCAAGCTGAGATATGCATTTTCTACGATAGTCTTGGTGAAGCTTCTGTCAGAAGTATGCAGAATCTACGAGAACGCTCTTTTCGAGCTACATAATGCGAGAAACACGTTATCTGGTGTTTTCACCACTCCACAGTGCGTTTGATATGCAGAACCGGCGACATCTTGGCTTTCGTCGGGAATCAAGCTGAGATATGCATTTTCAACGATAATCTTGGTGAGACTTCTGTCAGAAGTATGCAGAATCATGGGGATCGCTCTTTTCGAGCTATTTAATGCGAGAAGCACGTTGTCTGGTTGTTTTCACGACTCCACATTGCGTTTGATATGCAGAACCGGCGACATCTTGATATTCGTGAGGTTTCAAGCTGAGATATGGATTTTCAACGATAATCTTGGTGAGACTTCAGTCAGAAGTATGCAGAATCATCTAGATCGCTCTTTTCAAGCTATTTAATGCGAAAAAACAAGTTTTCTGGTGTTTTCAACATTCCACAGTGCGTTTTATATGCAGAACCGGCGATATCTTGATTTTCGTTGTGTTTCCAGCTGAGATATGCATTTTCTGCGATAATCTTCGTGAGTCTTCTGTCAGAAGTATGCAGAATCATCGAGATCCCTTTTTTCGAGCTATTTAATGCGAGAAACACGTTATCTGGTGTTTTCACCACTCCACAGTGCGTCTGATATGCAGAACCGGTGACATCTTGGATTTCGTCGGGTTTCAAGCTGAGATATGCATTTTCTACGATAATCTTGGTGAGACTTCTGTCAGAAGTATGCAGAATCATCGAGATCCCTTTTTGCGAGCTATTTAATGCGAGAAACACGTTATCTGGTGTTTTCACCACTCCACAGTGCGTTTGATATGCAGAACCGGTGACATCTTGGATTTCGTCAGGTTTCAAGCGGAGATATGCATTTTCTACGACAATCTTGGTGAGACTTCTGTCAGAAGTATGCAGAACCTTCGAGATCGCTCTGTTCGAGCTACTTATTGCGAGAAACACGATATCTGGTGTATTCACCACTCCACAGTATGTTTGACATGCAGAACCGGAGATATCTTGGTTTCGGTCGGGTTTCAAGCTGAGATATGCATTTTCTACGATAATCTTGGTGAGACTTCTGTCAGAAGTATGCAGAATCTTCGAGAACGCTCTTTTCGAGCTACATAATGCGAGAAACACGTTATCTGGTGTTTTCACCACTCCACAGTGCGTTTGATATGCAGAACCGGCGACATCTTGGATTTCGTCGGGGTTCATACTGAGATATGCATTTTCTACGATAATCTTGGTGAGACTTCTGTCAGAAGGATGCAGAATCTTCGAGAACGCTCTTTTAGAGCTGCATAATGCGAGAAACACGTTGTCTGGTTGTTTTCACGACTCCACAGTGCGTTTGATATATAGAACCGGCGACATCTTGACTTTCGTGAGGTTTCAAGCTGAGATATGGATTTTCTACGATAATCTTGGTGAGACTTCAGTCAGAAGTATGCAGAATCATCTAGATCGCTCTTTTCAAGCTATTTGATGCGAAAAAACAAGTTTTCTGGTGTTTTCAACATTCCACAGTGCGTTTTATATGCAGAACCGGCGATATCTTGATTTTCGTTGTGTTTCCAGCTGAGATATGCATTTTCTGCGATAATCTTGGTGAGTCTTCTGTCAGAAGTATGCAGAATCATCGAGATCCCTTTTTTCGAGCTATTTAATGCGAGAAACACGTTATCTGTTGTATTCACCACTCCACAGTGCGTTTGATATGCAGAACCGGTGACATCTTGGATTTCGTCGGGTTTCAAGCTCAGATATCCATTTTCTACGATAATCTTGGTGAGGCTTCTGTCAGAAGTATGCAGGATCTTCGAGAACGCTCTTTTCGAGCTATTTAATGCGAGAAACACGTTATCTGGTGTTTTCACCACTCCACAGTGCGTTTGATATGCTGAACCGGTGACATCTTGGATTTCGTGGTGTTTCAAGCTGAGATATGCATTTTCTACGATAATCTTGGTGAGACTTCTGTCAGAAGTATGCAGAATCTTCGAGATCGCTCTTTTCGAGCTACTTATTGCGAGAAACACGTTATCTGGTGTATTCACCACTCCACAGTGCGTTTGATATGCAGAACCGGTGACATCTTGGATTTCGTCGGGTTTCAAGCTGAGATATCCATTTTCTACGATAATCTTGGTGAGGCTTCTGTCAGAAGTATGCAGAATCATCGAGATCCCTTTTTGCGAGCTATTTAATGCGAGAAACACGTTATCTGGTGTTTTCACCACTCCACAGTGCGTTTGATATGCAGAACCGGTGACATCTTGGATTTCGTCGGGTTTCAAGCGGAGATATGCATTTTCTACGATAATCTTGGTGAGACTTCTGTCAGAAGTATGCAGAACCTTCGAGATCGCTCTTTTCGAGCTACTTATTGCGAGAAACACGATATCTGGTGTATTCACCACTCCACAGTACGTTTGACATGCAGAACCGGAGATATCTTGGTTTCGATCGGGTTTCTAGATGAGATATGCATTTTCTACGATAATCTTGGTGAGACTTCTGTCAGAAGTATGCAGAATCTTCGAGAACGCTCTTTTCGAGCTACATAATGCGAGAAACACGTTATCTGGTGTTTTCACCACTCCACAGTGCGTTTGATATGCAGAACCGGCGACATCTTGGCTTTCGTCGGGTATCAAGCTGAGATATGCATTTTCAACGATAATCTTGGTGAGACTTCTGTCAGAAGTATGCAGAATCATGGGGATCGCTCTTTTCGAGCTATTTAATGCGAGAAGCACGTTGTCTGGTTGTTTTCACGACTCCACAGTGCGTTTGATATGCAGAACCGGCGACATCTTGGATTTCGTCGGGGTTCATACTGAGATATGCATTTTCTACGATAATCTTGGTGAGACTTCTGCCAGAAGTATGCAGAATCTTCGAGAACGCTCTTTTAGAGCTGCATAATGCGAGAAACACGTTGTCTGGTTGTTTTCACGACTCCACAGTGCGTTTGATATGCAGAACCGGCGACATCTTGATTTTCGTGAGGTTTCAAGCTGAGATATGGATTTTCTACGATAATCTTGGTGAGACTTCAGTCAGAAGTCTGCAGAATCATCTAGATCGCTCTTTTCAAGCTATTTGATGCGGAAAACAAGTTTTCTGGTGTTTTCAACATTCCACAGTGCGTTTTATATGCAGAACCGGCGATATCTTGATTTTCGTTGTGTTTCCAGCTGAGATATGCATTTTCTGCGAAAATCTTGGTGAGTCTTCTGTCAGAAGTATGCAGAATCATCGAGATCCCTTTTTTCGAGCTATTTAATGCGAGAAACACGTTATCTGGTGTTTTCACCACTCCACAGTGCGTTTGATATGCAGAACCGGTGACATCTTGGATTTCGTCGGGTTTCAAGCTGAGATATGCATTTTCTACGATAATCTTGGTGAGGCTTCTGTCAGAAGTATGCAGGATCTTCGAGAACGCTCTTTTCGAGCTATTTAATGCGAGAAACACGTTATCTGGTGTTTTCACCACTCCACAGTGCGTTTGATATGCAGAACCGGCGACACCTTGGATTTCGTCGGGGTTCATACTGAGATATGCATTTTCTACGATAATCTTGGTGAGACTTCTGTCAGAAGTATGCAGAATCTTCGAGAACGCTCTTTTAGAGCTGCATAATGCGAGAAACACGTTGTCTGGTTGTTTTCACGACTCTACAGTGCGTTTGATATGCAGAACCGGCGACATCTTGATTTTCGTGAGGTTTCAAGCTGAGATATGGATTTTCTACGATAATCATGGTGAGACTTCAGTCAGAAGTATGCAGTATCATCTAGATCGCTCTTTTCAAGCTATTTAATGCGAAAAAACAAGTTTTCTGGTGTTTTCAACATTCCACAGTGCGTTTTATATGCAGAACCGGCGATATCTTGATTTTCGTTGTGTTTCCAGCTGAGATATGCATTTTCTGTGATAATCTTGGTGAGTCTTCTGTCAGAAGTATGCAGAATCATCCTGATCCCTTTTTGCGAGCTATTTAATGCGACAAGCACATTATCTGGTGTTTTCACCACTCCACAGTGCCTTTGATATGCAGAACCGGTGACATCTTGGATTTCGTCGGGTTTCAAGCGGAGATATGCATTTTCTACGATAATCTTGGTGAGACTTCTGTCAGAAGTATGCAGAACCTTCGAGATCGCTCTTTTCGAGCTACTTATTGCGAGAAACACGATATCTGGTGTATTCACCACTCCACAGTGCGTTTGTTATGCAGAACCGGCGACATCTTGGCTTTCGTCGGGTATCAAGCTGAGATATGCATTTTCAACGATAATCTTGGTGAGACTTCTGTCAGAAGTATGCAGAATCATGGGGATCGCTCTTTTCGAGCTATTTAATGCGAGAAACACGTTGTCGGGTTGTTTTCACGACTCCACAGTGCGTTTGATATGCAGAACCGGCGACATCTTGATATTCGTGAGGTTTCAAGCTGAGATATGGATTTTCTACGATAATCTTGGTGAGACTTCAGTCAGAAGTATGCAGAATCTTCGAGAACGCTCTTTTCGAGCTGCTTAATGCGAGAAACACGTTTTCTGGTGTTTTCACCACTCCACAGTACGATTGATGTGCAGAACCGACGACATCTTGGATTTCGTCGGGTTTCAAGCTGAGATATGCATTTTCTGCGATAATCTTGGTGAGTCTTCTGTCAGAAGTATGCAGAATCATCGAGATCCCTTTTTTCGAACTATTTAATGCGAGAAACACGTTATCTGGTGTTTTCACCACTCCACAGTGCGTTTGATATGCAGAACCGGCGACATCTTGATTTTCGTTGTGTTTCCAGCTGAGATATGCATTTTCTGCGATAATCTTGGTGAGTCTCCTGTCAGAAGTATGCAGAATCATCGAGATCCCTTTTTGCGAGCTATTTAATGCGAGAAACACGTTGTCTGGTTGTTTTCACGACTCCACAGTGCGTTTGATGCGCAGAACCGGCGACATCTTGATTTTCGT
This sequence comes from Anthophora plumipes, assembly GCA_951804975.1. NCBI lineage: Eukaryota > Metazoa > Arthropoda > Insecta > Hymenoptera > Apidae > Anthophora > Anthophora plumipes. The sequence continues at coordinate 801,062 of CATORF010000873.1, read as the reverse complement.
GAGGTTTCAAGCTGAGATATGGATTTTTTACGTTAATCTTGGTGAGACTTCAGTCAGAAGTATGCAGAATCTTCGAGATTGCTCGTTTCGAGCTACTTATTGCGAGAAACACGATATCTGGTGTTTTCACCACTCCACAGTACGTTTGACATGCAGAACCGGCGAAATCTAGCTTTTCGTGGGTTTTCAAGCTGAGATATGAATTTTCTGCGATAATCTTGCTGAGTCTTCTGTCAGAAGTATGCAGAATCATTGAGATCCCTTTTTTCGAGCTATTTAATGCGAGAAACACGTTGTCTGGTTGTTTTCACGACTCCACAGTGCGTTTGATATGCAGAACCGGCGACATCTTGATTTTCGTGAGGTTTCAAGCTGAGATATGGATTTTTTACGTTAATCTTGGTGAGACTTCAGTCAGAAGTATGCAGAGTCATCTAGATCGCTCTTTTCAAGCTATTTAATGCGAAAAAACAATTTTTCTGGTGTTTTCAACATTCCACAGTGCGTTTGATATGCAGAACCGGCGATATCTTGTTTTTCGTGGTGTTTCCAGCTGAGATATGCATTTTCTGCGATGATCTTGGTGAGTGATCTGTCAGAAGTATGCAGAATCATCGAGATCCCTTTTTTCGAGCTATTTAATGCGAGAAACACATTATCTGGTGTTTTCACCACTCCACAGTGCGTTCGATATGCAGAACCGGCGACATCTTGGATTTCGTCGGGTTTCAAGCTGAGATATGCATTTTCTACGATAATCTTGATGAGACTTCTGTCAGAAGTATGCAGAATCTTCGAGATCGCTCTTTTCGAGCTATTTAATGCGAGAAACACGTTTTCTGGCGTATTCACCACTCCACAGTACGTTTGACATGCAGAACCGGCGAAATCCTGCTTATCGTGGGTTTTCAAGCTGAGATATGCATTTTCTGCGATAATCTTGGTGAGACTTCTGTCAGAAGTATGCAGAATCTTCGAAAACGCTCTTTTCGAGCTAGATAATGCGAGAAACACGTTATCTGGTGTTTCCACTACTCCACAGTGCGTTTGATATGCAGAACCAGCGACATCTTGGCTTTCGTCGGGTATCAAGCTGAGATATGCATTTTCAACGATAATCTTGGTGAGACTTCTGTCAGCAGTATGCAGAATCATCGGGATCGCTCTTTTCGAGCTATTTAATGCGAGAAACACGTTGTGTGGTTGTTTTCACGACTCCACAGTGCGTTTGATATATGCAGAACCGGCGACATCTTGATTTTCGCTGTGTTTCCAGCTGAGATATGCATTTTCTGTGATAATCTTGGTGAGTCTTCTGTCAGAAGTATGCAGAATCATTGAGATCCCTTTTTTCGAGCTATTTAATGCGAGAAACACGTTGTCTGGTTGTTTTCACGACTCCACAGTGCGTTTGATATGCAGAACCGGCGACATCTTGATTTTCGTGAGGTTTCAAGCTGAGATATGGATTTTTTACGTTAATCTTGGTGAGACTTCAGTCAGAAGTATGCAGAATTATCTAGATCGCTCTTTTCAAGCTATTTAATGCGAAAAAACAAGTTTTCTGGTGTTTTCACCACTCCACAGTGAGTTTGATATGCAGAACCGGCGACATCATGGATTTCGTCGGGTTTCAAGCTGAGATATGCATTTTCTACGTTAATCTTTGTGAGACTTCTGTCAGAAGTATGCAGAATCTTCGAGATTGCTCGTTTCGAGCTACTTATTGCGAGAAACACGATATCTGGTGTTTTCACCACTCCACAGTACGTTTGACATGCAGAACCGGCGAAATCTAGCTTTTCGTGGGTTTTCAAGCTGAGATATGAATTTTCTGCGATAATCTTGGTGTGACTTCAGTCAGAAGTATGCAGAATCATCTAGATCGCTCTTTTCAAGCTATTTAATGCGAAAAAACAATTTTTCTGGTGTTTCCACCACTCCACAGTGCGTTTGATATGCAGAACCGGCGACATCTTGGATTTCGTCGGGTTTCAAGCTGAGATATGCATTTTCTACGATAATCTTGGTGAGACTTCTGTCAGAAGTATGCAGAATCTTCGAGATCGCTCTTTTCGAGCTATTTAATGTGAGAAACACGTTTTCTGGTGTATTCACCACTGCACAGTACGTTTGACATGCAGAACCGGCGAAATCTTGCTTTTCGTGGGTTGTCAAGCTGAGATATGCATTTTCAGCGATAATCTTGGTGAGACTTCTGTCAGAAGTATGCAGAATCTTTGAGAACGCTCTTTTCGAGCTACATAATGCGAGAAACACGTTATCTGGTGTTTTCACCACTCCACAGAGCGTTTGATATGCAGAACCAGCAACATCTTGGCTTTCGTCGGGTATCAAGCTGAGATATGCATTTTCAACGATAATCTTGGTGAGACTTCTGTCAGAAATATGCAGAATCATCGGGATCGCTCTTTTCGAGCTATTTCATGCGAGAAACACGTTGTCTGGTTGTTTTCACTACTCCACAGTGCGTTTGATATGCAGAACCGGCGACATCTTGATTTTCGTGAGGTTTCAAGCTGAGATATGGATTTTCTATGATAATCTTGGTGACACTTCAGTCAGAAGTATGCAGAATCATCTAGATCGCTCTTTTCAAGCTATTTAATGCGAAAAAACAATTTTTCTGGTGTTTTCAACATTCCACAGAGCGTTTGATATGCAGAACCGGCGATATCTTGTTTTTCGTGGTGTTTCCAGCTGAGATATGCATTTTCTGCGATGATCTTGGTGATTGATCTGTCAGAAGTATGCAGAATCATCGAGATCCCTTTTTTCGAGCTATTTAATGCGAGAAACACGTTATCTGGTGTTTTCACCACTCCACAGTGCGTTCGATATGCAGAACCGGCGACATCTTGGATTTCGTCGGGTTTCAAGCTGAGATATGCATTTTCTACGATAATCTTGATGAGACTTCTGTCAGAAGTATGCAGAATCTTCGAGATCGCTCTTTTCGAGCTATTTAATGCGAGAAACACGTTTTCTGGCGTATTCACCACTCCACAGTACGTTTGACATGCAGAACCGGCGAAATCTTGCTTATCGTGGGTTTTCAAGCTGAGATATGCATTTTCTGCGATAATCTTGGTGAGACTTCTGTCAGAAGTATGCAGAATCTTCGAAAACGCTCTTTTCGAGCTACATAATGCGAGAAACACGTTATCTGGTGTTTCCACTACTCCACAGTGCGTTTGATATGCAGAACCGGCGACATCTTGGCTTTCGTCGGGTATCAAGCTGAGATATGCATTTTCAACTATAATCTTGGTGAGACTTCTGTCAGAAGTATGCAGAATCTTCGAGAACGCTCTTTTCGAGCTGCTTAATGCGAGAAACATGTTTTCTGGTGTTTTCACCACTCCACAGTACGATTGATGTGCAGAGCCGGCGACATCTTGGCTTTCGTCGGGTATCAAGCTGAGATATGCATTTTCAACGATAATCTTGGTGAGACTTCTGTCAGAAGGATGCAGAATCTTCGAAAACGCTCTTTTCGAGCTATTTCATGCGAGAAACACGTTGTCTGGTTGTTTTCACTACTCCACAGTGCGTTTGATATGCAGAACCGGCGACATCTTGATTTTCGTGGGTTTTCAAGCTGAGATATGCATTTTCTGCGATAATCTTGGTGAGACTTCAGTCAGAAGTATGCAGAATCATCTAGATCGCTCTTTTCAAGCTATTTAATGCGAAAAAACAATTTTTCTGGTGTTTTCAACATTCCACAGAGCGTTTGATATGCAGAACCGGCGATATCTTGTTTTTCGTGGTGTTTCCAGCTGAGATATGCATTTTCTGCGATGATCTTGGTGATTGACCTGTCAGAAGTATGCAGAATCATCGAGATCCCTTTTTTCGAGCTATTTAATGCGAGAAACACGTTATCTGGTGTTTTCACTACTCCACAGTGCGTTCGATATGCAGAACCGGCGACATCTTGGCTTTCGTCGGGTATCAAGCTGAGATATGCATTTTCAACGATAATCTTGGTGAGACTTCTGTCAGAAGTATGCAGAATCTTCGAGAACGCTCTTTTCGAGCTATTTAATGCGAGAAACACGTTGTCTGGTTGTTTTCACGACTCCACAGTGCGTTTGATATGCAGAACCGGCGACATCTTGATATTCGTGAGGTTTCAAGCTGAGATATGGATTTTCTACGATAATCTTGGTGAGACTTCAGTCAGAAGTATGCAGAATCATCTAGATCGCTCTTTTCAAGCTATTTAATGCGAAAAAACAAGTTTTCTGGTGTTTTCAACATTCCACAGTGCGTTTTATATGCAGAACCGGCGACATCTTGGCTTTCGTCGGGTATCGAGCTGAGATATGCATTTTCAACGATAATCTTGGTGAGACTTCTGTCAGAAGTATGCAGAATCATGGGGATCGCTCTTTTCGAGCTATTTAATGCGAGAAACACGTTGTCTGGTTGTTTTCACGACTCCACAGTGCGTTTGATATGCAGAACCGGCGACATCTTGATATTCGTGAGGTTTCAAGCTGAGATATGGATTTTCTACGATAATCTTGGTGAGACTTCAGTCAGAAGTATGCAGAATCATCTAGATCGCTCTTTTCAAGCTATTTAATGCGAAAAAACAAGTTTTCTGGTGTTTTCAACATTCCACAGTGCGTTTTATATGCAGAACCGGCGATATCTTGATTTTCGTTGTGTTTCCAGCTGAGATATGCATTTTCTGCGATAATCTTGGTGAGTCTTCTGTCAGAAGTATGCACAATCATCGAGATCCCTTTTTTCGAGCTATTTAATGCGAGAAACACGTTGTCTGGTTCTTTTCACGACTCCACAGTGCGTATGATATGCAGAACCGGCGACATCTTGATTTTCGTGAGGTTTCAAGCTGAGATATGGATTTTTTACGTTAATCTTGGTGAGACTTCAGTCAGAAGTATGCAGAATCATCTAGATCGCTCTTTTCAAGCTATTTAATGCGAAAAAACAAGTGTTCTGGTGTTTTCAACATTCCACAGTGCGTCTTATATGCAGAACCGGCGATATCTTGATTTTCGTGGTGTTTCCAGCTGAGATATGCATTTTCTGCGATAATCTTGGTGAGTCTTCTGTCAGAAGTATGCAGAATCATCGAGATCCCTTTTTTCGAGCTATTTAATGCGAGAAACACGTTATCTGGTGTTTTCACCACTCCACAGTACGTTTGACATGCAGAACCGGCGAAATCATGCTTTTCGTGGGTTTTCAATCTGAGATATGAATTTTCTGCGATAATCTTGGTGAGACTTCAGTCAGAAGTATGCAGAATCATCGAGATCGCTCTTTTCGAGCTATTTAATGTGAAAAAACAAGTTTTCTGGTGTTTTCAACATTCCACAGTGCGTTTTATATGCAGAACCGGCGATATCTTGGTTTCGGTCGGGGTTCAAGCTGAGATATGCATTTTCTACGATAATCTTGGTGAGACTTCTGTCAGAAGTATGCAGAATCTTCGAGAACGCTCTTTTCGAGCTACATAATGCGAGAAACGCGTTATCTGGTGTTTTCACCACTCCACAGTGCGTTTGATATGCAGAACCGGCGACATCTTGGCTTTCGTCGGGTATCAAGCTGAGATATGCATTTTCAACGATAATCTTGGTGAGACTTCTGTCAGAAGTATGCAGAATCATCGGGATCGCTCTTTTCGAGCTATTTCATGCGAGAAACACGTTGTCTGGTTGTTTTCACTACTCCACTGTGCGTTTGATATGCAGAACCGGCGACATCTTGATTTTCGTGAGGTTTCAAGATGAGATATGGATTTTCTATGATAATCTTGGTGAGACTTCAGTCAGAAGTATGCAGAATCATCTAGATCGCTCTTTTCAACCTATTTAATGCGAAAAAACAATTTTTCTGGTGTTTCCACCACTCCACAGTGCGTTTGATGAGCAGAACCGGCGACATCTTGGATTTCGTCGGGTTTCAAGCTGAGATATGCATTTTCTACGATAATCTTGGTGAGACTTCTGTCAGAAGTATGCTGAATCTTCGAGATCGCTCTTTTCGAGCTATTTAATGTGTGAAACACGTTTTCTGGTGTATTAACCACTGCACAGTACGTTTGACATGCAGAACCGTCGAAATCTTGCTTTTCGTGTGTTGTCAAGCTGAGATATGCATTTTCTGCGATAATCTTGGTGAGACTTCTGTCAGAAGTATGCAGAATCTTCGAGAACGCTCTTTTCGAGCTGCTTAATGCGAGCAACATGTTTTCTGGTGTTTTCACCACTCCACAGTGCGTTTGATATGCAGAACCGGCGACATCTTGGCTTTCGTCGGGTATCAAGCTGAGATATGCATTTTCAACGATAATCTTGGTGAGACTTCTGTCAGAAGTATGCAGAATCTTCGAGAACGCTCTTTTCGAGCTGCTTAATGCGAGAAACATGTTTTCTGGTGTTTTCACCACTCCACAGTACGATTGATGTGCAGAGCCGGCGACATCTTGGCTTTCGTCGGGTATCAAGCTGAGATATGCATTTTCTACAATAATCTTGGTGAGACTTCAGTCAGAAGTATGCAGAATCATCCAGATCGCTCTTTTCGAGCTATTTAATTCGAAGAAACATGTTTTCTGTGTGTTCAACATTCCACAGTGCGTTTTATATGCAGAACCGGCGATATCTTGATTTTGGTGAGATTTCAACCGGAGATATGCATTTTCGTCGATAATCTTGGTGAGTCTTCTGTCAGTAGTATGCAGAATCATCGAGACCCCCCTTTTCGAGCTATTTAATGCGAGAAACACCGTATCTGCTGTTTTCACCACTCCACAGTGCGTTTGATATGCAGAACCGGCGACATCTTGATTTTCGTGAGATTTCAGCCTGAGATATGCATTTTTTTCGATAATCTTGGTGAGTCTTCTGTCAGTAGTATGCAGAACCATCGAGACCCCTCTTTTCGAGCTACTTAATGCGAGAAACACGTTATCTGGTGTTTTCACCACTCCACAGTGCGTTTTATATGCAGAACCGGCGACATCTTGGATTTCGTCGGGTTTCAAGCTGAGATATGCATTTTCTGCGATAATCTTGGTGAGACTTCAGTCAGAAGGATGCAGAATCTTCGAGAACGCTCTTTTCGAGCTGCTTAATGCGAGAAACATGTTTTCTGGTGTTTTCACCACTCCACAGTACGATTGATGTGCAGAGCCGGCGACATCTTGGCTTTCGTCGGGTATCAAGCTGAGATATGCATTTTCTACAATAATCTTGGTGAGACTTCAGTCAGAACTATGCAGAATCATCCAGATCGCTCTTTTCGAGCTATTTAATGCGAAAAAACAAGTTTTCTGGTGTGTTCAACATTCCACAGTGCGTTTTATATGCAGAACCGGCGATATCTTGATTTTCGTGAGATTTCAACCGGAGATATGCATTTTCGATGATAATCTTGGTGAGTCTTCTGTCAGTAGTATGCAGAATCATCGAGACCCCTCTTTTCGAGCTATTTAATGCGAGAAACACCGTATCTGCTGTTTTCACCACTCCACAGTGCGTTTGATATGCAGAACCGGCGACATCTTGATTTTCGTGAGATTTCAACCTGAGATATGCATTTTTTTCGATAATCTTGGTGAGTCTTCTGTCAGTAGTATGCAGAACCATCGAGACCCATCTTTTCGAGCTACTTAATGCGAGAAACACGTTATCTGGTGTTTTCACCACTCCACAGTGCGTTTTATATGCAGAACCGGCGACATCTTGATTTTCGTGAGGTTTCAAGCTGATAAATGCATTTTCTGCGATAATATTGGTGAGTCTTCTGTCAGAAGTATGCAGAATCATCGAGATCGCTCTATTCGAGCTATTTAATGCGAGAAACACGTTATCTGGTGTTTTCATCACTCCACAGGGCGTTTGATATGCAGAACCGGCGATATCTTGGTTTTCGTGGGGTTTCCAGCTGAGATATGCATTTTCTGCGATAATCTTGGTGAGACTTTAGTCAGAAGTATGCAGAATCATCTAGATCGCTCGTTTCGAGCTACTTAATGCGAAAAAACAAGTTTTCTGGTGTTTTGACCACTCCACAGTGCGTTTGATATGTAGAGCCGCCGATAACTTGGTTTTCGTGGGATTTCCAGCTGAAATATGCATTTTCTGCGATAATATTGGTGAGACTTCCGTCAGATGTATGCAGAATCATCTAGATCGCTCGTTTCGAGCTACTTAATGCGAAAAGACAAGTTTTCTGGTGTTTTGACCACTCCACAGTGCGTTTGATATGTAGAGCCGCCGATAACTTGGTTTTCGTGGGGTTTCCAGCTGGAATATGCATTTTCTGCGATAATCTTGGTGAGTCTTCTGCCAGAAGTATGCAGAATCATCTAGATCGCTCGTTTCGAGCTATTTAATGCGAAAAGACAAGTTTTCTGGTGTTTTCAACACTCCACAGGGCGTTTGATATGCAGAACCGGCGATATCTTGGTTTTCGTGGGGTTTCCAGCTGAGATATGCATTTTCTGCGATAATCTTGGTGAAACTTTAGTCAGAAGTATGCAGAATCATCTAGATCGCTCGTTTCGAGCTACTTAATGCGAAAAAACAAGTTTTCTGGTGTTTTGACCACTCCACAGTGCGTTTGATATGTAGAGCCGCCGATAACTTGGTTTTCGTGGGATTTCCAGCTGAAATATGCATTTTCTGCGATAATATTGGTGAGACTTCCGTCAGATGTATGCAGAATCATCTAGATCGCTCTTTTCGAGCTATTTAATGCGAGAAACACGTTTTCTGGTGTATTCACCACTCCACAGTGCGTTAGACAAGCAGAACCGGAGATATCTTCGTTTCGGTCGGGTTTCAAGCTGAGATATGCATTTTCTACGATAATATTGGTGAGACCTCTGTCAGAAGTATGCAGAATCATCTAGATCGCTCGTTTCGAGCTATTTAATGCGAAAAGCCAAGTTTTCTGGTGTTTTCATCACTCCACAGGGCGTTTGATATGCAGAACCGGCGATATCTTGGTTTTCGTGGGGTTTCCAGCTGGAATATGCATTTTCAGCGATAATCTTGGTGAGTCTTCTGTCAGAAGTATGCAGAATCATCGAGATCGCTCTATTCGAGCTATGTAATGCGAGAAACACGTTATCTGGTGTTTTCATCATTCCACAGGGCGTTTGATATGCAGAATCGGCGATATCTTGGTTTTCGTGGGGTTTCCAGCTGAGATATGCATTTTCTGCGATAATCTTGGTGAGTCTTCTGCCAGAAGTATGCAGAATCATCTAGATCGCTCTTTTCGAGCTATTTAATGCGAGAAACACGTTATCTGGTGTTTTCATCACTCCACAGCGCGTTTGATATGCAGAACCGGCGATATCTTGGTTTTCGTGGGGTTTCCAGCTGAGATATGCATTTTCTGCGATAATCTTGGTGAGACTTTAGTCAGAAGTATGCAGAATCATCTAGATCGCTCGCTTCGAGCTACTTAATGCGAAAAAACAAGTTTTCTGGTGTTTTGACCACTCCACAGTGCGTTTGATATGTAGAGCCGCCGATAACTTGGTTTTCTTGGGATTTCCAGCTGAAATATGCATTTTCTGCGATAATATTGGTGAGACTTCAGTCAGAAGTATGCAGAATCATCTAGATCGCTCGTTTCGAGCTATTTAATGCGAAAAGACAAGTTTTCTGGTGTTTTGACCACTCCACAGTGCGTTTGATATGTAGAGCCGCCGATAACTTGGTTTTCGTGGGGTTTCCAGCTGAAATATGCATTTTCTGCGATAATCTTGGTGAGTCTTCTGTCAGAAGTATGCAGAATCATCGAGATCGCTCTATTCGAGCTATTTAATGCGAGAAACACGTTATCAGGTGTTTTCATCACTCCACAGGGCGTTTGATATGCAGAACCGGCGATATCTTGGTTTTCGTGGGGTTTCAAGCTGAGATATGCATTTTTTACGATAATCTTGGTGAGACTTCTGTCGGAAGTATGCTTAGTCATCGAGATCGCTCGTTTCGAGCTATTTAATGCGAGAAACACGTTATCTGGTGTTTTCACCACTCCACAGTGCGTATGATATGCAGAACCGGCGATATCTGGGTTTTCGTGGGGTTTCAAGCTTAGATATGCATTTTCAACGATAATCTTGGAGAGACTTCTGTCCGAAGTATGCTGAAACATCGAGATCGCTCTTTTCGAGCTAGTTAATACGAGAAAAACCTTATCCGGTGTTTTCACCACTCCACAGTGCGTTTGATATGCAGAACCGGCGATAACTTGGTTTTCGTGGGGTTTCAAGCTGAGATATGCATTTTCTGCGATAATCTTGGAGAGACTTCTGTCCGAAGTATGCTGAAACATCGAGATCGCTCTTTTCGAGCTAGTTAATGCGAGAAAAACCTTATCCGGTTGTTTCACCACTCCACAGTGCGCTTGATATGCAGAACCAGCGATATCTTCGCTTTCGTGGGGTATCAAGGTGAGATATGCATTTCCTGCGATAATCTTGGTGAGACTTCTGTCCGAAGTATACACAAACGTCGAGAGCGCTCTTTTCGAGCTATTTAATGTGAGAAACTCGTTTTCTGGGGTTTTCACTACTCCGCAGTGCGTTTGATATGCAGAACCAGCGATATCTTGGTTTCCGTGGGGCTTCAAGCTGAGATATGCATTTTCTACGATAAACCTGCCGAGCCTTCTGTCAGAAGTATGCAGAATCTTCGAGAACGCTCTTTTCGAGCTACTTAATGCGCGAAGCACGTTTTCTGGTGTTTTCACCACTCCACGGTACGTTTGATGTGCAGAACCGGAGATAACTCGGTTTTCGTCGGGTTTCAAGCTGAGATATGCATTTTCTACGATAATCTTGGTGAGACTTCTGTCCGAAGTATGCAGAATCATCGAGATCGCTCTATTCGAGTTATTTAATGCGATAAACACGTTATCCGGTGTTTTCACCACTCCACAGAGGGTTTGATATGCAGAACCGGCGATATCTTGGTTTTCGTAGGGTTTCAAGCTGAGATACGCATTTTCTGCGATAATCTTGGTGAGACTTCTGTTAGAAGTATGCAGAAGCATCGAGATCGCTCGTTTCGAGCTATTTAATGCGAGAAACACGTTATCTGGTGTTATCACCACTCCACAGTGCGTTTGATATGCAGAACCGGCAACATCTTGATTTTCGTGAGGTTTCGTGCTGAGATATGCATTTTCTGCGATAATATTGGTGAGACTTCAGTCAGAAGTATGCAGAATCATCTAGATCGCTCTTTTCGAGCTATTTAATGCGAAAAAACAAGTTTTCTGGTGTTTTCACCACTCCACAGTGCGTTTGATATGCAGAACCGGCGATATTTTGGTTTTCGTCGGGTTTCAAGCTGAGATATGCATTTTCTACGAAAATCTTGGTGAAACATCTGTCCGAAGTATGCAGAAACATCGAGAGCGCTCTTTTCGAGCTATCTAATGCGAGAAACTCGTTTTTTGGGGTTTTCACCACTCCACAGTTCGTTGGATATGAAGAACAGTAGATATCTTGGTTTTCGTGGGGTTGCAAGCTGAGATATGCATTTCCTGCGATAATGTTGGTGAGACTTCAGTCCGAAGTATGCTGAATCATCTAGATCGCTCTTTTCGAGCTATCTAATGCGAGAAACACGTTATCTGGTGTTTTCGCCACTCCGCAGTGCGTTTGATATGCAGAACCAGCGATATCTTGGTTTTCGTGGGGCTTCAAGTTGAGATATGCATTTGCTGCAATAATATTGGTGAGACTTCAGTCAGAAGTATGCAGAATCTTCGAGATCGCACTTTTCTAGCTATTAAATGCGAGAAACACGTTATCTGGTGTTTTCACCACTCCACAGTGCGTTTGATATGCAGTACCAGCGATATCTTGGTTTTCGTGGGGTTTCAAGCTGAGATATGCATTTTCTGCAATAATATTGGTGAGACTTCAGTCACAAGTATGCAGAATCATCTAGATCGCTCTTTTCGAGCTATTTAATGCGAAAAAACAAGTTTTCTGGTGTTTTGACCACTCCACAGTGCGTTTGATATGTAGAGCCGCCGATAACTTGGTTTTCATGGGGTTTCCAGCTGAAATATGCATTTTCTGCGATAATCTTGGTGTTTCATCTATACGAAGTATGCAGAATCATCGAGAACGCTCGTTTCGAGCTACTTAATGCGAGAAACACGGTATCTGGTGTTTTCACCACTCCACAGTTTGTTTGATATGCAGAACCAGCGATATCTTGGCTTTCGTGGGGTTTCAAGCTGAGATATGCATTTTCTGCAATAATATTGGTGAGACTTCAGTCACAAGTATGCAGAATCATCTAGATCGCTCTTTTCGAGCTATTTAATGCGAAAAAACACGTTTTCTGGTGTTTTCAACACTCCACAGTACGTTTGACATGCAGAACCGGAGATATCTTGGTTTCGGTCGGGTTTCAAGCTGAGATATGCATTTTCTACGATAACCCTGGCGAGACTTCTGTAAGAAGTATGCAGAATCTTGGAGAACGCTCTTTTCGAGCTACTTAATGCGCGAAACACGTTTTCTGGTGTTTTCACCACTCCACGGTACGTTTGATGTGCAGAACCGGAGATAACTCTGTTTTCGTCGGGTTTCAAGCTGAGATATGCATTTTCTACGATAATCTTGGTGAGACTTCTGTCCGAAGTATGCAGAATCATCGAGATCGCTCAATTCGAGTTATTTAATGCGACAAACACGTTATCCGGTGTTTTCACCACTCCACAGTGCGTTTGATATGCAGAACCTGCGATATCTTGGTTTTCGTGGGGTTTCAAGCTGAGATATGCTTTTTCTGCGATAATCTTGGTGAGACTTCTGTTAGAAGTATGCAGAAGCATCGAGATCGCTCGTTTCGAGCTATTTAATGCGAGAAACACGTTATCTGGTGTGATCACCACTCCACAGTGCGTTTGATATGCAGAACCGGCAACATCTTGATTTTCGTGAGGTTTCGTGCTGAGATATGCATTTTCTGCGATAATATTGGTGAGACTTCAGTCAGAAGTATGCAGAATCATCTAGATCGCTCTTTTCGAGCTATTTAATGCGAAAAAACAAGTTTTCTGGTGTTTTCACCACTCCACAGTGCGTTTGATATGCAGAACCGGCGATATCTTGGTTTTCGTGGGGTTTCAAGCTGAGATATGCATTTTCTGCGATAATTTTGGTGAGACTTCTGTTAGAAGGATGCAGAAGCATCGAGATCTCTCGTTTCGAGCTATTTAATGCGAGAAACACGTTATCTGGTGTATTGACCACTCCACAGTGCGTTTGATATGCTGAACCAGCGACATCTTGGATTTCGTCTGGTTTCAAGTTGAGATATGCATTTTCTGCGATAATATTGGTGAGACTTCAGTCTGAAGTAGGCAGAATCATCTAGATCGCTCGTTTCGAACAATTTAATGCGAAAAAACAAGTTTTCTGGTTGTTTTCACCACTCCAAAGCACGTTTGACATGCAGAACCGGAGATATCTTGGTTTCGGTCGGGTTTCAAGCTGAGATATGCATTTTCTACGATAATCTTGGTGAGAATCTGTCAGAAGTATGCAGAATCATCTAGATCGTTCGTTTCGAGCTGCTTAATGCGAGAACCACGTTTTCTGATGTTTTCACCACTCCACAGTGCGTTTGATATGCAGAACCGGCGACATCTTGGGTTTCGTCGGGGTTCAAGCTGAGATATGCATTTTCTGCGATAATCTTGGTGAGACTTCTGTCAGAGGTATGCAGAATCATCGGGATCGCTCGTTTCGAGCTATTTAATGCGAGAAACACGTTATCTGGTGTTTTCACCACTCCACAGTGCGTTTGATATGCGGAACAGGCGACATCTTGGCTTTCGTCGGGGTTCAAGCTGAGATATGCATTTTCTGCGATAATCTTGGTGAGACGTCAGTCAGAAGTATGCAGAATCATCTAGATCGCTCGTTTCGAGCTGCTTAATGCGCGAACCACGTTTTCTGCTGTTTTCACCACTCCACAGTGCGTTTGATATGCAGAACCGGCGACATCTTGTCTTTCGTCTTGTATCAAGCTGAGATATGCATTTTCTAAGATAATCATGGGGAGACTTCGGTCAGAAGTATGCAGAATCATCGGGATCGCTCTTTTCGAGCTATTTAATTAGAAAAAACAAGTTTTCTGGTGTTTTCACCACTTCACAGTGCGTTTGATATGCAGAACCGGCGACATCTTGGATTTTGTCGCGGTTCAAGCTGAGATATGCATTTTCTACGATAATCGTGGTGAGACTTCTGTCAGAAGTATGCAGAATCTTCGAGATCGATCTTTTCGAGATACTTAATGCGAGAAACACGTTATCTGGTGTTGTCAGCACTCCACAGTGCGTTTGATATGCAGAACCGGCAACATCTTGATTTTCGTGAGGTTTCGTGCTGAGATATGCATTTTCTGCGATAATATTGGTGAGACTTCAGTCAGAAGTATGCAGAATCATCTAGATCGCTCTTTTCGAGCTATTTAATGCGAAAAAACAAGTTTTCTGGTGTTTTCACCACTCCACAGTGCGTTTGATATGCAGAACCGGCGATATTTTGGTTTTCGTCGGGTTTCAAGCTGAGATATGCATTTTCTACGAAAATCTTGGTGAAACATCTGTCCGAAGTATGCAGAAACATCGAGAGCGCTCTTTTCGAGCTATCTAATGCGAGAAACTCGTTTTTTGGGGTTTTCACCACTCCACAGTTCGTTGGATATGAAGAACAGTAGATATCTTGGTTTTCGTGGGGTTGCAAGCTGAGATATGCATTTCCTGCGATAATGTTGGTGAGACTTCAGTCCGAAGTATGCTGAATCATCTAGATCGCTCTTTTCGAGCTATCTAATGCGAGAAACACGTTATCTGGTGTTTTCGCCACTCCGCAGTGCGTTTGATATGCAGAACCAGCGATATCTTGGTTTTCGTGGGGCTTCAAGTTGAGATATGCATTTGCTGCAATAATATTGGTGAGACTTCAGTCAGAAGTATGCAGAATCTTCGAGATCGCACTTTTCTAGCTATTAAATGCGAGAAACACGTTATCTGGTGTTTTCACCACTCCACAGTGCGTTTGATATGCAGTACCAGCGATATCTTGGTTTTCGTGGGGTTTCAAGCTGAGATATGCATTTTCTGCAATAATATTGGTGAGACTTCAGTCACAAGTATGCAGAATCATCTAGATCGCTCTTTTCGAGCTATTTAATGCGAAAAAACAAGTTTTCTGGTGTTTTGACCACTCCACAGTGCGTTTGATATGTAGAGCCGCCGATAACTTGGTTTTCATGGGGTTTCCAGCTGAAATATGCATTTTCTGCGATAATCTTGGTGTTTCATCTATACGAAGTATGCAGAATCATCGAGAACGCTCTTTTCGAGCTACTTAATGCGAGAAACACGGTATCTGGTGTTTTCACCACTCCACAGTTTGTTTGATATGCAGAACCAGCGATATCTTGGCTTTCGTGGGGTTTCAAGCTGAGATATGCATTTTCTGCAATAATATTGGTGAGACTTCAGTCACAAGTATGCAGAATCATCTAGATCGCTCTTTTCGAGCTATTTAATGCGAAAAAACACGTTTTCTGGTGTTTTCAACACTCCACAGTACGTTTGACATGCAGAACCGGAGATATCTTGGTTTCGGTCGGGTTTCAAGCTGAGATATGCATTTTCTACGATAACCCTGGCGAGACTTCTGTAAGAAGTATGCAGAATCTTGGAGAACGCTCTTTTCGAGCTACTTAATGCGCGAAACACGTTTTCTGGTGTTTTCACCACTCCACGGTACGTTTGATGTGCAGAACCGGAGATAACTCTGTTTTCGTCGGGTTTCAAGCTGAGATATGCATTTTCTACGATAATCTTGGTGAGACTTCTGTCCGAAGTATGCAGAATCATCGAGATCGCTCAATTCGAGTTATTTAATGCGACAAACACGTTATCCGGTGTTTTCACCACTCCACAGTGCGTTTGATATGCAGAACCTGCGATATCTTGGTTTTCGTGGGGTTTCAAGCTGAGATATGCTTTTTCTGCGATAATCTTGGTGAGACTTCTGTTAGAAGTATGCAGAAGCATCGAGATCGCTCGTTTCGAGCTATTTAATGCGAGAAACACGTTATCTGGTGTGATCACCACTCCACAGTGCGTTTGATATGCAGAACCGGCAACATCTTGATTTTCGTGAGGTTTCGTGCTGAGATATGCATTTTCTGCGATAATATTGGTGAGACTTCAGTCAGAAGTATGCAGAATCATCTAGATCGCTCTTTTCGAGCTATTTAATGCGAAAAAACAAGTTTTCTGGTGTTTTCACCACTCCACAGTGCGTTTGATATGCAGAACCGGCGATATCTTGGTTTTCGTGGGGTTTCAAGCTGAGATATGCATTTTCTGCGATAATTTTGGTGAGACTTCTGTTAGAAGGATGCAGAAGCATCGAGATCTCTCGTTTCGAGCTATTTAATGCGAGAAACACGTTATCTGGTGTATTGACCACTCCACAGTGCGTTTGATATGCAGAACCAGCGACATCTTGGATTTCGTCTGGTTTCAAGTTGAGATATGCATTTTCTGCGATAATATTGGTGAGACTTCAGTCTGAAGTAGGCAGAATCATCTAGATCGCTCGTTTCGAACAATTTAATGCGAAAAAACAAGTTTTCTGGTTGTTTTCACCACTCCAAAGCACGTTTGACATGCAGAACCGGAGATATCTTGGTTTCGGTCGGGTTTCAAGCTGAGATATGCATTTTCTACGATAATCTTGGTGAGAATCTGTCAGAAGTATGCAGAATCATCTAGATCGTTCGTTTCGAGCTGCTTAATGCGAGAACCACGTTTTCTGATGTTTTCACCACTCCACAGTGCGTTTGATATGCAGAACCGGCGACATCTTGGGTTTCGTCGGGGTTCAAGCTGAGATATGCATTTTCTGCGATAATCTTGGTGAGACTTCTGTCAGAGGTATGCAGAATCATCGGGATCGCTCGTTTCGAGCTATTTAATGCGAGAAACACGTTATCTGGTGTTTTCACCACTCCACAGTGCGTTTGATATGCGGAACAGGCGACATCTTGGCTTTCGTCGGGGTTCAAGCTGAGATATGCATTTTCTGCGATAATCTTGGTGAGACGTCAGTCAGAAGTATGCAGAATCATCTAGATCGCTCGTTTCGAGCTGCTTAATGCGCGAACCACGTTTTCTGCTGTTTTCACCACTCCACAGTGCGTTTGATATGCAGAACCGGCGACATCTTGTCTTTCGTCTTGTATCAAGCTGAGATATGCATTTTCTAAGATAATCATGGGGAGACTTCGGTCAGAAGTATGCAGAATCATCGGGATCGCTCTTTTCGAGCTATTTAATTAGAAAAAACAAGTTTTCTGGTGTTTTCACCACTTCACAGTGCGTTTGATATGCAGAACCGGCGACATCTTGGATTTTGTCGCGGTTCAAGCTGAGATATGCATTTTCTACGATAATCGTGGTGAGACTTCTGTCAGAAGTATGCAGAATCTTCGAGATCGATCTTTTCGAGCTACTTAATGCGAGAAACACGTTATCTGGTGTTTTCACCACTCCACAGTGCGTTTGATATGCAGAACCGGCGACATCTTGTCTTTCGTCGGGTATCAAGCTGAGATATGCATTTTCTACGATAATCTTGGGGAGACTTCGGTCCGAAGTTTGCAGAATCATCGAGATCGCTCTATTCGTGCTATTTAACGCGAGAAACACGTTTTCTGGTTGTTTTCACCACTCCAAAGCACGTTTGACATGCAGAACCGGAGATATCTTGGTTTCGGTCGGGTTTCAAGCTGAGATATGCATTTTCTACGATAATCTTGGTGAGAATCTGTCAGAAGTATGCAGAATCATCGAGATCACTCTTTTCGAGCTATTTAATGCGAGAAACACGTTATCTGGTGTATTGACCACTCCACAGTGCGTTTGATATGCAGAACCAGCGATATCTTGGATTTCGTCTGGTTTCAAGTTGAGATATGCATTTTCTGCGATAATATTGGTGAGACTTCAGTAAGAAGTATGCAGAATCATCTAGATCGCTCTTTTCGAGCTATTTAATGCGAGAAACACTTTTTCTGGCGTATTCACCACTCCACAGTACATTTGACATGCAGAAACGGAGATATATTGGTTTCGGTCGGGTTTCAAGCTGAGATATGCATTTTCTGCGATAATCTTGGTGAGACGTCTGTCAGAAGTATGCAGAATCATCTAGATCGCTCGTTTCGAGCTGCTTAATGCGAGAACCACGTTTTCTGTTGTTTTCACCACTCCACAGTGCGTTTGATATGCAGAACAGGCGACATCTTGGCTTTCGTCGGGGTTCAAGCTGAGATATGCATTTTCTGCGATAATCTTGGTGAGATTTCCGTCAGAAGTATGCAGAATCATCTAGATCGCGCTTTTCGAGCTATTTAATTCGAAAAAACAAGTTTTCTGGTGTTTTCACCACTCCACAGTGCGTTTGATATGCAGAACCGGCGACATCTTGGATTTTGTCGGGGTTCAAGCTGAGATATGCATTTTCTGCGATAATGTTGGTGAGACTTCTGTTAGAAGGATGCAGAAGCATCGAGATCTCTCGTTTCGAGCTATTTAATGCGAGAAACACGTTATCTGGTGTATTGACCACTCCACAGTGCGTTTGATATGCTGAACCAGCGACATCTTGGATTTCGTCTGGTTTCAAGTTGAGATATGCATTTTCTGCGATAATATTGGTGAGACTTCAGTCTGAAGTAGGCAGAATCATCTAGATCGCTCGTTTCGAACAATTTAATGCGAAAAAACAAGTTTTCTGGTTGTTTTCACCACTCCAAAGCACGTTTGACATGCAGAACCGGAGATATCTTGGTTTCGGTCGGGTTTCAAGCTGAGATATGCATTTTCTACGATAATCTTGGTGAGAATCTGTCAGAAGTATGCAGAATCATCTAGATCGTTCGTTTCGAGCTGCTTAATGCGAGAACCACGTTTTCTGATGTTTTCACCACTCCACAGTGCGTTTGATATGCAGAACCGGCGACATCTTGGGTTTCGTCGGGGTTCAAGCTGAGATATGCATTTTCTGCGATAATCTTGGTGAGACTTCTGTCAGAGGTATGCAGAATCATCGGGATCGCTCGTTTCGAGCTATTTAATGCGAGAAACACGTTATCTGGTGTTTTCACCACTCCACAGTGCGTTTGATATGCGGAACAGGCGACATCTTGGCTTTCGTCGGGGTTCAAGCTGAGATATGCATTTTCTGCGATAATCTTGGTGAGACGTCAGTCAGAAGTATGCAGAATCATCTAGATCGCTCGTTTCGAGCTGCTTAATGCGCGAACCACGTTTTCTGCTGTTTTCACCACTCCACAGTGCGTTTGATATGCAGAACCGGCGACATCTTGTCTTTCGTCTTGTATCAAGCTGAGATATGCATTTTCTAAGATAATCATGGGGAGACTTCGGTCAGAAGTATGCAGAATCATCGGGATCGCTCTTTTCGAGCTATTTAATTAGAAAAAACAAGTTTTCTGGTGTTTTCACCACTTCACAGTGCGTTTGATATGCAGAACCGGCGACATCTTGGATTTTGTCGCGGTTCAAGCTGAGATATGCATTTTCTACGATAATCGTGGTGAGACTTCTGTCAGAAGTATGCAGAATCTTCGAGATCGATCTTTTCGAGCTACTTAATGCGAGAAACACGTTATCTGGTGTTGTCAGCACTCCACAGTGCGTTTGATATGCAGAACCGGCAACATCTTGATTTTCGTGAGGTTTCGTGCTGAGATATGCATTTTCTGCGATAATATTGGTGAGACTTCAGTCAGAAGTATGCAGAATCATCTAGATCGCTCTTTTCGAGCTATTTAATGCGAAAAAACAAGTTTTCTGGTGTTTTCACCACTCCACAGTGCGTTTGATATGCAGAACCGGCGATATTTTGGTTTTCGTCGGGTTTCAAGCTGAGATATGCATTTTCTACGAAAATCTTGGTGAAACATCTGTCCGAAGTATGCAGAAACATCGAGAGCGCTCTTTTCGAGCTATCTAATGCGAGAAACTCGTTTTTTGGGGTTTTCACCACTCCACAGTTCGTTGGATATGAAGAACAGTAGATATCTTGGTTTTCGTGGGGTTGCAAGCTGAGATATGCATTTCCTGCGATAATGTTGGTGAGACTTCAGTCCGAAGTATGCTGAATCATCTAGATCGCTCTTTTCGAGCTATCTAATGCGAGAAACACGTTATCTGGTGTTTTCGCCACTCCGCAGTGCGTTTGATATGCAGAACCAGCGATATCTTGGTTTTCGTGGGGCTTCAAGTTGAGATATGCATTTGCTGCAATAATATTGGTGAGACTTCAGTCAGAAGTATGCAGAATCTTCGAGATCGCACTTTTCTAGCTATTAAATGCGAGAAACACGTTATCTGGTGTTTTCACCACTCCACAGTGCGTTTGATATGCAGTACCAGCGATATCTTGGTTTTCGTGGGGTTTCAAGCTGAGATATGCATTTTCTGCAATAATATTGGTGAGACTTCAGTCACAAGTATGCAGAATCATCTAGATCGCTCTTTTCGAGCTATTTAATGCGAAAAAACAAGTTTTCTGGTGTTTTGACCACTCCACAGTGCGTTTGATATGTAGAGCCGCCGATAACTTGGTTTTCATGGGGTTTCCAGCTGAAATATGCATTTTCTGCGATAATCTTGGTGTTTCATCTATACGAAGTATGCAGAATCATCGAGAACGCTCGTTTCGAGCTACTTAATGCGAGAAACACGGTATCTGGTGTTTTCACCACTCCACAGTTTGTTTGATATGCAGAACCAGCGATATCTTGGCTTTCGTGGGGTTTCAAGCTGAGATATGCATTTTCTGCAATAATATTGGTGAGACTTCAGTCACAAGTATGCAGAATCATCTAGATCGCTCTTTTCGAGCTATTTAATGCGAAAAAACACGTTTTCTGGTGTTTTCAACACTCCACAGTACGTTTGACATGCAGAACCGGAGATATCTTGGTTTCGGTCGGGTTTCAAGCTGAGATATGCATTTTCTACGATAACCCTGGCGAGACTTCTGTAAGAAGTATGCAGAATCTTGGAGAACGCTCTTTTCGAGCTACTTAATGCGCGAAACACGTTTTCTGGTGTTTTCACCACTCCACGGTACGTTTGATGTGCAGAACCGGAGATAACTCTGTTTTCGTCGGGTTTCAAGCTGAGATATGCATTTTCTACGATAATCTTGGTGAGACTTCTGTCCGAAGTATGCAGAATCATCGAGATCGCTCAATTCGAGTTATTTAATGCGACAAACACGTTATCCGGTGTTTTCACCACTCCACAGTGCGTTTGATATGCAGAACCTGCGATATCTTGGTTTTCGTGGGGTTTCAAGCTGAGATATGCTTTTTCTGCGATAATCTTGGTGAGACTTCTGTTAGAAGTATGCAGAAGCATCGAGATCGCTCGTTTCGAGCTATTTAATGCGAGAAACACGTTATCTGGTGTGATCACCACTCCACAGTGCGTTTGATATGCAGAACCGGCAACATCTTGATTTTCGTGAGGTTTCGTGCTGAGATATGCATTTTCTGCGATAATATTGGTGAGACTTCAGTCAGAAGTATGCAGAATCATCTAGATCGCTCTTTTCGAGCTATTTAATGCGAAAAAACAAGTTTTCTGGTGTTTTCACCACTCCACAGTGCGTTTGATATGCAGAACCGGCGATATCTTGGTTTTCGTGGGGTTTCAAGCTGAGATATGCATTTTCTGCGATAATTTTGGTGAGACTTCTGTTAGAAGGATGCAGAAGCATCGAGATCTCTCGTTTCGAGCTATTTAATGCGAGAAACACGTTATCTGGTGTATTGACCACTCCACAGTGCGTTTGATATGCAGAACCAGCGACATCTTGGATTTCGTCTGGTTTCAAGTTGAGATATGCATTTTCTGCGATAATATTGGTGAGACTTCAGTCTGAAGTAGGCAGAATCATCTAGATCGCTCGTTTCGAACAATTTAATGCGAAAAAACAAGTTTTCTGGTTGTTTTCACCACTCCAAAGCACGTTTGACATGCAGAACCGGAGATATCTTGGTTTCGGTCGGGTTTCAAGCTGAGATATGCATTTTCTACGATAATCTTGGTGAGAATCTGTCAGAAGTATGCAGAATCATCTAGATCGTTCGTTTCGAGCTGCTTAATGCGAGAACCACGTTTTCTGATGTTTTCACCACTCCACAGTGCGTTTGATATGCAGAACCGGCGACATCTTGGGTTTCGTCGGGGTTCAAGCTGAGATATGCATTTTCTGCGATAATCTTGGTGAGACTTCTGTCAGAGGTATGCAGAATCATCGGGATCGCTCGTTTCGAGCTATTTAATGCGAGAAAAACGTTATCTGGTGTTTTCACCACTCCACAGTGCGTTTGATATGCGGAACAGGCGACATCTTGGCTTTCGTCGGGGTTCAAGCTGAGATATGCATTTTCTGCGATAATCTTGGTGAGACGTCAGTCAGAAGTATGCAGAATCATCTAGATCGCTCGTTTCGAGCTGCTTAATGCGCGAACCACGTTTTCTGCTGTTTTCACCACTCCACAGTGCGTTTGATATGCAGAACCGGCGACATCTTGTCTTTCGTCTTGTATCAAGCTGAGATATGCATTTTCTAAGATAATCATGGGGAGACTTCGGTCAGAAGTATGCAGAATCATCGGGATCGCTCTTTTCGAGCTATTTAATTAGAAAAAACAAGTTTTCTGGTGTTTTCACCACTTCACAGTGCGTTTGATATGCAGAACCGGCGACATCTTGGATTTTGTCGCGGTTCAAGCTGAGATATGCATTTTCTACGATAATCGTGGTGAGACTTCTGTCAGAAGTATGCAGAATCTTCGAGATCGATCTTTTCGAGCTACTTAATGCGAGAAACACGTTATCTGGTGTTTTCACCACTCCACAGTGCGTTTGATATGCAGAACCGGCGACATCTTGTCTTTCGTCGGGTATCAAGCTGAGATATGCATTTTCTACGATAATCTTGGGGAGACTTCGGTCCGAAGTTTGCAGAATCATCGAGATCGCTCTATTCGTGCTATTTAACGCGAGAAACACGTTTTCTGGTTGTTTTCACCACTCCAAAGCACGTTTGACATGCAGAACCGGAGATATCTTGGTTTCGGTCGGGTTTCAAGCTGAGATATGCATTTTCTACGATAATCTTGGTGAGAATCTGTCAGAAGTATGCAGAATCATCGAGATCACTCTTTTCGAGCTATTTAATGCGAGAAACACGTTATCTGGTGTATTGACCACTCCACAGTGCGTTTGATATGCAGAACCAGCGATATCTTGGATTTCGTCTGGTTTCAAGTTGAGATATGCATTTTCTGCGATAATATTGGTGAGACTTCAGTAAGAAGTATGCAGAATCATCTAGATCGCTCTTTTCGAGCTATTTAATGCGAGAAACACTTTTTCTGGCGTATTCACCACTCCACAGTACATTTGACATGCAGAAACGGAGATATATTGGTTTCGGTCGGGTTTCAAGCTGAGATATGCATTTTCTGCGATAATCTTGGTGAGACGTCTGTCAGAAGTATGCAGAATCATCTAGATCGCTCGTTTCGAGCTGCTTAATGCGAGAACCACGTTTTCTGTTGTTTTCACCACTCCACAGTGCGTTTGATATGCAGAACAGGCGACATCTTGGCTTTCGTCGGGGTTCAAGCTGAGATATGCATTTTCTGCGATAATCTTGGTGAGATTTCCGTCAGAAGTATGCAGAATCATCTAGATCGCGCTTTTCGAGCTATTTAATTCGAAAAAACAAGTTTTCTGGTGTTTTCACCACTCCACAGTGCGTTTGATATGCAGAACCGGCGACATCTTGGATTTTGTCGGGGTTCAAGCTGAGATATGCATTTTCTACGATAATCTTGGTGAGACTTCTGTCAGAGGTATGCAGAATCATCGGGATCGCTCTTTTCGAGCTATTTAATGCGAGAAACACGTTATCTGGTGTTTTCACCACTCCACAGTGCGTTTGATATGCAGAACCGGCGACATCTTGGCTTTCGTCGGGGTTCAAGCTGAGATATGCATTTTCTGCGATAATCTTGGTGAGACGTCAGTCAGAAGTATGCATGAATCATCTAGATCGCTCGTTTCGTGCTGCTTAATGCGAGAACCACGTTTTCTGGTGTTGTCACCACTCCACAGTGCGTTTGATATGCAGAACCAGCGACATCTTGGATTTCGTCTGGTTTCAAGTTGAGATATGCATTTTCTGCGATAATATTTGTGAGACTTCAGTCTGAAGTATGCAGAATCATCTAGATCGCTCGTTTCGAGCTGCTTAATGCGCGAACCACGTTTTCTGATTGTTTTCACCACTCCAAAGCACGTTTGACATGCAGAACCGGAGATATCTTGGTTTCGGTCGGGTTTCAAGCTGAGATATGCATTTTCTACGATAATCTTGGTGAGAATTCTGTCAGAAGTATGCAGAATCATCTAGATCGTTCGTTTCGAGCTGCTTAATGCGAGAACCACGTTTTCTGGTGTTTTCACCACTCCACAGTGCGTTTGATATGCAGAACCGGCGACATCTTGGGTTTCGTCGGGGTTCAAGCTGAGATATGCATTTTCTGCGATAATCTTGGTGAGACTTCTGTCAGAGGTATGCAGAATCATCGGGATCGCTCTTTTCGAGCTATTTAATGCGAGAAACACGTTATCTGGTGTTTTCACCACTCCACAGTGCGTTTGATATGCGGAACAGGCGACATCTTGGCTTTCGTCGGGGTTCAAGCTGAGATATGCATTTTCTGCGATAATCTTGGTGAGACGTCAGTCAGAAGTATGCAGAATCATCTAGATCGCTCGTTTCGAGCTGCTTAATGCGCGAACCACGTTTTCTGGTGTTTTCACCACTCCACAGTGCGTTTGATATGCAGAACCGGCGACATCTTGTCTTTCGTCTTGTATCAAGCTGAGATATGCATTTTCTAAGATAATCATGGGGAGACTTCGGTCAGAAGTATGCAGAATCATCGGGATCGCTCTTTTCGAGCTATTTAATTAGAAAAAACAAGTTTTCTGGTGTTTTCACCACTCCACAGTGCGTTTGATATGCAGAACCGGCGACATCTTGGATTTTGTCGCGGTTCAAGCTGAGATATGCATTTTCTACGATAATCTTGGTGAGACTTCTGTCAGAAGTATGCAGAATCTTCGAGATCGATCTTTTCGAGCTACTTAATGCGAGAAACACGTTATCTGGTGTTTTCACCACTCCACAGTGCGTTTGATATGCAGAACCGGCGACATCTTGTCTTTCGTCGGGTATCAAGCTGAGATATGCATTTTCTACGATAATCTTGGGGAGACTTCGGTCAGAAGTATGCAGAATCATCGGGATCGCTCTTTTCGAGCTATTTAATGCGAGAAAAACCTTATCCGGTGTTTTCACCACTCCACAGTGCGTTAGATATGCAGAACCAGCGATATCTTGGCTTTCGTGGGGTTTCAAGCTGAGATATGCATTTTCTGCGATAATCTTGGTGAGACCTCTTTCCGAAGTATGCAGACACATCGAGATCGCTCTTTTCGACCTATTTAATGCGAGAAACACGTTATCTGGTGTTTTCACCACTCCACAGTGCGTTTGATATGCAGAACCAGCGAAATCTTGGTTTTCGTGGGGTTTCAAGCTGAGATATGCATTTTTTACGATAATCACGGTGAGACTTCTGTCCGAAGTATGCAGAAACATCGAGATCGCTCTTTTCGACCTATTTAATGCGAGAAACACGTTATCTGGTGTTTTCACCGCTCCACAGTGCGTTTGATATGCAGAACCAGCGATATCTTGGTTTTCGTGTGGTTCCAAGCTGAGATATGCATTTTCTGCGATAATCTTGGTGAGACCTCTTTCCGAAGTATGCAGACACATCGAGATCGCTCTTTTCGACCTATTTAATGCGAGAAACACGTTATCTGGTGTTTTCACCACTCCACAGTGCGTTTGATATGCAGAACCAGCGAAATCTTGGTTTTCGTGGGGTTTCAAGCTGAGATATGCATTTTTTACGATAATCACGGTGAGACTTCTGTCCGAAGTATGCAGAATCATCGAGATCGCTCGTTTCGAGATAATTAATGCGAAAAACACGTTATGTGGTGTTTTCACCAATCCACAGTGCGTATGATATTCAGAACCGACGATATCTTGGTTTTCGTGGGGTTTCTAGCTCAGATATGCATTTTCTGCGATAATCTTGGTAAGACCGCTGTCCGAAGTAGGCAGAAACATCGAGATCGCTCTTTTCGACCTATTTAATGCGAGAAACACGTTATCTGGTGTTTTCACCGCTCCACAGTGCGTTTGATATGCAGAACCAGCGATATCTTGGTTTTCGTGTGGTTCCAAGCTGAGATATGCATTTTCGGCGATAATCTTGGTGAGACCTCTTTCCGAAGTATGCAGACACATCGAGATCGCTCTTTTCGACCTATTTAATGCGAGAAACACGTTATCTGGTGTTTTCACCACTCCACAGTGCGTTTGATATGCAGAACCAGCGACATCTTGGATTTTGTCGCGGTTCAAGCTGAGATATGCGTTTTCTACGTCAATCTTCGTGAGAATTCTGTCAGAAGTATGCAGAATCATCTAGATCGTTCGTTTCGAGCTGCTTAATGCGAGAACCACGTTTTCTGGTGTTTTCACCACTCCACA
The DNA here is from genome assembly GCA_951804975.1 of Anthophora plumipes. Lineage (NCBI taxonomy): Eukaryota > Metazoa > Arthropoda > Insecta > Hymenoptera > Apidae > Anthophora > Anthophora plumipes. The sequence continues at coordinate 774,229 of CATORF010000873.1, read as the reverse complement.
GTGCGTATGATATGCAGAACAGACGATATCTTGGTTTTCGTGGGGTTTCAAGCTGAGATATGCATTTTTTACGATAATCTTGGTGAGACTTCTGTCCGAAGTATGCAGAATCATCGAGATCGCTCGTTTCGAGCTATTTAATGCGAGAAACATGTTATCTGGTGTTTTCCCCACTCCACAGTACGTATGATAAGCAGAACCGACGATATCTTGGTTTTCATGGGGTTTCAAGCTCAGATATGCATTTTCTGCGATAATCTTGGTGAGACTTCTGTCCGAAGTATGCAGAAACATCGAGATCGCTCTTTTCGACCTATTTAATGCGAGAAACACGTTATCTGGTGTTTTCACCGCTCCACAGTGCGTTTGATATGCAGAACCAGCGATATCTTGGTTTTCGTGTGGTTCCAAGCTGAGATATGCATTTTCTGCGATAATCTTGGTGAGACCTCTTTCCGAAGTATGCAGACACATCGAGATCGCTCTTTTCGACCTATTTAATGCGAGAAACACGTTATCTGGTGTTTTCACCACTCCACAGTGCGTTTGATATGCAGAACCAGCGAAATCTTGGTTTTCGTGGGGTTTCAAGCTGAGATATGCATTTTTTACGATAATCACGGTGAGACTTCTGTCCGAAGTATGCAGAATCATCGAGATCGCTCGTTTCGAGATAATTAATGCGAAAAACACGTTATGTGGTGTTTTCACCAATCCACAGTGCGTATGATATTCAGAACCGACGATATCTTGGTTTTCGTGGGGTTTCTAGCTCAGATATGCATTTTCTGCGATAATCTTGGTAAGACCGCTGTCCGAAGTAGGCAGAAACATCGAGATCGCTCTTTTCGACCTATTTAATGCGAGAAACACGTTATCTGGTGTTTTCACCGCTCCACAGTGCGTTTGATATGCAGAACCAGCGATATCTTGGTTTTCGTGTGGTTCCAAGCTGAGATATGCATTTTCGGCGATAATCTTGGTGAGACCTCTGTCCGAAGTATGCAGAATCATCGAGATCGCTCCTTTCGAGCTATTTAATGCGAGAAACACGTTATCTGGTGTTTTCACCACTCCACAGTGCGTTTGATATGCAGTACCAGCGATATCTTGGTTTTCGTGGGGTTTCAAGCTGAGATATGCATTTCTTACGATAATCTTGGTGAGACTTCTTGCCGAAGTATGCAGAACCATCGAGATCGCTCTATTCGAGCTATTTAATGCGACAAAACGTTATCTGGTGTTTTCAGCACTCCACAGTGCGTTTGATATGCATAACCAGCGATATCTTGGTTTTCGTGGGGTTTCAAGCTGAGATATGCATTGTCTGCGATAATCTTGGTGAGACCTCTGTCCGAAGTATGCAGAAACATCGAGATCGCTCTTTTCGACCTATTTAATGCGAGAAACACGTTATCTGGTGTTTTCACCACTCCACAGTGCGTTTGATATGCAGAACCAGCGAAATCTTGGATTTCGTGGGGTTTGAAGCTGAGATTTGCATTTTTTACGATAATCTTGGTGAGACTTCTGTCCGAAGTATGCTTAATCATCGAGATAGCTCGTTTCGAGCTATTTAATGCGAGAAACACGTTATCTGGTGTTTTCACCACTCCACAGTGCGTATGACATGCAGGACCGACGATATCTTGGTTTTCGTGGGGTTTCAAGCTCAGATATGCATTTTCTGCGATAATCTTGGTGAGACTTCTGTCCGAAGTATGCAGAGTCATCGAGATCGCTCTATTCGAGCTATTTAATGCGAGAAACACGTTATCTGGTGTTTCCAGCACTCCACAGTGCGTTTGATATGCAGAACCGGCGACATCTTGGGTTTCGTCGGGGTTCAAGCTGAGATATGCATTTTCTGCGATAATCTTGGTGAGACTTCTGTCAGAGGTACGCAGAATCATCGGGATCGCTCTTTTCGAGCTATTTAATGCGAGAAACACGTTATCTGGTGTTTTCACCACTCCACAGTGCGTTTGATATGCGGAACAGGCGACATCTTGGCTTTCGTCGGGGTTCAAGCTGAGATATGCATTTTCTGCGATAATCTTGGTGAGACGTCAGTCAGAAGTATGCAGAATCATCTATATCGCTCGTTTCGAGCTGCTTAATGCGCGAACCACGTTTTCTGGTGTTTTCACCACTCCACAGTGCGTTTGATATGCAGAACCGGCGACATCTTGTCTTTCGTCTTGTATCAAGCTGAGATATGCATTTTCTAAGATAATCATGGGGAGACTTCGGTCAGAAGTATGCAGAATCATCGGGATCGCTCTTTTCGAGCTATTTAATTAGAAAAAACAAGTTTTCTGGTGTTTTCACCACTCCACAGTGCGTTTGATATGCAGAACCGGCGACATCTTGTCTTTCGTCGGGTATCAAGCTGAGATATGCATTTTCAACGATAATCTTGGGGAGACTTCGGTCAGAAGTATGCAGAATCATCGGGATCGCTCTTTTCGAGCTATTTAATGCGAGAAACACGTTATCTGGCTGTTTTCACCACTCCACAGTGCGTCTGATATGCAGAACCGGCGATATCTTGGTTTTCGTGGGGTTTCAAGCTGAGATATGCAATTTCTGCGATAATCTTGGTGAGACTTCTGTTCGAAGTATGCAGAATCATCGAGATCGCACTTTTCGAGCTATTTAATGCGAGAAACACGTTATCTGGTGTTTTCACCGCTCCACAGTGCGTTTGATATGCAGAACAGGCGATATCTTGGTTTTTGTGGGGTTTCAAGCTCAGATCTGCATTGTCTACGATAATCTTGGTGAAACATCTGTCCGAAGTATGCAGAAACATCAAGAGCGCTTGTTTCGAGCTATTTATAGCGAGAAACACGTATTATGGGGTATTCACAACACCACAGTTCGTTGGATGTGCAGAACCGGAGATATCTTGGTTTTCGTGGGGTTTCAAGCTGAGATATGCATTTTTTACGATATTCATGGTGAGACTTCTGTCCGAAGTATGCTTAATCATCGAGATCGCTCTATTCGAGCTATTTAATGCGAGAAACACGTTGTCTGCTGTTTTCACAACTCTACAGTTGGTTTGATATGCAGAAACGGCGATGTTTGGTTTTCGTCGGGTTTCAATCTGAGATATGCATTTTCTACGATAATCTTGGTGAAAGATCCGTCCGAAGTACGCAGAAACATCAAGAGCGCTCTTTTCGAGCTATTTAATGCGAGAAACACGTTTTCTGTGGTTTTCACCACACCACAGTTCGTTGGATGTGCAGAACCGGAGATATCTTGGTTTTCGTGGGGTTTCAAGCTGAGATATGCATTTTTTACGATATTCATGGTGAGACTTCAGTCCGAAGTATGCAGAATCATCGAGATCGCACTTTTCGAGCTATTTAATGCGAGAAACACGTTATCTGGTGTTTTCAGCACTCCACAGTGCGTTTGATATGCAGAACCGGCGATATCTTGGTTTTCGTGGGGTTTCAAGCTGAGATATGCATTTTCTGCGATAATCTTGGTGAGACTTCTGTCCGAAGTATGCTTAATCATCGAGATCGCTCGTTTCGAGCTATTTAATGCGAGAAACGCGTTATCTGGTGTTTTCACCACTCCACAGTGCGTATGATATGCAGAACCGACGATATCTTGGTTTTCGTGGGGTTTCAAGCTGAGATATGCATTTTGTACGATAATCTTGGTGAGACTTCTGTCCGAAGTATGCAGAATCATCGAGATCGCTCGTTTCGAGCTATTTAATGCGAGAAACATGTTATCTGGTGTTTTCCCCACTCCACAGTACGTATGATAAGCAGAACCGACGATATCTTGGTTTTCATGGGGTTTCAAGCTCAGATATGCATTTTCTGCGATAATCTTGGTGAGACTTCTGTCCGAAGTATGCAGAGTCATCGAGATCGTACTTTTCGAGCTATTTAAAGCGAGAAACACGTTTTCTGGGGTTTTCACCACTCCACAGTTCGTTGGATATGCGGAACAGGCGACATCTTGGCTTTCGTCGGGGTTCAAGCTGAGATATGCATTTTCTGCGATAATCTTGGTGAGACTTCTGTCAGAGGTACGCAGAATCATCGGGATCGCTCTTTTCGAGCTATTTAATGCGAGAAACACGTTATCTGGTGTTTTCACCACTCCACAGTGCGTATGATATGCAGAACCGACGATATCTTGGTTTTCGTGGGGTTTCAAGCTGAGATATGCATTTTTTACGATAATCTTGGTGAGACTTCTGTCCGAAGTATGCAGAATCATCGAGATCGCTCTATTCGAGCTATTTAATGCGAGAAACACGTTGTCTGGTGTTTTCACAACTCTACAGTTGGTTTGATATGCAGAAACGGCGATGTTTGGTTTTCGTCGTGTTTCAAGCTGAGATATGCATTTTCTACGATAATCTTGGTGAAACATCCGTCCGAAGTATGCAGAAACATCAAGAGCGCTCTTTTCGAGCTATTTAATGCGAGAAACACGTTTTCTGTGGTTTTCACCACACCACAGTTCGTTGGATGTGCAGAACCGGAGATATCTTGGTTTTCGTGGGGTTTCAAGCTGAGATATGCATTTTTTACGATATTCATGGTGAGACTTCAGTCCGAAGTATGCAGAATCATCGAGATCGCACTTTTCGAGCTATTTAATGCGAGAAACACGTTATCTGGTGTTTTCAGCACTCCACAGTGCGTTTGATATGCAGAACCGGCGATATCTTGGTTTTCGTGGGGTTTCAAGCTGAGATATGCATTTTCTGCGATAATCTTGGTGAGACTTCTGTCCGAAGTATGCTTAATCATCGAGATCGCTCGTTTCGAGCTATTTAATGCGAGAAACACGTTATCTGGTGTTTTCACCACTCCACAGTGCGTATGATATGCAGAACCGACGATATCTTGGTTTTCGTGGGGTTTCAAGCTGAGATATGCATTTTTTACGATAATCTTGGTGAGACTTCTGTCCGAAGTATGCAGAATCATCGAGATCGCTCGTTTCGAGCTATTTAATGCGAGAAACATGTTATCTGGTGTTTTCCCCACTCCACAGTACGTATGATAAGCAGAACCGACGATATCTTGGTTTTCATGGGGTTTCAAGCTCAGATATGCATTTTCTGCGATAATCTTGTTGAGACTTCTGTCCGAAGTATGCAGAGTCATCGAGATCGTACTTTTCGAGCTATTTAAAGCGAGAAACACGTTTTCTGGGGTTTTCACCACTCCACAGTTCGTTGGATATGCAGAACCGACGATATCTTGGTTTTCGTGGGGTTTCAAGCGCAGATATGCATTTTCTGCGATCATCTTGGTGAGACTTCTGTCCGAAGTATGCAGAATCATCGAGATCGCTCATTTCGATCTATTTAATGCGAGAAACACGTTTTCTGAGGTTTTCACCACACCACAGTTCGTTGGATGTGCAGAACCGGAGATATCTTGGTTTTCGTGGGGTTTCAAGCTGAGATATGCATTTTCTGCGATAATCTTGGTGAGACCTCTTTCCGAAGTATGCAGACACATCGAGATCGCTCTTTTCGACCTATTTAATGCGAGAAACACGTTATCTGGTGTTTTCACCACTCCACAGTGCGTTTGATATGCAGAACCAGCGAAATCTTGGTTTTCGTGGGGTTTCAAGCTGAGATATGCATTTTTTACGATAATCACGGTGAGACTTCTGTCCGAAGTATGCAGAATCATCGAGATCGCTCGTTTCGAGATTATTAATGCGAAAAACACGTTATGTGGTGTTTTCACCAATCCACAGTGCGTATGATATTCAGAACCGACGATATCTTGGTTTTCGTGGGGTTTCTAGCTCAGATATGCATTTTCTGCGATAATCTTGGTAAGACCGCTGTCCGAAGTAGGCAGAAACATCGAGATCGCTCTTTTCGACCTATTTAATGCGAGAAACACGTTATCTGGTGTTTTCACCGCTCCACAGTGCGTTTGATATGCAGAACCAGCGATATCTTGGTTTTCGTGTGGTTCCAAGCTGAGATATGCATTTTCGGCGATAATCTTGGTGAGACCTCTGTCCGAAGTATGCAGAATCATCGAGATCGCTCTTTTCGAGCTATTTAATGCGAGAAACACGTTATCTGGTGTTTTCACCACTCCACAGTGCGTTTGATATGCAGTACCAGCGATATCTTGGTTTTCGTGGGGTTTCAAGCTGAGATATGCATTTCTTACGATAATCTTGGTGAGACTTCTTTCCGAAGTATGCAGAACCATCGAGATCGCTCTATTCGAGCTATTTAATGCGACAAAACGTTATCTGGTGTTTTCAGCACTCCACAGTGCGTTTGATATGCATAACCAGCGATATCTTGGTTTTCGTGGGGTTTCAAGCTGAGATATGCATTGTCTGCGATAATCTTGGTGAGACCTCTGTCCGAAGTATGCAGAAACATCGAGATCGCTCTTTTCGACCTATTTAATGCGAGAAACACGTTATCTGGTGTTTTCACCACTCCACAGTGCGTTTGATATGCAGAACCAGCGAAATCTTGGTTTTCGTGGGGTTTGCAGCTGAGATTTGCATTTTTTACGATAATCTTGGTGAGACTTCTGTCCGAAGTATGCTTAATCATCGAGATAGCTCGTTTCGAGATATTTAATGCGAGAAACACGTTATCTGGTGTTTTCACCACTCCACAGTGCGTATGACATGCAGGACCGACGATATCTTGGTTTTCGTGGGGTTCCAAGCTGAGATATGCATTTTCGGCGATAATCTTGGTGAGACCTCTGTCCGAAGTATGCAGAATCATCGAGATCGCTCTTTTCGAGCTATTTAATGCGAGACACACGTTATCTGGTGTTTTCACCACTCCACAGTGCGTTTGATATGCAGTACCAGCGATATCTTGGTTTTCGTGGGGTTTCAAGCTGAGATATGCATTTCTTAGGATATTCTTGGTGAGACTTCTTTCCGAAGTATGCAGAATCGTCGAGATCGCTCTATTCGAGCTATTTAATGCGACAAACCGTTATCTGGTGTTTTCAGCACTCCACAGTGCGTTTGATATGCAGAACCAGCGATATCTTGGATTTTGTCGCGGTTCAAGCTGAGATATGCATTTTCTACGATAATCTTGGTGAGACTTCTGTCAGAAGTATGCAGAATCTTCGAGATCGATCTTTTCGAGCTACTTAATGCGAGAAACACGTTATCTGGTGTTTTCACCACTCCACAGTGCGTTTGATATGCAGAACCGGCGACATCTTGTCTTTCGTCGGGTATCAAGCTGAGATATGCATTTTCTACGATAATCTTGGGGAGACTTCGGTCAGAAGTATGCAGAATCATCGGGATCGCTCTTTTCGAGCTATTTAATGCGAGAAACACGTTATCTGGCTGTTTTCACCACTCCACAGTGCGTCTGATATGCAGAACCGGCGATATCTTGGTTTTCGTGGGGTTTCAAGCTGAGATATGCAATTTCTGCGATAATCTTGGTGAGACTTCTGTCCGAAGTATGCAGAATCATCGAGATCGCACTTTTCGAGCTATTTAATGCGAGAAACACGTTATCTGGTGTTTTCACCGCTCCACAGTGCGTTTGATATGCAGAACAGGCGATATCTTGGTTTTTGTGGGGTTTCAAGCTCAGATCTGCATTGTCTACGATAATCTTGGTGAAACATCTGTCCGAAGTATGCAGAAACATCAAGAGCGCTTGTTTCGAGCTATTTATAGCGAGAAACACGTATTATGGGGTATTCACAACACCACAGTTCGTTGGATGTGCAGAACCGGAGATATCTTGGTTTTCGTGGGGTTTCAAGCTGAGATATGCATTTTTTACGATATTCATGGTGAGACTTCTGTCCGAAGTATGCTTAATCATCGAGATCGCTCTATTCGAGCTATTTATAGCGAGAAACACGTATTATGGGGTATTCACCACACCACAGTTCGTTGGATGTGCAGAACCGGAGATATCTTGGTTTTCGTGGGGTTTCAAGCTGAGATATGCATTTTTTACGATATTCATGGTGAGACTTCAGTCCGAAGTATGCAGAATCATCGAGATCGCACTTTTCGAGCTATTTAATGCGAGAAACACGTTATCTGGTGTTTTCAGCACTCCACAGTGCGTTTGATATGCAGAACCGGCGATATCTTGGTTTTCGTGGGGTTTCAAGCTGAGATATGCATTTTCTGCGATAATCTTGGTGAGACTTCTGTCCGAAGTATGCTTAATCATCGAGATCGCTCGTTTCGAGCTATTTAATGCGAGAAACACGTTATCTGGTGTTTTCACCACTCCACAGTGCGTATGATATGCAGAACCGACGATATCTTGGTTTTCGTGGGGTTTCAAGCTGAGATATGCATTTTTTACGATAATCTTGGTGAGACTTCTGTCCGAAGTATGCAGAATCATCGAGATCGCTCGTTTCGAGCTATTTAATGCGAGAAACATGTTATCTGGTGTTTTCCCCACTCCACAGTACGTATGATAAGCAGAACCGACGATATCTTGGTTTTCATGGGGTTTCAAGCTCAGATATGCATTTTCTGCGATAATCTTGTTGAGACTTCTGTCCGAAGTATGCAGAGTCATCGAGATCGTACTTTTCGAGCTATTTAAAGCGAGAAACACGTTTTCTGGGGTTTTCACCACTCCACAGTTCGTTGGATATGCAGAACCGACGATATCTTGGTTTTCGTGGGGTTTCAAGCGCAGATATGCATTTTCTGCGATCATCTTGGTGAGACTTCTGTCCGAAGTATGCAGAATCATCGAGATCGCTCATTTCGATCTATTTAATGCGAGAAACACGTTTTCTGAGGTTTTCACCACACCACAGTTCGTTGGATGTGCAGAACCGGAGATATCTTGGTTTTCGTGGGGTTTCAAGCTGAGATATGCATTTTCTGCGATAATCTTGGTGAGACCTCTTTCCGAAGTATGCAGACACATCGAGATCGCTCTTTTCGACCTATTTAATGCGAGAAACACGTTATCTGGTGTTTTCACCACTCCACAGTGCGTTTGATATGCAGAACCAGCGAAATCTTGGTTTTCGTGGGGTTTCAAGCTGAGATATGCATTTTTTACGATAATCACGGTGAGACTTCTGTCCGAAGTATGCAGAATCATCGAGATCGCTCGTTTCGAGATTATTAATGCGAAAAACACGTTATGTGGTGTTTTCACCAATCCACAGTGCGTATGATATTCAGAACCGACGATATCTTGGTTTTCGTGGGGTTTCTAGCTCAGATATGCATTTTCTGCGATAATCTTGGTAAGACCGCTGTCCGAAGTAGGCAGAAACATCGAGATCGCTCTTTTCGACCTATTTAATGCGAGAAACACGTTATCTGGTGTTTTCACCGCTCCACAGTGCGTTTGATATGCAGAACCAGCGATATCTTGGTTTTCGTGTGGTTCCAAGCTGAGATATGCATTTTCGGCGATAATCTTGGTGAGACCTCTGTCCGAAGTATGCAGAATCATCGAGATCGCTCTTTTCGAGCTATTTAATGCGAGAAACACGTTATCTGGTGTTTTCACCACTCCACAGTGCGTTTGATATGCAGTACCAGCGATATCTTGGTTTTCGTGGGGTTTCAAGCTGAGATATGCATTTCTTACGATAATCTTGGTGAGACTTCTTTCCGAAGTATGCAGAACCATCGAGATCGCTCTATTCGAGCTATTTAATGCGACAAAACGTTATCTGGTGTTTTCAGCACTCCACAGTGCGTTTGATATGCATAACCAGCGATATCTTGGTTTTCGTGGGGTTTCAAGCTGAGATATGCATTGTCTGCGATAATCTTGGTGAGACCTCTGTCCGAAGTATGCAGAAACATCGAGATCGCTCTTTTCGACCTATTTAATGCGAGAAACACGTTATCTGGTGTTTTCACCACTCCACAGTGCGTTTGATATGCAGAACCAGCGAAATCTTGGTTTTCGTGGGGTTTGCAGCTGAGATTTGCATTTTTTACGATAATCTTGGTGAGACTTCTGTCCGAAGTATGCTTAATCATCGAGATAGCTCGTTTCGAGATATTTAATGCGAGAAACACGTTATCTGGTGTTTTCACCACTCCACAGTGCGTATGACATGCAGGACCGACGATATCTTGGTTTTCGTGGGGTTCCAAGCTGAGATATGCATTTTCGGCGATAATCTTGGTGAGACCTCTGTCCGAAGTATGCAGAATCATCGAGATCGCTCTTTTCGAGCTATTTAATGCGAGACACACGTTATCTGGTGTTTTCACCACTCCACAGTGCGTTTGATATGCAGTACCAGCGATATCTTGGTTTTCGTGGGGTTTCAAGCTGAGATATGCATTTCTTAGGATATTCTTGGTGAGACTTCTTTCCGAAGTATGCAGAATCGTCGAGATCGCTCTATTCGAGCTATTTAATGCGACAAACCGTTATCTGGTGTTTTCAGCACTCCACAGTGCGTTTGATATGCAGAACCAGCGATATCTTGGTTTTCGTGGGGTTTCAAGCTGAGATATGCAATTTCTGCGATAATCTTGGTGAGACTTCTGTCCGAAGTATGCTTAATCATCGAGATCGCTTGTTTCGAGCTATTTAATGCGAGAAACACGTTGTCTGGTGTTTTCAGCACTCCACAGTTGGTTTGATATGCAGAACCGGCGATATCTGGGTTTTCGTGGGGTTTCAAGCTGAGATATGCATTTTCTGCGATAATCTTGGTGAGACTTCTGTCCGAAGTATGCAGAAACATCGAGATCGCTCTTTTCGACCTATTTAATGCGAGAAACACGTTATCTGGTGTTTTCACAGCTCCACAGTTCGTTTGATATGCAGAACCAGCGATATCTTGGTTTTCGTGGGGTTTCAAGCTGAGATATGCATTTTTTACGATAATCATGGTGAGACTTCTGTCCGAAGTATGCAGAATCATCTTGATCGCACTTTTCGAGCTATTTAATGCGAGAAACACGTTATCCGGTGTTTTCAGCACTCCACAGTGCGTTTGATATGCAGAACCAGCGATATCTGTGTTTTCGTGGGGTTTCAAGCTGAGATATGCATTTTCTGCGATAATCTTGGTGAGACCTCTGTCCGAAGTATGCAGAAACATCGAAATCGCTCTTTTCGACCTATTTAATGCGAGAAACACGTTATCTGGTGTTTTCACCACTCCACAGTTGGTTTGATATGCAGACCCGGCGAAGTTTTGTTTTCGTCGGGTTTCAAGATGAGATATGCATTTTCTACGATAATCTTGGTGAAACATCTGTCCGAAGTATGCTGAAACATCAAGAGCGCTCTTTTCGAGCTATTTAATGCGAGAAACACGTTTTCTGGGGTTTTCACCACACCACAGTTCGTTGGATGTGCAGAACCGGAGATATCTTGGTTTTCGTGGGGTTTCTAGCAGAGATATGCATTTTCTGCGATAATCATGGTGAGACTTCTGTTAGAAGTATGCAGAATCATCGAGATTGCACTTTTCGATCTATTTAATGCGAGATACACGTTGTCTGGTGTTTTCACCACTCCACAGTTGGTTTGATATGCAGAACCGGCGAAGTTTGGTTTTCGTCGGGTTTCAAGATGAGATATGCATTTTCTACGATAATCTTGGTGAAACATCTGTCCGAAGTATGCTGAAACATCAAGAGCGCTCTTTTAGAGCTATTTAATGCGAGAAACACGTTTTCTGGGGTTTTCACCACACCACAGTTCGTTGGATGTGCAGAACCGGAGATATCTTGGTTTTCGTGGGGTTTCAAGCTGAGATATGCATTTTCTGCGATAATCTTGGTGAGACCTCTGTCCGAAGTATGCAGAAACATCGAAATCGCTCTTTTCGACCTATTTAATGCGAGAAACACGTTATCTGGTGTTTTCACCACACCACAGTGCGTTTGATATGCAGAACCAGCGATATCTTGGTTTTCGTGTGGTTCCAAGCTGAGATATGCATTTTCGGCGATAATCTTGGTGAGACCTCTGTCCGAAGTATGCAGAATCATCGAGATCGCTCTTTTCGAGCTATTTAATTCGAGAAACACGTTATCTGGTGTTTTCACCACTCCACAGTGCGTTTGATATGCAGTACCAGCGATATCTTGGTTTTCGTGGGGTTTCAAGCTCAGATATGCATTTTCAGCGATAATCTTGGTGAGACTTCTGTCCGAAGTATGCCTAATCATCGAGATCGCTCGTTTCGAGCTATTTAATGCGACAAACACGTTATCTGGTGTTTTCACAACTCCGAAGTGCGTATGATATGCAGAACCGGCGATATCTTGGTTTTCGTGGGGTTTCAAGATCAGATATGCATTTTCTGCGATAAACATGGTGAGACTTCTGTCCGAAGTATGCAGAATCATCGAGATCGCACTTTTCGAGCTATTTAATGCGAGAAACACGTTATCTGGTGTTTTCGGCACTCCACAGTGCGCTTGATATGCAGAACCTGCGATATCTGTGTTTTCGTGGGGTTTCAAGCTGAGATATGCATTTTCTACGATAAGCTTGGTGAGACATCTGTCCGAAGTATGTAGAAACATCGAGAGCGCTCTTTTCGAGCTATTTATTGCGAGAAACCCGTTTTCTGGGGTTTTCACCACTCCACAGTTGGTTTGATATGCAGAACCGGCGAAGTTTGGTTTTCGTCGGGATTCAAGTTGAGATATGCATTTTCTACGATAGTCTTGGTGAAACATCTGTCCGAAGTATGCAGAAACATCAAGAGCGCTCTTTTAGAGCTATTTAATGCGAGAAACACGTTTTCTGGGGTTTTCACCACACCACAGTTCGTTGGATGTGCAGAACCGGAGATATCTTGGTTTTCGTGGGGTTTCAAGCTGAGATATGCATTTTCTGCGCTAATCTTGGTGAGACCTCTGTCCGAAGTATGCAGAAACATCGAGATCGCTCTTTTCGACCTATTTAATGCGAGAAACACGTTATCTGGTGTTTTCACCACTCCACAGTTGGTTTGATATGCAGAACCGGCGAAGTTTGGTTTTCGTCGGGATTCAAGTTGAGATATGCATTTTCTACGATAGTCTTGGTGAAACATCTGTCCGAAGTATGCAGAAACATCAAGAGCGCTCTTTTAGAGCTATTTAATGCGAGAAACACGTTTTCTGGGGTTTTCACCACACCACAGTTCGTTGGATGTGCAGAACCGGAGATATCTTGGTTTTCGTGGGGTTTCAAGCTGAGATATGCATTTTCTGCGCTAATCTTGGTGAGACCTCTGTCCGAAGTATGCAGAAACATCGAGATCGCTCTTTTCGACCTATTTAATGCGAGAAACACGTTATCTGGTGTTTTCACCACTCCACAGTGCGTTTGATATGCAGAATCGGAGATATCTTGGTTTTCGTGGCGTTTCAAGCTGAGATATGCATTTCCTGCGATAATCTTGGTGAGACTTCTGTCCGAAATATGCAGAATCATCGAGATCGCACTTTTCGAACTATTTAATGCGAGAAACACGTTGTCTGGTGTTTTCACCACTCCACAGTTGGTTTGATATGCAGAACCGGCGAAGTTTGGTTTTCGTCGGGTTTCAAGTTGAGATATGCATTTTCTGCGATAATCTTGGTGAGACCTCTGTCCGAAGTATGCAGAAACATCGAGATCGCTCTTTTCGACCTATTTAATGCGAGAAACACGTTATCTGGTGTTTTCACCACTCCACAGTGCGTTTGATATGCAGAACCAGCGAAATCTTGGTTTTCGTGGGGTTTCAAGCTGAGATATGCATTTTTTACGTTAATCATGGTGAGACTTCTGTCCGAAGTATGCAGAATCATCGAGATCGCTCGTTTCGAGCTTTTTAATGCGAGAAACACGTTATCTGGTGTTTTCACCACTCCACAGTGCGTATGATATTCAGAACCGACGATATCTTGGTTTTCGTGGGGTTTCAAGCTCAGATATGCATTTTTTACGATAATCACGGTGAGACTTCTGTCCGAAGTATGCAGAATCATCGAGATCGCTCGTTTCGAGATAATTAATGCGAAAAACACGTTATGTGGTGTTTTCACCAATCCACAGTGCGTATGATATTCAGAACCGACGATATCTTGGTTTTCGTGGGGTTTCTAGCTCAGATATGCATTTTCTGCGATAATCTTGGTAAGACCGCTGTCCGAAGTAGGCAGAAACATCGAGATCGCTCTTTTCGACCTATTTAATGCGAGAAACACGTTATCTGGTGTTTTCACCGCTCCACAGTGCGTTTGATATGCAGAACCAGCGATATCTTGGTTTTCGTGTGGTTCCAAGCTGAGATATGCATTTTCGGCGATAATCTTGGTGAGACCTCTGTCCGAAGTATGCAGAATCATCGAGATCGCTCTTTTCGAGCTATTTAATGCGAGAAACACGTTATCTGGTGTTTTCACCACTCCACAGTGCGTTTGATATGCAGTACCAGCGATATCTTGGTTTTCGTGGGGTTTCAAGCTGAGATATGCATTTCTTACGATAATCTTGGTGAGACCTCTGTCCGAAGTATGCAGAAACATCGAGATCGCTCTTTTCGACCTATTTAATGCGAGAAACACGTTATCTGGTGTTTTCACCACTCCACAGTGCGTTTGATAGGCAGAACCAGCGAAATCTTGGTTTTCGTGGGGTTTGAAGCTGAGATTTGCATTTTTTACGATAATCTTGGTGAGACTTCTGTCCGAAGTATGCTTAATCATCGAGATAGCTCGTTTCGAGCTATTTAATGCGAGAAACACGTTATCTGGTGTTTTCACCACTCCACAGTGCGTATGACATGCAGGACCGACGATATCTTGGTTTTCGTGGGGTTTCAAGCTCAGATATGCATTTTCTGCGATAATCTTGGTGAGACCTCTGTCCGAAGTATGCAGAATCATCGAGATCGCTCTTTTCGAGCTATTTAATGCGAGACACACGTTATCTGGTGTTTTCACCACTCCACAGTGCGTTTGATATGCAGTACCAGCGATATCTTGGTTTTCGTGGGGTTTCAAGCTGAGATATGCATTTCTTAGGATATTCTTGGTGAGACTTCTTTCCGAAGTATGCAGAATCGTCGAGATCGCTCTATTCGAGCTATTTAGTGCGACAAACCGTTATCTGGTGTTTTCAGCACTCCACAGTGCGTTTGATATGCAGAACCAGCGATATCTTGGTTTTCGTGGGGTTTCAAGCTGAGATATGCAATTTCTGCGATAATCTTGGTGAGACTTCTGTCCGAAGTATGCTTAATCATCGAGATCGCTTGTTTCGAGCTATTTAATGCGAGAAACACGTTGTCTGGTGTTTTCAGCACTCCACAGTTGGTTTGATATGCAGAACCGGCGATATCTGGGTTTTCGTGGGGTTTCAAGCTGAGATATACATTTTCTGCGATAATCTTGGTGAGACTTCTGTCCGAAGTATGCAGAAACATCGAGATCGCTCTTTTCGACCTATTTAATGCGAGAAACACGTTATCTGGTGTTTTCACAGCTCCACAGTGCGTTTGATATGCAGAACCAGCGATATCTTGGTTTTCGTGGGGTTTCAAGCTGAGATATGCATTTTTTACGATAATCATGGTGAGACTTCTGTCCGAAGTATGCAGAATCATCTTGATCGCACTTTTCGAGCTATTTAATGCGAGAAACACGTTATCCGGTGTTTTCAGCACTCCACAGTGCGTTTGATATGCAGAACCAGCGATATCTGTGTTTTCGTGGGGTTTCAAGCTGAGATATGCATTTTCTGCGATAATCTTGGTGAGACCTCTGTCCGAAGTATGCAGAAACATCGAAATCGCTCTTTTCGACCTATTTAATGCGAGAAACACGTTATCTGGTGTTTTCACCACTCCACAGTTGGTTTGATATGCAGAACCGGCGAAGTTTGGTTTTCGTCGGGTTTCAAGATGAGATATGCATTTTCTACGATAATCTTGGTGAAACATCTGTCCGAAGTATGCTGAAACATCAAGAGCGCTCTTTTAGAGCTATTTAATGCGAGAAACACGTTTTCTGGGGTTTTCACCACACCACAGTTCGTTGGATGTGCAGAACCGGAGATATCTTGGTTTTCGTGGGGTTTCAAGCTCAGATATGCATTTTCAGCGATAATCTTGGTGAGACTTCTGTCCGAAGTATGCCTAATCATCGAGATCGCTCGTTTCGAGCTATTTAATGCGACAAACACGTTATCTGGTGTTTTCACAACTCCGAAGTGCGTATGATATGCAGAACCGGCGATATCTTGGTTTTCGTGGGGTTTCAAGATCAGATATGCATTTTCTGCGATAAACATGGTGAGACTTCTGTCCGAAGTATGCAGAATCATCGAGATCGCACTTTTCGAGCTATTTAATGCGAGAAACACGTTATCTGGTGTTTTCGGCACTCCACAGTGCGCTTGATATGCAGAACCTGCGATATCTGTGTTTTCGTGGGGTTTCAAGCTGAGATATGCATTTTCTGCGATAATCTTGGTGAGACCTCTGTCCGAAGTATGCAGAAACATCGAAATCGCTCTTTTCGACCTATTTAATGCGAGAAACACGTTATCTGGTGTTTTCACCACACCACAGTTCGTTGGATGTGCAGAACCGGAGATATCTTGGTTTTCGTGGGGTTTCAAGCTGAGATATGCATTTTCTGCGATAATCTTGGTGAGACTTCTGTCCGAAGTATGCAGAGTCATCGAGATCGTACTTTTCTAGCTATTTAATGCGAGAAACACGTTATCTGGTGTTTTCACCACTCCACAGTGCGTATGATATTCAGAACCGACGATATCTTGGTTTTCGTGGGGTTTCAAGCTCAGATATGCATTTTCAGCGATAATCTTGGTGAGACTTCTGTCCGAAGTATGCCTAATCATCGAGATCGCTCGTTTCGAGCTATTTAATGCGACAAACACGTTATCTGGTGTTTTCACAACTCCGAAGTGCGTATGATATGCAGAACCGGCGATATCTTGGTTTTCGTGGGGTTTCAAGATCAGATATGCATTTTCTGCGATAAACATGGTGAGACTTCTGTCCGAAGTATGCAGAATCATCGAGATCGCACTTTTCGAGCTATTTAATGCGAGAAACACGTTATCTGGTGTTTTCGGCACTCCACAGTGCGCTTGATATGCAGAACCTGCGATATCTGTGTTTTCGTGGGGTTTCAAGCTGAGATATGCATTTTCTACGATAAGCTTGGTGAGACATCTGTCCGAAGTATGTAGAAACATCGAGAGCGCTCTTTTCGAGCTATTTATTGCGAGAAACCCGTTTTCTGGGGTTTTCACCACTCCACAGTGCGTATGATATGCAGAACCGACGATATCTTGGTTTTCGTGGGGTTTCAAGCTCAGATATGCATTTTCTGCGATAAACTTGGTGAGACTTCTGTCCGAAGTATGCAGAGTCATCGAGATCGTACTTTTCGAGCTATTTAATGCGAGAAACACGTTTTCTGGGGTTTTCACCACTCCACAGTTCGTTGGGTATGCAGAACAGGAGATATCTTGGTTTTAGTGGGGTTTCTAGCAGAGATATGCATTTTCTGCGATAATCATGGTGAGACTTCTGTTAGAAGTATGCAGAATCATCGAGATCGCACTTTTCGATCTATTTAATGCCAGAAACACGTTGTCTGGTGTTTTCACCACTCAACAGTTGGTTTGATATGCAGAACCGGCGAAGTTTGGTTTTCGTCGGGATTCAAGTTGAGATATGCATTTTCTACGATAATCTTTGTGAAACATGTGTCCGAAGTATGCAGAAACATCAAGAGCGCTCTTTTAGAGCTATTTAATGCGAGAAACACGTTTTCTGGCGTTTTCACCACACCACAGTTCGTTGGATGTGCAGAACCGGAGATATCTTGGTTTTCGTGGGGTTTCAAGCTGAGATATGCATTTTCTGCGCTAATCTTGGTGAGACCTCTGTCCGAAGTATGCAGAAACATCGAGATCGCTCTTTTCGACCAATTTAATGCGAGAAACACGTTATCTGGGGTTTTCACCACTCCACAGTGCGTTTGATATGCAGAATCGGAGATATCTTGGTTTTCGTGGCGTTTCAAGCTGAGATATGCATTTCCTGCGATAATCTTGGTGAGACTTCTGTCCGAAATATGCAGAATCATCGAGATCGCACTTTTCGAGCTATTTAATGCGAGAAACACGTTGTCTGGTGTTTTCACCACTCCACAGTTGGTTTGATATGCAGAACCGGCGAAGTTTGGTTTTCGTCGGGTTTCAAGTTGAGATATGCATTTTCTGCGATAATCTTGGTGAGACCTCTGTCCGAAGTATGCAGAAACATCGAGATCGCTCTTTTCGACCTATTTAATGCGAGAAACACGTTATCTGGTGTTTTCACCACTCCACAGTGCGTTTGATATGCAGAACCAGCGAAATCTTGGTTTTCGTGGGGTTTCAAGCTGAGATATGCATTTTTTACGTTAATCATGGTGAGACTTCTGTCCGAAGTATGCAGAATCATCGAGATCGCTCGTTTCGAGCTATTTAATGCGAGAAACACGTTATCTGGTGTTTTCACCACTCCACAGTGCGTATGATATTCAGAACCGACGATATCTTGGTTTTCGTGGGGTTTCAAGCTCAGATATGCATTTTCTGCGATAATCTTGGTGAGACTTCTGTCCGAAGTATGCTTAATCATCGAGATCGCTCGTTTCGAGCTATTTAATGCGACAAACACGTTATCTGGTGTTTTCACAACTCCGAAGTGCGTATGATATGCAGAACCGGCGATATTTTGGTTTTCGTGGGGTTTCAAGCTCAGATATGCATTTTCTGCGATAAACATGGTGAGACTTCTGTCCGGGGTATGCAGAATCATCGAGATCGCACTTTTCGAGCTATTTAATGCGAGAAACACGTTATCTGGTGTTTTCGGCACTCCACAGTGCGCTTGATATGCAGAACCTGCGATATCTGGGTTTTCGTGGGGTTTCAAGCTGAGATATGCATTTTCTACGTTAAGCTTGGTGAGACATCTGTCCGAAGTATGTAGAAACATCGAGAGCGCTCTTTCCGAGCTATTTATTGCGAGAAACCCGTTTTCTGGGGTTTTCACCACTCCACAGTGCGTTTGATATGCAGAACCAGCGATATCTTGGTTTTCGTGGGGTTTCAAGCTCCGATATGCATTTTCTGCGATAATCTTTGTGAGACTTCTGTCCGAAGTATGCTTAAACATCGAGATCGCTCGTTTCGAGCTATTTAATGCGAGAAACACGTTATCTGGTGTTTTCACCACTCCACAGTGCGTATGATATGCAGAACCGGCGAAGTTTGGTTTTCGTCGGGATTCAAGTTGAGATATGCATTTTCTACGATAATCTTGGTGAAACATCTGTCCGAAGTATGCAGAAACATCAAGAGCGCTCTTTTAGAGCTATTTAATGCGAGAAACACGTTATCTGGTGTTTTCACCACTCCACAGTGCGTATGATATGCAGAACCGACGATATCTTGGTTTTCGTGGGGTTTCAAGCTCAGATATGCATTTTCTGCGATAATCTAGGTGAGACTTCTGTCCGAAGTATGCAGAGTCATCGAGATCGTACTTTTCGAGATATTTAATGCGAGAAACACGTTTTCTGGGGTTTTCACCACTCCACAGTTCGTTGGATATGCAGAACAGGAGATATCTTGGTTTTCGTGGGGTTTCTAGCAGAGGTATGCATTTTCTGCGATAATCTTGGTGAGACTTCTGTCGAAGTATGCAGAATCATCGGGATCGCACTTTTCGAGCTATTTAATGCGAGACAACACGTTGTCTGGTGTTTTCACCACTCCACAGTGCGTATGATATGCAGAACCGACGATATCTTGGTTTTCGTGGGGTTTCAAGCTCAGATATGCATTTTCTGCGATAATCTTGGTGAGACTTCTGTCCGAAGTATGCAGAGTCATCGAGATCGTACTTTTCGAGCTATTTAATGCGAGAAACACGTTATCTGGTGTTTTCACCACTCCGAAGTGCGTATGATATGCAGAACCGGCGATAGCTTGGTTTTCGTGGGGTTTCAAGCTCAGATATGCATTTTCTGCGATAATCTAGGTGAGACATCTGTCCGAAGTATGCAGAGTCATCGAGATCGTACTTTTCGAGATATTTAATGCGAGAATCACGTTATCTGGTGTTTTCACCACTCCACAGTGCGTTTGATATGCAGAACCAGCGAAATCTTGGTTTTCGTGGGGTTTCAAGCTGAGATATGCATTGTTTACGATAATCATGGTGAGACTTCTGTCCGAAGGATGCAGAATCATCGAGATCGCTCGTTTCGAGCTATTTAATGCGAGAAACACGTTATCTGGTGTTTTCAGCACTCCACAGTGCGTTTGATATGCAGAACCGACGATATCTTGGTATTCGTGGGGTTTCAAGCTCAGATATGCATTTTCTGCGATAATCTTGGTGAGACTTCTGTCCGAAGTATGCAGAGTCATCGAGATCGTACTTTTCGAGCTATTTAATGCGAGAAACACGTTATCTGGTGTTTTCACCACTCCGAAGTGCGTATGATATGCAGAACCGGCGATATCTTGGTTATCGTGGGGTTTCAAGCTGAGATATGCATTTTCTGCGCTAATCTTGGTGAGACTTCTGTCCGAAGTATGCAGAATCATCGAGATCGCTCTTTTCGAGCTATTTGATGCGAGAAACACGTTATCTGGTGTTTTCACCACTCCACAGTGCGTATGATATGCAGAACCAGCGAAATCTTGGTTTTCGTGGGGTTTCAAGCTGAGATATGCATTGTTTACGATAATCATGGTGAGACTTCTGTCCGAAGGATGCAGAATCATCGAGATCGCTCGTTTCGAGCTATTTAATGCGAGAAACACGTTATCTGGTGTTTTCAGCACTCCACAGTGCGTTTGATATGCAGAACCGACGATATCTTGGTTTTCGTGGGGTTTCAAGCTCAGATATGCATTTTCTGCGATAATCTTGGTGAGACTTCTGTCCGAAGTATGCAGAGTCATCGAGATCGTACTTTTCGAGCTATTTAATGCGAGAAACACGTTATCTGGTGTTTTCACAGCTCCACAGTTCGTTGGATATGCAGAACAGGAGAAATCTTGGTTTTCGTGGGGTTTCTAGCAGAGATATGCATTTTCTGCGATAATCATGGTGAGACTTCTGTTAGAAGTATGCAGAATCATCGAGATCGCACTTTTCGATCTGTTTAATGCGAGAAACACGTTGTCTGGTGTTTTCACCACTCCACATTTGGTTTGATATGCAGAACCGGCGAAGTCTGGTTTTCATCGGGTTTCAAGTTGAGATATGCATTTTCTACGATAATCTTGGTGAAACATCTGTCCGAAGTATGCAGAAACATCAAGAGCGCTCTTTTAGAGCTATTTAATGCGAGAAACACTTTTTCTGGGGTTTTCATCACACCACCGTTCGTTGGATGTGCAGAACCGGAGATATTTTGGTTTTCGTGGGGTTTCAAGCTGAGATATGCATTTTCTGCGATAATCTTGGTGAGACCTCTGTCCAAAGTATGCAGAAACATCGAGACCGCTCTTTTCGAGATATTTAATGCGAGAAACACGTTTTCTGGGGTTTTCACCACTCCACAGTTCGTTGGATATGCAGAACAGGAGATATCTTGGTTTTCGTGGGGTTTCTAGCAGAGGTATGCATTTTCTGCGATAATCTTGGTGAGACTTCTGTCGAAGTATGCAGAATCATCGGGATCGCACTTTTCGAGCTATTTAATGCGAGACAACACGTGGTCTGGTGTTTTCACCACTCCACAGTGCGTATGATATGCAGAACCGACGATATCTTGGTTTTCGTGGGGTTTCAAGCTCAGATATGCATTTTCTGCGATAATCTTGGTGAGACTTCTGTCCGAAGTATGCAGAGTCAGCGAGATCGTACTTTTCGAGCTATTTAATGCGAGAAACACGTTATCTGGTGTTTTCTCCACTCCGAAGTGCGTATGATATGCAGAACCGGCGATATCTTGGTTTTCGTGGGGTTTCAAGCTCAGATATGCATTTTCTGCGATAATCTAGGTGAGACTTCTGTCCGAAGTATGCAGAGTCATCGAGATCGTACTTTTCGAGATATTTAATGCGAGAATCACGTTATCTGGTGTTTTCACCACTCCACAGTGCGTTTGATATGCAGAACCAGCGAAATCTTGGTTTTCGTGGGGTTTCAAGCTGAGATATGCATTGTTTACGATAATCATGGTGAGACTTCTGTCCGAAGGATGCAGAATCATCGAGATCGCTCGTTTCGAGCTATTTAATGCGAGAAACACGTTATCTGGTGTTTTCAGCACTCCACAGTGCGTTTGATATGCAGAACCGACGATATCTTGGTTTTCGTGGGGTTTCAAGCTCAGATATGCATTTTCTGCGATAATCTTGGTGAGACTTCTGTCCGAAGTATGCAGAGTCATCGAGATCGTACTTTTCGAGCTATTTAATGCGAGAAACACGTTATCTGGTGTTTTCACCACTCCGAAGTGCGAATGATATGCAGAACCGGCGATATCTTGGTTTTCGTGGGGTTTCAAGCTGAGATATGCATTTTCTGCGCTAATCTTGGTGAGACTTCTGTCCGAAGTATGCAGAATCATCGAGATCGCTCTTTTCGAGCTATTGAATGCGAGAAACACGTTATCTGGTGTTTTCACCACTCCAAGGTGCGTATGATATGCAGAACCAGCGAAATCTTGGTTTTCGTGGGGTTTCAAGCTGAGATATGCATTGTTTACGATAATCATGGTGAGACATCTGTCCGAAGGATGCAGAATCATCGAGATCGCTCGTTTCGAGCTATTTAATGCGAGAAACACGTTATCTGGTGTTTTCACCACTCCACAGTGCGTATGATATGCAGAACCGACGATATCTTGGTTTTCGTGGGGTTTCAAGCTCAGATATGCATTTTCTGCGATAATCTTGGTGAGACTTCTGTCCGAAGTATGCTTAATCATCGTAATCGCTCGTTTCGAGCTATTTAATGCGAGAAACACGTTATCTGGTGTTTTCACCACTCCACAGTGCGTATGATATGCAGAACCGACGATATCTTGGTTTTCGTGGGGTTTCAAGCTCAGATATGCATTTTCTGCGATAAACTTGGTGAGACTTCTGTCCGAAGTATGCAGAATCATCGAGATCGCACTTTTCGAACTATTTAATGCGAGAAATACGTTATCTGGTGTTTTCACCACTCCACAGTGCGTTTTATTAACAGCACCAGCGATATCTTGGTTTTCGTGGGGTTTCAAGCTGAGATATGCATTCTTTACTATAATCTTGGTGAGACTTCTGTCCGAAGTATGCTTAATCATCGAGATCGCTCGTATCGACCTATTTAATGCGAGAAACACGTTATCTGGTGTTTTCACCACTCCACAGTGCGTATGATATGCAGAACCGGCGATATCTTGGTTTTCGTGGGGTTTCAAGCTCAGATCTGCATTTTCTGCGATAATCTTGGTGAGACTTCTGGCCGAGGTATGCAGAGTCATCGAGATCGCTCTATTCTAGCTATTTAATGCGAGAAACACGTTATCTGGTGCTTCCTGCACTCCACAGTGCGTTTTACATGCAGAACCTGCGATATCTTGGTTTTCGTGGGGTTTCAAGCTGAGATAATCAATTTCTGCGATAATCGTGGTGAGGCTTCTGTCCTAAGTATGCTTAATCATCGAGATCGCACTTTTCGACCTATTTAATGCGAGAAACACGTTATCTGGTGTTTTCACCACTCCACAGTGCGTATGATATGCAGAACCGGCGATATCTTAGTTTTCGTGGGGATTCATGCTGAGATATGCATTTTCTGCGGTAATCTTGGTGAGACTTCTGTCCGAAGTATGCTTAATCATCGAGATCGCTCTATTCGAGCTATTTAATGCGAGAAACACGTTATCTGGTGATTCCAGCACTCCACAGTGCGTTTTATATGCAGAACCAGCGATATCTTGGTTTTCGTGGGGTTTCAAGCTGAGATATGCATTTTCTGCGATAATCTTGGTGAGACATCAGTCAGAAGGATGCAGAATCATCTACATCGCTCGTTTCGAGCTGCTTAATGCGAGAAACACGTTTTCTGGTGTTTTCACCAATCCACAGTGCGTATGATATGCAGAACCGACGATATCTTGGTTTTCGTGGGGTTTCAAGCTCAGATATGCACCTTCTGCGATAATCTTGGTGAGACTTCTGTCCGAAGTATGCAGAGTCATCGAGATCGTACTTTTCGAGCTATTTAATGCAAGAAACACGTTTTCTGGGGTTTTCACCACTCCACAGTTCGTTGGATATGCAGAACAGGAGATATCTTGGTTTTCGTGGGGTTTCTAGCAGAGATATGCATTTTCTGCGATAATCATGGTGAGACTTCTGTCAGAAGTATGCAGAATCTTCGAGATCGCTCTTTTCGAGCTAGTTAGAGCGAGAAACACGTTATCTGGTGTTTTCACCACTCCACAGTGCGTTTGATATGCAGAACCGACGATATCTTGGTTTTCGTGAGGTTTCAAGCTGAGATATGCATTTTTTACGATAATTTTGGTGAGATATCTGTCCGAAGTATGCAGAATCATCGAGATCGCTCGTTTCGAGCTACTTAATGCGAGAAACACGTTATCTGGTGTTTGCACCACTCCACAGTTGGTTTGATATGCAGAACCGGCGATATTTTGGTTTTCGTCGGGTTTCAAGCTGAGATATGCATTTTCTACGATAATATTGGTGAGACTTCAGTCAGAAGTATGCTGAATCATCAAGATCGCTCTTTTCGAGCTAGTTAGAGCGAGAAACACGTTATCTGGTGTTTTCACCACTCCACAGTGCGTTTGATATGCAGAACAGTAGATATCTTGGTTTTCGTGGGGTTTCAAGCTGACATATGCATTTTCTGCGATAATCTTGTTGAGACTTCTGTCCGAAGTATGCAGAATCATCGAGATCGCTCTTTTCGAGCTATTTATTGCGAGAAACACGTTATCTGGTATTTTCACCACTCCACAGTGCGTTTGATATGCAGAACCAGCGATATCTTGGTTTTCGTGGCATTTCAAGCTGAGATATGCATTTCCTGCGATAATCTTGGTGAGACTTCTGTCAGAAGTATGCAGAATCTTCGAGATCGCACTTTTCGAGCTATTTAATGCGAGAAACACGTTCTCTGGTTGTTTTCACCACTCCACAGTGCGTTTGATATGCAGAACCAGCAACATCTTGATTTTCGTGAGGTTTCGAGCTGAGATATGCATTTTCTGCGATAATATTGGTGACACTTCAGTCAGAAGTATGCAGAATCATCTAGATCGCTCTTTTCGAGCTAGTCAGAGCGAGAAACACGTTATCTGGTGTTTTCACCACTCCACAGTGCGTTTGACATGCAGAACCGGAGATATCTTGGTTTCGGTCGGGTTTCAAGCTGAGATATGCATTTCCTGCGATAATCTTGGTGAGTCTTCTGTCAGAAGTATGCAGAAACATCGAGAGCGCTCTGTTCGAGCTATTTATTGCGAGAAACACGTTATCTGGTGTTTTCCCCACTCCACAGTTCGTTTTATATGCAGTACCAGCGATATCTTGGTTTCGGTCGGGTTTCAAGCTGAGATATGCATTTTCTACGATAATCTTGGTGACACTTCTGTCAGAAGCATGCACGATCTTCGAGAACGCTCTTTTCGAGCTACTTATTGCGACAAACACGTTATCTGGTGTTTTCAGCACTCCACAGTGCGTTTGATATGCAGAACCAGCGATATCTTGGTTTTCGTGGGGTTTCAAGCTGAGATATGCATTTTTTACGATAATTTTGGTGAGATTTCTGTCCGAAGTATGCAGAATCATCGAGATCGGCCTTTTCGAGCTATTTAATGCGAGAAACACGTTCTCTGGTTGTTTTCACCACTCCACAGTGCGTTTGATATGCAGAACCGGGAACATCTTGATTTTCGTGAGGTTTCGAGCTGTGATATGCATTTTCTGCGATAATATTGGTGAGACTTCAGTCAGAAGTATGCAGAATCATCTAGATCGCTCTTTTCGAGCTAGTCAGAGCGAGAAACACGTTATCTGGTGTTTTCACCACTCCACAGTGCGTTTGACATGCAGAACCGGAGATATCTTGGTTTCGGTCGGGTTTCAAGCTGAGATATGCATTTCCTGCGATAATCTTGGTGAGTCTTCTGTCAGAAGTATGCAGAAACATCGAGAGCGCTCTGTTCGAGCTATTTATTGCGAGAAACACGTTATCTGGTGTTTTCCCCACTCCACAGTTCGTTTTATATGCAGTACCAGCGATATCTTGGTTTCGGTCGGGTTTCAAGCTGAGATATGCATTTTTTACGATAATTCAGGTGAGACTTCTGTCCGAAGTATGCAGAAGCATCGAGATCTCTCGTTTCGAACTATTTAATGCGAGAAACACGTTATCTGGTGTTTTCACCACTCCACAGTGCGTTTGATATGCAGAACCGGCGATATTTTGGTTTTCGTCGGGTTTCAAGCTGAGATATGCATTTTCTACGATAATCTTGGTGAAACATCTGTCCGAAGTATGCAGAAACATCGAGAGCGCTCTTTTCGAGCTATTTAATGCGAGGAACTCGTTTTCTGGGGTTTTCAACACTCCACAGATCGTTGGATATGCAGATCCTGAGATATCTTGGTTTTCGTGGGGTTTCAAGCTGAGATATGCATTTCCTGCGATAATCTTGGTGAGACTTCTGTCCGAAGTATGCTGAATCATCTAGATCGCTCTTTTCGAGCTATTTAATGCGAGAAACACGTTATCTGGTGTTTTCACCACTCCACTGTGCGTTCGATATGCAGAACCAGCGATATCTTGGATTTCGTGGCATTTCAAGCTGAGATACGCATTTCCTGCGATAATCTTGGTGAGACTTCTGTCCGAAGTATGCTGAATCATCGAGATCGCTCTTTTCGAGATAGTTAATGCGAGAAAAACCTTATCCGGTGTTTTCACCACTCCACAGTGCGTTAGATATGCAGAACCAGCGATATCTTGGCTTTCGTGGGGTTTCAAGCTGAGATATGCATTTTTTACGATAATCTTGGTGAGACTTCTGTCCGAAGTATGAAGAATCATCGAGATCGCTCTATTCGAGCTATTTAATGCGAGAAACACGTTTTCAGGGTGTTTTCACCACTCCACAGTGCGTTTGATATGGTGAACACAGCGATATCTTGGTTTTCGTGAGGTTTCAAGCTGAGATATGCATTTTTTACGATAATTTTGGTGAGATATCTGTCCAAAGTATGCAGAATCATCGAGATCGCTCGTTTCGAGCTATTTAATGCGAGAAACACGTTTTCTGGGGTTTTCACAACTCCACAGTTCGTTGGATATGCAGAACAGGAGATATCTTGGTTTTCGTGGGGTTTCAAGCTGAGATATGCATTTTCTGCGATAATCTTGGTGAGACATCAGTCAGAAGGATGCAGAATCATCTAGATCGCTCGTTTCGAGCTGCTTAATGCGAGAAACATGTTTTCTGGTGTTTTCACCAATCCACAGTGCGTTTGATATGCAGAACCGATGACATCATGGCTGTCGTCGGGTAGCAAGCTGAGATATGCATTTTCTGCGATAATCTTGGTGAGACTTCTGTCCGAAGTATGCAGAGTCATCGAGATCGTACTTTTCGTGCTATTTAATGCGAGAAACACGTTTTCTGGTGGTTTCACCACTCCACGTTCGTTGGAAACGCAGAACAGGAGATATCTTGGTTTTCGTGGGGTGTCAAGCTGAGATATGCATTTTTTACGATAATCTTGGTGAGACTTCTGTCCGAAGTATGCTTAATCATCGAGATCGCTCTATTCGAGCTATTTAATGCGAGAAACACGTTATCTGGAGTTTCCAGCACTCCACAGTGCGTTTTATATGCAGAACCAGCGATATCTTTGTTTTCGTGGGGTTTCAAGCTGAGATATGCAATTTCTGCGATAATCTTGGTGAGACTTCTGTCCGAAGTATGCTTAATCATCAAGATCGCTCTTTTCGAGCTAGTTAGAGCGAGAAACACGTTATCTGGTGTTTTCACCACTCCACGGTGCGTTTGATATGCAGAACCGGCGATATTTTGGTTTTCGTCGGGTTTCAAGCTGAGATATGCATTTTCTACGATAATCTTGGTGAAACATCTGTCCGAAGTATGCAGAAACATCGAGAGCGCTCTTTTCGAGCTATTTAATGCGAGAAACTCGTTTTCTGGGGTTTTCAACACTCCACAGATCGTTGGATATGCAGAACCTGAGATATCTTGGTTTTCGTGGGGTTTCAAGCTGAGATATGCATTTCCTGCGATAATCTTGGTGAGACTTCTGTCCGAAGTATGCTGAATCATCTAGATCGCTCTTTTCGAGCTATTTAATGCGAGAAACACGTTATCTGGTGTTTTCACCACTCCACAGTGCGTTCGATATGCAGAACCAGCGATATCTTGGATTTCGTGGCATTTCAAGCTGAGTTACGCATTTCCTGCGATAATCTTGGTGAGACTTCTGTCCGAAGTATGAAGAATCATCGAGATCGCTCTATTCGAGCTATTTAATGCGAGAAACACGTTTTCAGGGTGTTTTCACCACTCCACAGTGCGTTTGATATGCTGAACACAGCGATATCTTGGTTTCCGTGAGGTTTCAAGCTGAGATATGCATTTTTTACGATAATTTTGGTGAGATATCTGTCCGAAGTATGCAGAATCATCGAGATCGCTCGTTTCGAGCTATTTAATGCGAGAAACACGTTATCTGGTGTTTGCACCACTCCACAGTTTGTTTGATATGCAGAACCGGCGATATTTTGGTTTTCGTCGGGTTTCAAGCTGAGATATGCATTTTCTACGATAATATTGGTGAGACTTCAGCCAGAAGTATGCAGAATCATCTAGATCGCTCTTTTCGAGCTACTTAATGCACGAAACACGTTTTCTGGGGTTTTCAACACTCCACAGTTCGTTGGATATGCAGAACCGGAGATATCTTGGTTTTCGTGGGGTTTCAAGCTGAGATATGCATTTCCTGCGATAATCTTGGTGAGACTTCTGTCCGAAGTATGCTGAATCATCTAGATCGCTCTTTTCGAGCTATTTAATGCGAGTAACACGTTATCTGGTGTTTTCACCACTCCACAGTGCGTTTGATATGCAGAACCAGCGATATCTTGGTTTTCGTGGCATTTCAAGCTGAGATATGCATTTCCTGCGATAATCTTGTTGAGACTTCTGTCCGAAGTATGCAGAATCATCGAGATTGCTCTTTTCGAGCTATTTATTGCGAGAAACACGTTATCTGGTGTTTTCACCACTCCACAGTGCGTTTGATATGCAGAACCAGCGATATCTTGGTTTTCGTGGCATTTCAAGCTGAGATATGCATTTCCTTCGATAATCTTGGTGAGACTTCTGTCAGAAGTATGCAGAATCTTCGAGATCGCACTTTTCGAGCTATTTAATGCGAGAAACACGTTCTCTGGTTGTTTTCACCACTCCACAGTGCGTTTGATATGCAGAACCAGCAACATCTTGATTTTCGTGAGGTTTCGAGCTGAGATATGCATTTTCTGCGATAATATTGGTGACACTTCAGTCAGAAGTATGCAGAATCATCTAGATCGCTCTTTTCGAGCTAGTCAGAGCGAGAAACACGTTATCTGGTGTTTTCACCACTCCACAGTGCGTTTGACATGCAGAACCGGAGATATCTTGGTTTCGGTCGGGTTTCAAGCTGAGATATGCATTTCCTGCGATAATCTTGGTGAGTCTTCTGTCAGAAGTATGCAGAAACATCGAGAGCGCTCTGTTCGAGCTATTTATTGCGAGAAACACGTTATCTGGTGTTTTCCCCACTCCACAGTGCGTTTTATATGCAGTACCAGCGATATCTTGGTTGCGGTCGGGTTTCAAGCTGAGATATGCATTTTCTACGATAATCTTGGTGACACTTCTGTCAGAAGCATGCACGATCTTCGAGAACGCTCTTTTCGAGCTACTTATTGCGACAAACACGTTATCTGGTGTTTTCAGCACTCCACAGTGCGTTTGATATGCAGAACCAGCGATATCTTGGTTTTCGTGGGGTTTCAAGCTGAGATATGCATTTTTTACGATAATTTTGGTGAGATTTCTGTCCGAAGTATGCAGAATCATCGAGATCGGCCTTTTCGAGCTATTTAATGCGAGAAACACGTTCTCTGGTTGTTTTCACCACTCCACAGTGCGTTTGATATGCAGAACCGGGAACATCTTGATTTTCGTGAGGTTTCGAGCTGTGATATGCATTTTCTGCGATAATATTGGTGAGACTTCAGTCAGAAGTATGCAGAATCATCTAGATCGCTCTTTTCGAGCTAGTTAATGCACGAAACACGTTTTCTGGTGTTTTCACAACTCCACAGTACGTTTGACATGCAGAACCGGAGATATCTTGGTTTCGGTCGGGTTTCAAGCTAAGATAGGCATTTTTTACGATAATTTAGGTGAGACTTCTGTCCGAAGTATGCAGAAGCATCGAGATCTCTCGTTTCGAACTATTTAATGCGAGAAACACGTTATCTGGTGTTTTCACCACTCCACAGTGCGTTTGATATGCAGAACCGGCGATATTTTGGTTTTCGTCGGGTTTCAAGCTGAGATATGCATTTTCTACGATAATCTTGGTGAAACATCTGTCCGAAGTATGCAGAAACATCGAGAGCGCTCTTTTCGAGCTATTTAATGCGAGAAACTCGTTTTCTGGGGTTTTCAACACTCCACAGATCGTTGGATATGCAGATCCTGAGATATCTTGGTTTTCGTGGGGTTTCAAGTTGAGATATGCATTTCCTGCGATAATCTTGGTGAGACTTCTGTCCGAAGTATGCTGAATCATCTAGATCGCTCTTTTCAAGCTATTTAATGCGAGAAACACGTTATCTGGTGTTTTCACCACTCCACTGTGCGTTCGATATGCAGAACCAGCGATATCTTGGATTTCGTGGCATTTCAAGCTGAGATACGCATTTCCTGCGATAATCTTGGTGAGACTTCTGTCCGAAGTATGCTGAATCATCGAGATCGCTCTTTTCGAGATAGTTAATGCGAGAAAAACCTTATCCGGTGTTTTCACCACTCCACAGTGCGTTAGATATGCAGAACCAGCGATATCTTGGCTTTCGTGGGGTTTCAAGCTGAGATATGCATTTTTTACGATAATCTTGGTGAGACTTCTGTCCGAAGTATGAAGAATCATCGAGATCGCTCTATTCGAGCTATTTAATGCGAGAAACACGTTTTCAGGGTGTTTTCACCACTCCACAGTGCGTTTGATATGGTGAACACAGCGATATCTTGGTTTTCGTGAGGTTTCAAGCTGAGATATGCATTTTTTACGATAATTTTGGTGAGATATCTGTCCGAAGTGTGCAGAATCATCGAGATCGCTCGTTTCGAGCTATTTAATGCGAGAAACACGTTATCTGGTGTTTGCACCACTCCACAGTTGGTTTGATATGCAGAACCGGCGATATTTTGGTTTTCGTCGGGTTTCAAGCTGAGATATGCATTTTCTACGATAATATTGGTGAGACTTCAGTCAGAAGTATGCAGAATCATCTAGATCGCTCTTTTCGAGCTACTTAATGCACGAAACACGTTTTCTGGGGTTTCAACACTCCACAGTTCGTTGGATATGCAGAACCGGATATATCTTGGTTTTCGTGGGGTTTCAAGCTGAGATATGCATTTCCTGCGATAATCTTGGTGAGACTTCTGTCCGAAGTATGCAGAATCATCGAGATCGCTCTTTTCGAGCTATTTATTGCGAGAAACACGTTATCTGGTGTTTTCACCACTCCACAGTGCGTTTCATATGCAGAACCAGCGATATCTTGGTTTTCGTGGCATTTCAAGCTGAGATATGCATTTCCTGCGATAATCTTGGTGAGACTTCTGTCCGAAGTATGCTGAATCATCAAGATCGCTCTTTTCGAGCTAGTTAGAGCGAGAAACACGTTATCTGGTGTTTTCACCACACCACAGTGCGTTTGATATGCAGAACAGTAGATATCTTGGTTTTCGTGGGGTTTCAAGCTGAGATATGCATTTTCTGCGATAATCTTGTTGAGACTTCTGTCCGAAGTATGCAGAATCATCGAGATCGCTCTTTTCGAGCTATTTATTGCGAGAAACACGTTATCTGGTGTTTTCACCACTCCACAGTGCGTTTCATATGCAGAACCAGCGATATCTTGGTTTTCGTGGCATTTCAGGCTGAGATATGCATTTCCTGCGATAATCTTGGTGAGACTTCTGTCCGAAGTGTGCTGAATCATCGAGATCGCTCTTTTCGAGCTAGTTACAGCGAGAAACACGTTATCTGGTGTTTTCACCACTCCACAGTGCGTTTGACATGCAGAACCGGAGATATCTTGGTTTCGGTCGGGTTTCAAGCTGAGATATGCATTTTCTACGAAAATCTTGGTGAGATTTCTGTCAGAAGTATGCAGAATCTTCGAGATCGCACTTTTCGAGCTATTTAATGCGAGAAACACGTTCTCTGGTTGTTTTCACCACTCCACAGTGCGTTTGATATGCAGAACCAGCAACATCTTGATTTTCGTGAGGTTTCGAGCTGAGATATGCATTTTCTGCGATAATATTGGTGAGACTTCAGTCAGAAGTATGCAGAATCATCTAGATCGCTCTTTTCGAGCTAGTCAGAGCGAGAAACACGTTATCTGGTGTTTTCACCACTCCACAGTGCGTTTGACATGCAGAACCGGAGATATCTTGGTTTCGGTCGGGTTTCAAGCTGAGATATGCATTTTCTAAGATAATCTTGGTGAGTCTTCTGTCAGAAGTATGCACAAACATCGAGAGCGCTCTGTTCGAGCTATTTATTGCGAGAAACACGTTATCTGGTGTTTTCACCACTACACAGTGCGTTTTATATGCAGTACCAGCGATATCTTGGTTTCGGTCGGGTTTCAAGCTGAGATATGCATTTTCTACGATAATCTTGGTGAGACTTCTGTCAGAAGTATGCAGAATCTTCGAGAACGCTCTTTTCGAGCTATTTAATGCGCGAAACACGATATCTGGTGTTTTCACCACTCCACAGTGCGTTGGATATGCAGAACCGCAGATATTTTGGTTTTCGTGGGGTTTCAAGCTGAGATATGCATTTTTTACGATAATTTTGGTGAAACATCTGTCCGAAGTATGCAGAAACGTCGAGAGCGCTCTTTTCGAGCTATTTAATGCGAGAAACACGTTTTCTGGGGTTTTCACCACTCCACAGTTCGTTGGAAATGCAGAACCGGAGATATCTTGGTTTTCGTGGGGTTTCAAGCTGAGATATGCATTTCGTGCGATAATCTTGGTGAGACTTCTGTCCGAAGTATGCTGAATCATCGAGATCGCTCTTTTCGAGCTATTTAATGCGAGAAACACGTTCTCTGGTTGTTTTCACCACTCCACAGTGCGTTTGATATGCAGAACAGGCGATATCTTGATTTTCGAGGGGTTCCAAGCTGAGATATGCATTTTCTGCGATAATCTTGGTGGACTTCTGTCCGAAGTATGCTGAAACATCGAGATCGCTCTTTTCGAGCTAGTTAATGCGAGAAAAACCTTATCCGGTGTTTTCACCACTCCACAGTGCGTTTGATATGCTGAACACAGCGATATCTTGGTTTTCGTGGGGTTTCAAGCTGAGATATGCATTTGTTACGATAATCTTGTTGAGACTTCTGTCCGAAGTATGACGAATCATCGAGATCGCTCTATTCGAGCTATTTAATGCGAGAAACACGATATCTGGTGTTTTCACCACTCCACAGTGCGTTGGATATGCAGAACCGCAGATATTTTGGTTTTCGTGGGGTTTCAAGCTGAGATATGCATTTTTTACGATAATTTTGGTGAAACATCTGTCCGAAGTATGCAGAAACGTCGAGAGCGCTCTTTTCGAGCTATTTAATGCGAGAAACACGTTTTCTGGGGTTTTCACCACTCCACAGTTCGTTGGAAATGCAGAACCGGAGATATCTTGGTTTTCGTGGGGTTTCTAGCTGAGATATGCATTTCGTGCGATAATCTTGGTGAGACTTCTGTCCGAAGTATGCTGAATCATCGAGATCGCTCTTTTCGAGCTATTTAATGCGAGAAACACGTTCTCTGGTTGTTTTCACCACTCCACAGTGCGTTTGATATGCAGAACAGGCGATATCTTGATTTTCGAGGTGTTTCCAGCTGAGATATGCATTTTCTGCGATAATCTTGGTGGGTCTTTTGTCAGAAGTATGCAGAATCATCTAGATCGCTCTTTTCGAGCTACTTAATGCACGAAACACGTTTTCTGGTGTTTTCACCACTCCACAGTACGTTTGACATGCAGAACCGGAGATATCTTGGATGCGGCCGGGTTTCAAGCTGAGATATGCATTTTCTACGATAATCCTGGTGAGACTTCTGTCAGAAGTATGCAGAATCTTCGAGAACGCTCTTTTCGAGCTACTTATTGCGACAAACACGTTATCTGGTGTTTTCAGCACTCCACAGTGCGTTTGATATGCAGAACCAGCGATATCTTCGTTTTCGTGGGGTTTCAAGCTGAGATATGCATTTTCTACGATAATTTTGGTGAGATTTCTGTCCGAAGTATGCAGAATCATCGAGATCACTCGTTTCGAGCTATTTAATGCGAGAAACACGTTATCTGGTGTTTTCACCACTCCACAGTTCGTTGGATATGCAGAACAGTAGATATCCTGGTTTTCGTGGGGTTTCAAGCAGAGATATGCATTTTCTGCGATAATCTTGGTGAGACTTCTGTTAGAAGTATGCAGAATCATCGAGATCGCTCGTTTCGAGCTATTTAATGCGAGAAACACGTTATCTGGTGTTTTCACCACTCCACAGTGCGTTGGATATGCAGAAACGGAGATATTTTGGTTTTCGTCGGGTTTCAAGCTGAGATATGCATTTTCTACGATAAGCTTGGTGAAACATCTGTCCGAAGTATGCAGAAACGTCGAGAGCTCTCTTTTCGAGCTATTTAATGCGAGAAACACGTTTTCTGGGGTTTTCACCACTCCACAGTTCGTTGGATATGCAGAACAGTAGATATCCTGGATTACGTGGGGTTTCAAGCAGAGATATGCATTTTCTGCGATAATCTTGGTGAGACTTCTGTTAGAAGTATGCAGAACCATCGAGATCGCTCGTTTCGAGCTATTTAATGCGAGAAACACGTTATCTGGTGTTTTCACCACTCCACAGCGCGTTGGATATGCAGAACCGGAGATATTTTGGTTTTCGTCGGGTTTCAAGCTGAGATATGCATTTTCTGCGATAATCTTGTTGAGACTTCAGTCCGAAGTATGCAGAAACATCGAGAGCGCTCTTTTCGAGCTATTTATTGCGAGAAACACGTTCTCTGGCTGTTTTCACCACACCACAGTGCGTTTGATATGCAGAACCGGCGATATCTTAATTTTCGTGGTGTTTCCAGCTGAGATATGCATTTTCTGCGATAATCTTGGTGGGTCTTTTGTCAGAAGTATGCAGAATCATCGAGATCGCTCGTTTCGAGCTATTTAATGCGAGAAACACGTTATCTGGTGTTTTCACCACTCCACAGTGCGTTGGATATGCAGAAACGGAGATATTTTGGTTTTCGTCGGGGTTCAAGCTGAGACATGCATTTTCTACGATAATCTTGGTGAGACTTCTGTCAGAGGGATGCAGAATCATCGGGATCGGCCTCTTCGAGCTATTTAATGCGAGAAACACGTTCTCTGGTTGTTTTCACCACTCCGCAGTGCGTTTGATATGCAGAACCGGCAACATCTTGATTTTCGTGAGGTTTCGAGTTGAGATATGCATTTTCTGCGATAATATTGGTGAGACTTCAGTCAGAAGTATGCAGAATCATCTAGATCGCTCTTTTCGAGCTACTTAATGCACGAAACACGTTTTCAGGTGTTTTCACCACTCCACAGTGCGTTTGATATGCAGAACCGGCAACATCTTGATTTTCGTGAGGTTTCGAGCTGAGATATGCATTTTCTGCGATAATCTTGTTGAGACTTCTGTCCGAAGTATGCAGAACCATCGAGAGCGCTCTTTTCGAGCTATTTATTGCGAGAAACACGTTCTCTGGTTGTTTTCACCACTCCACAGTGCGTTTGATATGCAGCACCGGCGATATCTTGATTTTCGTGGTGTTTCCAGCTGAGATATGCATTTTCTGCGATAATCTTGGTGGGTCTTTTGTCAGAAGTATGCAGAATCATCTAGATCGCTCTTTTCGATCTATTTAATGCGAGAAACACGTTATCTGCTGTTTTCACCACTCCACAGTGCGTTTGATAATGCAGAACCGGCGACATCTTTGATTTCGTCGGGGTTCAAGCTGAGATATGCATTTTCTACGATAATCTTGGTGAGACTTCTGTCAGAAGTATGCAGGATCTTCGAGAACGCTCTTTTCGAGCTACTTATTGCGACAAACACGTTATCTGGTGTTTTCAGCACTCCACAGTGCGTTTGATATGCAGAACCAGCGATATCTTGGTTTTCGTGGGGTTTCAATCTGAGATATGCATTTTTTACGATAATTTTTGTGAGATTTCTGTCCGAAGTATGCAGAATCATCGAGATCGCTCGTTTCGAGCTATTTAATGCGAGAAACACGTTATCTGGTGTTTTCACCACTCCACAGTTCGATGGATATGCAGAACAGTAGATATCCTGGTTTTCGTGGGGTTTCAAGCAGAGATATGCATTTTCTGCGATAAGCTTGGTGAGACTTCTGTTAGAAGTATGCAGAATCATCGAGATCGCACGTTTCGTGCTATTTAATGCGAGAAACACGTTATCTGGTGTTTTCACCACTCCACAGTGCGTTGGATATGCAGAACCGGTGATATTTTGGTTTTCGTCGGGTTTCAAGCTGAGATATGCATTTTCTACGATAAGCTTGGTGAAACATCTGTCCGAAGTATGCAGAAACGTCGAGAGCGCTCTTTTCGTGCTATTTAATGCGAGAAACACGTTTTCTGGGGTTTTCACCACTCCACAGTTCGTTGGATATGCAGAACAGTAGTTATCCTGGTTTTCGTGGGGTTTCAAGCAGAGATATGCATTTTCTGCGATAATCTTGGTGAGACTTCTGTTAGAAGTATGCAGAATCATCTAGATCGCTCTTTTCGAGCTATTTAATGCGAGAAACACGTTTTCTGGGGTTTTCACCACTCCACAGTGCGTTTGATAATGAAGAACCGGCGACATCTTTGATTTCGTCGGGGTTCAAGCTGAGATATGCATTTTCTACGATAATCTTGGTGAGACTTCTGTCAGAACTATGCACAATCATCGGGATCGGCCTTTTCGAGCTATTTAATGCGAGAAACACGTTCTCTGGTTGTTTTCACCACTCCACTGTGCGTTTGATATGCAGAACC
Source organism: Anthophora plumipes (assembly GCA_951804975.1). Taxonomy (NCBI): domain Eukaryota; kingdom Metazoa; phylum Arthropoda; class Insecta; order Hymenoptera; family Apidae; genus Anthophora; species Anthophora plumipes. Next base: position 736,766 of record CATORF010000873.1, on the reverse strand, counting down.
GGGAACATCTTGATTTTCGTGAGGTTTCGAGCTGTGATATGCATTTTCTGCGATAATCTTAGTGAGACATCTGTCCGAATTATTCTTAATTATCGAGATCGCTCGTTTCGAGCAATTCAATGCGAGAAACACGTTATCTGGTGTTTTCACCACTCCACAGTGCGTATGATATGCAGAACCGGCGATATCTTGGTTTTCGTGGGGTTTCAAGCTGAGATATGCATTTTCTGCGATAATCTTGGTGAGACTTCTGTCCGAAGTATGCTGAAACATCGAGATCGCTCTTTTCGAGCTAGTTAATGCGAGAAACACGTTTTCTGGGGTTTTCACCACTCCACAGTTCGTTGGATATGCAGACCCGGAGATATCTTGGTTTTCGTGGGGTTTCAAGCTGAGATATGCATTTTCTGCGATAATCTTAGTGAGACATCTGTCCGAATTATTCTTAATTATCGAGATCGCTCGTTTCGAGCAATTCAATGCGAGAAACACGTTATCTGGTGTTTTCACCACTCCACAGTGCGTATGATATGCAGAACCGGCGATATCTTGGTTTTCGTGGGGTTTCAAGCTGAGATATGCATTTTCTGCGATAATCTTGGTGAGACTTCTGTCCGAAGTATGCTGAAACATCGAGATCGCTCTTTTCGAGCTAGTTAATGCGAGAATCACGTTATCTGGTGTTTTCACCACTCCACAGTGCGTTGGATATGCAGAACCGCAGATATTTAGGTTTTCGTGGGGTTTCAAGCTGAGATATGCATTTCCTGCGATAATCTTGGTGAGACTTCTGTCCGAAGTATGCAGAATCATCGAGAACGCTCGTTTCGAGCTACTTAATGCGAGAAACACGTTATCTGGTGTTTTCACCACTCCACAGTGCGTTTGATATGCAGAACCAGCGATATCTTGGCTTTCGTGGGGTTTCAAGCTGAGATATGCATTTTTTACGATAATCTTGTTGAGACTTCTGTCCGAAGTATGAAGCATCATCGAGATCGCTCTATTCGAGCTATTTAATGCGAGAAACACGTTTTCTGAGGTTTTCACCACTCCACAGTGCGTTTGATATGCAGAACCAGCGATATCTTGGTTTTCGTGGGGTTTCAAGCTGAGATATGCATTTTTTACGATAATCTTGGTGAGACTTCTGTCCGAAGTATGCTTAATCATCGAGATCGCTCTTTTCGAGCTAGTTAATGCGAGAAAAACCTTATCCGGTGTTTTCACCACTCCACAGTGCGTTTGATATGCTGAACACAGCGATATCTTGGTTTTCGTGGGGTTTCAAGCTGAGATATGCATTTGTTACGATAATCTTGTTGAGACTTCTGTCCGAAGTATGACGAATCATCGAGATCGCTCTATTCGAGCTATTTAATGCGAGAAACACGATATCTGGTGTTTTCACCACTCCACAGTGCGTTGGATATGCAGAACCGCAGATAGTTTGGTTTTCGTGGGGTTTCAAGCTGAGATATGCATTTTTTACGATAATTTTGGTGAAACATCTGTCCGAAGTATGCAGAAACGTCGAGAGCGCTCTTGTCGAGCTATTTAATGCGAGAAACACGTTTTCTGGGGTTTTCACCACTCCACAGTTCGTTGGAAATGCAGAACCGGAGATATCTTGGTTTTCGTGGGGTTTCAAGCTGAGATATGCATTTCGTGCGATAATCTTGGTGAGACTTCTGTCCGAAGTATGCTGAATCATCGAGATCGCTCTTTTCGAGCTATTTAATGCGAGAAACACGTTCTCTGGTTGTTTTCACCACTCCACAGTGCGTTTGATATGCAGAACAGGCGATATCTTGATTTTCGAGGTGTTTCCAGCTGAGATATGCATTTTCTGCGATAATCTTGGTGGGTCTTTTGTCAGAAGTATGCAGAATCATCTAGATCGCTCTTTTCGAGCTACTTAATGCACGAAACACGTTTTCTGGTGTTTTCACCACTCCACAGTACGTTTGACATGCAGAACCGGAGATATCTTGGTTTCGGCCGGGTTTCAAGCTGAGATATATATTTTCTACGATAATCCTGGTGAGACTTCTGTCAGAAGTATGCAGAATCTTCGAGAACGCTCTTTTCGAGCTACTTACTGCGACAAACACGTTATCTGGTGTTTTCAGCACTCCACAGTGCGTTTGATATGCAGAACCAGCGATATCTTCGTTTTCGTGGGGTTTCAAGCTGAGATATGCATTTTCTACGATAATTTTGGTGAGATTTCTGTCCGAAGTATGCAGAATCATCGAGATCACTCGTTTCGAGCTATTTAATGCGAGAAACACGTTATCTGGTGTTTTCTCCACTCCACAGTTCGTTGGATATGCAGAACAGTAGATATCCTGGTTTTCGTGGGGTTTCATGCAGAGATATGCATTTTCTGCGATAATCTTGGTGAGACTTCTGTTAGAAGTATACAGAATCATCGAGATCGCTCGTTTCGAGCTATTTAATGCGAGAAACACGTTTTCTGGGGTTTTCACCACTCCACAGTTCGTTGGATATGCAGAACAGTAGATATCCTGGTTTACGTGGGGTTTCAAGCAGAGATATGCATTTTCTGCGATAATCTTGGTGAGACTTCTGTTAGAAGTATGCAGAACCATCGAGATCGCTCGTTTCGAGCTATTTAATGCGAGAAACACGTTATCTGGTGTTTTCACCACTCCACAGCGCGTTGGATATGCAGAACCGGAGATATATTGGTTTTCGTCGGGTTTCAAGCTGAGATATGCATTTTCTGCGATAATCTTGGTGGGTCTTTTGTCAGAAGTATGCAGAATCATCGAGATCGCTCGTTTCGAGCTATTTAATGCGAGAAACACGTTATCTGGTGTTTTCACCACTCCACAGTGCGTTGGATATGCAGAAACGGAGATATTTTGGTTTTCGTCGGGGTTCAAGCTGAGACATGCATTTTCTACGATAATCTTGGTGAGACTTCTGTCAGAAGGATGCAGAATCATCGGGATCGGCCTCTTCGAGCTATTTAATGCGAGAAACACGTTCTCTGGTTGTTTTCACCACTCCGCAGTGCGTTTGATATGCAGAACCGGCAACATCTTGATTTTCGTGAGGTTTCGAGTTGAGATATGCATTTTCTGCGATAATATTGGTGAGACGTCAGTCAGAAGTATGCAGAATCATCTAGATCGCTCTTTTCGAGCTACCTAATGCACGAAACACGTTTTCTGGTGTTTTCACCACTCCACAGTGCGTTTGATATGCAGAACCGGCAACATCTTGATTTTCGTGAGGTTTCGAGCTGAGATATGCATTTTCTGCGATAATCTTGTTGAGACTTCTGTCCGAAGTATGCAGAAACATCGAGAGCGCTCTTTTCGAGCTACTTAATGCACGAAACACGTTTTCTGGTGTTTTCACCACTCCACGGTACGTTTGATGTGCAGAACCGGAGATAACTCGGTTTTCGTTGGGTTTCAAGCTGAGATATGCATTTTCTACGATAATCTTGGTGACACTTCTGTCAGAAGTATGCAGGATCTTCGAGAACGCTCTTTTCGAGCTACTTATTGCGACAAACACGTTATCTGGTGTTTTCAGCACTCCACAGTGCGTTTGATATGCAGAACCAGCGATATCTTGGTTTTCGTGGGGTTTCAATCTGAGATATGCATTTTTTACGATAATTTTTGTGAGATTTCTGTCCGAAGTATGCAGAATCATCGAGATCGCTCGTTTCGAGCTATTTAATGCGAGAAACACGTTATCTGGTGTTTTCACCACTCCACAGTTCGATGGATATGCAGAACAGTAGATATCCTGGTTTTCGTGGGGTTTCAAGCAGAGATATGCATTTTCTGCGATAAGCTTGGTGACACTTCTGTTAGAAGTATGCAGAATCATCGAGATCGCACGTTTCGTGCTATTTAATGCGAGAAACACGTTATCTGGTGTTTTCACCACTCCACAGTGCGTTGGATATGCAGAACCAGTGATATTTTGGTTTTCGTCGGGTTTCAAGCTGAGATATGCATTTTCTACGATAAGCTTGGTGAAACATCTGTCCGAAGTATGCAGAAACGTCGAGAGCGCTCTTTTCGTGCTATTTAATGCGAGAAACACGTTTTCTGGGGTTTTCACCACTCCACAGTTCGTTGGATATGCAGAACAGTAGTTATCCTGGTTTTCGTGGGGTTTCAAGCAGAGATATGCATTTTCTGCGATAATCTTAGTGAGACTTCTGTTAGAAGTATGCAGAATCATCTAGATCGCTCTTTTCGAGCTATTTAATGCGAGAAACACGTTTTCTGGGGTTTTCACCACTCCACAGTGCGTTTGATAATGCAGAACCGGCGACATCTTTGATTTCGTCGGGGTTCAAGCTGAGATATGCATTTTCTACGATAATCTTGGTGAGACTTCTGTCAGAAGTATGCACAATCATCGGGATCGGCCTTTTCGAGCTATTTAATGCGAGAAACACGTTCTCTGGTTGTTTTCACCACTCCACAGTGCGTTTGATATGCAGAACCGGGAACATCTTGATTTTCGTGAGGTTTCGAGCTGTGATATGCATTTTCTGCGATAATATTGGTGAGACTTCAGTCAGAAGTATGCAGAATCATCTAGATCGCTCTTTTCGAGCTATTTAATGCGAGAAACACGTTTTCTGGGGTTTTCACCACTCCACAGTGCGTTTGATATGCAGAACCGGCGATATCTTGGTTTTCGTGGGGTTTCAAGCTGAGACATGCATTTTCTGCGATAATCTTAGTGAGACTTCTGTCCGAAGTGTGCAGAAACGTCGGGAGCGCTCTTTTCGAGCTATTTAATGCGAGAAACACGTTTTCTGGGGTTTTCACCACTCCACAGTTCGTTGGATATGCAGAACCGGAGATATCTTGGTTTTCGTGGGGTTTCAAGCTGAGATATGCATTTCCTGCGATAATCTTGGTGATACTTCTGTCCGAAGTATGCTGAATCATCGAGATCGCTCTTTTCGAGCTAGTTAGTGCGAGAAACACGTTATCTGGTGATTTCACCACTCCACAGTGCGGTTGATATGCAGAACAGTACATATCTTGGTTTTCGTGGGGTTTCAAGCTGAGATATGCATTTTCTGCGATAATCTTGTTGAGACTTCTGTCAGAAGTATGCAGAATCATCGAGATCGCTCGTTTCGAGCTATTTAATGCGCGAAACATGTTATCTGGTGTTTTCACCACTCCACAGTGCGTTGGATATGCAGAACCGCAGATATTTTGGTTTTCGTGGGGTTTCAAGCTGAGATATGCATTTTCTGCGATAATCTTAGTGAGACATCTGTCCGACTTATTCTTAATTATCGAGATCGCTCGTTTCGAGCAAATCAATGCGAGAAACACGTAATCTGGTGTTTTCACCACTCCACAGTGCGTATGATATGCAGAACCGGCGATATCTTGGTTTTCGTGGGGTTTCAAGCTGAGATATGCATTTTCTGCGATAATCTTGGTGAGACTTCTGTCCGAAGTATGCTGAAACATCGAGATCGCTCTTTTCGAGCTAGTTAATGCGAGAATCACGTTATCTGGTGTTTTCACCACTCCACAGTGCGTTGGATATGCAGAACAGGCGATATCTTGATTTCCGAGGTGTTTCCAGCTGAGATATGCATTTTCTGCGATAATCTTGGTGAGACTTCTGTTAGAAGTATGCAGAATCATCGAGATCGCACGTTTCGTGCTATTTAATGCGAGAAACACGTTATCTGGTGTTTTCACCACTCCACAGTGCGTTGGATATGCAGAACCGGTGATATTTTGGTTTTCGTCGGGTTTCAAGCTGAGATATGCATTTTCTACGATAAGCTTGGTGAAACATCTGTCCGAAGTATGCAGAAACGTCGAGAGCGCTCTTTTCGTGCTATTTAATGCGAGAAACACGTTTTCTGGGGTTTTCACCACTCCACAGTTCGTTGGATATGCAGAACAGTAGTTATCCTGGTTTTCGTGGGGTTTCAAGCAGAGATATGCATTTTCTGCGATAATCTTGGTGAGACTTCTGTTAGAAGTATGCAGAATCATCTAGATCGCTCTTTTCGAGCTATTTAATGCGAGAAACACGTTTTCTGGGGTTTTCACCACTCCACAGTGCGTTTGATAATGCAGAACCGGCGACATCTTTGATTTCGTCGGGGTTCAAGCTGAGATATGCATTTTCTACGATAATCTTGGTGAGACTTCTGTCAGAACTATGCACAATCATCGGGATCGGCCTTTTCGAGCTATTTAATGCGAGAAACACGTTCTCTGGTTGTTTTCACCACTCCACAGTGCGTTTGATATGCAGAACCGGGAACATCTTGATTTTCGTGAGGTTTCGAGCTGTGATATACATTTTCTGCGATAATATTGGTGAGACTTCAGTCAGAAGTATGCAGAATCATCTAGATCGCTCTTTTCGAGCTATTTAATGCGAGAAACACGTTGTCTGGGGTTTTCACCACTCCACAGTGCGTTTGATATGCAGAACCGGCGATATCTTGGTTTTCGTGGGGTTTCAAGCTGAGACATGCATTTTCTGCGATAATCTTAGTGAGACTTCTGTCCGAAGTATGCAGAAACGTCGGGAGCGCTCTTTTCGAGCTATTTAATGCGAGAAACACGTTTTCTGGGGTTTTCACCACTCCACAGTTCGTTGGATATGCAGACCCGGAGATATCTTGGTTTTTGTGGGGTTTCAAGCTGAGATATGCATTTCCTGCGATAATCTTGGTGAGACTTCTGTCCGAAGTATGCTGAATCATCGAGATCGCTCTTTTCGAGCTAGTTAGTGCGAGAAACACGTTATCTGGTGATTTCACCACTCCACAGCGCGTTGGATATGCAGAACCGGAGATATATTGGTTTTCGTCGGGTTTCAAGCTGAGATATGCATTTTCTGCGATAATCTTGGTGGGTCTTTTGTCAGAAGTATGCAGAATCATCGAGATCGCTCGTTTCGAGCTATTTAATGCGAGAAACACGTTATCTGGTGTTTTCACCACTCCACAGTGCGTTGGATATGCAGAAACGGAGATATTTTGGTTTTCGTCGGGGTTCAAGCTGAGACATGCATTTTCTACGATAATCTTGGTGAGACTTCTGTCAGAAGGATGCAGAATCATCGGGATCGGCCTCTTCGAGCTATTTAATGCGAGAAACACGTTCTCTGGTTGTTTTCACCACTCCGCAGTGCGTTTGATATGCAGAACCGGCAACATCTTGATTTTCGTGAGGTTTCGAGTTGAGATATGCATTTTCTGCGATAATATTGGTGAGACGTCAGTCAGAAGTATGCAGAATCATCTAGATCGCTCTTTTCGAGCTACCTAATGCACGAAACACGTTTTCTGGTGTTTTCACCACTCCACAGTGCGTTTGATATGCAGAACCGGCAACATCTTGATTTTCGTGAGGTTTCGAGCTGAGATATGCATTTTCTGCGATAATCTTGTTGAGACTTCTGTCCGAAGTATGCAGAAACATCGAGAGCGCTCTTTTCGAGCTACTTAATGCACGAAACACGTTTTCTGGTGTTTTCACCACTCCACGGTACGTTTGATGTGCAGAACCGGAGATAACTCGGTTTTCGTTGGGTTTCAAGCTGAGATATGCATTTTCTACGATAATCTTGGTGACACTTCTGTCAGAAGTATGCAGGATCTTCGAGAACGCTCTTTTCGAGCTACTTATTGCGACAAACACGTTATCTGGTGTTTTCAGCACTCCACAGTGCGTTTGATATGCAGAACCAGCGATATCTTGGTTTTCGTGGGGTTTCAATCTGAGATATGCATTTTTTACGATAATTTTTGTGAGATTTCTGTCCGAAGTATGCAGAATCATCGAGATCGCTCGTTTCGAGCTATTTAATGCGAGAAACACGTTATCTGGTGTTTTCACCACTCCACAGTTCGATGGATATGCAGAACAGTAGATATCCTGGTTTTCGTGGGGTTTCAAGCAGAGATATGCATTTTCTGCGATAAGCTTGGTGACACTTCTGTTAGAAGTATGCAGAATCATCGAGATCGCACGTTTCGTGCTATTTAATGCGAGAAACACGTTATCTGGTGTTTTCACCACTCCACAGTGCGTTGGATATGCAGAACCAGTGATATTTTGGTTTTCGTCGGGTTTCAAGCTGAGATATGCATTTTCTACGATAAGCTTGGTGAAACATCTGTCCGAAGTATGCAGAAACGTCGAGAGCGCTCTTTTCGTGCTATTTAATGCGAGAAACACGTTTTCTGGGGTTTTCACCACTCCACAGTTCGTTGGATATGCAGAACAGTAGTTATCCTGGTTTTCGTGGGGTTTCAAGCAGAGATATGCATTTTCTGCGATAATCTTAGTGAGACTTCTGTTAGAAGTATGCAGAATCATCTAGATCGCTCTTTTCGAGCTATTTAATGCGAGAAACACGTTTTCTGGGGTTTTCACCACTCCACAGTGCGTTTGATAATGCAGAACCGGCGACATCTTTGATTTCGTCGGGGTTCAAGCTGAGATATGCATTTTCTACGATAATCTTGGTGAGACTTCTGTCAGAAGTATGCACAATCATCGGGATCGGCCTTTTCGAGCTATTTAATGCGAGAAACACGTTCTCTGGTTGTTTTCACCACTCCACAGTGCGTTTGATATGCAGAACCGGGAACATCTTGATTTTCGTGAGGTTTCGAGCTGTGATATGCATTTTCTGCGATAATATTGGTGAGACTTCAGTCAGAAGTATGCAGAATCATCTAGATCGCTCTTTTCGAGCTATTTAATGCGAGAAACACGTTTTCTGGGGTTTTCACCACTCCACAGTGCGTTTGATATGCAGAACCGGCGATATCTTGGTTTTCGTGGGGTTTCAAGCTGAGACATGCATTTTCTGCGATAATCTTAGTGAGACTTCTGTCCGAAGTGTGCAGAAACGTCGGGAGCGCTCTTTTCGAGCTATTTAATGCGAGAAACACGTTTTCTGGGGTTTTCACCACTCCACAGTTCGTTGGATATGCAGAACCGGAGATATCTTGGTTTTCGTGGGGTTTCAAGCTGAGATATGCATTTCCTGCGATAATCTTGGTGATACTTCTGTCCGAAGTATGCTGAATCATCGAGATCGCTCTTTTCGAGCTAGTTAGTGCGAGAAACACGTTATCTGGTGATTTCACCACTCCACAGTGCGGTTGATATGCAGAACAGTACATATCTTGGTTTTCGTGGGGTTTCAAGCTGAGATATGCATTTTCTGCGATAATCTTGTTGAGACTTCTGTCAGAAGTATGCAGAATCATCGAGATCGCTCGTTTCGAGCTATTTAATGCGCGAAACATGTTATCTGGTGTTTTCACCACTCCACAGTGCGTTGGATATGCAGAACCGCAGATATTTTGGTTTTCGTGGGGTTTCAAGCTGAGATATGCATTTTCTGCGATAATCTTAGTGAGACATCTGTCCGACTTATTCTTAATTATCGAGATCGCTCGTTTCGAGCAAATCAATGCGAGAAACACGTAATCTGGTGTTTTCACCACTCCACAGTGCGTATGATATGCAGAACCGGCGATATCTTGGTTTTCGTGGGGTTTCAAGCTGAGATATGCATTTTCTGCGATAATCTTGGTGAGACTTCTGTCCGAAGTATGCTGAAACATCGAGATCGCTCTTTTCGAGCTAGTTAATGCGAGAATCACGTTATCTGGTGTTTTCACCACTCCACAGTGCGTTGGATATGCAGAACAGGCGATATCTTGATTTCCGAGGTGTTTCCAGCTGAGATATGCATTTTCTGCGATAATCTTGGTGAGACTTCTGTTAGAAGTATGCAGAATCATCGAGATCGCACGTTTCGTGCTATTTAATGCGAGAAACACGTTATCTGGTGTTTTCACCACTCCACAGTGCGTTGGATATGCAGAACCGGTGATATTTTGGTTTTCGTCGGGTTTCAAGCTGAGATATGCATTTTCTACGATAAGCTTGGTGAAACATCTGTCCGAAGTATGCAGAAACGTCGAGAGCGCTCTTTTCGTGCTATTTAATGCGAGAAACACGTTTTCTGGGGTTTTCACCACTCCACAGTTCGTTGGATATGCAGAACAGTAGTTATCCTGGTTTTCGTGGGGTTTCAAGCAGAGATATGCATTTTCTGCGATAATCTTGGTGAGACTTCTGTTAGAAGTATGCAGAATCATCTAGATCGCTCTTTTCGAGCTATTTAATGCGAGAAACACGTTTTCTGGGGTTTTCACCACTCCACAGTGCGTTTGATAATGCAGAACCGGCGACATCTTTGATTTCGTCGGGGTTCAAGCTGAGATATGCATTTTCTACGATAATCTTGGTGAGACTTCTGTCAGAACTATGCACAATCATCGGGATCGGCCTTTTCGAGCTATTTAATGCGAGAAACACGTTCTCTGGTTGTTTTCACCACTCCACAGTGCGTTTGATATGCAGAACCGGGAACATCTTGATTTTCGTGAGGTTTCGAGCTGTGATATACATTTTCTGCGATAATATTGGTGAGACTTCAGTCAGAAGTATGCAGAATCATCTAGATCGCTCTTTTCGAGCTATTTAATGCGAGAAACACGTTGTCTGGGGTTTTCACCACTCCACAGTGCGTTTGATATGCAGAACCGGCGATATCTTGGTTTTCGTGGGGTTTCAAGCTGAGACATGCATTTTCTGCGATAATCTTAGTGAGACTTCTGTCCGAAGTATGCAGAAACGTCGGGAGCGCTCTTTTCGAGCTATTTAATGCGAGAAACACGTTTTCTGGGGTTTTCACCACTCCACAGTTCGTTGGATATGCAGACCCGGAGATATCTTGGTTTTTGTGGGGTTTCAAGCTGAGATATGCATTTCCTGCGATAATCTTGGTGAGACTTCTGTCCGAAGTATGCTGAATCATCGAGATCGCTCTTTTCGAGCTAGTTAGTGCGAGAAACACGTTATCTGGTGATTTCACCACTCCACAGTGCGGTTGATATGCAGAACAGTACATATCTTGGTTTTCGTGGGGTTTCAAGCTGAGATATGCATTTTCTGCGATAATCTTGTTGAGACTTCTGTCAGAAGTATGCAGAATCATCGAGATCGCTCGTTTCGAGCTATTTAATGCGCGAAACATGTTATCTGGTGTTTTCACCACTCCACAGTGCGTTGGATATGCAGAACCGCAGATATTTTGGTTTTCGTGGGGTTTCAAGCTGAGATATGCATTTTCTGCGATAACCTTAGTGAGACATCTGTCCGAATTATTCTTAATTATCGACATCGCTCGTTTCGAGCAATTCAATGCGAGAAACACGTTATCTGGTGTTTTCACCACTCCACAGTGCGTATGATATGCAGAACCGGCGATATCTTGGTTTTCGTGGGGTTTCAAGCTGAGATATGCATTTTCTGCGATAATCTTGGTGAGACTTCTGTCCGAAGTATGCTGAAACATCGAGATCGCTCTTTTCGAGCTAGTTAATGCGAGAATCACGTTATCTGGTGTTTTCACCACTCCACAGTGCGTTGGATATGCAGAACCGCAGATATTTAGGTTTTCGTGGGGTTTCAAGCTGAGATATGCATTTCCTGCGATAATCTTGGTGAGACTTCTGTCCGAAGTATGCAGAATCATCGAGAACGCTCGTTTCGAGCTACTTAATGCGAGAAACACGTTATCTGGTGTTTTCACCACTCCACAGTGCGTTTGATATGCAGAACCAGCGATATCTTGGCTTTCGTGGGGTTTCAAGCTGAGATATGCATTTTTTACGATAATCTTGTTGAGACTTCTGTCCGAAGTATGAAGCATCATCGAGATCGCTCTATTCGAGCTATTTAATGCGAGAAACACGTTTTCTGGGGTTTTCACCACTCCACAGTGCGTTTGATATGCAGAACCAGCGATATCTTGATTTCGTGGGGTTTCAAGCTGAGATATGCATTTTTTACGATAATCTTGGTGAGACTTCTGTCCGAAGTATGCTTAATCATCGAGATCGCTCTTTTCGAGCTAGTTAATGCGAGAAAAACCTTATCCGGTGTTTTCACCACTCCACAGTGCGTTTGATATGCTGAACACAGCGATATCTTGGTTTTCGTGGGGTTTCAAGCTGAGATATGCATTTGTTACGATAATCTTGTTGAGACTTCTGTCCGAAGTATGACGAATCATCGAGATCGCTCTATTCGAGCTATTTAATGCGAGAAACACGATATCTGGTGTTTTCACCACTCCACAGTGCGTTGGATATGCAGAACCGCAGTTAGTTTGGTTTTCGTGGGGTTTCAAGCTGAGATATGCATTTTTAACGATAATTTTGGTGAAACATCTGTCCGAAGTATGCAGAAACGTCGAGAGCGCTCTTTTCGAGCTATTTAATGCGAGAAACACGTTTTCTGGGGATTTCACCACTCCACAGTTCGTTGGAAATGCAGAACCGGAGATATCTTGGTTTTCGTGGGGTTTCAAGCTGAGATATGCATTTCGTGCGATAATCTTGGTGAGACTTCTGTCCGAAGTATGCTGAATCATCGAGATCGCTCTTTTCGAGCTATTTAATGCGAGAAACACGTTCTCTGGTTGTTTTCACCACTCCACAGTGCGTTTGATATGCAGAACAGGCGATATCTTGATTTTCGAGGTGTTTCCAGCTGAGATATGCATTTTCTGCGATAATCTTGGTGGGTCTTTTGTCAGAAGTATGCAGAATCATCTAGATCGCTCTTTTCGAGCTACTTAATGCACGAAACACGTTTTCTGGTGTTTTCACCACTCCACAGTACGTTTGACATGCAGAACCGGAGATATCTTGGTTTCGGCCGGGTTTCAAGCTGAGATATGCATTTTCTACGATAATCCTGGTGAGACTTCTGTCAGAAGTATGCAGAATCTTCGAGAACGCTCTTTTCGAGCTACTTATTGCGACAAACACGTTATCTGGTGTTTTCAGCACTCCACAGTGCGTTTGATATGCAGAACCAGCGATATCTTCGTTTTCGTGGGGTTTCAAGCTGAGATATGCATTTTCTACGATAATTTTGGTGAGATTTCTGTCCGAAGTATGCAGAATCATCGAGATCACTCGTTTCGAGCTATTTAATGCGAGAAACACGTTATCTGGTGTTTTCACCACTCCACAGTTCGTTGGATATGCAGAACAGTAGATATCCTGGTTTTCGTGGGGTTTCATGCAGAGATATGCATTTTCTGCGATAATCTTGGTGAGACTTCTGTTAGAAGTATACAGAATCATCGAGATCGCTCGTTTCGAGCTATTTAATGCGAGAAACACGTTATCTGGTGTTTTCACCACTCCACAGTGCGTTGGATATGCAGAAACGGAGATATTTTGGTTTTCGTCGGGTTTCAAGCTGAGATATGCATTTTCTACGATAAGCTTGGTGAAACATCTGTCCGAAGTATGCAGAAACGTCGAGAGCGCTCTTTTCGAGCTATTTAATGCGAGAAACACGTTTTCTGGGGTTTTCACCACTCCACAGTTCGTTGGATATGCAGAACAGTAGATATCCTGGTTTACGTGGGGTTTCAAGCAGAGATATGCATTTTCTGCGATAATCTTGTTGAGACTTCTGTCAGAAGTATGCAGAATCATCGAGATCGCTCGTTTCGAGCTATTTAATGCGCGAAACATGTTATCTGGTGTTTTCACCACTCCACAGTGCGTTGGATATGCAGAACCGCAGATATTTTGGTTTTCGTGGGGTTTCAAGCTGAGATATGCATTTTCTGCGATAATCTTAGTGAGACATCTGTCCGAATTATTCTTAATTATCGACATCGCTCGTTTCGAGCAATTCAATGCGAGAAACACGTTATCTGGTGTTTTCACCACTCCACAGTGCGTATGATATGCAGAACCGGCGATATCTTGGTTTTCGTGGGGTTTCAAGCTGAGATATGCATTTTCTGCGATAATCTTGGTGAGACTTCTGTCCGAAGTATGCTGAAACATCGAGATCGCTCTTTTCGAGCTAGTTAATGCGAGAATCACGTTATCTGGTGTTTTCACCACTCCACAGTGCGTTGGATATGCAGAACCGCAGATATTTAGGTTTTCGTGGGGTTTCAAGCTGAGATATGCATTTCCTGCGATAATCTTGGTGAGACTTCTGTCCGAAGTATGCAGAATCATCGAGAACGCTCGTTTCGAGCTACTTAATGCGAGAAACACGTTATCTGGTGTTTTCACCACTCCACAGTGCGTTTGATATGCAGAACCAGCGATATCTTGGCTTTCGTGGGGTTTCAAGCTGAGATATGCATTTTTTACGATAATCTTGTTGAGACTTCTGTCCGAAGTATGAAGCATCATCGAGATCGCTCTATTCGAGCTATTTAATGCGAGAAACACGTTTTCTGGGGTTTTCACCACTCCACAGTGCGTTTGATATGCAGAACCAGCGATATCTTGATTTCGTGGGGTTTCAAGCTGAGATATGCATTTTTTACGATAATCTTGGTGAGACTTCTGTCCGAAGTATGCTTAATCATCGAGATCGCTCTTTTCGAGCTAGTTAATGCGAGAAAAACCTTATCCGGTGTTTTCACCACTCCACAGTGCGTTTGATATGCTGAACACAGCGATATCTTGGTTTTCGTGGGGTTTCAAGCTGAGATATGCATTTGTTACGATAATCTTGTTGAGACTTCTGTCCGAAGTATGACGAATCATCAAGATCGCTCTATTCGAGCTATTTAATGCGAGAAACACGATATCTGGTGTTTTCACCACTCCACAGTGCGTTGGATATGCAGAACCGCAGATAGTTTGGTTTTCGTGGGGTTTCAAGCTGAGATATGCATTTTTTACGATAATTTTGGTGAAACATCTGTCCGAAGTATGCAGAAACGTCGAGAGCGCTCTTTTCGAGCTATTTAATGCGAGAAACACGTTTTCTGGGGATTTCACCACTCCACAGTTCGTTGGAAATGCAGAACCGGAGATATCTTGGTTTTCGTGGGGTTTCAAGCTGAGATATGCATTTCGTGCGATAATCTTAGTGAGACTTCTGTCCGAAGTATGCTGAATCATCGAGATCGCTCTTTTCGAGCTATTTAATGCGAGAAACACGTTCTCTGGTTGTTTTCACCACTCCACAGTGCGTTTGATATGCAGAACAGGCGATATCTTGATTTTCGAGGTGTTTCCAGCTGAGATATGCATTTTCTGCGATAATCTTGGTGGGTCTTTTGTCAGAAGTATGCAGAATCATCTAGATCGCTCTTTTCGAGCTACTTAATGCACGAAACACGTTTTCTGGTGTTTTCACCACTCCACAGTACGTTTGACATGCAGAACCGGAGATATCTTGGTTTCGGCCGGGTTTCAAGCTGAGATATGCATTTTCTACGATAATCCTGGTGAGACTTCTGTCAGAAGTATGCAGAATCTTCGAGAACGCTCTTTTCGAGCTACTTATTGCGACAAACACGTTATCTGGTGTTTTCAGCACTCCACAGTGCGTTTGATATGCAGAACCAGCGATATCTTCGTTTTCGTGGGGTTTCAAGCTGAGATATGCATTTTCTACGATAAGCTTGGTGAAACATCTGTCCGAAGTATGCAGAAACGTCGACAGCGCTCTTTTCGAGCTATTTAATGCGAGAAACACGTTTTCTGGGGTTTTCACCACTCCACAGTTCGTTGGATATGCAGAACAGTAGATATCCTGGTTTACGTGGGGTTTCAAGCAGAGATATGCATTTTCTGCGATAATCTTGGTGAGACTTCTGTTAGAAGTATGCAGAACCATCGAGATCGCTCGTTTCGAGCTATTTAATGCGAGAAACACGTTATCTGGTGTTTTCACCACTCCACAGCGCGTTGGATATGCAGAACCGGAGATATTTTGGTTTTCGTCGGGTTTCAAGCTGAGATATGCATTTTCGGCGATAATCTTGGTGGGTCTTTTGTCAGAAGTATGCAGAATCATCGAGATCGCTCGTTTCGAGCTATTTAATGCGAGAAACACGTTATCTGGTGTTTTCACCACTCCACAGTGCGTTGGATATGCAGAAACGGAGATATTTTGGTTTTCGTCAGGGTTCAAGCTGAGACATGCATTTTCTACGATAATCTTGGTGAGACTTCTGTCAGAAGGATGCAGAATCATCGGGATCGGCCTCTTCGAGCTATTTAATGCGAGAAACACGTTCTCTGGTTGTTTTCACCACTCCGCAGTGCGTTTGATATGCAGAACCGGCAACATCTTGATTTTCGTGAGGTTTCGAGTTGAGATATGCATTTTCTGCGATAATATTGGTGAGACTTCAGTCAGAAGTATGCAGAATCATCTAGATCGCTCTTTTCGAGCTACTTAATGCACGAAACACGTTTTCTGGTGTTTTCACCACTCCACAGTGCGTTTGATATGCAGAACCGGCAACATCTTGATTTTCGTGAGGTTTCGAGCTGAGATATGCATTTTCTGCGATAATCTTGTTGAGACTTCTGTCCGAAGTATGCAGAAACATCGAGAGCGCTCTTTTCGAGCTACTTAATGCACGAAACACGTTTTCTGGTGTTTTCACCACTCCACGGTACGTTTGATGTGCAGAACCGGAGATAACTCGGTTTTCGTTGGGTTTCAAGCTGAGATATGCATTTTCTACGATAATCTTGGTGACACTTCTGTCAGAAGTATGCAGGATCTTCGAGAACGCTCTTTTCGAGCTACTTATTGCGACAAACACGTTATCTGGTGCTTTCAGCACTCCACAGTGCGTTTGATATGCAGAACCAGCGATATCTTGGTTTTCGTGGGGTTTCAATCTGAGATATGCATTTTTTACGATAATTTTTGTGAGATTTCTGTCCGAAGTATGCAGAATCATCGAGATCGCTCGTTTCGAGCTATTTAATGCGAGAAACACGTTATCTGGTGTTTTCACCACTCCACAGTTCGATGGATATGCAGAACAGTAGATATCCTGGTTTTCGTGGGGTTTCAAGCAGAGATATGCATTTTCTGCGATAAGCTTGGTGAGACTTCTGTTAGAAGTATGCAGAATCATCGAGATCGCACGTTTCGTGCTATTTAATGCGAGAAACACGTTATCTGGTGTTTTCACCACTCCACAGTGCGTTGGATATGCAGAACCAGTGATATTCTGGTTTTCGTCGGGTTTCAAGCTGAGATATGCATTTTCTACGATAAGCTTGGTGAAACATCTGTCCGAAGTATGCAGAAACGTCGAGAGCGCTCTTTTCGTGCTATTTAATGCGAGAAACACGTTTTCTGGGGTTTTCACCACTCCACAGTTCGTTGGATATGCAGAACAGTAGTTATCCTGGTTTTCGTGGGGTTTCAAGCAGAGATATGCATTTTCTGCGATAATCTTAGTGAGACTTCTGTTAGAAGTATGCAGAATCATCTAGATCGCTCTTTTCGAGCTATTTAATGCGAGAAACACGTTTTCTGGGGTTTTCACCACTCCACAGTGCGTTTGATAATGCAGAACCGGCGACATCTTTGATTTCGTCGGGGTTCAAGCTGAGATATGCATTTTCTACGATAATCTTGGTGAGACTTCTGTCAGAAGTATGCACAATCATCGGGATCGGCCTTTTCGAGCTATTTAATGCGAGAAACACGTTCTCTGGTTGTTTTCACCACTCCACAGTGCGTTTGATATGCAGAACCGGGAACATCTTGATTTTCGTGAGGTTTCGAGCTGTGATATGCATTTTCTGCGATAATATTGGTGAGACTTCAGTCAGAAGTATGCAGAATCATCTAGATCGCTCTTTTCGAGCTATTTAATGCGAGAAACACGTTTTCTGGGGTTTTCACCACTCCACAGTGCGTTTGATATGCAGAACCGGCGATATCTTGGTTTTCGTGGGGTTTCAAGCTGAGACATGCATTTTCTGCGATAATCTTAGTGAGACTTCTGTCCGAAGTATGCAGAAACGTCGGGAGCGCTCTTTTCGAGCTATTTAATGCGAGAAACACGTTTTCTGGGGTTTTCACCACTCCACAGTTCGTTGGATATGCAGAACCGGAGATATCTTGGTTTTCGTGGGGTTTCAAGCTGAGATATGCATTTCCTGCGATAATCTTGGTGATACTTCTGTCCGAAGTATGCTGAATCATCGAGATCGCTCTTTTCGAGCTAGTTAGTGCGAGAAACACGTTATCTGGTGATTTCACCACTCCACAGTGCGGTTGATATGCAGAACAGTACATATCTTGGTTTTCGTGGGGTTTCAAGCTGAGATATGCATTTTCTGCGATAATCTTGTTGAGACTTCTGTCAGAAGTATGCAGAATCATCGAGATCGCTCGTTTCGAGCAAATCAATGCGAGAAACACGTAATCTGGTGTTTTCACCACTCCACAGTGCGTATGATATGCAGAAACGGCGATATCTTGGTTTTCGTGGGGTTTCAAGCTGAGATATGCATTTTCTGCGATAATCTTGGTGAGACTTCTGTTAGAAGTATGCAGAACCATCGAGATCGCTCGTTTCGAGCTATTTAATGCGAGAAACACGTTATCTGGTGTTTTCACCACTCCACAGCGCGTTGGATATGCAGAACCGGAGATATTTTGGTTTTCGTCGGGTTTCAAGCTGAGATATGCATTTTCGGCGATAATCTTGGTGGGTCTTTTGTCAGAAGTATGCAGAATCATCGAGATCGCTCGTTTCGAGCTATTTAATGCGAGAAACACGTTATCTGGTGTTTTCACCACTCCACAGTGCGTTGGATATGCAGAAACGGAGATATTTTGGTTTTCGTCGGGGTTCAAGCTGAGACATGCATTTTCTACGATAATCTTGGTGAGACTTCTGTCAGAAGGATGCAGAATCATCGGGATCGGCCTCTTCGAGCTATTTAATGCGAGAAACACGTTCTCTGGTTGTTTTCACCACTCCGCAGTGCGTTTGATATGCAGAACCGGCAACATCTTGATTTTCGTGAGGTTTCGAGTTGAGATATGCATTTTCTGCGATAATATTGGTGAGACTTCAGTCAGAAGTATGCAGAATCATCTAGATCGCTCTTTTCGAGCTACTTAATGCACGAAACACGTTTTCTGGTGTTTTCACCACTCCACAGTGCGTTTGATATGCAGAACCGGCAACATCTTGATTTTCGTGAGGTTTCGAGCTGAGATATGCATTTTCTGCGATAATCTTGTTGAGACTTCTGTCCGAAGTATGCAGAAACATCGAGAGCGCTCTTTTCGAGCTACTTAATGCACGAAACACGTTTTCTGGTGTTTTCACCACTCCACGGTACGTTTGATGTGCAGAACCGGAGATAACTCGGTTTTCGTTGGGTTTCAAGCTGAGATATGCATTTTCTACGATAATCTTGGTGACACTTCTGTCAGAAGTATGCAGGATCTTCGAGAACGCTCTTTTCGAGCTACTTATTGCGACAAACACGTTATCTGGTGCTTTCAGCACTCCACAGTGCGTTTGATATGCAGAACCAGCGATATCTTGGTTTTCGTGGGGTTTCAATCTGAGATATGCATTTTTTACGATAATTTTTGTGAGATTTCTGTCCGAAGTATGCAGAATCATCGAGATCGCTCGTTTCGAGCTATTTAATGCGAGAAACACGTTATCTGGTGTTTTCACCACTCCACAGTTCGATGGATATGCAGAACAGTAGATATCCTGGTTTTCGTGGGGTTTCAAGCAGAGATATGCATTTTCTGCGATAAGCTTGGTGAGACTTCTGTTAGAAGTATGCAGAATCATCGAGATCGCACGTTTCGTGCTATTTAATGCGAGAAACACGTTATCTGGTGTTTTCACCACTCCACAGTGCGTTGGATATGCAGAACCAGTGATATTTTGGTTTTCGTCGGGTTTCAAGCTGAGATATGCATTTTCTACGATAAGCTTGGTGAAACATCTGTCCGAAGTATGCAGAAACGTCGAGAGCGCTCTTTTCGTGCTATTTAATGCGAGAAACACGTTTTCTGGGGTTTTCACCACTCCACAGTTCGTTGGATATGCAGAACAGTAGTTATCCTGGTTTTCGTGGGGTTTCAAGCAGAGATATGCATTTTCTGCGATAATCTTAGTGAGACTTCTGTTAGAAGTATGCAGAATCATCTAGATCGCTCTTTTCGAGCTATTTAATGCGAGAAACACGTTTTCTGGGGTTTTCACCACTCCACAGTGCGTTTGATAATGCAGAACCGGCGACATCTTTGATTTCGTCGGGGTTCAAGCTGAGATATGCATTTTCTACGATAATCTTGGTGAGACTTCTGTCAGAAGTATGCACAATCATCGGGATCGGCCTTTTCGAGCTATTTAATGCGAGAAACACGTTCTCTGGTTGTTTTCACCACTCCACAGTGCGTTTGATATGCAGAACCGGGAACATCTTGATTTTCGTGAGGTTTCGAGCTGTGATATGCATTTTCTGCGATAATATTGGTGAGACTTCAGTCAGAAGTATGCAGAATCATCTAGATCGCTCTTTTCGAGCTATTTAATGCGAGAAACACGTTTTCTGGGGTTTTCACCACTCCACAGTGCGTTTGATATGCAGAACCGGCGATATCTTGGTTTTCGTGGGGTTTCAAGCTGAGACATGCATTTTCTGCGATAATCTTAGTGAGACTTCTGTCCGAAGTATGCAGAAACGTCGGGAGCGCTCTTTTCGAGCTATTTAATGCGAGAAACACTTTTTCTGGGGTTTTCACCACTCCACAGTTCGTTGGATATGCAGAACCGGAGATATCTTGGTTTTCGTGGGGTTTCAAGCTGAGATATGCATTTCCTGCGATAATCTTGGTGATACTTCTGTCCGAAGTATGCTGAATCATCGAGATCGCTCTTTTCGAGCTAGTTAGTGCGAGAAACACGTTATCTGGTGATTTCACCACTCCACAGTGCGGTTGATATGCAGAACAGTACATATCTTGGTTTTCGTGGGGTTTCAAGCTGAGATATGCATTTTCTGCGATAATCTTGTTGAGACTTCTGTCAGAAGTATGCAGAATCATCGAGATCGCTCGTTTCGAGCTATTTAATGCGCGAAACATGTTATCTGGTGTTTTCACCACTCCACAGTGCGTTGGATATGCAGAACCGCAGATATTTTGGTTTTCGTGGGGTTTCAAGCTGAGATATGCATTTTCTGCGATAATCTTAGTGAGACATCTGTCCGACTTATTCTTAATTATCGAGATCGCTCGTTTCGAGCAAATCAATGCGAGAAACACGTAATCTGGTGTTTTCACCACTCCACAGTGCGTATGATATGCAGAACCGGCGATATCTTGGTTTTCGTGGGGTTTCAAGCTGAGATATGCATTTTCTGCGATAATCTTGGTGAGACTTCTGTCCGAAGTATGCTGAAACATCGAGATCGCTCTTTTCGAGCTAGTTAATGCGAGAATCACGTTATCTGGTGTTTTCACCACTCCACAGTGCGTTGGATATGCAGAACCGCAGATATTTAGGTTTTCGTGGGGTTTCAAGCTGAGATATGCATTTCCTGCGATAATCTTGGTGAGACTTCTGTCCGAAGTATGCAGAATCATCGAGAACGCTCGTTTCGAGCTACTTAATGCGAGAAACACGTTATCTGGTGTTTTCACCACTCCACAGTGCGTTTGATATGCAGAACCAGCGATATCTTGGCTTTCGTGGGGTTTCAAGCTGAGATATGCATTTTTTACGATAATCTTGTTGAGACTTCTGTCCGAAGTATGAAGCATCATCGAGATCGCTCTATTCGAGCTATTTAATGCGAGAAACACGTTTTCTGGGGTTTTCACCACTCCACAGTGCGTTTGATATGCAGAACCAGCGATATCTTGGTTTTCGTGGGGTTTCAAGCTGAGATATGCATTTTTTACGATATTCTTGGTGAGACTTCTGTCCGAAGTATGCTTAATCATCGAGATCGCTTGTTTCGAGCTATTTAATGCGAGAAACACGTTATCTGGTGTTTTCACCACTCCACAGTGCGTATGATATGCAGAACCGGCGATATCTTTGTTTTCGTGGGGTTCCAAGCTGAGATATGCATTTTCTGCGATAATCTTGGTGGACTTCTGTCCGAAGTATGCTGAAACATCGAGATCGCTCTTTTCGAGCTAGTTAATGCGAGAAAAACCTTATCCGGTGTTTTCACCACTCCACAGTGCGTTTGATATGCTGAACACAGCGATATCTTGGTTTTCGTGGGGTTTCAAGCTGAGATATGCATTTGTTACGATAATCTTGTTGAGACTTCTGTCCGAAGTATGACGAATCATCGAGATCGCTCTATTCGAGCTATTTAATGCGAGAAACACGATATCTGGTGTTTTCACCACTCCACAGTAAGTTGGAAATGCAGAACCGGAGATATCTTGGTTTTCGTGGGGTTTCAAGCTGAGATATGCATTTCGTGCGATAATCTTGGTGAGACTTCTGTCCGAAGTATGCTGAATCATCGAGATCGCTCTTTTCGAGCTATTTAATGCGAGAAACACGTTCTCTGGTTGTTTTCACCACTCCACAGTGCGTTTGATATGCAGAACAGGCGATATCTTGGTTTTCGTGGGGTTTCAAGCTGAGATATGCATTTTCTACGATAATCCTGGTGAGACTTCTGTCAGAAGTATGCAGAATCTTCGAGAACGCTCTTTTCGAGCAACTTATTGCGACAAACACGTTATCTGGTGTTTTCAGCACTCCACAGTGCGTTTGATATGCAGAACCAGCGATATCTTCGTTTTCGTGGGGTTTCAAGCTGAGATATGCATTTTCTACGATAATTTTGGTGAGATTTCTGTCCGAAGTATGCAGAATCATCGAGATCACTCGTTTCGAGCTATTTAATGCGAGAAACACGTTATCTGGTGTTTTCACCACTCCACAGTTCGTTGGATATGCAGAACAGTAGATATCCTGGTTTTCGTGGGGTTTCAAGCAGAGATATGCATTTTCTGCGATAATCTTGGTGAGACTTCTGTTAGAAGTATGCAGAACCATCGAGATCGCTCGTTTCGAGCTATTTAATGCGAGAAACACGTTATCTGGTGTTTTCACCACTCCACAGCGCGTTGGATATGCAGAACCGGAGATATTTTGGTTTTCGTCGGGTTTCAAGCTGAGATATGCATTTTCTGCGATAATCTTGGTGGGTCTTTTGTCAGAAGTATGCAGAATCATCGAGATCGCTCTTTTCGATCTATTTAATGCGAGAAACACGTTATCTGCTGTTTTCACCACTCCACAGTGCGTTTGATAATGCAGAACCGGCGACATCTTTGATTTCGTCGGGGTTCAAGCTGAGATATGCATTTTCTACGATAATCTTGGTGAGACTTCTGTCAGAAGTATGCAGAATCATCGGGATCGGACTTTTCGAGCTATTTAATGCGAGAAACACGTTCTCTGGTTGTTTTCACCACTCCACAGTGCGTTTGATATGCAGAACCGGCAAGATCTTGATTTTCGTGAGGTTTCGAGCTGAGATATGCATTTTCTGCGATAATATTGGTGAGACTTCAGTCAGATGTATGCAGAATCATCTAGATCGCTCTTTTCGAGCTACTTAATGCACGAAACACGTTTTCTGGTGTTTTCACCACTCCACAGTGCGTTTGATATGCAGAACCGGCAACATCTTGATTTTCGTGAGGTTTCGAGCTGAGATATGCATTTTCTGCGATAATATTGGTGAGACTTCAGTCAGAATTATGCAGAATCATCTAGATCGCTCTTTTCGAGCTACTTAATGCGCGAAACACGTTCTCTGGTTGTTTTCACCACTCCACAGTGCGTTTGATATGCAGAACAGGCGATATCTTGATTTTCGAGGTGTTTCCAGCTGAGATATGCATTTTCTGCGATAATCTTGGTGGGTGTTTTGTCAGAAGTATGCAGAATCATCTAGATCGCTCTTTTCGAGCTACTTAATGCACGAAACACGTTTTCTGGTGTTTTCACCACTCCACGGTACGTTTGATGTGCAGAACCGGAGATAACTCGGTTTTCGTCGGGTTTCAAGCTGAGATATGCATTTTCTACGATAATCTTGGTGAGACTTCTGTCAGAAGTATGCACAATCATCGGGATCGGCCTTTTCGAGCTATTTAATGCGAGAAACACGTTCTCTGGTTGTTTTCACCACTCCACAGTGCGTTTGATATGCAGAACCGGGAACATCTTGATTTTCGTGAGGTTTCGAGCTGTGATATGCATTTTCTGCGATAATATTGGTGAGACTTCAGTCAGAAGTATGCAGAATCATCTAGATCGCTCTTTTCGAGCTATTTAATGCGAGAAACACGTTTTCTGGGGTTTTCACCACTCCACAGTGCGTTTGATATGCAGAACCGGCGATATCTTGGTTTTCGTGGGGTTTCAATCTGAGATATGCATTTTTTACGATAATTTTTGTGAGATTTCTGTCCGAAGTATGCAGAATCATCGAGATCGCTCGTTTCGAGCTATTTAATGCGAGAAACACGTTATCTGGTGTTTTCACCACTCCACAGTTCGATGGATATGCAGAACAGTAGATATCCTGGTTTTCGTGGGGTTTCAAGCAGAGATATGCATTTTCTGCGATAAGCTTGGCGAGACTTCTGTTAGAAGTATGCAGAATCATCGAGATCGCACGTTTCGTGCTATTTAATGCGAGAAACACGTTATCTGGTGTTTTCACCACTCCACAGTGCGTTGGATATGCAGAACCGGTGATATTTTGGTTTTCGTCGGGTTTCAAGCTGAGATATGCATTTTCTACGATAAGCTTGGTGAAACATCTGTCCGAAGTATGCAGAAACGTCGAGAGCGCTCTTTTCGTGCTATTTAATGCGAGAAACACGTTTTCTGGGGTTTTCACCACTCCACAGTTCGTTGGATATGCAGAACAGTAGTTATCCTGGTTTTCGTGGGGTTTCAAGCAGAGATATGCATTTTCTGCGATAATCTTGGTGAGACTTCTGTTAGAAGTATGCAGAATCATCTAGATCGCTCTTTTCGAGCTATTTAATGCGAGAAACACGTTTTCTGGGGTTTTCACCACTCCACAGTTCGTTTGATAATGCAGAACCGGCGACATCTTTGATTTCGTCGGGGTTCAAGCTGAGATATGCATTTTCTACGATAATCTTGGTGAGACTTCTGTCAGAAGTATGCACAATCATCGGGATCGGCCTTTTCGAGCTATTTAATGCGAGAAACACGTTCTCTGGTTGTTTTCACCACTCCACAGTGCGTTTGATATGCAGAACCGGGAACATCTTGATTTTCGTGAGGTTTCGAGCTGTGATATGCATTTTCTGCGATAATATTGGTGAGACTTCAGTCAGAAGTATGCAGAATCATCTAGATCGCTCTTTTCGAGCTATTTAATGCGAGAAACACGTTTTCTGGGGTTTTCACCACTCCACAGTGCGTTTGATATGCAGAACCGGCGATATCTTGGTTTTCGTGGGGTTTCAAGCTGAGACATGCATTTTCTGCGATAATCTTAGTGAGACTTCTGTCCGAAGTATGCAGAAACGTCGGGAGCGCTCTTTTCGAGCTATGTAATGCGAGAAACACGTTTTCTGGGGTTTTCACCACTCCACAGTTCGTTGGATATGCAGAACCGGAGATATCTTGGTTTTCGTGGGGTTTCAAGCTGAGATATGCATTTCCTGCGATAATCTTGGTGAGACTTCTGTCCGAAGTATGCTGAATCATCGAGATCGCTCTTTTCGAGCTAGTTAGTGCGAGAAACACGTTATCTGGTGATTTCACCACACCACAGTGCGGTTGATATGCAGAACAGTACATATCTTGGTTTTCGTGGGGTTTCAAGCTGAGATATGCATTTTCTGCGATAATCTTGTTGAGACTTCTGTCAGAAGTATGCAGAATCATCGAGATCGCTCGTTTCGAGCTATTTAATGCGAAAAACACGTTTTCTGGTGTTTTCAGCACTCCACAGTGCGTTTGATATGCAGAAACTACGTTATCTTCGGTATCGTTGTTGTTTCCAGCTGAGACATGCATTTTCAGTGATAATCTTCATGATTCTGCTGTTACAAGTGTGCAGAATCACCGAAATCGCTGTTTTCGTGCTTTTTAATTCGAAAAACACGTTTTCTGGTGTTTTCAGCACTCCACAGTGCGTTTGATATGCGGAAACTACGATATCTTCGGTATCGTTGTTGTTTCCAGCTGAGATATGCATTTTCAGTGATAATCTTCATGATTCTGCTGTTACAAGTGTGCAGAATCACCGAAATCGCTGTTTTCGCGCTATTCAATGCGAAAAACACGTTTTCTGGTGTTTTCAGCACTCCACAGTGCGTTTGATTTGCGGAAACTGCCATATCTTCGGTATCGTTGTTGTTTCCAGCTGAGATATGCACTTTCAGTGATAATCTTCACGATTCTGCTGTTACAAGTGTGCAGAATCACCGAAATCGCTGTTTTCGTGCTTTTGAATGCGAAAAACACGTTTTCTGGTGTTTTCAGCACTCCACAGTGCGTTTGATTTGCGGAAACTGCCATATCTTCGGTATCGTTGTTGTTTCCAGCTGAGATATGCACTTTCAGTGATAATCTTCACGATTCTGCTGTTACAAGTGTGCAGAATCACCGAAATCGCTGTTTTCGTGCTTTTGAATTCGAAAAACACGTTTTCTGGTGTTTTCAGCACTCCACAGTGCGTTTGATATGCGGAAACTACGATATCTTCGGTATCGTTGTTGTTTCCAGCTGAGATATGCATTTTCAGTGATAATCTTCATGATTCTGCTGTTACAAGTGTGCAGAATCACCGAAATCGCTGTTTTCGTGCTTTTGAATGCGAAAAACACGTTTTCTGGTGTTTTCAACACTCCACAGTGCGTTTGATATGCGGAAACTGCGATATCTTCGGTATCGTTGTTGTTTCCAGCTGAGATATGCATTTTCAGTGATAATCTTCATGATTCTGCTGTTACAAGTGTGCAGAATCACCGAAATCGCTGTTTTCGTGCTTTTGAATGCGAAAAACACGTTTTCTGCTGTTTTCAGCACTCCACAGTGCGTTTGATTTGCGGAAACTGCCATATCTTCGGTATCGTTGTTGTTTCCAGCTGAGATATGCATTTTCAGTGATAATCTTCATGATTCTGCTGTTACAAGTGTGCAGAATCACCGAAATCGCTGTTTTCGTGCTTTTGAATGCGAAAAACACGTTTTCTGGTGTTTTCAGCACTCCACAGTGCGTTTGATTTGCGGAAACTGCCATATCTTCGGTATCGTTGTTGTTTCCAGCTGAGATATGCACTTTCAGTGATAATCATCACGATTCTGCTGTTACAAGTGTGCAGAATCACCGAAATCGCTGTTTTCGTGCTTTTGAATGCGAAAAACACGTTTTCTGGTGTTTTCAGCACTCCACAGTGCGTTTGATATGCGGAAACTACGATATCTTCGGTATCGTTGTTGTTTCCAGCTGAGATATGCATTTTCAGTGATAATCTTCATGATTCTGCTGTTACAAGTGTGCAGAATCACCGAAATCGCTGTTTTCGTGCTTTTGAATGCGAAAAACACGTTTTCTGGTGTTTTCAGCACTCCACAGTGCGTTTGATTTGCGGAAACTGCCATATCTTCGGTATCGTTGTTGTTTCCAGCTGAGATATGCACTTTCAGAGTTAATCTTCATGATTCTGCTCTTACAAGTGTGCAGAATCACCGAAATCGCTGTTTTCGCGCTATTCAATGCGAAAAACACGTTTTCTGGTGTTTTCAGCACTCCACAGTGCGTTTGATATGCGGAAACTGCCATATCTTCGGTATTGTTGTTGTTTCCAGCTGAGATATGCATTTTCAGTGATAATCTTCACGATTCTGCTGTTACAAGTGTGCAGAATCACCGAAATCGCTGTTTTCGTGCTTTTGAATGCGAAAAACACGTTTTCTGGTGTTTTCAGCACTCCACAGTGCGTTTGATATGCGGAAACTACGATATCTTCGGTATCGTTGTTGTTTCCAGCTGAGATATGCATTTTCAGTGATAATCTTCATGATTCTGCTGTTACAAGTGTGCAGAATCACCGAAATCGCTGTTTTCGTGCTTTTGAATGCGAAAAACACGTTTTCTGGTGTTTTCAGCACTCCACAGTGCGTTTGATATGCGGAAACTGCCATACCTTCGGTATCGTTGTTGTTTCCAGCTGAGATATGCATTATCAGTGATAATCTTCATGATTCTGCTGTTACAAGTGTGCAGAATCACCGAAATCGCTGTTTTCGTGCTTTTTAATGCGAAAAACACGTTTTCTGGTGTTTTCAGCACTCCACAGTGCGTTTGATATGCGGAAACTACGATATCTTCGGTATCGTTGTTGTTTCTAGCTGAGATATGCATTTTCAGTGATAATCTTCATGATTCTGCTGTTACAAGTGTGCAGAATCACCGAAATCGCTGTTTTCGTGCTTTTGAATGCGAAAAACACGTTTTTGGTGTTTTCAGCACTCCACAGTGCGTTTGATATGCGGAAACTGCCATACCTTCGGTATCGTTGTTGTTTCCAGCTGAGATATGCATTATCAGTGATAATCTTCATGATTCTGCTGTTACAAGTGTGCAGAATCACCGAAATCGCTGTTTTCGCGCTATTCAATGCGAAAAACACGTTTTCTGGTGTTTTCAGCACTCCACAGTGCGTTTGATATGCAGAAACTACGTTATCTTCGGTATCGTTGTTGTTTCCAGCTGAGACATGCATTTTCAGTGATAATCTTCATGATTCTGCTGTTACAAGTGTGCAGAATCACCGAAATCGCTGTTTTCGTGCTTTTTAATGCGAAAAACACGTTTTCTGGTGTTTTCAGCACTCCACAGTGCGTTTGATATGCGGAAACTGCGATATCTTCGGTATCGTTGGGTTTCCAGCTGAGATATGCATTTTCACTGATAATCTTCACGATTCTGCTGTTACAAGTGTGCAGAATCACCGAAATCGCTGTTTTCGCGCTATTCAATGCGAAAAACACGTTTTCTGGTGTTTTCAGCACTCCACAGTGCGTTTGATATGCAGAAACTACGTTATCTTCGGTATCGTTGTTGTTTCCAGCTGAGACATGCATTTTCAGTGATAATCTTCATGATTCTGCTGTTACAAGTGTGCAGAATCACCGAAATCGCTGTTTTCGTGCTTTTTAATGCGAAAAACACGTTTTCTGGTGTTTTCAGCACTCCACAGTGCGTTTGATATGCGGAAACTGCGATATCTTCGGTATCGTTGGGTTTCCAGCTGAGATATGCATTTTCACTGATAATCTTCACGATTCTGCTGTTACAAGTGTGCAGAATCACCGAAATCGCTGTTTTCGCGCTATTCAATGCGAAAAACACGTTTTCTGGTGTTTTCAGCACTCCACAGTGCGTTTGATATGCAGAAACTACGATATCTTCGGTATCGTTGTTGTTTCCAGCTGAGATATGCATTTTCAGTGATAATCTTCATGATTCTGCTGTTATTAGTGTGCAGAATCACCGAAATCGCTGTTTTCGTGCTTTTGAATGCGAAAAACACGTTTTCTGGTGTTTTCAACACTCCACAGTGCGTTTGATATGCGGAAACTGCGATATCTTCGGTATCGTTGTTGTTTCCAGCTGAGATATGCACTTTCAGTGATCATCTTCACGATTCTGCTGTTACAAGTGTGCAGAATCACCGAAATCGCTGTTTTCGTGCTTTTGAATGCGAAAAACACGTTTTCTGGTGTTTTCAGCACTCCACAGTGCGTTTGATATGCGGAAACTACGATATCTTCGGTATCGTTGTTGTTTCCAGCTGAGATATGCATTTTCAGTGATAATCTTCATGATTCTGCTGTTACAAGTGTGCAGAATCACCGAAATCGCTGTTTTCGTGCTTTTGAATGCGAAAAACACGTTTTCTGGTGTTTTCAGCACTCCACAGTGCGTTTGATATGCGGAAACTGCCATACCTTCGGTATCGTTGTTGTTTCCAGCTGAGATATGCATTATCAGTGATAATCTTCATCATTCTGCTGTTACAAGTGTGCAGAATCACCGAAATCGCTGTTTTCGCGCTATTCAATGCGAAAAACACGTTTTCTGGTGTTTTCAGCACTCCACAGTGCGTTTGATATGCAGAAACTACGATATCTTCGGTATCGTTGTTGTTTCCAGCTGAGTCATGCATTTTCAGTGATAATCTTCATGATTCTGTTGTTACAAGTGTGCAGAATCACCGAAATCGCTGTTTTCGTGCTTTTTAATGCGAAAAACACGTTTTCTGGTGTTTTCAGCACTCCACAGTGCGTTTGATATGCGGAAACTACGATATCTTCGGTATCGTTGTTGTTTCCAGCTGAGATATGCACTTTCAGTGATAATCTTCACGATTCTGCTGTTACAAGTGTGCAGAATCACCGAAATCGCTGTTTTCGTGCTTTTTAATGCGAAAAACACGTTTTCTGGTGTTTTCAGCACTCCACAGTGCGTTTGATATGCGGAAACTACGATATCTTCGGTATCGTTGTTGTTTCCAGCTGAGATATGCATTTTCAGTGATTATATTCATGATTCTGCTGTTACAAGTGTGCAGAATCACCGAAATCGCTGTTTTCGTGCTTTTGAATGCGAAAAACACGTTTTGTGGTGTTTTCAGCACTCCACAGTGCTTTTGATATGCGGAAACTGCCATATCTTCGGTATCGTTGTTGTTTCCAGCTGAGATATGCATTTTCAGTGATAATCTTCATGATTCTGCTGTTACAAGTGTGCAGAATCACCGAAATCGCTGTTTTCGTGTTTTTGAATGCGAAAAACACGTTTTCTGGTGTTTTCAGGACTCCACAGTGCGTTTGATATGCGGAAACTGCGATATCTTCGGTATCGTTGTTGTTTCCAGCTGAGATATGCACTTTCAGTGTTAATCTTCCTGATTCTGCTCTTACAAGTGTGCAGAATCACCGAAATCGCTGTTTTCGCGCTATTCAATGCGAAAAACACGTACTCTGGTGTTTTCAGCACTCCACAGTGCGTTTGATATGCGGAAACTGCCATATCTTCGGTATCGTTGTTGTTTCCAGCTGAGATATGCATTTTCAGTGATTATATTCATGATTCTGCTGTTACAAGTGTGCAGAATCACCGAAATCGCTGTTTTCGTGCTTTTGAATGCGAAAAACACGTTTTCTGGTGTTTTCAACACTCCACAGTGCGTTTGATATGCGGAAACTACGATATCTTCGGTATCGTTGTTGTTTCCAGCTGAGATATGCATTTTCAGTGATTATATTCATGATTCTGCTGTTACAAGTGTGCAGAATCACCGAAATCGCTGTTTTCGTGCTTTTGAATGCGAAAAACACGTTTTCTGGTGTTTTCAGCACTCCACAGTGCGTTTGATATGCGGAAACTGCCATACCTTCGGTATCGTTGTTGTTTCCAGCTGAGATATGCATTATCAGTGATAATCTTCATGATTCTGCTGTTACAAGTGTGCAGAATCACCGAAATCGCTGTTTTCGCGCTATTCAATGCGAAAAACACGTTTTCTGGTGTTTTCAGCACTCCACAGTGCGTTTGATATGCACAAACTACGTTATCTTCGGTATCGTTGTTGTTTCCAGCTGAGACATGCATTTTCAGTGATAATCTTCATGATTCTGCTGTTACAAGTGTGCAGAATCACCGAAATCGCTGTTTTCGTGCTTTTTAATGCGAAAAACACGTTTTCTGGTGTTTTCAGCACTCCACAGTGCGTTTGATATGCGGAAACTACGATATCTTCGGTATCGTTGTTGTTTCCAGCTGAGATATGCATTTTCAGTGATAATCTTCATGATTCTGCTGTTACAAGTGTGCAGAATCACCGAAATCGCTGTTTTCGCGCTATTCAATGCGAAAAACACGTTTTCTGGTGTTTTCAGCACTCCACAGTGCGTTTGATATGCGGAAACTACGATATCTTCGGTATCGTTGTTGTTTCCAGCTGAGATATGCATTTTCAGTGATTATATTCATGATTCTGCTGTTACAAGTGTGCAGAATCACCGAAATCGCTGTTTTCGTGCTTTTGAATGCGAAAAACACGTTTTCTGGTGTTTTCAGCACTCCACAGTGCGTTTGATTTGCGGAAACTGCCATATCTTCGGTATCGTTGTTGTTTCCAGCTGAGATATGCACTTTCAGAGTTAATCTTCATGATTCTGCTCTTACAAGTGTGCAGAATCACCGAAATCGCTGTTTTCGCGCTATTCAATGCGAAAAACACGTTTTCTGGTGTTTTCAGCACTCCACAGTGCGTTTGATATGCGGAAACTGCCATATCTTCGGTATTGTTGTTGTTTCCAGCTGAGATATGCATTTTCAGTGATAATCTTCACGATTCTGCTGTTACAAGTGTGCAGAATCACCGAAATCGCTGTTTTCGTGATTTTGAATGCGAAAAACACGTTTTCTGGGTGTTTTCAGCACGCCACAGAGCGTTTGACATGCGGAAACTACGATATCTTCGGTATCGTTGTTGTTTCCACCTGAGATATGCATTTTCAGTGATAATCTTCATGATTCTGCTGTTACAAGTGTGCAGAATCACCGAAATCGCTGTTTTCGTGTTTTTGAATGCGAAATACACGTTTTCTGGTGTTTTCAGGACTCCACAGTGCGTTTGATATGCGGAAACTGCGATATCTTCGGTATCGTTGTTGTTTCCAGCTGAGATATGCATTTTCAGTGATAATCTTCATGATTCTGCTGTTACAAGTGTGCAGAATCACCGAAATCGCTGTTTTCGTGTTTTTGAATGCGAAATACACGTTTTCTGGTGTTTTCAGGACTCCACAGTGCGTTTGATAAGCGGAAACTGCGATATCTTCGGTATCGTTGTTGTTTCCAGCTGAGATATGCACTTTCAGTGATCATCTTCACGATTCTGCTGTTACAAGTGTGCAGAATCACCGAAATCGCTGTTTTCGTGCTTTTGAATGCGAAAAACACGTTTTCTGGTGTTTTCAGCACTCCACAGTGCGTTTGATTTGCGGAAACTGCCATATCTTCGGTATCGTTGTTGTTTCCAGCTGAGATATGCACTTTCAGAGTTAATCTTCATGATTCTGCTCTTACAAGTGTGCAGAATCACCGAAATCGCTGTTTTCGCGCTATTCAATGCGAAAAACACGTTTTCTGGTGTTTTCAGCACTCCACAGTGCGTTTGATTTGCGGAAACTGCCATATCTTCGGTATCGTTGTTGTTTCCAGCTGAGATATGCACTTTCAGAGTTAATCTTCATGATTCTGCTCTTACAAGTGTGCAGAATCACCGAAATCGCTGTTTTCGCGCTATTCAATGCGAAAAACACGTTTTCTGGTGTTTTCAGCACTCCACAGTGCGTTTGATATGCGGAAACTGCCATATCTTCGGTATTGTTGTTGTTTCCAGCTGAGATATGCATTTTCAGTGATAATCTTCACGATTCTGCTGTTACAAGTGTGCAGAATCACTGAAATCGCTGTTTTCGTGCTTTTGAATGCGAAAAACACGTTTTGTGGTGTTTTCAGCACTCCACAGTGCTTTTGATATGCGGAAACTGCCATATCTTCGGTATCGTTGTTGTTTCCAGCTGAGATATGCATTTTCAGTGATAATCTTCATGATTCTGCTGTTACAAGTGTGCAGAATCACCGAAATCGCTGTTTTCGTGTTTTTGAATGCGAAATACACGTTTTCTGGTGTTTTCAGGACTCCACAGTGCGTTTGATAAGCGGAAACTGCGATATCTTCGGTATCGTTGTTGTTTCCAGCTGAGATATGCACTTTCAGTGATCATCTTCACGATTCTGCTGTTACAAGTGTGCAGAATCACCGAAATCGCTGTTTTCGTGCTTTTGAATGCGAAAAACACGTTTTCTGGTGTTTTCAGCACTCCACAGTGCGTTTGATATGCGGAAACTACGATATCTTCGGTATCGTTGTTGTTTCCAGCTGAGATATGCATTTTCAGTGATAATCTTCATGATTCTGCTGTTACAAGTGTGCAGAATCACCGAAATCGCTGTTTTCGTGCTTTTGAATGCGAAAAACACGTTTTCTGGTGTTTTCAGCACTCCACAGTGCGTTTGATATGCGGAAACTGCCATACCTTCGGTATCGTTGTTGTTTCCAGCTGAGATATGCATTATCAGTGATAATCTTCATCATTCTGCTGTTACAAGTGTGCAGAATCACCGAAATCGCTGTTTTCGCGCTATTCAATGCGAAAAACACGTTTTCTGGTGTTTTCAGCACTCCACAGTGCGTTTGATATGCAGAAACTACGATATCTTCGGTATCGTTGTTGTTTCCAGCTGAGATATGCACTTTCAGTGATAATCTTCACGATTCTGCTGTTACAAGTGTGCAGAATCACCGAAATCGCTGTTTTCGTGCTTTTTAATGCGAAAAACACGTTTTCTGGTGTTTTCAGCACTCCACAGTGCGTTTGATATGCGGAAACTACGATATCTTCGGTATCGTTGTTGTTTAAAGCTGAGATATGCATTTTCAGTGATAATCTTCATGATTCTGCTGTTACAAGTGTGCAGAATCACCGAAATCGCTGTTTTCGCGCTATTCAATGCGAAAAACACGTTTTCTGGTGTTTTCAGCACTCCACAGTGCGTTTGATATGCGGAAACTACGATATCTTCGGTATCGTTGTTGTTTCCAGCTGAGATATGCACTTTCAGTGATAATCTTCACGATTCTGCTGTTACAAGTGTGCAGAATCACCGAAATCGCTGTTTTCGTGCTTTTGAATGCGAAAAACACGTTTTCTGGTGTTTTCAGCACTCCACAGTGCGTTATATATGCGGAAACTGCCATACCTTCGGTATCGTTGTTGTTTCCAGCTGAGATATGCATTATCAGTGATAATCTTCATCATTCTGCTGTTACAAGTGTGCAGAATCACCGAAATCGCTGTTTTCGCGCTATTCAATGCGAAAAACACGTTTTCTGGTGTTTTCAGCACTCCACAGTGCGTTTGATATGCAGAAACTACGATATCTTCGGTATCGTTGTTGTTTCCAGCTGAGTCATGCATTTTCAGTGATAATCTTCATGATTCTGTTGCTACAAGTGTGCAGAATCACCGAAATCGCTGTTTTCGTGCTTTTTAATGCGAAAAACACGTTTTCTGGTGTTTTCAGCACTCCACAGTGCGTTTGATATGCGGAAACTACGATATCTTCGGTATCGTTGTTGTTTCCAGCTGAGATATGCACTTTCAGTGATAATCTTCACGATTCTGCTGTTACAAGTGTGCAGAATCACCGAAATCGCTGTTTTCGTTCTTTTTAATGCGAAAAACACGTTTTCTGGTGTTTTCAGCACTCCACAGTGCGTTTGATATGCGGAAACTACGATATCTTCGGTATCGTTGTTGTTTCCAGCTGAGATATGCATTTTCAGTGATAATCTTCATGATTCTGCTGTTACAAGTGTGCAGAATCACCGAAATCGCTGTTTTCGTGCTTTTTAATGCGAAAAACACGTTTTCTGGTGTTTTCAGCACTCCACAGTGCGTTTGATATGCGGAAACTACGATATCTTCGGTATCGTTGTTGTTTCCAGCTGAGATATGCACTTTCAGTGATAATCTTCACGATTCTGCTGTTACAAGTGTGCAGAATCACCGAAATCGCTGTTTTCGTGCTTTTTAATGCGAAAAACACGTTTTCTGGTGTTTTCAGCACTCCACAGTGCGTTTGATATGCGGAAACTACGATATCTTCGGTATCGTTGTTGTTTAAAGCTGAGATATGCATTTTCAGTGATAATCTTCATGATTCTGCTGTTACAAGTGTGCAGAATCACCGAAATCGCTGTTTTCGCGCTATTCAATGCGAAAAACACGTTTTCTGGTGTTTTCAGCACTCCACAGTGCGTTTGATATGCGGAAACTACGATATCTTCGGTATCGTTGTTGTTTCCAGCTGAGATATGCATTATCAGTGATAATCTTCATCATTCTGCTGTTACAAGTGTGCAGAATCACCGAAATCGCTGTTTTCGCGCTATTCAATGCGAAAAACACGTTTTCTGGTGTTTTCAGCACTCCACAGTGCGTTTGATATGCAGAAACTACGATATCTTCGGTATCGTTGTTGTTTCCAGCTGAGATATGCACTTTCAGTGATAATCTTCACGATTCTGCTGTTACAAGTGTGCAGAATCACCGAAATCGCTGTTTTCGTGCTTTTTAATGCGAAAAACACGTTTTCTGGTGTTTTCAGCACTCCACAGTGCGTTTGATATGCGGAAACTACGATATCTTCGGTATCGTTGTTGTTTAAAGCTGAGATATGCATTTTCAGTGATAATCTTCATGATTCTGCTGTTACAAGTGTGCAGAATCACCGAAATCGCTGTTTTCGCGCTATTCAATGCGAAAAACACGTTTTCTGGTGTTTTCAGCACTCCACAGTGCGTTTGATATGCGGAAACTACGATATCTTCGGTATCGTTGTTGTTTCCAGCTGAGATATGCACTTTCAGTGATAATCTTCACGATTCTGCTGTTACAAGTGTGCAGAATCACCGAAATCGCTGTTTTCGTGCTTTTGAATGCGAAAAACACGTTTTCTGGTGTTTTCAGCACTCCACAGTGCGTTTGATATGCGGAAACTGCCATACCTTCGGTATCGTTGTTGTTTCCAGCTGAGATATGCATTATCAGTGATAATCTTCATCATTCTGCTGTTACAAGTGTGCAGAATCACCGAAATCGCTGTTTTCGCGCTATTCAATGCGAAAAACACGTTTTCTGGTGTTTTCAGCACTCCACAGTGCGTTTGATATGCAGAAACTACGATATCTTCGGTATCGTTGTTGTTTCCAGCTGAGATATGCACTTTCAGTGATAATCTTCACGATTCTGCTGTTACAAGTGTGCAGAATCACCGAAATCGCTGTTTTCGTGCTTTTTAATGCGAAAAACACGTTTTCTGGTGTTTTCAGCACTCCACAGTGCGTTTGATATGCGGAAACTACGATATCTTCGGTATCGTTGTTGTTTAAAGCTGAGATATGCATTTTCAGTGATAATCTTCATGATTCTGCTGTTACAAGTGTGCAGAATCACCGAAATCGCTGTTTTCGCGCTATTCAATGCGAAAAACACGTTTTCTGGTGTTTTCAGCACTCCACAGTGCGTTTGATATGCGGAAACTACGATATCTTCGGTATCGTTGTTGTTTCCAGCTGAGATATGCACTTTCAGTGATAATCTTCACGATTCTGCTGTTACAAGTGTGCAGAATCACCGAAATCGCTGTTTTCGTGCTTTTGAATGCGAAAAACACGTTTTCTGGTGTTTTCAGCACTCCACAGTGCGTTTGATATGCGGAAACTGCCATACCTTCGGTATCGTTGTTGTTTCCAGCTGAGATATGCATTATCAGTGATAATCTTCATCATTCTGCTGTTACAAGTGTGCAGAATCACCGAAATCGCTGTTTTCGCGCTATTCAATGCGAAAAACACGTTTTCTGGTGTTTTCAGCACTCCACAGTGCGTTTGATATGCAGAAACTACGATATCTTCGGTATCGTTGTTGTTTCCAGCTGAGTCATGCATTTTCAGTGATAATCTTCATGATTCTGTTGCTACAAGTGTGCAGAATCACCGAAATCGCTGTTTTCGTGCTTTTTAATGCGAAAAACACGTTTTCTGGTGTTTTCAGGACTCCACAGTGCGTTTGATAAGCGGAAACTGCGATATCTTCGGTATCGTTGTTGTTTCCAGCTGAGATATGCACTTTCAGTGATCATCTTCACGATTCTGCTGTTACAAGTGTGCAGAATCACCGAAATCGCTGTTTTCGTGCTTTTGAATGCGAAAAACACGTTTTCTGGTGTTTTCAGCACTCCACAGTGCGTTTGATATGCGGAAACTACGATATCTTCGGTATCGTTGTTGTTTCCAGCTGAGATATGCATTTTCAGTGATAATCTTCATGATTCTGCTGTTACAAGTGTGCAGAATCACCGAAATCGCTGTTTTCGTGCTTTTTAATGCGAAAAACACGTTTTCTGGTGTTTTCAGCACTCCACAGTGCGTTTGATATGCGGAAACTACGATATCTTCGGTATCGTTGTTGTTTCCAGCTGAGATATGCACTTTCAGTGATAATCTTCACGATTCTGCTGTTACAAGTGTGCAGAATCACCGAAATCGCTGTTTTCGTGCTTTTTAATGCGAAAAACACGTTTTCTGGTGTTTTCAGCACTCCACAGTGCGTTTGATATGCGGAAACTACGATATCTTCGGTATCGTTGTTGTTTAAAGCTGAGATATGCATTTTCAGTGATAATCTTCATGATTCTGCTGTTACAAGTGTGCAGAATCACCGAAATCGCTGTTTTCGCGCTATTCAATGCGAAAAACACGTTTTCTGGTGTTTTCAGCACTCCACAGTGCGTTTGATATGCGGAAACTACGATATCTTCGGTATCGTTGTTGTTTCCAGCTGAGATATGCACTTTCAGTGATAATCTTCACGATTCTGCTGTTACAAGTGTGCAGAATCACCGAAATCGCTGTTTTCGTGCTTTTGAATGCGAAAAACACGTTTTCTGGTGTTTTCAGCACTCCACAGTGCGTTTGATATGCGGAAACTACGATATCTTCGGTATCGTTGTTGTTTCCAGCTGAGATATGCATTTTCAGTGATAATCTTCATGATTCTGCTGTTACAAGTGTGCAGAATCACCGAAATCGCTGTTTTCGTGCTTTTGAATGCGAAAAACACGTTTTCTGGTGTTTTCAGCACTCCACAGTGCGTTTGATATGCGGAAACTGCCATACCTTCGGTATCGTTGTTGTTTCCAGCTGAGATATGCATTATCAGTGATAATCTTCATCATTCTGCTGTTACAAGTGTGCAGAATCACCGAAATCGCTGTTTTCGCGCTATTCAATGCGAAAAACACGTTTTCTGGTGTTTTCAGCACTCCACAGTGCGTTTGATATGCAGAAACTACGATATCTTCGGTATCGTTGTTGTTTCCAGCTGAGTCATGCATTTTCAGTGATAATCTTCATGATTCTGTTGCTACAAGTGTGCAGAATCACCGAAATCGCTGTTTTCGTGCTTTTTAATGCGAAAAACACGTTTTCTGGTGTTTTCAGCACTCCACAGTGCGTTTGATATGCGGAAACTACGATATCTTCGGTATCGTTGTTGTTTCCAGCTGAGATATGCACTTTCAGTGATAATCTTCACGATTCTGCTGTTACAAGTGTGCAGAATCACCGAAATCGCTGTTTTCGTTCTTTTTAATGCGAAAAACACGTTTTCTGGTGTTTTCAGCACTCCACAGTGCGTTTGATATGCGGAAACTACGATATCTTCGGTATCGTTGTTGTTTCCAGCTGAGATATGCATTTTCAGTGATTATATTCATGATTCTGCTGTTACAAGTGTGCAGAATCACCGAAATCGCTGTTTTCGTGCTTTTGAATGCGAAAAACACGTTTTCTGGTGTTTTCAGCACTCCACAGTGCTTTTGATATGCGGAAACTGCCATATCTTCGGTATCGTTGTTGTTTCCAGCTGAGATATGCATTTTCAGTGATAATCTTCATGATTCTGCTGTTACAAGTGTGCAGAATCACCGAAATCGCTGTTTTCGTGTTTTTGAATGCGAAAAACACGTTTTCTGGTGTTTTCAGGACTCCACAGTGCGTTTGATATGCGGAAACTGCGATATCTTCGGTATCGTTGTTGTTTCCAGCTGAGATATGCACTTTCAGTGTTAATCTTCCTGATTCTGCTCTTACAAGTGTGCAGAATCACCGAAATCGCTGTTTTCGCGCTATTCAATGCGAAAAACACGTATTCTGGTGTTTTCAGCACTCCACAGTGCGTTTGATATGCGGAAACTGCCATATCTTCGGTATCGTTGTTGTTTCCAGCTGAGATATGCATTTTCAGTGATTATATTCATGATTCTGCTGTTACAAGTGTGCAGAATCACCGAAATCGCTGTTTTCGTGCTTTTGAATGCGAAAAACACGTTTTCTGGTGTTTTCAACACTCCACAGTGCGTTTGATATGCGGAAACTACGATATCTTCGGTATCGTTGTTGTTTCCAGCTGAGATATGCATTTTCAGTGATTATATTCATGATTCTGCTGTTACAAGTGTGCAGAATCACCGAAATCGCTGTTTTCGTGCTTTTGAATGCGAAAAACACGTTTTCTGGTGTTTTCAGCACTCCACAGTGCGTTTGATATGCGGAAACTACGATATCTTCGGTATCGTTGTTGTTTCCAGCTGAGATATGCACTTTCAGTGATAATCTTCATGATTCTGCTGTTACAAGTGTGCAGAATCACCGAAATCGCTGTTTTCGTGCTTTTTAATGCGAAAAACACGTTTTCTGGTGTTTTCAGCACTCCACAGTGCGTTTGATATGCAGAAACTACGATATCTTCGGTATCGTTGTTGTTTCCAGCTGAGATATGCATTTTCAGTGATAATCTTCATGATTCTGCTGTTATTAGTGTGCAGAATCACCGAAATCGCTGTTTTCGTGCTTTTGAATGCGAAAAACACGTTTTCTGGTGTTTTCAACACTCCACAGTGCGTTTGATATGCGGAAACTGCGATATCTTCGGTATCGTTGTTGTTTCCAGCTGAGATATGCACTTTCAGTGATCATCTTCACGATTTTGCTGTTACAAGTGTGCAGAATCACCGAAATCGCTGTTTTCGTGCTTTTGAATGCGAAAAACACGTTTTCTGGTGTTTTCAGCACTCCACAGTGCGTTTGATATGCGGAAACTACGATATGTTCGGTATCGTTGTTGTTTCCAGCTGAGATATGCATTTTCAGTGATAATCTTCATGATTCTGCTGTTACAAGTTTGCAGAATCACCGAAATCGCTGTTTTCGTGCTTTTGAATGCGAAAAACACGTTTTCTGGTGTTTTCAGCACTCCACAGTGCGTTTGATATGCGGAAACTGCCATACCTTCGGTATCGTTGTTGTTTCCAGCTGAGATATGCATTATCAGTGATAATCTTCATCATTCTGCTGTTACAAGTGTGCAGAATCACCGAAATCGCTGTTTTCGCGCTATTCAATGCGAAAAACACGTTTTCTGGTGTTTTCAGCACTCCACAGTGCGTTTGATATGCAGAAACTACGATATCTTCGGTATCGTTGTTGTTTCCAGCTGAGTCATGCATTTTCAGTGATAATCTTCATGATTCTGTTGTTACAAGTGTGCAGAATCACCGAAATCGCTGTTTTCGTGCTTTTTAATGCGAAAAACACGTTTTCTGGTGTTTTCAGCACTCCACAGTGCGTTTGATATGCGGAAACTACGATATCTTCGGTATCGTTGTTGTTTCCAGCTGAGATATGCACTTTCAGTGATAATCTTCACGATTCTGCTGTTACAAGTGTGCAGAATCACCGAAATCGCTGTTTTCGTGCTTTTTAATGCGAAAAACACGTTTTCTGGTGTTTTCAGCACTCCACAGTGCGTTTGATATGCGGAAACTACGATATCTTCGGTATCGTTGTTGTTTCCAGCTGAGATATGCATTTTCAGTGATAATCTTCATGATTCTGCTGTTACAAGTGTGCAGAATCACCGATATCGCTGTTTTCGCGCTATTCAATGCGAAAAACACGTTTTCTGGTGTTTTCAGCACTCCACAGTGCGTTTGATATGCGGAAACTACGATATCTTCGGTATCGTTGTTGTTTCCAGCTGAGATATGCACTTTCAGTGATAATCTTCACGATTCTGCTGTTACAAGTGTGCAGAATCACCGAAATCGCTGTTTTCGTGCTTTTGAATGCGAAAAACACGTTTTGTGGTGTTTTCAGCACTCCACAGTGCTTTTGATATGCAGAAACTACGATATCTTCGGTATCGTTGTTGTTTCCAGCTGAGATATGCACTTTCAGTGATAATCTTCACGATTCTGCTGTTACAAGTGTGCAGAATCACCGAAATCGCTGTTTTCGTGCTTTTTAATGCGAAAAACACGTTTTGTGGTGTTTTCAGCACTCCACAGTGCTTTTGATATGCAGAAACTACGATATCTTCGGTATCGTTGTTGTTTCCAGCTGAGTCATGCATTTTCAGTGATAATCTTCATGATTCTGTTGTTACAAGTGTGCAGAATCACCGAAATCGCTGTTTTCGTGCTTTTTAATGCGAAAAACACGTTTTCTGGTGTTTTCAGCACTCCACAGTGCGTTTGATATGCGGAAACTACGATATCTTCGGTATCGTTGTTGTTTCCAGCTGAGATATGCACTTTCAGTGATAATCTTCACGATTCTGCTGTTACAAGTGTGCAGAATCACCGAAATCGCTGTTTTCGTGCTTTTTAATGCGAAAAACACGTTTTCTGGTGTTTTCAGCACTCCACAGTGCGTTTGATATGCGGAAACTACGATATCTTCGGTATCGTTGTTGTTTCCAGCTGAGATATGCATTTTCAGTGATAATCTTCATGATTCTGCTGTTACAAGTGTGCAGAATCACCGAAATCGCTGTTTTCGCGCTATTCAATGCGAAAAACACGTTTTCTGGTGTTTTCAGCACTCCACAGTGCGTTTGATATGCGGAAACTACGATATCTTCGGTATCGTTGTTGTTTCCAGCTGAGATATGCACTTTCAGTGATAATCTTCACGATTCTGCTGTTACAAGTGTGCAGAATCACCGAAATCGCTGTTTTCGTGCTTTTGAATGCGAAAAACACGTTTTGTGGTGTTTTCAGCACTCCACAGTGCTTTTGATATGCGGAAACTGCCATATCTTCGGTATCGTTGTTGTTTCCAGCTGAGATATGCATTTTCAGTGATAATCTTCATGATTCTGCTGTTACAAGTGTGCAGAATCACCGAAATCGCTGTTTTCGTGTTTTTGAATGCGAAATACACGTTTTCTGGTGTTTTCAGGACTCCACAGTGCGTTTGATATGCGGAAACTGCGATATCTTCGGTATCGTTGTTGTTTCCA
This sequence comes from Anthophora plumipes, assembly GCA_951804975.1. Taxonomy (NCBI): domain Eukaryota; kingdom Metazoa; phylum Arthropoda; class Insecta; order Hymenoptera; family Apidae; genus Anthophora; species Anthophora plumipes. Next base: position 693,776 of record CATORF010000873.1, on the reverse strand, counting down.
GCTGAGATATGCACTTTCAGTGATCATCTTCACGATTCTGCTGTTACAAGTGTGCAGAATCACCGAAATCGCTGTTTTCGTGCTTTTGAATGCGAAAAACACGTTTTCTGGTGTTTTCAGCACTCCACAGTGCGTTTGATATGCGGAAACTACGATATCTTCGGTATCGTTGTTGTTTCCAGCTGAGATATGCATTTTCAGTGATAATCTTCATGATTCTGCTGTTACAAGTGTGCAGAATCACCGAAATCGCTGTTTTCGTGCTTTTGAATGCGAAAAACACGTTTTCTGGTGTTTTCAGCACTCCACAGTGCGTTTGATATGCGGAAACTGCCATACCTTCGGTATCGTTGTTGTTTCCAGCTGAGATATGCATTATCAGTGATAATCTTCATCATTCTGCTGTTACAAGTGTGCAGAATCACCGAAATCGCTGTTTTCGCGCTATTCAATGCGAAAAACACGTTTTCTGGTGTTTTCAGCACTCCACAGTGCGTTTGATATGCAGAAACTACGATATCTTCGGTATCGTTGTTGTTTCCAGCTGAGTCATGCATTTTCAGTGATAATCTTCATGATTCTGTTGTTACAAGTGTGCAGAATCACCGAAATCGCTGTTTTCGTGCTTTTTAATGCGAAAAACACGTTTTCTGGTGTTTTCAGCACTCCACAGTGCGTTTGATATGCGGAAACTACGATATCTTCGGTATCGTTGTTGTTTCCAGCTGAGATATGCACTTTCAGTGATAATCTTCACGATTCTGCTGTTACAAGTGTGCAGAATCACCGAAATCGCTGTTTTCGTGCTTTTTAATGCGAAAAACACGTTTTCTGGTGTTTTCAGCACTCCACAGTGCGTTTGATATGCGGAAACTACGATATCTTCGGTATCGTTGTTGTTTCCAGCTGAGATATGCATTTTCAGTGATAATCTTCATGATTCTGCTGTTATTAGTGTGCAGAATCACCGAAATCGCTGTTTTCGCGCTATTCAATGCGAAAAACACGTTTTCTGGTGTTTTCAGCACTCCACAGTGCGTTTGATATGCAGAAACTACGATATCTTCGGTATCGTTGTTGTTTCCAGCTGAGATATGCATTTTCAGTGATAATCTTCATGATTCTGCTGTTATTAGTGTGCAGAATCACCGAAATCGCTGTTTTCGTGCTTTTGAATGCGAAAAACACGTTTTCTGGTGTTTTCAACACTCCACAGTGCGTTTGATATGCGGAAACTGCGATATCTTCGGTATCGTTGTTGTTTCCAGCTGAGATATGCACTTTCAGTGATCATCTTCACGATTCTGCTGTTACAAGTGTGCAGAATCACCGAAATCGCTGTTTTCGTGCTTTTGAATGCGAAAAACACGTTTTCTGGTGTTTTCAGCACTCCACAGTGCGTTTGATATGCGGAAACTACGATATCTTCGGTATCGTTGTTGTTTCCAGCTGAGATATGCATTTTCAGTGATAATCTTCATGATTCTGCTGTTACAAGTGTGCAGAATCACCGAAATCGCTGTTTTCGTGCTTTTGAATGCGAAAAACACGTTTTCTGGTGTTTTCAGCACTCCACAGTGCGTTTGATATGCGGAAACTGCCATACCTTCGGTATCGTTGTTGTTTCCAGCTGAGATATGCATTATCAGTGATAATCTTCATCATTCTGCTGTTACAAGTGTGCAGAATCACCGAAATCGCTGTTTTCGCGCTATTCAATGCGAAAAACACGTTTTCTGGTGTTTTCAGCACTCCACAGTGCGTTTGATATGCAGAAACTACGATATCTTCGGTATCGTTGTTGTTTCCAGCTGAGTCATGCATTTTCAGTGATAATCTTCATGATTCTGTTGTTACAAGTGTGCAGAATCACCGAAATCGCTGTTTTCGTGCTTTTTAATGCGAAAAACACGTTTTCTGGTGTTTTCAGCACTCCACAGTGCGTTTGATATGCGGAAACTACGATATCTTCGGTATCGTTGTTGTTTCCAGCTGAGATATGCACTTTCAGTGATAATCTTCACGATTCTGCTGTTACAAGTGTGCAGAATCACCGAAATCGCTGTTTTCGTTCTTTTTAATGCGAAAAACACGTTTTCTGGTGTTTTCAGCACTCCACAGTGCGTTTGATATGCGGAAACTACGATATCTTCGGTATCGTTGTTGTTTCCAGCTGAGATATGCATTTTCAGTGATTATATTCATGATTCTGCTGTTACAAGTGTGCAGAATCACCGAAATCGCTGTTTTCGTGCTTTTGAATGCGAAAAACACGTTTTCTGGTGTTTTCAGCACTCCACAGTGCTTTTGATATGCGGAAACTGCCATATCTTCGGTATCGTTGTTGTTTCCAGCTGAGATATGCATTTTCAGTGATAATCTTCATGATTCTGCTGTTACAAGTGTGCAGAATCACCGAAATCGCTGTTTTCGTGTTTTTGAATGCGAAAAACACGTTTTCTGGTGTTTTCAGGACTCCACAGTGCGTTTGATATGCGGAAACTGCGATATCTTCGGTATCGTTGTTGTTTCCAGCTGAGATATGCACTTTCAGTGTTAATCTTCCTGATTCTGCTCTTACAAGTGTGCAGAATCACCGAAATCGCTGTTTTCGCGCTATTCAATGCGAAAAACACGTTTTCTGGTGTTTTCAGCACTCCACAGTGCGTTTGATATGCAGAAACTACGATATCTTCGGTATCGTTGTTGTTTCCAGCTGAGTCATGCATTTTCAGTGATAATCTTCATGATTCTGTTGTTACAAGTGTGCAGAATCACCGAAATCGCTGTTTTCGTGCTTTTTAATGCGAAAAACACGTTTTCTGGTGTTTTCAGCACTCCACAGTGCGTTTGATATGCGGAAACTACGATATCTTCGGTATCGTTGTTGTTTCCAGCTGAGATATGCACTTTCAGTGATAATCTTCACGATTCTGCTGTTACAAGTGTGCAGAATCACCGAAATCGCTGTTTTCGTGCTTTTTAATGCGAAAAACACGTTTCCTGGTGTTTTCAGCACTCCACAGTGCGTTTGATATGCGGAAACTACGATATCTTCGGTATCGTTGTTGTTTCCATCTGAGATATGCATTTTCAGTGATAATCTTCATGATTCTGCTGTTACAAGTGTGCAGAATCACCGAAATCGCTGTTTTCGCGCTATTCAATGCGAAAAACACGTTTTCTGGTGTTTTCAGCACTCCACAGTGCGTTTGATATGCGGAAACTACGATATCTTCGGTATCGTTGTTGTTTCCAGCTGAGATATGCACTTTCAGTGATAATCTTCACGATTCTGCTGTTACAAGTGTGCAGAATCACCGAAATCGCTGTTTTCGTGCTTTTTAATGCGAAAAACACATTTTCTGGTGTTTTCAGCACTCCACAGTGCGTTTGATATGCGGAAACTGCCATACCTTCGGTATCGTTGTTGTTTCCAGCTGAGATATGCATTATCAGTGATAATCTTCATCATTCTGCTGTTATTAGTGTGCAGAATCACCGAAATCGCTGTTTTCGCGCTATTCAATGCGAAAAACACGTTTTCTGGTGTTTTCAGCACTCCACAGTGCGTTTGATATGCAGAAACTACGATATCTTCGGTATCGTTGTTGTTTCCAGCTGAGATATGCATTTTCAGTGATTATATTCATGATTCTGCTGTTACAAGTGTGCAGAATCACCGAAATCGCTGTTTTCGTGCTTTTGAATGCGAAAAACACGTTTTCTGGTGTTTTCAACACTCCACAGTGCGTTTGATATGCGGAAACTACGATATCTTCGGTATCGTTGTTGTTTCCAGCTGAGATATGCATTTTCAGTGATTATATTCATGATTCTGCTGTTACAAGTGTGCAGAATCACCGAAATCGCTGTTTTCGCGCTATTCAATGCGAAAAACACGTTTTCTGGTGTTTTCAGCACTCCACAGTACGTTTGATATGCAGAAACTACGTTATCTTCGGTATCGTTGTTGTTTCCAGCTGAGACATGCATTTTCAGTGATAATCTTCATGATTCTGCTGTTACAAGTGTGCAGAATCACCGAAATCGCTGTTTTCGTGCTTTTTAATGCGAAAAACACGTTTTCTGGTGTTTTCAGCACTCCACAGTGCGTTTGATATGCGGAAACTACGATATCTTCGGTATCGTTGTTGTTTCCAGCTGAGATATGCATTTTCAGTGATAATCTTCATTATTCTGCTGTTACAAGTGTGCAGAATCACCGAAATCGCTGTTTTCGCGCTATTCAATGCGAAAAACACGTTTTCTGGTGTTTTCAGCACTCCACAGTGCGTTTGATATGCGGAAACTACGATATCTTCGGTATCGTTGTTGTTTCCAGCTGAGATATGCACTTTCAGTGATAATCTTCACGATTCTGCTGTTACAAGTGTGCAGAATCACCGAAATCGCTGTTTTCGTGCTTTTTAATGCGAAAAACACGTTTTCTGGTGTTTTCAGCACTCCACAGTGCTTTTGATATGCGGAAACTGCCATATCTTCGGTATCGTTGTTGTTTCCAGCTGAGATATGCATTTTCAGTGTTTATATTTATGATTCTGCTGTTACAAGTGTGCAGAATCACCGAAATCGCTGTTTTCGTGCTTTTGAATGCGAAAAACACGTTTTCTGGTGTTTTCAGGACTCCACAGTGCGTTTGATATGCGGAAACTGCCATATCTTCGGTATCGTTGTTGTTTCCAGCTGAGATATGCATTTTCAGTGATTATATTCATGATTCTGCTGTTACAAGTGTGCAGAATCACCGAAATCGCTGTTTTCGTGCTTTTGAATGCGAAAAACATGTTTTCTGGTGTTTTCAACACTCCACAGTGCGTTTGATATGCGGAAACTACGATATCTTCGGTATCGTTGTTGTTTCCAGCTGAGATATGCATTTTCAGTGATTATATTCATGATTCTGCTGTTACAAGTGTGCAGAATCACCGAAATCGCTGTTTTCGTGCTTTTGAATGCGAAAAACACGTTTTCTGGTGTTTTCAGCACTCCACAGTGCGTTTGATATGCGGAAACTGCCATACCTTCGGTATCGTTGTTGTTTCCAGCTGAGATATGCATTATCAGTGATAATCTTCATGATTCTGCTGTTACAAGTGTGCAGAATCACCGAAATAGCTGTTTTCGCGCTATTCAATGCGAAAAACACGTTATCTGGTGTTTTCAGCACTCCACAGTGCGTTTGATATGCAGAAACTACGTTATCTTCGGTATCGTTGTTGTTTCCAGCTGAGACATGCATTTTCAGTGATAATCTTCATGATTCTGCTGTTACAAGTGTGCAGAATCACCGAAATCGCTGTTTTCGTGCTTTTTAATGCGAAAAACACGTTTTCTGGTGTTTTCAGCACTCCACAGTGCGTTTGATATGCGGAAACTACGATATCTTCGGTATCGTTGTTGTTTCCAGCTGAGATATGCATTTTCAGTGATTATATTCATGATTCTGCTGTTACAAGTGTGCAGAATCACCGAAATCGCTGTTTTCGTGCTTTTGAATGCGAAAAACACGTTTTCTGGTGTTTTCAGCACTCCACAGTGCTTTTGATATGCGGAAACTGCCATATCTTCGGTATCGTTGTTGTTTCCAGCTGAGATATGCATTTTCAGTGATTATATTCATGATTCTGCTGTTACAAGTGTGCAGAATCACCGAAATCGCTGTTTTCGCGCTATTCAATGCGAAAAACACGTTTTCTGGTGTTTTCAGCACTCCACAGTGCGTTTGATATGCAGAAACTACGTTATCTTCGGTATCGTTGTTGTTTCCAGCTGAGACATGCATTTTCAGTGATAATCTTCATGATTCTGCTGTTACAAGTGTGCAGAATCACCGAAATCGCTGTTATCGTGCTTTTTAATGCGAAAAACACGTTTTCTGGTGTTTTCAGCACTCCACAGTGCGTTTGATATGCGGAAACTACGATATCTTCGGTATCGTTGTTGTTTCCAGCTGAGATATGCATTTTCAGTGATAATCTTCATGATTCTGCTGTTACAAGTGTGCAGAATCACCGAAATCGCTGTTTTCGCGCTATTCAATGCGAAAAACACGTTTTCTGGTGTTTTCAGCACTCCACAGTGCGTTTGATATGCGGAAACTACGATATCTTCGGTATCGTTGTTGTTTCCAGCTGAGATATGCATTTTCAGTGATTATCTTCATGATTCTGCTGTTACAAGTGTGCAGAATCACCGAAATCGCTGTTTTCGTGCTGTTGAATGCGAAAAACACGTTTTCTGGTGTTTTCAGCACTCCACAGTGCGTTTGATATGCGGAAACTGCGATATCTTCGGTATCGTTGTTGTTTCCAGCTGAGATATGCACTTTCAGTGTTAATCTTCCTGATTCTGCTCTTACAAGTGTGCAGAATCACCGAAATCGCTGTTTTCGCGCTATTCAATGCGAAAAACACGTATTCTGGTGTTTTCAGCACTCCACAGTGCGTTTGATATGCGGAAACTGCCATATCTTCGGTATCGTTGTTGTTTCCAGCTGAGATATGCATTTTCAGTGATTATATTCATGATTCTGCTGTTACAAGTGTGCAGAATCACCGAAATCGCTGTTTTCGTGCTTTTGAATGCGAAAAACACGTTTTCTGGTGTTTTCAACACTCCACAGTGCGTTTGATATGCGGAAACTACGATATCTTCGGTATCGTTGTTGTTTCCAGCTGAGATATGCATTTTCAGTGATTATATTCATGATTCTGCTGTTACAAGTGTGCAGAATCACCGAAATCGCTGTTTTCGTGCTTTTGAATGCGAAAAACACGTTTTCTGGTGTTTTCAGCACTCCACAGTGCTTTTGATATGCGGCAACTGCCATATCTTCGGTATCGTTGTTGTTTCCAGCTGAGATATGCATTTTCAGTGATAATCTTCATGATTCTGCTGTTACAAGTGTGCAGAATCACCGAAATCGCTGTTTTCGTGCTTTTGAATGCGAAAAACACGTTTTCTGGTGTTTTCAGCACTCCACAGTGCGTTTGATATGCGGAAACTGCCATACCTTCGGTATCGTTGTTGTTTCCAGCTGAGATATGCATTATCAGTGATAATCTTCATGATTCTGCTGTTACAAGTGTGCAGAATCACCGAAATCGCTGTTTTCGCGCTTTTTAATGCGAAAAACACGTTTTCTGGTGTTTTCAGCACTCCACAGTGCGTTTGATATGCGGACACTACGATATCTTCGGTATCGTTGTTGTTTCCAGCTGAGATATGCATTTGCAGTGATAATCTTCATGATTCTGCTGTTACAAGTGTTCAGAATCACCGAAATCGCTGTTTTCGCGCTATTCAATGCGAAAAACACGTTTTCTGGTGTTTTCAGCACTCCACAGTGCTTTTGATATGCGGAAACTGCCATATCTTCGGTATCGTTGTTGTTTCCAGCTGAGATATGCATTTTCAGTGATTATATTCATGATTCTGCTGTTACAAGTGTGCAGAATCACCGAAATCGCTGTTTTCGTGCTTTTGAATGCGAAAAACACGTTTTCTGGTGTTTTCAACACTCCACAGTGCGTTTGATATGCGGAAACTACGATATCTTCGGTATCGTTGTTGTTTCCAGCTGAGATATGCATTTTCAGTGATTATATTCATGATTCTGCTGTTACAAGTGTGCAGAATCACCGAAATCGCTGTTTTCGCGCTATTCAATGCGAAAAACACGTTTTCTGGTGTTTTCAGCACTCCACAGTACGTTTGATATGCAGAAACTACGTTATCTTCGGTATCGTTGTTGTTTCCAGCTGAGACATGCATTTTCAGTGATAATCTTCATGATTCTGCTGTTACAAGTGTGCAGAATCACCGAAATCGCTGTTTTCGTGCTTTTTAATGCGAAAAACACGTTTTCTGGTGTTTTCAGCACTCCACAGTGCGTTTGATATGCGGAAACTACGATATCTTCGGTATCGTTGTTGTTTCCAGCTGAGATATGCACTTTCAGTGATAATCTTCACGATTCTGCTGTTACAAGTGTGCAGAATCACCGAAATCGCTGTTTTCGTGCTTTTTAATGCGAAAAACACGTTTTCTGGTGTTTTCAGCACTCCACAGTGCGTTTGATATGCGGAAACTACGATATCTTCGGTATCGTTGTTGTTTCCAGCTGAGATATGCATTTTCAGTGATTATATTCATGATTCTGCTGTTACAAGTGTGCAGAATCACCGAAATCGCTGTTTTCGTGCTTTTGAATGCGAAAAACACGTTTTCTGGTGTTTTCAGCACTCCACAGTGCTTTTGATATGCGGAAACTGCCATATCTTCGGTATCGTTGTTGTTTCCAGCTGAGATATGCATTTTCAGTGATAATCTTCATGATTCTGCTGTTACAAGTGTGCAGAATCACCGAAATCGCTGTTTTCGTGTTTTTGAATGCGAAAAACACGTTTTCTGGTGTTTTCAGGACTCCACAGTGCGTTTGATATGCGGAAACTGCGATATCTTCGGTATCGTTGTTGTTTCCAGCTGAGACATGCATTTTCAGTGATAATCTTCATGATTCTGCTGTTACAAGTGTGCAGAATCACCGAAATCGCTGTTTTCGTGCTTTTTAATGCGAAAAACACGTTTTCTGGTGTTTTCAGCACTCCACAGTGCGTTTGATATGCGGAAACTGCCATACCTTCGGTATCGTTGCTGTTTCCAGCTGAGATATGCATTATCAGTGATAATCTTCATGATTCTGCTGTTACAAGTGTGCAGAATCACCGAAATCGCTGTTTTCGCGCTATTCAATGCGAAAAACACGTTTTCTGGTGTTTTCAGCACTCCACAGTGCGTTTGATATGCAGAAACTACGATATCTTCGGTATCGTTGTTGTTTCCAGCTGAGATATGCATTTTCAGTGATAATCTTCATGATTCTGCTGTTACAAGTGTGCAGAATCACCGAAATCGCTGTTTTCGTGCTTTTGAATGCGAAAAACACGTTTTCTGGTGTTTTCAACACTCCACAGTGCGTTTGATATGCGGAAACTGCGATATCTTCGGTATCGTTGTTGTTTCCAGCTGAGATATGCACTTTCAGTGATCATCTTCACGATTCTGCTGTTACAAGTGTGCAGAATCACCGAAATCGCTTTTTTCGTGCTTTTGAATGCGAAAAACACGTTTTCTGGTGTTTTCAGCACTCCACAGTGCGTTTGATATGCGGAAACTACGATATCTTCGGTATCGTTGTTGTTTCCAGCTGAGATATGCATTTTCAGTGATAATCTTCATGATTCTGCTGTTACAAGTGTGCAGAATCACCGAAATCGCTGTTTTCGTGCTTTTGAATGCGAAAAACACGTTTTCTGGTGTTTTCAGCACTCCACAGTGCGTTTGATATGCGGAAACTGCCATACCTTCGGTATCGTTGTTGTTTCCAGCTGAGATATGCATTATCAGTGATAATCTTCATGATTCTGCTGTTACAAGTGTGCAGAATCACCGAAATCGCTGTTTTCGCGCTTTTTAATGCGAAAAACACGTTTTCTGGTGTTTTCAGCACTCCACAGTGCGTTTGATATGCGGACACTACGATATCTTCGGTATCGTTGTTGTTTCCAGCTGAGATATGCATTTGCAGTGATAATCTTCATGATTCTGCTGTTACAAGTGTTCAGAATCACCGAAATCGCTGTTTTCGCGCTATTCAATGCGAAAAACACGTTTTCTGGTGTTTTCAGCACTCCACAGTGCGTTTGATATGCGGAAACTACGATATCTTCGGTATCGTATTTGTTTCCAGCTGAGATATGCACTTTCAGTGATAATCTTCACGATTCTGCTGTTACAAGTGTGCAGAATCACCGAAATCGCTGTTTTCGTGCTTTTTAATGCGAAAAACACGTTTTCTGGTGTTTTCAGCACTCCACAGTGCGTTTGATATGCGGAAACTACGATATCTTCGGTATCGTTGTTGTTTCCAGCTGAGATATGCATTTTCAGTGATTATATTCATGATTCTGCTGTTACAAGTGTGCAGAATCACCGAAATCGCTGTTTTCGTGCTTTTGAATGCGAAAAACACGTTTTCTGGTGTTTTCAGCACTCCACAGTGCTTTTGATATGCGGAAACTGCCATATCTTCGGTATCGTTGTTGTTTCCAGCTGAGATATGCATTTTCAGTGATAATCTTCATGATTCTGCTGTTACAAGTGTGCAGAATCACCGAAATCGCTGTTTTCGTGTTTTTGAATGCGAAAAACACGTTTTCTGGTGTTTTCAGGACTCCACAGTGCGTTTGATATGCGGAAACTGCGATATCTTCGGTATCGTTGTTGTTTCCAGCTGAGATATGAACTTTCAGTGTTAATCTTCCTGATTCTGCTCTTACAAGTGTGCAGAATCACCGAAATCGCTGTTTTCGCGCTATTCAATGCGAAAAACACGTATTCTGGTGTTTTCAGCACTCCACAGTGCGTTTGATATGCGGAAACTGCCATATCGTCGGTATCGTTGTTGTTTCCAGCTGAGATATGCATTTTCAGTGATTATATTCATGATTCTGCTGTTACAAGTGTGCAGAATCACCGAAATCGCTGTTTTCGTGCTTTTGAATGCGAAAAACACGTTTTCTGGTGTTTTCAGCACTCCACAGTGCGTTTGATATGCGGAAACTGCCATACCTTCGGTATCGTTGTTGTTTCCAGCTGAGATATGCATTATCAGTGATAATCTTCATGATTCTGCTGTTACAAGTGTGCAGAATCACCGAAATCGCTGTTTTCGCGCTATTCAATGCGAAAAACACGTTTTCTGGTGTTTTCAGCACTCCACAGTGCGTTTGATATGCAGAAACTACGTTATCTTCGGTATCGTTGTTGTTTCCAGCTGAGACATGCATTTTCAGTGATAATCTTCATGATTCTGCTGTTACAAGTGTGCAGAATCACCGAAATCGCTGTTTTCGTGCTGTTGAATGCGAAAAACACGTTTTCTGGTGTTTTCAGCACTCCACAGTGCGTTTGATATGCGGAAACTGCGATATCTTCGGTATCGTTGTTGTTTCCAGCTGAGATATGCACTTTCAGTGTTAATCTTCCTGATTCTGCTCTTACAAGTGTGCAGAATCACCGAAATCGCTGTTTTCGCGCTATTCAATGCGAACAACACGTATTCTGGTGTTTTCAGCACTCCACAGTGCGTTTGATATGCGGAAACTGCCATATCTTCGGTATCGTTGTTGTTTCCAGCTGAGATATGCATTTTCAGTGATTATATTCATGATTCTGCTGTTACAAGTGTGCAGAATCACCGAAATCGCTGTTTTCGTGCTTTTGAATGCGAAAAACACGTTTTCTGGTGTTTTCAACACTCCACAGTGCGTTTGATATGCGGAAACTACGATATCTTCGGTATCGTTGTTGTTTCCAGCTGAGATATGCATTTTCAGTGATTATATTCATGATTCTGCTGTTACAAGTGTGCAGAATCACCGAAATCGCTGTTTTCGCGCTATTCAATGCGAAAAACACGTTTTCTGGTGTTTTCAGCACTCCACAGTACGTTTGATATGCAGAAACTACGTTATCTTCGGTATCGTTGTTGTTTCCAGCTGAGACATGCATTTTCAGTGATAATCTTCATGATTCTGCTGTTACAAGTGTGCAGAATCACCGAAATCGCTGTTTTCGTGCTTTTTAATGCGAAAAACACGTTTTCTGGTGTTTTCAGCACTCCACAGTGCGTTTGATATGCGGAAACTACGATATCTTCGGTATCGTTGTTGTTTCCAGCTGAGATATGCATTTTCAGTGATAATCTTCATGATTCTGCTGTTACAAGTGTGCAGAATCACCGAAATCGCTGTTTTCGCGCTATTCAATGCGAAAAACACGTTTTCTGGTGTTTTCAGCACTCCACAGTGCGTTTGATATGCGGAAACTACGATATCTTCGGTATCGTTGTTGTTTCCAGCTGAGATATGCACTTTCAGTGATAATCTTCACGATTCTGCTGTTACAAGTGTGCAGAATCACCGAAATCGCTGTTTTCGTGCTTTTTAATGCGAAAAACACGTTTTCTGGTGTTTTCAGCACTCCACAGTGCTTTTGATATGCGGAAACTGCCATATCTTCGGTATCGTTGTTGTTTCCAGCTGAGATATGCATTTTCAGTGTTTATATTTATGATTCTGCTGTTACAAGTGTGCAGAATCACCGAAATCGCTGTTTTCGTGCTTTTGAATGCGAAAAACACGTTTTCTGGTGTTTTCAGGACTCCACAGTGCGTTTGATATGCGGAAACTGCCATATCTTCGGTATCGTTGTTGTTTCCAGCTGAGATATGCATTTTCAGTGATTATATTCATGATTCTGCTGTTACAAGTGTGCAGAATCACCGATATCGCTGTTTTCGTGCTTTTGAATGCGAAAAACACGTTTTCTGGTGTTTTCAACACTCCACAGTGCGTTTGATATGCGGAAACTGCCATACCTTCGGTATCGTTGTTGTTTCCAGCTGAGATATGCATTATCAGTGATAATCTTCATGATTCTGCTGTTACAAGTGTGCAGAATCACCGAAATAGCTGTTTTCGCGCTATTCAATGCGAAAAACACGTTTTCTGGTGTTTTCAGCACTCCACAGTGCGTTTGATATGCAGAAACTACGTTATCTTCGGTATCGTTGTTGTTTCCAGCTGAGACATGCATTTTCAGTGATAATCTTCATGATTCTGCTGTTACAAGTGTGCAGAATCACCGAAATCGCTGTTTTCGTGCTTTTTAATGCGAAAAACACGTTTTCTGGTGTTTTCAGCACTCCACAGTGCGTTTGATATGCGGAAACTACGATATCTTCGGTATCGTTGTTGTTTCCAGCTGAGATATGCATTTTCAGTGATTATATTCATGATTCTGCTGTTACAAGTGTGCAGAATCACCGAAATCGCTGTTTTCGTGCTTTTGAATGCGAAAAACACGTTTTCTGGTGTTTTCAGCACTCCACAGTGCTTTTGATATGCGGAAACTGCCATATCTTCGGTATCGTTGTTGTTTCCAGCTGAGATATGCATTTTCAGTGATTATATTCATGATTCTGCTGTTACAAGTGTGCAGAATCACCGAAATCGCTGTTTTCGCGCTATTCAATGCGAAAAACACGTTTTCTGGTGTTTTCAGCACTCCACAGTGCGTTTGATATGCAGAAACTACGTTATCTTCGGTATCGTTGTTGTTTCCAGCTAAGACATGCATTTTCAGTGATAATCTTCATGATTCTGCTGTTACAAGTGTGCAGAATCACCGAAATCGCTGTTATCGTGCTTTTTAATGCGAAAAACACGTTTTCTGGTGTTTTCAGCACTCCACAGTGCGTTTGATATGCGGAAACTACGATATCTTCGGTATCGTTGTTGTTTCCAGCTGAGATATGCATTTTCAGTGATAATCTTCATGATTCTGCTGTTACAAGTGTGCAGAATCACCGAAATCGCTGTTTTCGCGCTATTCAATGCGAAAAACACGTTTTCTGGTGTTTTCAGCACTCCACAGTGCGTTTGATATGCGGAAACTACGATATCTTCGGTATCGTTGTTGTTTCCAGCTGAGATATGCATTTTCAGTGATTATCTTCATGATTCTGCTGTTACAAGTGTGCAGAATCACCGAAATCGCTGTTTTCGTGCTGTTGAATGCGAAAAACACGTTTTCTGGTGTTTTCAGCACTCCACAGTGCGTTTGATATGCGGAAACTGCGATATCTTCGGTATCGTTGTTGTTTCCAGCTGAGATATGCACTTTCAGTGTTAATCTTCCTGATTCTGCTCTTACAAGTGTGCAGAATCACCGAAATCGCTGTTTTCGCGCTATTCAATGCGAAAAACACGTATTCTGGTGTTTTCAGCACTCCACAGTGCGTTTGATATGCGGAAACTGCCATATCTTCGGTATCGTTGTTGTTTCCAGCTGAGATATGCATTTTCAGTGATTATATTCATGATTCTGCTGTTACAAGTGTGCAGAATCACCGAAATCGCTGTTTTCGTGCTTTTGAATGCGAAAAACACGTTTTCTGGTGTTTTCAACACTCCACAGTGCGTTTGATATGCGGAAACTACGATATCTTCGGTATCGTTGTTGTTTCCAGCTGAGATATGCATTTTCAGTGATTATATTCATGATTCTGCTGTTACAAGTGTGCAGAATCACCGAAATCGCTGTTTTCGTGCTTTTGAATGCGAAAAACACGTTTTCTGGTGTTTTCAGCACTCCACAGTGCTTTTGATATGCGGCAACTGCCATATCTTCGGTATCGTTGTTGTTTCCAGCTGAGATATGCATTTTCAGTGATAATCTTCATGATTCTGCTGTTACAAGTGTGCAGAATCACCGAAATCGCTGTTTTCGTGCTTTTGAATGCGAAAAACACGTTTTCTGGTGTTTTCAGCACTCCACAGTGCGTTTGATATGCGGAAACTGCCATACCTTCGGTATCGTTGTTGTTTCCAGCTGAGATATGCATTATCAGTGATAATCTTCATGATTCTGCTGTTACAAGTGTGCAGAATCACCGAAATCGCTGTTTTCGCGCTTTTTAATGCGAAAAACACGTTTTCTGGTGTTTTCAGCACTCCACAGTGCGTTTGATATGCGGACACTACGATATCTTCGGTATCGTTGTTGTTTCCAGCTGAGATATGCATTTGCAGTGATAATCTTCATGATTCTGCTGTTACAAGTGTTCAGAATCACCGAAATCGCTGTTTTCGCGCTATTCAATGCGAAAAACACGTTTTCTGGTGTTTTCAGCACTCCACAGTGCTTTTGATATGCGGAAACTGCCATATCTTCGGTATCGTTGTTGTTTCCAGCTGAGATATGCATTTTCAGTGATTATATTCATGATTCTGCTGTTACAAGTGTGCAGAATCACCGAAATCGCTGTTTTCGTGCTTTTGAATGCGAAAAACACGTTTTCTGGTGTTTTCAACACTCCACAGTGCGTTTGATATGCGGAAACTACGATATCTTCGGTATCGTTGTTGTTTCCAGCTGAGATATGCATTTTCAGTGATTATATTCATGATTCTGCTGTTACAAGTGTGCAGAATCACCGAAATCGCTGTTTTCGCGCTATTCAATGCGAAAAACACGTTTTCTGGTGTTTTCAGCACTCCACAGTACGTTTGATATGCAGAAACTACGTTATCTTCGGTATCGTTGTTGTTTCCAGCTGAGACATGCATTTTCAGTGATAATCTTCATGATTCTGCTGTTACAAGTGTGCAGAATCACCGAAATCGCTGTTTTCGTGCTTTTTAATGCGAAAAACACGTTTTCTGGTGTTTTCAGCACTCCACAGTGCGTTTGATATGCGGAAACTACGATATCTTCGGTATCGTTGTTGTTTCCAGCTGAGATATGCACTTTCAGTGATAATCTTCACGATTCTGCTGTTACAAGTGTGCAGAATCACCGAAATCGCTGTTTTCGTGCTTTTTAATGCGAAAAACACGTTTTCTGGTGTTTTCAGCACTCCACAGTGCGTTTGATATGCGGAAACTACGATATCTTCGGTATCGTTGTTGTTTCCAGCTGAGATATGCATTTTCAGTGATAATCTTCATGATTCTGCTGTTACAAGTGTGCAGAATCACCGAAATCGCTGTTTTCGTGTTTTTGAATGCGAAAAACACGTTTTCTGGTGTTTTCAGGACTCCACAGTGCGTTTGATATGCGGAAACTGCGATATCTTCGGTATCGTTGTTGTTTCCAGCTGAGATATGCATTTTCAGTGATAATCTTCATGATTCTGCTGTTACAAGTGTGCAGAATCACCGAAATCGCTGTTTTCGTGTTTTTGAATGCGAAAAACACGTTTTCTGGTGTTTTCAGGACTCCACAGTGCGTTTGATATGCGGAAACTGCGATATCTTCGGTATCGTTGTTGTTTCCAGCTGAGACATGCATTTTCAGTGATAATCTTCATGATTCTGCAGTTACAAGTGTGCAGAATCACCGAAATCGCTGTTTTCGTGCTTTTTAATGCGAAAAACACGTTTTCTGGTGTTTTCAGCACTCCACAGTGCGTTTGATATGCGGAAACTACGATATCTTCGGTATCGTTGTTGTTTCCAGCTGAGATATGCATTTTCAGTGATTATATTCATGATTCTGCTGTTACAAGTGTGCAGAATCACCGAAATCGCTGTTTTCGTGCTTTTGAATGCGAAAAACACGTTTTCTGGTGTTTTCAGCACTCCACAGTGCTTTTGATATGCGGAAACTGCCATATCTTCGGTATCGTTGTTGTTTCCAGCTGAGATATGCATTTTCAGTGATTATATTCATGATTCTGCTGTTACAAGTGTGCAGAATCACCGAAATCGCTGTTTTCGTGCTTTTGAATGCGAAAAACACGTTTTCTGGTGTTTTCAACATTCCACAGTGCGTTTGATATGCGGAAACTACGATATCTTCGGTATCGTTGTTGTTTCCAGCTGAGATATGCATTTTCAGTGATTATATTCATGATTCTGCTGTTACAAGTCTGCAGAATCACCGAAATCGCTGTTTTCGTGCTTTTGAATGCGAAAAACACGTTTTCTGGTGTTTTCAGCACTCCACAGTGCGTTTGATATGCGGAAACTGCCATACCTTCGGTATCGTTGTTGTTTCCAGCTGAGACATGCATTTTCAGTGATAATCTTCATGATTCTGCTGTTACAAGTGTGCAGAATCACCGAAATCGCTGTTTTCGTGCTTTTTAATGCGAAAAACACGTTTTCTGGTGATTTCAGCACTCCACAGTGCGTTTGATATGCGGAAACTACGATATCTTCGGTATCGTTGTTGTTTCCAGCTGAGATATGCATTTTCAGTGATAATCTTCATGATTCTGCTGTTACAAGTGTGCAGAATCACCGAAATCGCTGTTTTCGCGCTATTCAATGCGAAAAACACGTTTTCTGGTGTTTTCAGCACTCCACAGTGCGTTTGATATGCGGAAACTGCGATATCTTCGGTATCGTTGTTGTTTCCAGCTGAGATATGCACTTTCAGTGTTAATCTTCCTGATTCTGCTCTTACAAGTGTGCAGAATCACCGAAATCGCTGTTTTCGCGCTATTCAATGCGAAAAACACGTATTCTGGTGTTTTCAGCACTCCACAGTGCGTTTGTTATGCGGAAACTGCCATATCTTCGGTATCGTTGTTGTTTCCAGCTGAGATATGCATTTTCAGTGATTATATTCATGATTCTGCTGTTACAAGTGTGCAGAATCACCGAAATCGCTGTTTTCGTGCTTTTGAATGCGAAAAACACGTTTTCTGGTGTTTTCAACACTCCACAGTGCGTTTGATATGCGGAAACTACGATATCTTCGGTATCGTTGTTGTTTCCAGCTGAGATATGCATTTTCAGTGATTATATTCATGATTCTGCTGTTACAAGTGTGCAGAATCACCGAAATCGCTGTTTTCGCGCTATTCAATGCGAAAAACACGTTTTCTGGTGTTTTCAGCACTCCACAGTACGTTTGATATGCAGAAACTACGTTATCTTCGGTATCGTTGTTGTTTCCAGCTGAGACATGCATTTTCAGTGATAATCTTCATGATTCTGCTGTTACAAGTGTGCAGAATCACCGAAATCGCTGTTTTCGTGCTTTTTAATGCGAAAAACACGTTTTCTGGTGTTTTCAGCACTCCACAGTGCGTTTGATATGCGGAAACTACGATATCTTCGGTATCGTTGTTGTTTCCAGCTGAGATATGCATTTTCAGTGATAATCTTCATGATTCTGCTGTTACAAGTGTGCAGAATCACCGAAATCGCTGTTTTCGCGCTATTCAATGCGAAAAACACGTTTTCTGGTGTTTTCAGCACTCCACAGTGCGTTTGATATGCGGAAACTACGATATCTTCGGTATCGTTGTTGTTTCCAGCTGAGATATGCACTTTCAGTGATAATCTTCACGATTCTGCTGTTACAAGTGTGCGGAATCACCGAAATCGCTGTTTTCGTGCTTTTTAATGCGAAAAACACGTTTTCTGGTGTTTTCAGCACTCCACAGTGCGTTTGATATGCGGAAACTACGATATCTTCGGTATCGTTGTTGTTTCCAGCTGAGATATGCATTTTCAGTGATTATATTCATGATTCTGCTGTTACAAGTGTGCAGAATAACCGAAATCGCTGTTTTCGTGCTTTTGAATGCGAAAAACACGTTTTCTGGTGTTTTCAGCACTCCACAGTGCTTTTGATATGCGGAAACTGCCATATCTTCGGTATCGTTTTTGTTTCCAGCTGAGATATGCATTTTCAGTGATTATATTCATGATTCTGCTGTTACAAGTGTGCAGAATCACCGAAATCGCTGTTTTCGTGCTTTTGAATGCGAAAAACACGTTTTCTGGTGTTTTCAGGACTCCACAGTGCGTTTGATATGCGGAAACTGCCATACCTTCGGTATCGTTGTTGTTTCCAGCTGAGATATGCACTTTCAGTGTTAATCTTCCTGATTCTGCTCTTACAAGTGTGCAGAATCACCGAAATCGCTGTTTTCGCGCTATTCAATGCGAAAAACACGTATTCTGGTGTTTTCAGCACTCCACAGTGCGTTTGATTTGCGGAAACTGCCATATCTTCGGTATCGTTGTTGTTTCCAGCTGAGATATGCATTTTCAGTGATTATATTCATGATTCTGCTGTTACAAGTGTGCAGAATCACCGAAATCGCTGTTTTCGTGCTTTTGAATGCGAAAAACACGTTTTCTGGTGTTTTCAACACTCCACAGTGCGTTTGATATGCGGAAACTACGATATCTTCGGTATCGTTGTTGTTTCCAGCTGAGATATGCATTTTCAGTGATTATATTCATGATTCTGCTGTTACAAGTGTGCAGAATCACCGAAATCGCTGTTTTCGTGCTTTTGAATGCGAAAAACACGTTTTCTGGTGTTTTCAGCACTCCACAGTGCGTTTGATATGCGGAAACTGCCATACCTTCGGTATCGTTGTTGTTTCCAGCTGAGATATGCATTATCAGTGATAATCTTCATGATTCTGCTGTTACAAGTGTGCAGAATCACCGAAATAGCTGTTTTCGCGCTATTCAATGCGAAAAACACGTTTTCTGGTGTTTTCAGCACTCCACAGTGCGTTTGATATGCAGAAACTACGTTATCTTCGGTATCGTTGTTGTTTCCAGCTGAGACATGCATTTTCAGTGATAATCTTCATGATTCTGCTGTTACAAGTGTGCAGAATCACCGAAATCGCTGTTTTCGTGCTTTTTAATGCGAAAAACACGTTTTCTGGTGTTTTCAGCACTCCACAGTGCGTTTGATATGCGGAAACTACGATATCTTCGGTATCGTTGTTGCTTCCAGCTGAGATATGCATTTTCAGTGATAATCTTCATGATTCTGCTGTTACAAGTGTGCAGAATCACCGAAATCGCTGTTTTCGCGCTATTCAATGCGAAAAACACGTTTTCTGGTGTTTTCAGCACTCCACAGTGCGTTTGATATGCGGAAACTACGATATCTTCGGTATCGTTGTTGTTTCCAGCTGAGATATGCATTTTCAGTGATTATATTCATGATTCTGCTGTTACAAGTGTGCAGAATCACCGAAATCGCTGTTTTCGTGCTTTTGAATGCGAAAAACACGTTTTCTGGTGTTTTCAGCACTCCACAGTGCTTTTGATATGCGGAAACTGCCATATCTTCGGTATCGTTGTTGTTTCCAGCTGAGATATGCATTTTCAGTGATTATATTCATGATTCTGCTGTTACAAGTGTGCAGAATCACCGAAATCGCTGTTTTCGTGCTTTTGAATGCGAAAAACACGTTTTCTGGTGTTTTCAACATTCCACAGTGCGTTTGATATGCGGAAACTACGATATCTTCGGTATCGTTGTTGTTTCCAGCTGAGATATGCATTTTCAGTGATTATATTCATGATTCTGCTGTTACAAGTGTGCAGAATCACCGAAATCGCTGTTTTCGTGCTTTTGAATGCGAAAAACACGTTTTCTGGTGTTTTCAGCACTCCACAGTGCGTTTGATATGCGGAAACTGCCATACCTTCGGTATCGTTGTTGTTTCCAGCTGAGACATGCATTTTCAGTGATAATCTTCATGATTCTGCTGTTACAAGTGTGCAGAATCACCGAAATCGCTGTTTTCGTGCTTTTTAATGCGA
Organism: Anthophora plumipes; assembly: GCA_951804975.1. Classification (NCBI taxonomy): domain Eukaryota; kingdom Metazoa; phylum Arthropoda; class Insecta; order Hymenoptera; family Apidae; genus Anthophora; species Anthophora plumipes. The sequence goes on along the minus strand of CATORF010000873.1, from coordinate 673,590 downwards.
AAAACACGTTTTCTGGTGATTTCAGCACTCCACAGTGCGTTTGATATGCGGAAACTACGATATCTTCGGTATCGTTGTTGTTTCCAGCTGAGATATGCATTTTCAGTGATAATCTTCATGATTCTGCTGTTACAAGTGTGCAGAATCACCGAAATCGCTGTTTTCGCGCTATTCAATGCGAAAAACACGTTTTCTGGTGTTTTCAGCACTCCACAGTGCGTTTGATATGCGGAAACTGCGATATCTTCGGTATCGTTGTTGTTTCCAGCTGAGATATGCACTTTCAGTGTTAATCTTCCTGATTCTGCTCTTACAAGTGTGCAGAATCACCGAAATCGCTGTTTTCGCGCTATTCAATGCGAAAAACACGTATTCTGGTGTTTTCAGCACTCCACAGTGCATTTGATATGCGGAAACTGCCATATCTTCGGTATCGTTGTTGTTTCCAGCTGAGATATGCATTTTCAGTGATTATATTCATGATTCTGCTGTTACAAGTGTGCAGAATCACCGAAATCGCTGTTTTCGTGCTTTTGAATGCGAAAAACACGTTTTCTGGTGTTTTCAACACTCCACAGTGCGTTTGATATGCGGAAACTACGATATCTTCGGTATCGTTGTTGTTTCCAGCTGAGATATGCATTTTCAGTGATTATATTCATGATTCTGCTGTTACAAGTGTGCAGAATCACCGAAATCGCTGTTTTCGCGCTATTCAATGCGAAAAACACGTTTTCTGGTGTTTTCAGCACTCCACAGTACGTTTGATATGCAGAAACTACGTTATCTTCGGTATCGTTGTTGTTTCCAGCTGAGACATGCATTTTCAGTGATAATCTTCATGATTCTGCTGTTACAAGTGTGCAGAATCACCGAAATCGCTGTTTTCGTGCTTTTTAATGCGAAAAACACGTTTTCTGGTGTTTTCAGCACTCCACAGTGCGTTTGATATGCGGAAACTACGATATCTTCGGTATCGTTGTTGTTTCCAGCTGAGATATGCATTTTCAGTGATAATCTTCATGATTCTGCTGTTACAAGTGTGCAGAATCACCGAAATCGCTGTTTTCGCGCTATTCAATGCGAAAAACACGTTTTCTGGTGTTTTCAGCACTCCACAGTGCGTTTGATATGCGGAAACTACGATATCTTCGGTATCGTTGTTGTTTCCAGCTGAGATATGCACTTTCAGTGATAATCTTCACGATTCTGCTGTTACAAGTGTGCAGAATCACCGAAATCGCTGTTTTCGTGCTTTTTAATGCGAAAAACACGTTTTCTGGTGTTTTCAGCACTCCACAGTGCGATTGATATGCGGAAACTACGATATCTTCGGTATCGTTGTTGTTTCCAGCTGAGATATGCATTTTCAGTGATTATATTCATGATTCTGCTGTTACAAGTGTGCAGAATAACCGAAATCGCTGTTTTCGTGCTTTTGAATGCGAAAAACACGTTTTCTGGTGTTTTCAGCACTCCACAGTGCTTTTGATATGCGGAAACTGCCATATCTTCGGTATCGTTGTTGTTTCCAGCTGAGATATGCATTTTCAGTGATTATATTCATGATTCTGCTGTTACAAGTGTGCAGAATCACCGAAATCGCTGTTTTCGTGCTTTTGAATGCGAAAAACACGTTTTCTGGTGTTTTCAGGACTCCACAGTGCGTTTGATATGCGGAAACTGCCATACCTTCGGTATCGTTGTTGTTTCCAGCTGAGATATGCACTTTCAGTGTTAATCTTCCTGATTCTGCTCTTACAAGTGTGCAGAATCACCGAAATCGCTGTTTTCGCGCTATTCAATGCGAAAAACACGTTTTCTGGTGTTTTCAACATTCCACAGTGCGTTTGATATGCGGAAACTACGATATCTTCGGTATCGTTGTTGTTTCCAGCTGAGATATGCATTTTCAGTGATTATACTCATGATTCTGCTGTTACAAGTGTGCAGAATCACCGAAATCGCTGTTTTCGTGCTTTTGAATGCGAAAAACACGTTTTCTGGTGTTTTCAGCACTCCACAGTGCGTTTGATATGCGGAAACTGCCATACCTTCGGTATCGTTGTTGTTTCCAGCTGAGACATGCATTTTCAGTGATAATCTTCATGATTCTGCTGTTACAAGTGTGCAGAATCACCGAAATCGCTGTTTTCGTGCTTTTTAATGCGAAAAACACGTTTTCTGGTGATTTCAGCACTCCACAGTGCGTTTGATATGCGGAAACTACGATATCTTCGGTATCGTTGTTGTTTCCAGCTGAGATATGCATTTTCAGTGATAATCTTCATGATTCTGCTGTTACAAGTGTGCAGAATCACCGAAATCGCTGTTTTCGCGCTATTCAATGCGAAAAACACGTTTTCTGGTGTTTTCAGCACTCCACAGTGCGTTTGATATGCGGAAACTGCGATATCTTCGGTATCGTTGTTGTTTCCAGCTGAGATATGCACTTTCAGTGTTAATCTTCCTGATTCTGCTCTTACAAGTGTGCAGAATCACCGAAATCGCTGTTTTCGCGCTATTCAATGCGAAAAACACGTATTCTGGTGTTTTCAGCACTCCACAGTGCGTTTGATATGCGGAAACTGCCATATCTTCGGTATCGTTGTTGTTTCCAGCTGAGATATGCATTTTCAGTGATTATATTCATGATTCTGCTGTTACAAGTGTGCAGAATCACCGAAATCGCTGTTTTCGTGCTTTTGAATGCGAAAAACACGTTTTCTGGTGTTTTCAACACTCCACAGTGCGTTTGATATGCGGAAACTACGATATCTTCGGTATCGTTGTTGTTTCCAGCTGAGATATGCATTTTCAGTGATTATATTCATGATTCTGCTGTTACAAGTGTGCAGAATCACCGAAATCGCTGTTTTCGCGCTATTCAATTCGAAAAACACGTTTTCTGGTGTTTTCAGCACTCCACAGTACGTTTGATATGCAGAAACTACGTTATCTTCGGTATCGTTGTTGTTTCCAGCTGAGACATGCATTTTCAGTGATAATCTTCATGATTCTGCTGTTACAAGTGTGCAGAATCACCGAAATCGCTGTTTTCGTGCTTTTTAATGCGAAAAACACGTTTTCTGGTGTTTTCAGCACTCCACAGTGCGTTTGATATGCGGAAACTACGATATCTTCGGTATCGTTGTTGTTTCCAGCTGAGATATGCATTTTCAGTGATAATCTTCATGATTCTGCTGTTACAAGTGTGCAGAATCACCGAAATCGCTGTTTTCGCGCTATTCAATGCGAAAAACACGTTTTCTGGTGTTTTCAGCACTCCACAGTGCGTTTGATATGCGGAAACTACGATATCTTCGGTATCGTTGTTGTTTCCAGCTGAGATATGCACTTTCAGTGATAATCTTCACGATTCTGCTGTTACAATTGTGCAGAATCACCGAAATCGCTGTTTTCGTGCTTTTTAATGCGAAAAACACGGTTTCTGGTGTTTTCAGCACTCCACAGTGCGTTTGATATGCGGAAACTACGATATCTTCGGTATCGTTGTTGTTTCCAGCTGAGATATGCATTTTCAGTGATTATATTCATGATTCTGCTGTTACAAGTGTGCAGAATAACCGAAATCGCTGTTTTCGTGCTTTTGAATGCGAAAAACACGTTTTCTGGTGTTTTCAGCACTCCACAGTGCTTTTGATATGCGGAAACTGCCATATCTTCGGTATCGTTGTTGTTTCCAGCTGAGATATGCATTTTCAGTGATTATATTCATGATTCTGCTGTTACAAGTGTGCAGAATCACCGAAATCGCTGTTTTCGTGCTTTTGAATGCGAAAAACACGTTTTCTGGTGTTTTCAGGACTCCACAGTGCGTTTGATATGCGGAAACTGCCATACCTTCGGTATCGTTGTTGTTTCCAGCTGAGATATGCACTTTCAGTGTTAATCTTCCTGATTCTGCTCTTACAAGTGTGCAGAATCACCGAAATCGCTGTTTTCGCGCTATTCAATGCGAAAAACACGTATTCTGGTGTTTTCAGCACTCCACAGTGCGTTTGATTTGCGGAAACTGCCATATCTTCGGTATCGTTGTTGTTTCCAGCTGAGATATGCATTTTCAGTGATTATATTCATGATTCTGCTGTTACAAGTGTGCAGAATCACCGAAATCGCTGTTTTCGTGCTTTTGAATGCGAAAAACACGTTTTCTGGTGTTTTCAACACTCCACAGTGCGTTTGATATGCGGAAACTGCCATACCTTCGGTATCGTTGTTGTTTCCAGCTGAGATATGCATTATCAGTGATAATCTTCATGATTCTGCTGTTACAAGTGTGCAGAATCACCGAAATAGCTGTTTTCGCGCTATTCAATGCGAAAAACACGTTTTCTGGTGTTTTCAGCACTCCACAGTGCGTTTGATATGCAGAAACTACGTTATCTTCGGTATCGTTGTTGTTTCCAGCTGAGACATGCATTTTCAGTGATAATCTTCATGATTCTGCTGTTACAACTGTGCAGAATCACCGAAATCGCTGTTTTCGTGCTTTTTAATGCGAAAAACACGTTTTCTGGTGTTTTCAGCACTCCACAGTGCGTTTGATATGCGGAAACTACGATATCTTCGGTATCGTTGTTGCTTCCAGCTGAGATATGCATTTTCAGTGATAATCTTCATGATTCTGCTGTTACAAGTGTGCAGAATCACCGAAATCGCTGTTTTCGCGCTATTCAATGCGAAAAACACGTTTTCTGGTGTTTTCAGCACTCCACAGTGCGTTTGATATGCGGAAACTACGATATCTTCGGTATCGTTGTTGTTTCCAGCTGAGATATGCATTTTCAGTGATTATCTTCATGATTCTGCTGTTACAAGTGTGCAGAATCACCGAAATCGCTGTTTTCGTGCTTTTGAATGCGAAAAACACGTTTTCTGGTGTTTTCAACACTCCACAGTGCGTTTGATATGCGGAAACTGCGATATCTTCGGTATCGCTGTTGTTTCCAGCTGAGATATGCACTTTCAGTGATAATCTTCACGATTCTGCTGTTACAAGTGTGCAGAATCACCGAAATCGCTGTTTTCGTGCTTTTGAATGCGAAAAACACGTTTTCTGGTGTTTTCAGCACTCCACAGTGCGTTTGATATGCGAAAACTACGATATCATCGGTATCGTTGTTGTTTCCAGCTGAGATATGCATTTTCAGTGATAATCTTCATGATTCTGCTGTTACAAGTGTGCAGAATCACCGAAATCGCTGTTTTCGCGCTATTCAATGCGAAAAACACGTTTTCTGGTGTTTTCAGCACTCCACAGTGCGTTTGATATGCGGAAACTGCGATATCTTCGGTATCGTTGTTGTTTCCAGCTGAGATATGCATTTTCAGTGATTATCTTCATGATTCTGCTGTTACAAGTGTGCAGAATCACCGAAATCGCTGTTTTCGTGCTGTTGAATGCGAAAAACACGTTTTCTGGTGTTTTCAGGACTCCACAGTGCGTTTGATATGCGGAAACTGCGATATCTTCGGTATCGTTGTTGTTTCCAGCTGAGATATGCACTTTCAGTGTTAATCTTCCTGATTCTGCTCTTACAAGTGTGCAGAATCACCGAAATCGCTGTTTTCGCGCTATTCAATGCGAAAAACACGTATTCTGGTGTTTTCAGCACTCCACAGTGCGTTTGATATGCGGAAACTGCCATATCTTCGGTATCGTTGTTGTTTCCAGCTGAGATATGCATTTTCAGTGATTATATTCATGATTCTGCTGTTACAAGTGTGCAGAATCACCGAAATCGCTGTTTTCGTGCTTTTGAATGCGAAAAACACGTTTTCTGGTGTTTTCAACACTCCACAGTGCGTTTGATATGCGGAAACTACGATATCTTCGGTATCGTTGTTGTTTCCAGCTGAGATATGCATTTTCAGTGATTATATTCATGATTCTGCTGTTACAAGTGTGCAGAATCACCGAAATCGCTGTTTTCGCGCTATTCAATGCGAAAAACACGTTTTCTGGTGTTTTCAGCACTCCACAGTACGTTTGATATGCAGAAACTACGTTATCTTCGGTATCGTTGTTGTTTCCAGCTGAGACATGCATTTTCAGTGATAATCTTCATGATTCTGCTGTTACAAGTGTGCAGAATCACCGAAATCGCTGTTTTCGTGCTTTTTAATGCGAAAAACACGTTTTCTGGTGTTTTCAGCACTCCACAGTGCGTTTGATATGCGGAAACTACGATATCTTCGGTATCGTTGTTGTTTCCAGCTGAGATATGCATTTTCAGTGATAATCTTCATGATTCTGCTGTTACAAGTGTGCAGAATCACCGAAATCGCTGTTTTCGCGCTATTCAATGCGAAAAACACGTTTTCTGGTGTTTTCAGCACTCCACAGTGCGTTTGATATGCGGAAACTACGATATCTTCGGTATCGTTGTTGTTTCCAGCTGAGATATGCACTTTCAGTGATAATCTTCACGATTCTGCTGTTACAAGTGTGCAGAATCACCGAAATCGCTGTTTTCGTGCTTTTTAATGCGAAAAACACGTTTTCTGGTGTTTTCAGCACTCCACAGTGCGTTTGATATGCGGAAACTACGATATCTTCGGTATCGTTGTTGTTTCCAGCTGAGATATGCATTTTCAGTGATTATATTCATGATTCTGCTGTTACAAGTGTGCAGAATAACCGAAATCGCTGTTTTCGTGCTTTTGAATGCGAAAAACACGTTTTCTGGTGTTTTCAGCACTCCACAGTGCTTTTGATATGCGGAAACTGCCATATCTTCGGTATCGTTGTTGTTTCCAGCTGAGATATGCATTTTCAGTGATTATATTCATGATTCTGCTGTTACAAGTGTGCAGAATCACCGAAATCGCTGTTTTCGTGCTTTTGAATGCGAAAAACACGTTTTCTGGTGTTTTCAGGACTCCACAGTGCGTTTGATATGCGGAAACTGCCATACCTTCGGTATCGTTGTTGTTTCCAGCTGAGATATGCACTTTCAGTGTTAATCTTCCTGATTCTGCTCTTACAAGTGTGCAGAATCACCGAAATCGCTGTTTTCGCGCTATTCAATGCGAAAAACACGTATTCTGGTGTTTTCAGCACTCCACAGTGCGTTTGATTTGCGGAAACTGCCATATCTTCGGTATCGTTGTTGTTTCCAGCTGAGATATGCATTTTCAGTGATTATATTCATGATTCTGCTGTTACAAGTGTGCAGAATCACCGAAATCGCTGTTTTCGTGCTTTTGAATGCGAAAAACACGTTTTCTGGTGTTTTCAGCACTCCACAGTGCGTTTGATATGCGGAAACTGCCATACCTTCGGTATCGTTGTTGTTTCCAGCTGAGATATGCATTATCAGTGATAATCTTCATGATTCTGCTGTTACAAGTGTGCAGAATCACCGAAATAGCTGTTTTCGCGCTATTCAATGCGAAAAACACGTTTTCTGGTGTTTTCAGCACTCCACAGTGCGTTTGATATGCAGAAACTACGTTATCTTCGGTATCGTTGTTGTTTCCAGCTGAGACATGCATTTTCAGTGATAATCTTCATGATTCTGCTGTTACAAGTGTGCAGAATCACCGAAATCGCTGTTTTCGTGCTTTTTAATGCGAAAAACACGTTTTCTGGTGTTTTCAGCACTCCACAGTGCGTTTGATATGCGGAAACTACGATATCTTCGGTATCGTTGTTGCTTCCAGCTGAGATATGCATTTTCAGTGATAATCTTCATGATTCTGCTGTTACAAGTGTGCAGAATCACCGAAATCGCTTTTTTCGCGCTATTCAATGCGAAAAACACGTTTTCTGGTGTTTTCAGCACTCCACAGTGCGTTTGATATGCGGAAACTACGATATCTTCGGTATCGTTGTTGTTTCCAGCTGAGATATGCATTTTCAGTGATTATCTTCATGATTCTGCTGTTACAAGTGTGCAGAATCACCGAAATCGCTGTTTTCGTGCTTTTGAATGCGAAAAACACGTTTTCTGGTGTTTTCAACACTCCACAGTGCGTTTGATATGCGGAAACTGCGATATCTTCGGTATCGTTGTTGCTTCCAGCTGAGATATGCATTTTCAGTGATAATCTTCATGATTCTGCTGTTACAAGTGTGCAGAATCACCGAAATCGCTGTTTTCGCGCTATTCAATGCGAAAAACACGTTTTCTGGTGTTTTCAGCACTCCACAGTGCGTTTGATATGCGGAAACTACGATATCTTCGGTATCGTTGTTGTTTCCAGCTGAGATATGCATTTTCAGTGATTATCTTCATGATTCTGCTGTTACAAGTGTGCAGAATCACCGAAATCGCTGTTTTCGTGCTTTTGAATGCGAAAAACACGTTTTCTGGTGTTTTCAACACTCCACAGTGCGTTTGATATGCGGAAACTGCGATATCTTCGGTATCGCTGTTTTTTCCAGCTGAGATATGCACTTTCAGTGATAATCTTCACGATTCTGCTGTTACAAGTGTGCAGAATCACCGAAATCGCTGTTTTCGTGCTTTTGAATGCGAAAAACACGTTTTCTGGTGTTTTCAGCACTCCACAGTGCGTTTGATATGCGGAAACTACGATATCTTCGGTATCGTTGTTGTTTCCAGCTGAGATATGCATTTTCAGTGATAATCTTCATGATTCTGCTGTTACAAGTGTGCAGAATCACCGAAATCGCTGTTTTCGCGCTATTCAATGCGAAAAACACGTTTTCTGGTGTTTTCAGCACTCCACAGTGCGTTTGATATGCGGAAACTGCGATATCTTCGGTATCGTTGTTGTTTCCAGCTGAGATATGCACTTTCAGTGATAATCTTCACAATTCTGCTGTCACAAGTGTGCAGAATCACCGAAATCGCTGTTTTCGTGCTTTTTAATGCGAAAAACACGTTTTCTGGTGTTTTCAGCACTCCACAGTGCGTTTGATATGCGGAAACTACGATATCTTCGGTATCGTTGTTGTTTCCAGCTGAGATATGCACTTTCAGTGATAATCTTCACGATTCTGCTGTTACAAGTGTGCCGAATCGCCGAAATCGCTGTTTTCGTGCTATTGAATGCGAAAAACACGTTTTCTGGTGTTTTCAGCACTCCACAGTGCGTTTGATATGCGGAAACTGCGATATCTTCGGTATCGTTGGGTTTCCAGCTGAGATATGCATTTTCACTGATAATCTTCACGATTCTGCTGTTACAAGTGTGCAGAATCACCGAAATCGCTGTTTTCGCGCTATTCAATGCGAAAAACACGTTTTCTGGTGTTTTCAGCACTCCACAGTGCGTTTGATATGCAGAAACTACGATATCTTCGGTATCGTTGTTGTTTCCAGCTGAGATATGCATTTTCAGTGATAATCTTCATGATTCTGCTGTTACAAGTGTGCAGAATCACCGAAATCGCTGTTTTCGTGCTTTTGAATGCGAAAAACACGTTTTGTGGTGTTTTCAACACTCCACAGTGCGTTTGATATGCGGAAACTGCGATATCTTCGGTATCGTTGTTGTTTCCAGCTGAGATATGCACTTTCAGTGATCATCTTCACGATTCTGCTGTTACAAGTGTGCAGAATCACCGAAATCGCTGTTTTCGTGCTTTTGAATGCGAAAAACACGTTTTCTGGTGTTTTCAGCACTCCACAGTGCGTTTGATATGCGGAAACTACGATATCTTCGGTATCGTTGTTGTTTCCAGCTGAGATATGCATTTTCAGTGATAATCTTCATGATTCTGCTGTTACAAGTGTGCAGAATCACCGAAATCGCTGTTTTCGCGCTATTCAATGCGAAAAACACGTTTTCTGGTGTTTTCAGGGCTCCACAGTGCGTTTGATATGCGGAAACTGCGATATCTTCGGTATCGTTGTTGTTTCCAGCTGAGATATGCACTTTCAGTGATAATCTTCACGATTCTGCTGTTACAAGTGTGCCGAATCGCCGAAATCGCTGTTTTCGTGCTATTGAATGCGAAAAACACGTTTTCTGGTGTTTTCAGCACTCCACAGTGCGTTTGATATGCGCAAACTGCGATATCTTCGGTATCGTTGGGTTTCCAGCTGAGATATGCATTTTCACTGATAATCTTCACGATTCTGCTGTTACAAGTGTGCAGAATCACCGAAATCGCTGTTTTCGCGCTATTCAATGCGAAAAACACGTTTTCTGGTGTTTTCAGCACTCCACAGTGCGTTTGATATGCAGAAACTACGATATCTTCGGTATCGTTGTTGTTTCCAGCTGAGATATGCATTTTCAGTGATAATCTTCATGATTCTGCTGTTACAAGTGTGCAGAATCACCGAAATCGCTGTTTTCGTGCTTTTGAATGCGAAAAACACGTTTTCTGGTGTTTTCAACACTCCACAGTGCGTTTGATATGCGGAAACTGCGATATCTTCGGTATCGTTGTTGTTTCCAGCTGAGATATGCACTTTCAGTGATCATCTTCATGATTCTGCTGTTACAAGTGTGCAGAATCACCGAAATCGCTGTTATCGTGCTTTTGAATGCGAAAAACACGTTTTCTGGTGTTTTCAGCACTCCACAGTGCTTTTGATATGCGGAAACTGCCATATCTTCGGTATCGTTGTTGTTTCCAGCTGAGATATGCATTTTCAGTGATAATCTTCATGATTCTGCTGTTACAAGTGTGCAGAATCACCGAAATCGCTGTTTTCGTGTTTTTGAATGCGAAAAACACGTTTTCTGGTGTTTTCAGCACTCCACAGTGCTTTTGATATGCGGAAACTGCCATATCTTCGGTATCGTTGTTGTTTCCAGCTGAGATATGCATTTTCAGTGATAATCTTCATGATTCTGCTATTACAAGTGTGCAGAATCACCGAAATCGCTGTTTTCGTGTTTTTGAATGCGAAAAACACGTTTTCTGGTGTTTTCAGGACTCCACAGTGCGTTTGATATGCGGAAACTACGATATCTTCGGTATCGTTGTTGTTTCCAGCTGAGACATGCATTTTCAGTGATAATCTTCATGATTCTGCTGTTACAAGTGTGGAGAATCACCGAAATCGCTGTTTTCGTGCTTTTGAATGCGAAAAACACGTTTTCGGGTGTTTTCAACACTCCACAGTGCGTTTGATATGCGGAAACTGCGATATCTTCGGTATCGCTGTTGTTTCCAGCTGAGATATGCACTTTCAGTGATAATCTTCACGAATCTGCTGTTACAAGTGTGCAGAATCACCGAAATCGCTGTTTTCGTGCTTTTGAATGCGAAAAACACGTTTTCTGGTGTTTTCAGCACTCCACAGTGCGTTTGATATGCGGAAACTACGATATCTTCGGTATCGTTGTTGTTTCCAGCTGAGATATGCATTTTCAGTGATAATCTTCATGATTCTGCTGTTACAAGTGTGCAGAATCACCGAAATCGCTGTTTTCGTGCTTTTGAATGCGAAAAACACGTTTTCTGGTGTTTTCAGCACTCCACAGTGCGTTTGATATGCGGAAACTGCCATACCTTCGGTATCGTTGTTGTTTCCAGCTGAGATATGCATTAGCAGTGATAATCTTCATGATTCTGCTGTTACAAGTGTGCAGAATCACCGAAATCGCTGTTTTCGCGCTATTCAATGCGAAAAACACGTTTTCTGGTGTTTTCAGCACTCCACAGTGCGTTTGATATGCAGAAACTACGATATCTTCGGTATCGTTGTTGTTTCCAGCTGAGTCATGCATTTTCAGTGATAATCTTCATGATTCTGTTGTTACAAGTGTGCAGAATCACCGAAATCGCTGTTTTCGTGCTTTTTAATGCGAAAAACACGTTTTCTGGTGTTTTCAGCACTCCACAGTGCGTTTGATATGCGGAAACTACGATATCTTCGGTATCGTTGTTGTTTCCAGCTGAGATATGCACTTTCAGTGATAATCTTCACGATTCTGCTGTTACAAGTGTGCAGAATCACCGAAATCGCTGTTTTCGTGCTTTTTAATGCGAAAAACACGTTTTCTGGTGTTTTCAGCACTCCACAGTGCGTTTGATATGCGGAAACTACGATATCTTCGGTATCGTTGTTGTTTCCAGCTGAGATATGCATTTTCAGTGATTATATTCATGATTCTGCTGTTACAAGTGTGCAGAATCACCGAAATCGCTGTTTTCGTGCTTTTGAATGCGAAAAACACGTTTTCTGGTGTTTTCAGCACTCCACAGTGCTTTTGATATGCGGAAACTGCCATATCTTCGGTATCGTTGTTGTTTCCAGCTGAGATATGCATTTTCAGTGATAATCTTCATGATTCTGCTGTTACAAGTGTGCAGAATCACCGAAATCGCTGTTTTCGTGTTTTTGAATGCGAAAAACACGTTTTCTGGTGTTTTCAGGACTCCACAGTGCGTTTGATATGCGGAAACTGCGATATCTTCGGTATCGTTGTTGTTTCCAGCTGAGATATGCGCTTTCAGTGTTAATCTTCCTGATTCTGCTCTTACAAGTGTGCAGAATCACCGAAATCGCTGTTTTCGGGCTATTCAATGCGAAAAACACGTATTCTGGTGTTTTCAGCACTCCACAGTGCGTTTGATATGCGGAAACTGCCATATCTTCGGTATCGTTGTTGTTTCCAGCTGAGATATGCATTTTCAGTGATTATATTCATGATTCTGCTGTTACAAGTGTGCAGAATCACCGAAATCGCTGTTTTCGTGCTTTTGAATGCGAAAAACACGTTTTCTGGTGTTTTCAACACTCCACAGTGCGTTTGATATGCGGAAACTACGATATCTTCGGTATCGTTGTTGTTTCCAGCTGAGATATGCATTTTCAGTGATTATATTCATGATTCTGCTGTTACAAGTGTGCAGAATCACCGAAATCGCTGTTTTCGTGCTTTTGAATGCGAAAAACACGTTTTCTGGTGTTTTCAGCACTCCACAGTGCGTTTGATATGCGGAAACTGCGATATCTTCGGTATCGTCGTTGTTTCCAGCTGAGATATGCACTTTCAGTGATCATCTTCACGATTCTGCTGTTACAAGTGTGCAGAATCACCGAAATCGCTGTTTTCGTGCTTTTGAATGCGAAAAACACGTTTTCTGGTGTTTTCAGCACTCCACAGTGCGTTTGATATGCGGAAACTACGATATCTTCGGTATCGTTGTTGTTTCCAGCTGAGATATGCATTTTCAGTGATAATCTTCATGATTCTGCTGTTACAAGTGTGCAGAATCACCGAAATCGCTGTTTTCGAGCTTTTGAATGCGAAAAACACGTTTTCTGGTGTTTTCAGCACTCCACAGTGCGTTTTATATGCGGAAACTGCCATACCTTCGGTATCGTTGTTGTTTCCAGCTGAGATATGCATTATCAGTGATAATCTTCATGATTCTGCTGTTACAAGTGTGCAGAATCACCGAAATCGCTGTTTTCGCGCTATTCAATGCGAAAAACACGTTTTCTGGTGTTTTCAGCACTCCACAGTGCGTTTGATATGCAGAAACTACGATATCTTCGGTATCGTTGTTGTTTCCAGCTGAGTCATGCATTTTCAGTGATAATCTTCATGATTCTGTTGTTACAAGTGTGCAGAATCACCGAAATCGCTGTTTTCGTGCTTTTGAATGCGAAAAACACGTTTTCTGGTGTTTTCAGCACTCCACAGTGCGTTTGATATGCGGAAACTACGATATCTTCGGTATCGTTGTTGTTTCCAGCTGAGATATGCATTTTCAGTGATAATCTTCATGATTCTGCTGTTACAAGTGTGCAGAATCACCGAAATCGCTGTTTTCGTGCTTTTGAATGCGAAAAACACGTTTTCTGGTGTTTTCAGCACTCCACAGTGCGTTTGATATGCGGAAACTGCCATACCTTCGGTATCGTTGTTGTTTCCAGCTGAGATATGCATTATCAGTGATAATCTTCATGATTCTGCTGTTACAAGTGTGCAGAATCACCGAAATCGCTGTTTTCGCGCTATTCAATGCGAAAAACACGTTTTCTGGTGTTTTCAGCACTCCACAGTGCGTTTGATATGCAGAAACTACGATATCTTCGGTATCGTTGTTGTTTCCAGCTGAGATATGCATTTTCAGTGATAATCTTCATGATTCTGCTGTTACAAGTGTGCAGAATCACCGAAATCGCTGTTTTCGTGCTTTTGAATGCGAAAAACACGTTTTCTGGTGTTTTCAACACTCCACAGTGCGTTTGATATGCGGAAACTGCGATATCTTCGGTATCGTTGTTGTTTCCAGCTGAGATATGCACTTTCAGTGATCATCTTCACGATTCTGCTGTTACAAGTGTGCAGAATCACCGAAATCGCTGTTTTCGTGCTTTTGAATGCGAAAAACACGTTTTCTGGTGTTTTCAGCACTCCACAGTGCGTTTGATATGCGGAAACTACGATATCTTCGGTATCGTTGTTGTTTCCAGCTGAGATATGCATTTTCAGTGATAATCTTCATGATTCTGCTGTTACAAGTGTGCAGAATCACCGAAATCGCTGTTTTCGTGCTTTTGAATGCGAAAAACACGTTTTCTGGTGTTTTCAGCACTCCACAGTGCGTTTGATATGCGGAAACTGCCATACCTTCGGTATCGTTGTTGTTTCCAGCTGAGATATGCATTATCAGTGATAATCTTCATGATTCTGCTGTTACAAGTGTGCAGAATCACCGAAATCGCTGTTTTCGCGCTATTCAATGCGAAAAACACGTTTTCTGGTGTTTTCAGCACTCCACAGTGCGTTTGATATGCAGAAACTACGATATCTTCGGTATCGTTGTTGTTTCCAGCTGAGTCATGCATTTTCAGTGATAATCTTCATGATTCTGTTGTTACAAGTGTGCAGAATCACCGAAATCGCTGTTTTCGTGCTTTTTAATGCGAAAAACACGTTTTCTGGTGTTTTCAGCACTCCACAGTGCGTTTGATATGCGGACACTACGATATCTTCGGTATCGTTGTTGTTTCCAGCTGAGATATGCATTTTCAGTGATAATCTTCATGATTCTGCTGTTACAAGTGTTCAGAATCACCGAAATCGCTGTTTTCGCGCTATTCAATGCGAAAAACACGTTTTCTGGTGTTTTCAGCACTCCACAGTGCGTTTGATATGCGGAAACTACGATATCTTCGGTATCGTTGTTGTTTCCAGCTGAGATATGCATTTTCAGTGATTATCTTCATGATTCTGCTGTTACAAGTGTGCAGAATCACCGAAATCGCTGTTTTCGTGCTTTTGAATGCGAAAAACACGTTTTCTGGTGTTTTCAACACTCCACAGTGCGTTTGATATGCGGAAACTGCGATATCTTCGGTATCGTTGTTGTTTCCAGCTGAGATATGCACTTTCAGTGATAATCTTCACGATTCTGCTGTTACAAGTGTGCAGAATCACCGAAATCGCTGTTTTCGTGCTTTTGAATGCGAAAAACACGTTTTCTGGTGTTTTCAGCACTCCACAGTGCGTTTGATATGCGGACACTACGATATCTTCGGTATCGTTGTTGTTTCCAGCTGAGATATGCATTTTCAGTGATAATCTTCATGATTCTGCTGTTACAAGTGTTCAGAATCACCGAAATCGCTGTTTTCGCGATATTCAATGCGAAAAACACGTTTTCTGGTGTTTTCAGCACTCCACAGTGCGTTTGATATGCGGAAACTACGATATCTTCGGTATCGTTGTTGTTTCCAGCTGAGATATGCATTTTCAGTGATTATCTTCATGATTCTGCTGTTACAAGTGTGCAGAATCACCGAAATCTCTGTTTTCGTGCTTTTGAATGCGAAAAACACGTTTTCTGGTGTTTTCAGCACTCCACAGTGCGTTTGATATGCGGACACTACGATATCTTCGGTATCGTTGTTGTTTCCAGCTGAGATATGCATTTTCAGTGATAATCTTCATGATTCTGCTGTTACAAGTGTTCAGAATCACCGAAATCGCTGTTTTCGCGCTATTCAATGCGAAAAACACGTTTTCTGGTGTTTTCAGCACTCCACAGTGCGTTTGATATGCGCAAACTACGATATCTTCGGTATCGTTGTTGTTTCCAGCTGAGATATGCATTTTCAGTGATTGTATTCATGATTCTGCTGTTACAAGTGTGCAGAATCACCGAAATCGCTGTTATCGTGCTTTTGAATGCGAAAAACACGTTTTCTGGTGTTTTCAGCACTCCACAGTGCTTTTGATATGCGGAAACTGCCATATCTTCGGTATCGTTGTTGTTTCCAGCTGAGATATGCATTTTCAGTGATAATCTTCATGATTCTGCTGTTACAAGTGTGCAGAATCACCGAAATCGCTGTTTTCGTGTTTTTGAATGCGAAAAACACGTTTTCTGGTGTTTTCAGGACTCCACAGTGCGTTTGATATGCGGAAACTACGATATCTTCGGTATCGTTGTTGTTTCCAGCTGAGACATGCATTTTCAGTGATAATCTTCATGATTCTGCTGTTACAAGTGTGGGGAATCACCGAAATCGCTGTTTTCGTGCTTTTGAATGCGAAAAACACGTTTTCGGGTGTTTTCAACACTCCACAGTGCGTTTGATATGCGGAAACTTCTATATCTTCGGTATCGCTGTTGTTTCCAGCTGAGATATGCACTTTCAGTGATAATCTTCACGATTCTGCTGTTACAAGTGTGCAGAATCACCGAAATCGCTGTTTTCGTGTTTTTGAATGCGAAAAACACGTTTTCTGGTGTTTTCAGGACTCCACAGTGCGTTTGATATGCGGAAACTGCGATATCTTCGGTATCGTTGTTGTTTCCAGCTGAGATATGCGCTTTCAGTGTTAATCTTCCTGATTCTGCTCTTACAAGTGTGCAGAATCACCGAAATCGCTGTTTTCGCGCTATTCAATGCGAAAAACACGTATTCTGGTGTTTTCAGCACTCCACAGTGCGTTTGATATGCGGAAACTGCCATATCTTCGGTATCGTTGTTGTTTCCAGCTGAGATATGCATTTTCAGTGATTATATTCATGATTCTGCTGTTACAAGTGTGCAGAATCACCGAAATCGCTGTTTTCGTGCTTTTGAATGCGAAAAACACGTTTTCTGGTGTTTTCAACACTCCACAGTGCGTTTGATATGCGGAAACTACGATATCTTCGGTATCGTTGTTGTTTCCAGCTGAGATATGCATTTTCAGTGATTATATTCATGATTCTGCTGTTACAAGTGTGCAGAATCACCGAAATCGCTGTTTTCGTGCTTTTGAATGCGAAAAACACGTTTTCTGGTGTTTTCAGCACTCCACAGTGCGTTTGATATGCGGAAACTGCCATACCTTCGGTATCGTTGTTGTTTCCAGCTGAGATATGCATTATCAGTGATAATCTTCATGATTCTGCTGTTACAAGTGTGCAGAATCACCGAAATCGCTGTTTTCGCGCTATTCAATGCGAAAAACACGTTTTCTGGTGTTTTCAGCACTCCACAGTGCGTTTGATATGCGGAAACTACGATATCTTCGGTATCGTTGTTGTTTCCAGCTGAGACATGCATTTTCAGTGATAATCTTCATGATTCTGCTGTTACAAGTGTGCCGAATCGCCGAAATCGCTGTTTTCGTGCTATTGAATGCGAAAAACACGTTTTCTGGTGTTTTCAGCACTCCACAGTGCGTTTGATATGCGGAAACTGCGATATCTTCGGTATCGTTGGGTTTCCAGCTGAGATATGCATTTTCACTGATAATCTTCACGATTCTGCTGTTACAAGTGTGCAGAATCACCGAAATCGCTGTTTTCGCGCTATTCAATGCGAAAAACACGTTTTCTGGTGTTTTCAGCACTCCACAGTGCGTTTGATATGCAGAAACTACGATATCTTCGGTATCGTTGTTGTTTCCAGCTGAGATATGCATTTTCAGTGATAATCTTCATGATTCTGCTGTTACAAGTGTGCAGAATCACCGAAATCGCTGTTTTCGTGCTTTTGAATGCGAAAAACACGTTTTCTGGTGTTTTCAACACTCCACAGTGCGTTTGATATGCGGAAACTGCGATATCTTCGGTATCGTTGTTGTTTCCAGCTGAGATATGCACTTTCAGTGATCATCTTCACGATTCTGCTGTTACAAGTGTGCAGAATCACCGAAATCGCTGTTTTCGTGCTTTTGAATGCGAAAAACACGTTTTCTGGTGTTTTCAGCACTCCACAGTGCGTTTGATATGCGGAAACTGCGATATCTTCGGTATCGTTGTTGTTTCCAGCTGAGATATGCACTTTCAGTGATCATCTTCACGATTCTGCTGTTACAAGTGTGCAGAATCACCGAAATCGCTGTTTTCGTGCTTTTGAATGCGAAAAACACGTTTTCTGGTGTTTTCAGCACTCCACAGTGCGTTTGATATGCGGAAACTACGATATCTTCGGTATCGTTGTTGTTTCCAGCTGAGATATGCATTTTCAGTGATAATCTTCATGATTCTGCTGTTACAAGTGTGCAGAATCACCGAAATCGCTGTTTTCGTGCTTTTGAATGCGAAAAACACGTTTTCTGGTGTTTTCAGCACTCCACAGTGCGTTTGATATGCGGAAACTGCCATACCTTCGGTATCGTTGTTGTTTCCAGCTGAGATATGCATTATCAGTGATAATCTTCATGATTCTGCTGTTACAAGTGTGCAGAATCACCGAAATCGCTGTTTTCGCGCTATTCAATGCGAAAAACACGTTTTCTGGTGTTTTCAGCACTCCACAGTGCGTTTGATATGCAGAAACTACGATATCTTCGGTATTGTTGTTGTTTCCAGCTGAGTCATGCATTTTCAGTGATAATCTTCATGATTCTGTTGTTACAAGTGTGCAGAATCACCGAAATCGCTGTTTTCGTGCTTTTGAATGCGAAAAACACGTTTTCTGGTGTTTTCAGCACTCCACAGTGCGTTTGATATGCGGAAACTACGATATCTTCGGTATCGTTGTTGTTTCCAGCTGAGATATGCATTTTCAGTGATAATCTTCATGATTCTGCTGTTACAAGTGTGCAGAATCACCGAAATCGCTGTTTTCGTGCTTTTGAATGCGAAAAACACGTTTTCTGGTGTTTTCAGCACTCCACAGTGCGTTTGATATGCGGAAACTGCCATACCTTCGGTATCGTTGTTGTTTCCAGCTGAGATATGCATTATCAGTGATAATCTTCATGATTCTGCTGTTACAAGTGTGCAGAATCACCGAAATCGCTGTTTTCGCGCTATTCAATGCGAAAAACACGTTTTCTGGTGTTTTCAGCACTCCACAGTGCGTTTGATATGCAGAAACTACGATATCTTCGGTATCGTTGTTGTTTCCAGCTGAGATATGCATTTTCAGTGATAATCTTCATGATTCTGCTTTTACAAGTGTGCAGAATCACCGAAATCGCTGTTTTCGTGCTTTTGAATGCGAAAAACACGTTTTCTGGTGTTTTCAGCACTCCACAGTGCGTTTGATATGCGGAAACTGCCATACCTTCGGTATCGTTGTTGTTTCCAGCTGAGATATGCATTATCAGTGATAATCTTCATGATTCTGCTGTTACAAGTGTGCAGAATCACCGAAATCGCTGTTTTCGCGCTATTCAATGCGAAAAACACGTTTTCTGGTGTTTTCAGCACTCCACAGTGCGTTTGATATGCAGAAACTACGATATCTTCGGTATCGTTGTTGTTTCCAGCTGAGTCATGCATTTTCAGTGATAATCTTCATGATTCTGCTGTTACAAGTGTGCAGAATCACCGAAATCGCTGTTTTCGTGCTTTTGAATGCGAAAAACACGTTTTCTGGTGTTTTCAGCACTCCACAGTGCGTTTGATATGCGGAAACTGCCATACCTTCGGTATCGTTGTTGTTTCCAGCTGAGATATGCATTATCAGTGATAATCTTCATGATTCTGCTGTTACAAGTGTGCAGAATCACCGAAATCGCTGTTTTCGCGCTATTCAATGCGAAAAACACGTTTTCTGGTGTTTTCAGCACTCCACAGTGCGTTTGATATGCAGAAACTACGATATCTTCGGTATCGTTGTTGTTTCCAGCTGAGATATGCATTTTCAGTGATAATCTTCATGATTCTGCTGTTACAAGTGTGCAGAATCACCGAAATCGCTGTTTTCGTGCTTTTGAATGCGAAAAACACGTTTTCTGGTGTTTTCAACACTCCACAGTGCGTTTGATATGCGGAAACTGCGATATCTTCGGTATCGTTGTTGTTTCCAGCTGAGATATGCACTTTCAGTGATCATCTTCACGATTCTGCTGTTACAAGTGTGCAGAATCACCGAAATCGCTGTTTTCGTGCTTTTGAATGCGAAAAACACGTTTTCTGGTGTTTTCAGCACTCCACAGTGCGTTTGATATGCGGAAACTACGACATCTTCGGTATCGTTGTTGTTTCCAGCTGAGATATGCATTTTCAGTGATAATCTTCATGATTCTGCTGTTACAAGTGTGCTGGATCACCGAAATCGCTGTTTTCGTGCTTTTGAATGCGAAAAACACGTTTTCTGGTGTTTTCAGCACTCCACAGTGCGTTTGATATGCGGAAACTGCCATACCTTCGGTATCGTTGTTGTTTCCAGCTGAGATATGCATTATCAGTGATAATCTTCATGATTCTGCTGTTACAAGTGTGCAGAATCACCGAAATCGCTGTTTTCGCGCTATTCAATGCGAAAAACACGTTTTCTGGTGTTTTCAGCACTCCACAGTGCGTTTGATATGCAGAAACTACGATATCTTCGGTATCGTTGTTGTTTCCAGCTGAGTCATGCATTTTCAGTGATAATCTTCATGATTCTGTTGTTACAAGTGTGCAGAATCACCGAAATCGCTGTTTTCGTGCTTTTTAATGCGAAAAACACGTTTTCTGGTGTTTTCAGCACTCCACAGTGCGTTTGATATGCGGACACTACGATATCTTCGGTATCGTTGTTGTTTCCAGCTGAGATATGCATTTTCAGTGATAATCTTCATGATTCTGCTGTTACAAGTGTTCAGAATCACCGAAATCGCTGTTTTCGCGCTATTCAATGCGAAAAACACGTTTTCTGGTGTTTTCAGCACTCCACAGTGCGTTTGCTATGCGGAAACTACGATATCTTCGGTATCGTTGTTGTTTCCAGCTGAGATATGCATTTTCAGTGATTATCTTCATGATTCTGCTGTTACAAGTGTGCAGAATCACCGAAATCGCTGTTTTCGTGCTTTTGAATGCGAAAAACACGTTTTCTGGTGTTTTCAACACTCCACAGTGCGTTTGATATGCGGAAACTGCGATATCTTCGGTATCGTTGTTGTTTCCAGCTGAGATATGCACTTTCAGTGATAATCTTCACGATTCTGCTGTTACAAGTGTGCAGAATCACCGAAATCGCTGTTTTCGTGCTTTTGAATGCGAAAAACACGTTTTCTGGTGTTTTCAGCACTCCACAGTGCGTTTGATATGCGGACACTACGATATCATCGGTATCGTTGTTGTTTCCAGCTGAGATATGCATTTTCAGTGATAATCTTCATGATTCTGCTGTTACAAGTGTTCAGAATCACCGAAATCGCTGTTTTCGCGATATTCAATGCGAAAAACACGTTTTCTGGTGTTTTCAGCACTCCACAGTGCGTTTGATATGCGGAAACTACGATATCTTCGGTATCGTTGTTGTTTCCAGCTGAGATATGCATTTTCAGTGATTATCTTCATGATTCTGCTGTTACAAGTGTGCAGAATCACCGAAATCTCTGTTTTCGTGCTTTTGAATGCGAAAAACACGTTTTCTGGGGTTTTCACCACTCCACAGTTCGTTGAATATGCAGAACAGGAGATATCTTGGTTTTCGTGAGGTTTCTAGCAGAGATATGCATTTTCTGCGATAATCATAGTGAGACTTCTGTTAGAAGTATGCAGAAACATCGAGAGCGCTCTATTCGAGCTATTTAATCCGAGAAACTCGTTTTCTGGGCTTTTCACCACTCCACAGTTCGTTGGATATGCAGAACCGGAGATATCTTGGTTTTCGTGGGGTTTCAAGATCAGATATGCATTTCCTGGGATAATCTTGGTGAGACTTCCGTCCGAAGTATGCTGAATCATCGAGATCGCACTTTTCGATCTATTTAATGCGAGAAACACGTTATCTGGAGATTTCACCACACCACAGTTCGTTGGATGTGCAGAACCGCAGATATCTTGGTTTTTGTGGGGTTTCAAGCTGAGATATGCATTTTTTACGATAATCTTGGTGAGACTTCCGTCCGAAGTATGCTTAATCATCGAGATCTCTAGTTTCGAGCTATTTAATGCGAGAAACACGTTATCTGGTGTTTTCAGCACTCCACAGTGCGTTTGATATGCAGAACCAGCGATATCCTGGTTTTCGTTGTGGATTCAAGCTGAGATATGCAATTTCTGCGATAATCTTGGTGAGACTTCTGTCCGATGTATGCAGAATCATCGAGATCGCACTTTTCGATCTATTTAATGCGAGAAACACGTTGTCTGGTGTTTTCACCACTCCACAGTTGGTTTGATATGCAGAACCGGCGATGTTTGGTTTTCGTGGGGTTTCAAGCAGAGATATGCATTTTCTGCGATAATCATAGTGAGACTTCTGTTAGAAGTATGCAGAATCATCGAGATCGCACTTTTCGATCTATTTAATGCGAGAGACACGTTGTCTGGTGTTTTCACCACTCCACAGTTGGTTTGATATGCAGAACCGGCGATGTTTGGTTTTCGTCGGGTTTCAAGTTGAGATATGCATTTTCTACGATAATCTTGGTGAAACATCTGTCCGAAGTATGCAGAAACATCAAGAGCACTCTTTTCGAGCTATTTAATGCGAGAAACACGTTTTCTGGGGTTTTCACCACACCACAGTTCGTTGGATGTGCAGAACCGGAGATATCTTGGTTTTCGTGGGGTTTCAAGCTGAGATATGCATTTTCTGCGATAATCTTGGTGAGACCTCTGTCCGAAGTATGCAGAAACATCCAGATCGTACTTTTCGAGCTATTTAATGCGAGAAACACGTTTTCTGGGGTTTTCACCACTCCACTGTTCGTTGAATATGCAGAACAGGAGATATCTTGGTTTTCGTGGGGTTTCTAGCAGAGATATGCATTTTCTGCGATAATCATAGTGAGACTTCTGTTAGAAGTATGCAGAATCATCGAGATCGCACTTTTCGATCTATTTAATGCGAGAAACACGTTGTCTGGTGTTTTCACCACTCCACAGTTGGTTTGATATGCAGAACCGGCGATGTTTGGTTTTCGTCGGGTTTCAAGTTGAGATATGCATTTTCTACGATAATCTTGGTGAAACATCTGTCCGAAGTATGCAGAAACATCAAGAGCGCTCTTTTCGAACTATTTAATGCGAGAAAGACGTTTTCTGGGGTTTTCACCACACCACAGTTCGTTGGATGTGCAGAACCGGAGATATCTTGGTTTTCGTGGGGATTCAAGCTGAGATATGCAATTTCTGCGATAATCTTGGTGAGACTTCTGTCCGAAGTATGCTTAATCATCGAGATCGTACTTTTCGAGCTATTTAATGCGAGAAACACGTTTTCTGGGGTTTTCACCACTCCACTGTTCGTTGAATATGCAGAACAGGAGATATCTTGGTTTTCGTGGGGTTTCTAGCAGAGATATGCATTTTCTGCGATAATCATAGTGAGACTTCTGTTAGAAGTATGCATGATCATCGAGATCGCACTTTTCGATCTATTTAATGCGAGAAACACGTTGCCTGGTGTTCCCACCACTCCACAGTTGGTTTGATATGCAGAACCGGCGATGTTTGGTTTTCGTCGGGTTTCAAGTTGAGATATGCATTTTCTACGATAATCTTGGTGAAACATCTGTCCGAAGTATGCAGAAACATCAAGAGCGCTCGTTTCGAGCTATTTAATGCGAGAAACACGTTTTCTGGGGTTTTCACCACTCCACTGTTCGTTGAATATGCAGAACAGGAGATATCTTGGTTTTCGTGAGGTTTCTAGCAGAGATATGCATTTTCTGCGATAATCATAGTGAGACTTCTGTTAGAAGTATGCAGAATCATCGAGATCGCACTTTTCGATCTATTTAATGCGAGAAACACGTTGTCTGGTGTTTTCACCACTCCATAGTACGTTTGGCATGCAGAACCGGAGATATCTTGGTTTCGGTCGGGTTTCAAGCTGAGATATGCATTTTCTACGATAATCTTGGTGAAACATCTGTCCGAAGTATGCAGAAACATCAAGAGCGCTCGTTTCGAGCTATTTAATGCGAGAAACACGTTTTCTGGGGTTTTCACCACTCCACTGTTCGTTGAATATGCAGAACAGGAGATATCTTGGTTTTCGTGAGGTTTCTAGCAGAGATATGCATTTTCTGCGATAATCATAGTGAGACTTCTGTTAGAAGTATGCAGAAACATCGAGAGCGCTCTATTCGAGCTATTTAATGCGAGAAACTCGTTTTCTGGGCTTTTCACCACTCCACAGTTCGTTGGATATGCAGAACCGGAGATATCTTGGTTTTCGTGGGGTTTCAAGATCAGATATGCATTTCCAGGGATAATCTTGGTGAGACTTCCGTCCGAAGTATGCTGAATCATCGAGATCGCACTTTTCGATCTATTTAATGCGAGAAACACGTTATCTGGAGATTTCACCACACCACAGTTCGTTGGATGTGCAGAACCGCAGATATCTTGGTTTTTGTGGGGTTTCAAGCTGAGATATGCATTTTTTACGATAATCTTGGTGAGACTTCCGTCCGAAGTATGCTTAATCATCGAGATCTCTAGTTTCGAGCTATTTAATGCGAGAAACACGTTATCTGGTGTTTTCAGCACTCCACAGTGCGTTTGATATGCAGAACCAGCGATATCCTGGTTTTCGTTGTGGATTCAAGCTGAGATATGCAATTTCTGCGATAATCTTGGTGAGACTTCTGTCCGATGTATGCAGAATCATCGAGATCGCACTTTTCGATCTATTTAATGCGAGAAACACGTTGTCTGGTGTTTTCACCACTCCACAGTTGGTTTGATATGCAGAACCGGCGATGTTTGGTTTTCGTGGGGTTTCAAGCAGAGATATGCATTTTCTGCGATAATCATAGTGAGACTTCTGTTAGAAGTATGCAGAATCATCGAGATCGCACTTTTCGATCTATTTAATGCGAGAGACACGTTGTCTGGTGTTTTCACCACTCCACAGTTGGTTTGATATGCAGAACCGGCGATGTTTGGTTTTCGTCGGGTTTCAAGTTGAGATATGCATTTTCTACGATAATCTTGGTGAAACATCTGTCCGAAGTATGCAGAAACATCAAGAGCACTCTTTTCGAGCTATTTAATGCGAGAAACACGTTTTCTGGGGTTTTCACCACACCACAGTTCGTTGGATGTGCAGAACCGGAGATATCTTGGTTTTCGTGGGGTTTCAAGCTGAGATATGCATTTTCTGCGATAATCTTGGTGAGACCTCTGTCCGAAGTATGCAGAAACATCCAGATCGTACTTTTCGAGCTATTTAATGCGAGAAACACGTTTTCTGGGGTTTTCACCACTCCACTGTTCGTTGAATATGCAGAACAGGAGATATCTTGGTTTTCGTGGGGTTTCTAGCAGAGATATGCATTTTCTGCGATAATCATAGTGAGACTTCTGTTAGAAGTATGCAGAATCATCGAGATCGCACTTTTCGATCTATTTAATGCGAGAAACACGTTGTCTGGTGTTTTCACCACTCCACAGTTGGTTTGATATGCAGAACCGGCGATGTTTGGTTTTCGTCGGGTTTCAAGTTGAGATATGCATTTTCTACGATAATCTTGGTGAAACATCTGTCCGAAGTATGCAGAAACATCAAGAGCGCTCTTTTCGAACTATTTAATGCGAGAAAGACGTTTTCTGGGGTTTTCACCACACCACAGTTCGTTGGATGTGCAGAACCGGAGATATCTTGGTTTTCGTGGGGATTCAAGCTGAGATATGCAATTTCTGCGATAATCTTGGTGAGACTTCTGTCCGAAGTATGCTTAATCATCGAGATCGTACTTTTCGAGCTATTTAATGCGAGAAACACGTTTTCTGGGGTTTTCACCACTCCACTGTTCGTTGAATATGCAGAACAGGAGATATCTTGGTTTTCGTGGGGTTTCTAGCAGAGATATGCATTTTCTGCGATAATCATAGTGAGACTTCTGTTAGAAGTATGCATGATCATCGAGATCGCACTTTTCGATCTATTTAATGCGAGAAACACGTTGCCTGGTGTTCCCACCACTCCACAGTTGGTTTGATATGCAGAACCGGCGATGTTTGGTTTTCGTCGGGTTTCAAGTTGAGATATGCATTTTCAACGATAATCTTGGTGAAACATCTGTCCGAAGTATGCAGAAACATCAAGAGCGCTCGTTTCGAGCTATTTAATGCGAGAAACACGTTTTCTGGGGTTTTCACCACTCCACTGTTCGTTGAATATGCAGAACAGGAGATATCTTGGTTTTCGTGAGGTTTCTAGCAGAGATATGCATTTTCTGCGATAATCATAGTGAGACTTCTGTTAGAAGTATGCAGAATCATCGAGATCGCACTTTTCGATCTATTTAATGCGAGAAACACGTTGTCTGGTGTTTTCACCACTCCATAGTACGTTTGGCATGCAGAACCGGAGATATCTTGGTTTCGGTCGGGTTTCAAGCTGAGATATGCATTTTCTACGATAATCTTGGTGAAACATCTGTCCGAAGTATGCAGAAACATCAAGAGCGCTCGTTTCGAGCTATTTAATGCGAGAAACACGTTTTCTGGGGTTTTCACCACTCCACTGTTCGTTGAATATGCAGAACAGGAGATATCTTGGTTTTCGTGAGGTTTCTAGCAGAGATATGCATTTTCTGCGATAATCATAGTGAGACTTCTGTTAGAAGTATGCAGAAACATCGAGAGCGCTCTATTCGAGCTATTTAATGCGAGAAACTCGTTTTCTGGGCTTTTCACCACTCCACAGTTCGTTGGATATGCAGAACCGGAGATATCTTGGTTTTCGTGGGGTTTCAAGATGAGATATGCATTTCCTGGGATAATCTTGGTGAGACTTCCGTCCGAAGTATGCTGAATCATCGAGATCGCACTTTTCGATCTACTTAATGCGAGAAACACGTTGTCTGGTGTTTTCACCACTCCACAGTTGGTTTGATATGCAGAACCGGCGATGTTTGGTTTTCGTCGGGTTTCAAGTTGAGATATGCATTTTCTACGATAATCTTGGTGAAACATCTGTCCGAAGTATGCAGAAACATCAAGAGCGCTCTTTTCGAGCTATTTAATGCGAGAAACACGTTTTCTGGGGTTTTCACCACTCCACAGTTGGTTTGATATGCAGAACCCGCGATATTTTGGTTTTCGTCGGGTTTCAAGCTGAGATATGCATTTTCTACGATAATCTTGGTGAAACATCTGTCCGAAGTATGCTTAATCATCAAGATCGCTCTATTCGAGCTATTTAATGCGAGAAACACGTTATCTGGTGTTTTCAGCACTCCACAGTGCGTTTGGTATGCAGAACCAGCGATATCCTGGTTTTCGTTGTGGATTCAAGCTGAGATATGCAATTTCTGCGATAATCTTGGTGAGACTTCTGTCCGATGTATGCAGAATCATCGAGATCGCACTTTTCGATCTATTTAATGCGAGAAACACGTTGTCTGGTGTTTTCACCACTCCACAGTTGGTTTGATATGCAGAACCGGCGATGTTTGGTTTTCGTGGGGTTTCAAGCTGAGATATGCATTTTCTGCGACAATCTTGGTGAGACCTCTGTCCGAGGTATGCAGAACGTCGAGATCGCTCTTTCCGACCTATTTAATGCGAGAAACACGTTATCTGGTGTTTTCACCACTCCACAGTGCGTTTGATATGCAGAACCAGCGATATCTTGGTTTTTGTGGGATTTCAAGCTGAGATATGCATGTTTTACGATAATCTTGGTGAGACTTCTGTCCGAAGTATGCTTAATCATCGAGATTGTACTTTTCGAGCTATTTAATGCGAGAAACACGTTTTCTGGGGTTTTCACCACTCCACTGTTCGTTGAATATGCAGAACAGGAGATATCTTGGTTTTCGTGGGGTTTCTAGCAGAGATATGCATTTTCTGCGATAATCATAGTGAGACTTCTGTTAGAAGTATGCAGATACATCGAGATCGCACTTTTCGATCTATTTAATGCGAGAGACACGTTGTCTGGTGTTTTCACCACTCCACAGTTGGTTTGATATGCAGAACCGGCGATGTTTGGTTTTCGTCGGGTTTCAAGTTGAGATATGCATTTTCTACGATAATCTTAGTGAAACATCTGTCCGAAGTATGCAGAAACATCAAGAGCACTCTTTTCGAGCTATTTAATGCGAGAAACACGTTTTCTGGGGTTTTCACCACACCACAGTTCGTTGGATGTGCAGAACCGGAGATATCTTGGTTTTCGTGGGGTTTCAAGCTGAGATATGCATTTTCTGCGATAATCTTGGTGAGACCTCTGTCCGAAGTATGCAGAATCATCGAGATCGCACTTTTCGATCTATTTAATGCGAGAAACACGTTGTCTGGTGTTTTCACCACTCCACAGTTGGTTTGATATGCAGAACCGGCGATGTTTGGTTTTCGTCGGGTTTCAAGTTGAGATATGCATTTTCTACGATAATCTTGGTGAAACATCTGTCCGAAGTATGCAGAAACATCAAGAGCGCTCTTTTCGAACTATTTAATGCGAGAAACACGTTTTCTGGGGTTTTCACCACACCACAGTTCGTTGGATGTGCAGAACCGGAGATATCTTGGTTTTCGTGGGGATTCAAGCTGAGATATGCAATTTCTGCGATAATCTTGGTGAGACTTCTGTCCGAAGTATGCTTAATCATCGAGATCGTACTTTTCGAGCTATTTAATGCGAGAAACACGTTTTCTGGGGTTTTCACCACTCCACTGTTCGTTGAATATGCAGAACAGGAGATATCTTGGTTTTCGTGGGGTTTCTAGCAGAGATATGCATTTTCTGCGATAATCATAGTGAGACTTCTGTTAGAAGTATGCATGATCATCGAGATCGCACTTTTCGATCTATTTAATGCGAGAAACACGTTGCCTGGTGTTTTCACCACTCCACAGTTGGTTTGATATGCGGAAACTGCCATATCTTCGGTATCGTTGTTGTTTCCAGCTGAGATATGCATTTTCAGTGATTATATTCATGATTCTGCTGTTACAAGTGTGCAGAATCACCGAAATCGCTGTTTTCGTGCTTTTGAATGCGAAAAACACGTTTTCTGGTGTTTTCAACACTCCACAGTGCGTTTGATATGCGGAAACTGCGATATCTTCGGTATCGTTGTTGTTTCCAGCTGAGATATGCACTTTCAGTGATCATCTTCACGATTCTGCTGTTACAAGTGTGCAGAATCACCGAAATCGCTGTTTTCGTGCTTTTGAATGCGAAAAACACGTTTTCTGGTGTTTTCAGCACTCCACAGTGCGTTTGATATGCGGAAACTACGACATCTTCGGTATCGTTGTTGTTTCCAGCTGAGATATGCATTTTCAGTGATAATCTTCATGATTCTGCTGTTACAAGTGTGCAGAATCACCGAAATCGCTGTTTTCGTGCTTTTGAATGCGAAAAACACGTTTTCTGGTGTTTTCAGCACTCCACAGTGCGTTTGATATGCGGACACTACGATATCTTCGGTATCGTTGTTGTTTCCAGCTGAGATATGCATTTTCAGTGATAATCTTCATGATTCTGCTGTTACAAGTGTTCAGAATCACCGAAATCGCTGTTTTCGTGATATTCAATGCGAAAAACACGTTTTCTGGTGTTTTCAGCACTCCACAGTGCGTTTGATATGCGGAAACTACGATATCTTCGGTATCGTTGTTGTTTCCAGCTGAGATATGCATTTTCAGTGATTATCTTCATGATTCTGCTGTTACAAGTGTGCAGAATCACCGAAATCTCTGTTTTCGTGCTTTTGAATGCGAAAAACACGTTTTCTGGGGTTTTCACCACTCCACAGTTCGTTGAATATGCAGAACAGGAGATATCTTGGTTTTCGTGAGGTTTCTAGCAGAGATATGCATTTTCTGCGATAATCATAGTGAGACTTCTGTTAGAAGTATGCAGAAACATCGAGAGCGCTCTATTCGAGCTATTTAATCCGAGAAACTCGTTTTCTGGGCTTTTCACCACTCCACAGTTCGTTGGATATGCAGAACCGGAGATATCTTGGTTTTCGTGGGGTTTCAAGATCAGATATGCATTTCCTGGGATAATCTTGGTGAGACTTCCGTCCGAAGTATGCTGAATCATCGAGATCGCACTTTTCGATCTATTTAATGCGAGAAACACGTTATCTGGAGATTTCACCACACCACAGTTCGTTGGATGTGCAGAACCGCAGATATCTTGGTTTTTGTGGGGTTTCAAGCTGAGATATGCATTTTTTACGATAATCTTGGTGAGACTTCCGTCCGAAGTATGCTTAATCATCGAGATCTCTAGTTTCGAGCTATTTAATGCGAGAAACACGTTATCTGGTGTTTTCAGCACTCCACAGTGCGTTTGATATGCAGAACCAGCGATATCCTGGTTTTCGTTGTGGATTCAAGCTGAGATATGCAATTTCTGCGATAATCTTGGTGAGACTTCTGTCCGATGTATGCAGAATCATCGAGATCGCACTTTTCGATCTATTTAATGCGAGAAACACGTTGTCTGGTGTTTTCACCACTCCACAGTTGGTTTGATATGCAGAACCGGCGATGTTTGGTTTTCGTGGGGTTTCAAGCAGAGATATGCATTTTCTGCGATAATCATAGTGAGACTTCTGTTAGAAGTATGCAGAATCATCGAGATCGCACTTTTCGATCTATTTAATGCGAGAGACACGTTGTCTGGTGTTTTCACCACTCCACAGTTGGTTTGATATGCAGAACCGGCGATGTTTGGTTTTCGTCGGGTTTCAAGTTGAGATATGCATTTTCTACGATAATCTTGGTGAAACATCTGTCCGAAGTATGCAGAAACATCAAGAGCACTCTTTTCGAGCTATTTAATGCGAGAAACACGTTTTCTGGGGTTTTCACCACACCACAGTTCGTTGGATGTGCAGAACCGGAGATATCTTGGTTTTCGTGGGGTTTCAAGCTGAGATATGCATTTTCTGCGATAATCTTGGTGAGACCTCTGTCCGAAGTATGCAGAAACATCCAGATCGTACTTTTCGAGCTATTTAATGCGAGAAACACGTTTTCTGGGGTTTTCACCACTCCACTGTTCGTTGAATATGCAGAACAGGAGATATCTTGGTTTTCGTGGGGTTTCTAGCAGAGATATGCATTTTCTGCGATAATCATAGTGAGACTTCTGTTAGAAGTATGCAGAATCATCGAGATCGCACTTTTCGATCTATTTAATGCGAGAAACACGTTGTCTGGTGTTTTCACCACTCCACAGTTGGTTTGATATGCAGAACCGGCGATGTTTGGTTTTCGTCGGGTTTCAAGTTGAGATATGCATTTTCTACGATAATCTTGGTGAAACATCTGTCCGAAGTATGCAGAAACATCAAGAGCGCTCTTTTCGAACTATTTAATGCGAGAAAGACGTTTTCTGGGGTTTTCACCACACCACAGTTCGTTGGATGTGCAGAACCGGAGATATCTTGGTTTTCGTGGGGATTCAAGCTGAGATATGCAATTTCTGCGATAATCTTGGTGAGACTTCTGTCCGAAGTATGCTTAATCATCGAGATCGTACTTTTCGAGCTATTTAATGCGAGAAACACGTTTTCTGGGGTTTTCACCACTCCACTGTTCGTTGAATATGCAGAACAGGAGATATCTTGGTTTTCGTGGGGTTTCTAGCAGAGATATGCATTTTCTGCTATAATCATAGTGAGACTTCTGTTAGAAGTATGCATGATCATCGAGATCGCACTTTTCGATCTATTTAATGCGAGAAACACGTTGCCTGGTGTTCCCACCACTCCACAGTTGGTTTGATATGCAGAACCGGCGATGTTTGGTTTTCGTCGGGTTTCAAGTTGAGATATGCATTTTCTACGATAATCTTGGTGAAACATCTGTCCGAAGTATGCAGAAACATCAAGAGCGCTCGTTTCGAGCTATTTAATGCGAGAAACACGTTTTCTGGGGTTTTCACCACTCCACTGTTCGTTGAATATGCAGAACAGGAGATATCTTGGTTTTCGTGAGGTTTCTAGCAGAGATATGCATTTTCTGCGATAATCATAGTGAGACTTCTGTTAGAAGTATGCAGAATCATCGAGATCGCACTTTTCGATCTATTTAATGCGAGAAACACGTTGTCTGGTGTTTTCACCACTCCATAGTACGTTTGGCATGCAGAACCGGAGATATCTTGGTTTCGGTCGGGTTTCAAGCTGAGATATGCATTTTCTACGATAATCTTGGTGAAACATCTGTCCGAAGTATGCAGAAACATCAAGAGCGCTCGTTTCGAGCTATTTAATGCGAGAAACACGTTTTCTGGGGTTTTCACCACTCCACTGTTCGTTGAATATGCAGAACAGGAGATATCTTGGTTTTCGTGAGGTTTCTAGCAGAGATATGCATTTTCTGCGATAATCATAGTGAGACTTCTGTTAGAAGTATGCAGAAACATCGAGAGCGCTCTATTCGAGCTATTTAATGCGAGAAACTCGTTTTCTGGGCTTTTCACCACTCCACAGTTCGTTGGATATGCAGAACCGGAGATATCTTGGTTTTCGTGGGGTTTCAAGATGAGATATGCATTTCCTGGGATAATCTTGGTGAGACTTCCGTCCGAAGTATGCTGAATCATCGAGATCGCACTTTTCGATCTACTTAATGCGAGAAACACGTTGTCTGGTGTTTTCACCACTCCACAGTTGGTTTGATATGCAGAACCGGCGATGTTTGGTTTTCGTCGGGTTTCAAGTTGAGATATGCATTTTCTACGATAATCTTGGTGAAACATCTGTCCGAAGTATGCAGAAACATCAAGAGCGCTCTTTTCGAGCTATTTAATGCGAGAAACACGTTTTCTGGGGTTTTCACCACTCCACAGTTGGTTTGATATGCAGAACCCGCGATATTTTGGTTTTCGTCGGGTTTCAAGCTGAGATATGCATTTTCTACGATAATCTTGGTGAAACATCTGTCCGAAGTATGCTGAATCATCGAGATCGCTCTTTTGGAGCTAGTTAGTGCGAGAAACACGTTATCTGGTGTTTTCACCACTCCACAGTGCGTTTGATATGCAGAACCGGCGATATCTTGGTTTTTGTGGGGTTTCAAGCTGAGATATGCATGTTTTACGATAATCTTGGTGAGACTTCTGTCCGAAGTATGCTTAATCATCAAGATCGCTCTATTCGAGCTATTTAATGCGAGAAACACGTTATCTGGTGTTTTCAGCACTCCACAGTGCGTTTGGTATGCAGAACCAGCGATATCCTGGTTTTCGTTGTGGATTCAAGCTGAGATATGCAATTTCTGCGATAATCTTGGTGAGACTTCTGTCCGATGTATGCAGAATCATCGAGATCGCACTTTTCGATCTATTTAATGCGAGAAACACGTTGTCTGGTGTTTTCACCACTCCACAGTTGGTTTGATATGCAGAACCGGCGATGTTTGGTTTTCGTGGGGTTTCAAGCTGAGATATGCATTTTCTGCGACAATCTTGGTGAGACCTCTGTCCGAGGTATGCAGAACGTCGAGATCGCTCTTTCCGACCTATTTAATGCGAGAAACACGTTATCTGGTGTTTTCACCACTCCACAGTGCGTTTGATATGCAGAACCAGCGATATCTTGGTTTTTGTGGGGTTTCAAGCTGAGATATGCATGTTTTACGATAATCTTGGTGAGACTTCTGTCCGAAGTATGCTTAATCATCGAGATTGTACTTTTCGAGCTATTTAATGCGAGAAACACGTTTTCTGGGGTTTTCACCACTCCACTGTTCGTTGAATATGCAGAACAGGAGATATCTTGGTTTTCGTGGGGTTTCTAGCAGAGATATGCATTTTCTGCGATAATCATAGTGAGACTTCTGTTAGAAGTATGCAGATACATCGAGATCGCACTTTTCGATCTATTTAATGCGAGAGACACGTTGTCTGGTGTTTTCACCACTCCACAGTTGGTTTGATATGCAGAACCGGCGATGTTTGGTTTTCGTCGGGTTTCAAGTTGAGATATGCATTTTCTACGATAATCTTAGTGAAACATCTGTCCGAAGTATGCAGAAACATCAAGAGCACTCTTTTCGAGCTATTTAATGCGAGAAACACGTTTTCTGGGGTTTTCACCACACCACAGTTCGTTGGATGTGCAGAACCGGAGATATCTTGGTTTTCGTGGGGTTTCAAGCTGAGATATGCATTTTCTGCGATAATCTTGGTGAGACCTCTGTCCGAAGTATGCAGAATCATCCAGATCGTACTTTTCGAGCTATTTAATGCGAGAAACACGTTTTCTGGGGTTTTCACCACTCCACTGTTCGTTGAATATGCAGAACAGGAGATATCTTGGTTTTCGTGGGGTTTCTAGCAGAGATATGCATTTTCTGCAATAATCATAGTGAGACTTCTGTTAGAAGTATGCAGAATCATCGAGATCGCACTTTTCGATCTATTTAATGCGAGAAACACGTTGTCTGGTGTTTTCACCACTCCACAGTTGGTTTGATATGCAGAACCGGCGATGTTTGGTTTTCGTCGGGTTTCAAGTTGAGATATGCATTTTCTACGATAATCTTGGTGAAACATCTGTCCGAAGTATGCAGAAACATCAAGAGCGCTCTTTTCGAACTATTTAATGCGAGAAACACGTTTTCTGGGGTTTTCACCACACCACAGTTCGTTGGATGTGCAGAACCGGAGATATCTTGGTTTTCGTGGGGATTCAAGCTGAGATATGCAATTTCTGCGATAATCTTGGTGAGACTTCTGTTCGAAGTATGCTTAATCATCGGGATCGTACTTTTCGAGCTATTTAATGCGAGAAACACGTTTTCTGGGGTTTTCACCACTCCACTGTTCGTTGAATATGCAGAACAGGAGATATCTTGGTTTTCGTGGGGTTTCTAGCAGAGATATGCATTTTCTGCGATAATCATAGTGAGACTTCTGTTAGAAGTATGCATGATCATCGAGATCGCACTTTTCGATCTATTTAATGCGAGAAACACGTTGCCTGGTGTTTTCACCACTCCACAGTTGGTTTGATATGCGGAAACTGCCATATCTTCGGTATCGTTGTTGTTTCCAGCTGAGATATGCATTTTCAGTGATTATATTCATGATTCTGCTGTTACAAGTGTGCAGAATCACCGAAATCGCTGTTTTCGTGCTTTTGAATGCGAAAAACACGTTTTCTGGTGTTTTCAGCACTCCACAGTGCGTTTGATATGCGGAAACTGCCATACCTTCGGTATCGTTGTTGTTTCCAGCTGAGATATGCATTATCAGTGATAATCTTCATGATTCTGCTGTTACAAGTGTGCAGAATCACCGAAATCGCTGTTTTCGCGCTATTCAATGCGAAAAACACGTTTTCTGGTGTTTTCAGCACTCCACAGTGCGTTTGATATGCAGAAACTACGATATCTTCGGTATCGTTGTTGTTTCCAGCTGAGTCATGCATTTTCAGTGATAATCTTCATGATTCTGTTGTTACAAGTGTGCAGAATCACCGAAATCGCTGTTTTCGTGCTTTTGAATGCGAAAAACACGTTTTCTGGTGTTTTCAGCACTCCACAGTGCGTTTGATATGCGGAAACTACGATATCTTCGGTATCGTTGTTGTTTCCAGCTGAGATATGCATTTTCAGTGATAATCTTCATGATTCTGCTGTTACAAGTGTGCAGAATCACCGAAATCGCTGTTTTCGTGCTTTTGAATGCGAAAAACACGTTTTCTGGTGTTTTCAGCACTCCACAGTGCGTTTGATATGCGGAAACTGCCATACCTTCGGTATCGTTGTTGTTTCCAGCTGAGATATGCATTATCAGTGATAATCTTCATGATTCTGCTGTTACAAGTGTGCAGAATCACCGAAATCGCTGTTTTCGCGCTATTCAATGCGAAAAACACGTTTTCTGGTGTTTTCAGCACTCCACAGTGCGATTGATATGCAGAAACTACGATATCTTCGGTATCGTTGTTGTTTCCAGCTGAGATATGCATTTTCAGTGATAATCTTCATGATTCTGCTGTTACAAGTGTGCAGAATCACCGAAATCGCTGTTTTCGTGCTTTTGAATGCGAAAAACACGTTTTCTGGTGTTTTCAACACTCCACAGTGCGTTTGATATGCGGAAACTGCGATATCTTCGGTATCGTTGTTGTTTCCAGCTGAGATATGCACTTTCAGTGATCATCTTCACGATTCTGCTGTTACAAGTGTGCAGAATCACCGAAATCGCTGTTTTCGTGCTTTTGAATGCGAAAAACACGTTTTCTGGTGTTTTCAGCACTCCACAGTGCGTTTGATATGCGGAAACTACGATATCTTCGGTATCGTTGTTGTTTCCAGCTGAGATATGCATTTTCAGTGATAATCTTCATGATTCTGCTGTTACAAGTGTGCAGAATCACCGAAATCGCTGTTTTCGTGCTTTTGAATGCGAAAAACACGTTTTCTGGTGTTTTCAGCACTCCACAGTGCGTTTGATATGCGGAAACTGCCATACCTTCGGTATCGTTGTTGTTTCCAGCTGAGATATGCATTATCAGTGATAATCTTCATGATTCTGCTGTTACAAGTGTGCAGAATCACCGAAATCGCAGTTTTCGCGCTATTCAATGCGAAAAACACGTTTTCTGGTGTTTTCAGCACTCCACAGTGCGTTTGATATGCAGAAACTACGATATCTTCGGTATCGTTGTTGTTTCCAGCTGAGTCATGCATTTTCAGTGATAATCTTCATGATTCTGTTGTTACAAGTGTGCAGAATCACCGAAATCGCTGTTTTCGTGCTTTTTAATGCGAAAAACACGTTTTCTGGTGTTTTCAGCACTCCACAGTGCGTTTGATATGCGGACACTACGATATCTTCGGTATCGTTGTTGTTTCCAGCTGAGATATGCATTTTCAGTGATAATCTTCATGATTGTGCTGTTACAAGTGTTCAGAATCACCGAAATCGCTGTTTTCGCGCTATTCAATGCGAAAAACACGTTTTCTGGTGTTTTCAGCACTCCACAGTGCGTTTGATATGCGGAAACTACGATATCTTCGGTATCGTTGTTGTTTCCAGCTGAGATATGCATTTTCAGTGATTATCTTCATGATTCTGCTGTTACAAGTGTGCAGAATCACCGAAATCGCTGTTTTCGTGCTTTTGAATGCGAAAAACACGTTTTCTGGTGTTTTCAACACTCCACAGTGCGTTTGATATGCGGAAACTGCGATATCTTCGGTATCGTTGTTGTTTCCAGCTGAGATATGCACTTTCAGTGATAATCTTCACGATTCTGCTGTTACAAGTGTGCAGAATCACCGAAATCGCTGTTTTCGTGCTTTTGAATGCGAAAAACACGTTTTCTGGTGTTTTCAGCACTCCACAGTGCGTTTGATATGCGGACACTACGATATCTTCGGTATCGTTGTTGTTTCCAGCTGAGATATGCATTTTCAGTGATAATCTTCATGATTCTGCTGTTACAAGTGTGCAGAATCACCGAAATCGCTGTTTTCGCGCTATTCAATGCGAAAAACACGTTTTCTGGTGTTTTCAGCACTCCACAGTGCGTTTGATATGCAGAAACTACGATATCTTCGGTATCGTTGTTGTTTCCAGCTGAGTCATGCATTTTCAGTGATAATCTTCATGATTCTGTTGTTACAAGTGTGCAGAATCACCGAAATCGCTGTTTTCGTGCTTTTGAATGCGAAAAACACGTTTTCTGGTGTTTTCAGCACTCCACAGTGCGTTTGATATGCGGAAACTACGATATCTTCGGTATCGTTGTTGTTTCCAGCTGAGATATGCATTTTCAGTGATAATCTTCATGATTCTGCTGTTACAAGTGTGCAGAATCACCGAAATCGCTGTTTTCGTGCTTTTGAATGCGAAAAACACGTTTTCTGGTGTTTTCAGCACTCCACAGTGCGTTTGATATGCGGAAACTGCCATACCTTCGGTATCGTTGTTGTTTCCAGCTGAGATATGCATTATCAGTGATAATCTTCATGATTCTGCTGTTACAAGTGTGCAGAATCACCGAAATCGCTGTTTTCGCGCTATTCAATGCGAAAAACACGTTTTCTGGTGTTTTCAGCACTCCACAGTGCGATTGATATGCAGAAACTACGATATCTTCGGTATCGTTGTTGTTTCCAGCTGAGATATGCATTTTCAGTGATAATCTTCATGATTCTGCTGTTACAAGTGTGCAGAATCACCGAAATCGCTGTTTTCGTGCTTTTGAATGCGAAAAACACGTTTTCTGGTGTTTTCAACACTCCACAGTGCGTTTGATATGCGGAAACTGCGATATCTTCGGTATCGTTGTTGTTTCCAGCTGAGATATGCACTTTCAGTGATCATCTTCACGATTCTGCTGTTACAAGTGTGCAGAATCACCGAAATCGCAGTTTTCGCGCTATTCAATGCGAAAAACACGTTTTCTGGTGTTTTCAGCACTCCACAGTGCGTTTGATATGCGGAAACTGCCATACCTTCGGTATCGTTGTTGTTTCCAGCTGAGATATGCATTATCAGTGATAATCTTCATGATTCTGCTGTTACAAGTGTGCAGAATCACCGAAATCGCTGTTTTCGCGCTATTCAATGCGAAAAACACGTTTTCTGGTGTTTTCAGCACTCCACAGTGCGATTGATATGCAGAAACTACGATATCTTCGGTATCGTTGTTGTTTCCAGCTGAGATATGCACTTTCAGTGATCATCTTCACGATTCTGCTGTTACAAGTGTGCAGAATCACCGAAATCGCTGTTTTCGTGCTTTTGAATGCGAAAAACACGTTTTCTGGTGTTTTCAGCACTCCACAGTGCGTTTGATATGCGGAAACTACGATATCTTCGGTATCGTTGTTGTTTCCAGCTGAGATATGCATTATCAGTGATAATCTTCATGATTCTGCTGTTACAAGTGTGCAGAATCACCGAAATCGCAGTTTTCGCGCTATTCAATGCGAAAAACACGTTTTCTGGTGTTTTCAGCACTCCACAGTGCGTTTGATATGCGGACACTACGATATCTTCGGTATCGTTGTTGTTTCCAGCTGAGATATGCATTTTCAGTAATAATCTTCATGATTCTGCTGTTACAAGTGTTCAGAATCACCGAAATCGCTGTTTTCGCGATATTCAATGCGAAAAACACGTTTTCTGGTGTTTTCAGCACTCCACAGTGCGTTTGATATGCGGAAACTACGATATCTTCGGTATCGTTGTTGTTTCCAGCTGAGATATGCATTTTCAGTGATTATCTTCATGATTCTGCTGTTACAAGTGTGCAGAATCACCGAAATCTCTGTTTTCGTGCTTTTGAATGCGAAAAACACGTTTTCTGGGGTTTTCACCACTCCACAGTTGGTTTGATATGCAGAACCGGCGATGTTTGGTTTTCGTGGGGTTTCAAGCAGAGATATGCATTTTCTGCGATAATCATAGTGAGACTTCTGTTAGAAGTATGCAGAAACATCGAGAGCGCTCTATTCGAGCTATTTAATCCGAGAAACTCGTTTTCTGGGCTTTTCACCACTCCACAGTTCGTTGGATATGCAGAACCGGAGATATCTTGGTTTTCGTGGGGTTTCAAGATCAGATATGCATTTCCTGGGATAATCTTGGTGAGACTTCCGTCCGAAGTATGCTGAATCATCGAGATCGCACTTTTCGATCTATTTAATGCGAGAAACACGTTATCTGGAGATTTCACCACACCACAGTTCGTTGGATGTGCAGAACCGCAGATATCTTGGTTTTTGTGGGGTTTCAAGCTGAGATATGCATTTTTTACGATAATCTTGGTGAGACTTCCGTCCGAAGTATGCAGAGTCATCGAGATCGTACTTTTCGAGCTATTTAATGCGAGAAACACGTTTTCTGGGGTTTTCACCACTCCACAGTTCGTTGCATATGCAGAACAGGAGATAACTTGGTTTTCGTGGGGTTTCTAGCAGAGATATGCATTTTTTGCGATAATCATAGTGAGACTTCTGTTAGAAGTATGCAGAATCATCGAGATCGCACTTTTCGATCTATTTAATGCGAGAAACACGTTGTCTGGAGATTTCACCACACCACAGTTCGTTGGATGTGCAGAACCGCAGATATCTTGGTTTTTGTGGGGTTTCAAGCTGAGATATGCATTTTTTACGATAATCTTGGTGAGACTTCTGTCCGAAGTATGCTTAATCATCGAGATCTCTAGTTTCGAGCTATTTAATGCGAGAAACACGTTATCTGGTGTTTTCAGCACTCCACAGTGCGTTTGATATGCAGAACCAGCGATATCCTGGTTTTCGTTGTGGATTCAAGCTGAGATATGCAATTTCTGCGATAATCTTGGTGAGACTTCTGTTCGATGTATGCAGAATCATCGAGATCGCACTTTTCGATCTATTTAATGCGAGAAACACGTTGTCTGGTGTTTTCACCACTCCACAGTTGGTTTGATATGCAGAACCGGCGATGTTTGGTTTTCGTGGGGTTTCAAGCAGAGATATGCATTTTCTGCGATAATCATAGTGAGACTTCTGTTAGAAGTATGCAGAATCATCGAGATCGCACTTTTCGATCTATTTAATGCGAGAGACACGTTGTCTGGTGTTTTCACCACTCCACAGTTGGTTTGATATGCAGAACCGGCGATGTTTGGTTTTCGTCGGGTTTCAAGTTGAGATATGCATTTTCTACGATAATCTTGGTGAAACATCTGTCCGAAGTATGCAGAAACATCAAGAGCACTCTTTTCGAGCTATTTAATGCGAGAAACACGTTTTCTGGGGTTTTCACCACACCACAGTTCGTTGGATGTGCAGAACCGGAGATATCTTGGTTTTCGTGGGGTTTCAAGCTGAGATATGCATTTTCTGCGATAATCTTGGTGAGACCTCTGTCCGAAGTATGCAGAAACATCCAGATCGTACTTTTCGAGCTATTTAATGCGAGAAACACGTTTTCTGGGGTTTTCACCACTCCACTGTTCGTTGAATATGCAGAACAGGAGATATCTTGGTTTTCGTGGGGTTTCTAGCAGAGATATGCATTTTCTGCGATAATCATAGTGAGACTTCTGTTAGAAGTATGCAGAATCATCGAGATCGCACTTTTCGATCTATTTAATGCGAGAAACACGTTGTCTGGTGTTTTCACCACTCCACAGTTGGTTTGATATGCAGAACCGGCGATGTTTGGTTTTCGTCGGGTTTCAAGTTGAGATATGCATTTTCTACGATAATCTTGGTGAAACATCTGTCCGAAGTATGCAGAAACATCAAGAGCGCTCTTTTCGAACTATTTAATGCGAGAAAGACGTTTTCTGGGGTTTTCACCACACCACAGTTCGTTGGATGTGCAGAACCGGAGATATCTTGGTTTTCGTGGGGATTTAAGCTGAGATATGCAATTTCTGCGATATTCTTGGTGAGACTTCTGTCCGAAGTATGCTTAATCATCGAGATCGTACTTTTCGAGCTATTTAATGCGAGAAACACGTTTTCTGGGGTTTTCACCACTCCACTGTTCGTTGAATATGCAGAACAGGAGATATCTTGGTTTTCGTGGGGTTTCTAGCAGAGATATGCATTTTCTGCGATAATCATAGTGAGACTTCTGTTAGAAGTATGCATGATCATCGAGATCGCACTTTTCGATCTATTTAATGCGAGAAACACGTTGCCTGGTGTTCTCACCACTCCACAGTTGGTTTGATATGCAGAACCGGCGATGTTTGGTTTTCGTCGGGTTTCAAGTTGAGATATGCATTTTCTACGATAATCTTGGTGAAACATCTGTCCGAAGTATGCAGAAACATCAAGAGCGCTCGTTTCGAGCTATTTAATGCGAGAAACACGTTTTCTGGGGTTTTCACCACTCCACTGTTCGTTGAATATGCAGAACAGGAGATATCTTGGTTTTCGTGAGGTTTCTAGCAGAGATATGCATTTTCTGCGATAATCATAGTGAGACTTCTGTTAGAAGTATGCAGAATCATCGAGATCGCACTTTTCGATCTATTTAATGCGAGAAACACGTTGTCTGGTGTTTTCACCACTCCATAGTACGTTTGGCATGCAGAACCGGAGATATCTTGGTTTCGGTCGGGTTTCAAGCTGAGATATGCATTTTCTACGATAATCTTGGTGAAACATCTGTCCGAAGTATGCAGAAACATCAAGAGCGCTCGTTTCGAGCTATTTAATGCGAGAAACACGTTTTCTGTGGTTTTCACCACTCCACTGTTCGTTGAATATGCAGAACAGGAGATATCTTGGTTTTCGTGAGGTT
The DNA here is from genome assembly GCA_951804975.1 of Anthophora plumipes. Taxonomy (NCBI): domain Eukaryota; kingdom Metazoa; phylum Arthropoda; class Insecta; order Hymenoptera; family Apidae; genus Anthophora; species Anthophora plumipes. Next base: position 631,084 of record CATORF010000873.1, on the reverse strand, counting down.
TCTAGCAGAGATATGCATTTTCTGCGATAATCATAGTGAGACTTCTGTCAGAAGTATGCAGAATCTTCGAGAACGCTCCTTTCGAGCTACCTAATGCGCGAAACACGTTTTCTGGTGTTTTCACCACTCCACGGTACGTTTGATGTGCAGAACTGGAGATAACTCGGTTTTCGTCGGGTTTCAAGCTGAGATATGCATTTTCTACGATAATCTTGGTGAGACTTCTGTCAGAAGTATGCAGGATCTTCGAGAACGCTCTTTTCGAGCTATTTAATGCGAGAAACACGTTATCTGGTGTTTTCACCACTCCACAGTGCGTTTGATATGCAGTACCAGCGATATCTTGGTTTTCGTGGGGTTTCAAGCTGAGATATGCATTTCCTGCGATAATCTTGGTGAGACTTCTGTCCGAAGTATGCTGAATAATCGAGATCGCCCTTTTCGAGCTATTTAATGCGAGAAACACGTTTTCTGGGGTTTTCACCACTCCACTGTTCGTTGAATATGCAGAACAGGAGATATCTTGGTTTTCGTGGGGTTTCTAGCAGAGATATGCATTTTCTGCGATAATCATAGTGAGACTTCTGTTAGAAGTATGCAGAATCATCGAGATCGCACTTTTCGATCTATTTAATGCGAGAAACACGTTGTCTGGTGTTTTCACCACTCCACAGTTGGTTTGATATGCAGAACCGGCGATGTTTGGTTTTCGTCGGGTTTCAAGTTGAAATATGCATTTTCTACGATAATCTTGGTGAAACATCTGTCCGAAGTATGCAGAAACATCAAGAGCGCTCTTTTCGAACTATTTAATGCGAGAAACACGTTTTCTGGGGTTTTCACCACACCACAGTTCGTTGGATGTGCAGAACCGGAGATATCTTGGTTTTCGTGGGGATTCAAGCTGAGATATGCAATTTCTGCGATAATCTTGGTGAGACTTCTGTCCGAAGTATGCTTAATCATCGAGATCGTACTTTTCGAGCTATTTAATGCGAGAAACACGTTTTCTGGGGTTTTCACCACTCCACTGTTCGTTGAATATGCAGAACAGGAGATATCTTGGTTTTCGTGGGGTTTCTAGCAGAGATATGCATTTTCTGCGATAATCATAGTGAGACTTCTGTTAGAAGTATGCATGATCATCGAGATCGCACTTTTCGATCTATTTAATGCGAGAAACACGTTGCCTGGTGTTTTCACCACTCCACAGTGCGTTTGATATGCAGAACCAACGATATCTTGGTTTTTGTGGGGTTTCAAGCTGAGATATGCATTTTTTACGATAATCTTTGTGAGACGTCTGTCCGAAGTATGCTTAATCATCGAGATCGCTCTATTCGAGCTATTTAATGCGAGAAACACGTTATCTGGTGGTTTCAGCAATCCACAGTGCGTTTGATAGGCAGAACCTGCGATATCTTGGTTTTCGTGGGGATTCAAGCTGAGATATGCAATTTCTGCGATAATCTTGGTGAGACTTCTGTCCGAAGTATGCTTAATCATCGAGATCGCTCGTTTCGAGGTATTTAATGCGAGAAACACGTTGTCTGGTGTTTTCACCACTCCACAGTTGGTTTGATATGCAGAACCGGCGATGTTTGGTTTTCGTCGGGTTTCAAGCTGAGATATGCATTTTCTGCGATAGTCTTGGTGAAACATCTGTCCGAAGTATGCAGAAACATCAAGAGCGCTCGTTTCGAGCTATTTAATGCGAGAAACACGTTTTCTGGGGTTTTCACCACACCACAGTTCGTTGGATGTGCAGAACCGGAGATATCTTGGTTTTCGTGGGGTTTCAAGCTGAGATATGCATTTTCTGCGATAATCTTGGTGAGACCTCTGTCCGAAGTATGCAGAACGTCGAGATCGCTCTTTTCGACCTATTTAATGCGAGAAACACGTTATTTGGTGTTTTCACCACTCCACAGTGCGTATGATATGCAGAACCGACGATATCTTGGTTTTCGTGGGGTTTCATGCTCAGATATGCATTTTCTGCGATAATCTTGGTGAGACTTCTGTCCGAAGTATGCAGAGTCATCGAGATCGTACTTTTCGAGCTATTTAATGCGAGAAACACGTTTTCTGGGGTTTTCACCACTCCACAGTTCGTTGGATATGCAGAACGGGAGATATCTTGGTTTTCGTGGGGTTTCTAGCAGAGATATGCATTTTCTGCGATAATCATAGTGAGACTTCTGTTAGAAGTATGCAGAATCATCGAGATCGCACTTTTCGATCTATTTAATGCGAGAAACACGTTGTCTGGTGTTTTCACCACTCCACAGTTGGTTTGATATGCAGAACCGGCGATGTTTGGTTTTCGTCGGGTTTCAAGCTGAGATATGCATTTTCTGCGATAATCTTGGTGAAACATCTGTCCGAAGTATGCAGAAACATCAAGAGCGCTCTTTTCGAGCTATTTAATGCGAGAAACACGTTTTCTGGGGTTTTCACCACACCACAGTTCGTTGGATGTGCAGAACCGGAGATATCTTGGTTTTCGTGGGGTTTCAAGCTGAGATATGCATTTTCTGCGATAATCTTGGTGAGACCTCTGTCCGAAGTATGCAGAAACATCGAGATCGCTCTTTTCGACCTATTTAATGCGAGAAACACGTTATCTGGTGTTTTCACCACTCCACAGTGCGTTTGATATGCAGAACCGGCGATATCTTGGTTTTTGTGGGGTTTCAAGCTGAGATATGCATTTTTTACGATAATCTTGGTGAGACTTCTGTCCGAAGTATGCTTAATCATCAAGATCGCTCTATTCGAGCTATTTAATGCGAGAAACACGTTATCTGGTGTTTTCAGCACTCCACAGTGCGTTTGATATGCAGAACCAGCGATATCCTGGTTTTCGTGGGGATTCAAGCTGAGATATGCAATTTCTGCGATAAGCTTGGTGAGACTTCTGTCCGAAGTATGCTTAATCATCGAGATCGTACTTTTCGAGCTATTTAATACGAGAAACACGTTTTCTGGGGTTTTCACCACTCCACTGTTCGTTGAATATGCAGAACAGGAGATATCTTGGTTTTCGTGAGGTTTCTAGCAGAGATATGCATTTTCTGCGATAATCATAGTGAGACTTCTGTTAGAAGTATGCAGAATCATCGAGATCGCACTTTTCGATCTATTTAATGCGAGAAACACGTTGTCTGGTGTTTTCACCACTCCACAGTACGTTTGGCATGCAGAACCGGAGATATCTTGGTTTCGGTCAGGTTTCAAGCTGAGACATGCATTTTCTAGGATAATCTTGGTGAAACATCTGTCCGAAGTATGCAGAAACATCGAGAGCGCTCTATTCGAGCTATTTAATGCGAGAAACTCGTTTTCTGGGCTTTTCACCACTCCACAGTTCGTTGGATATGCAGAACCGGAGATATCTTGGTTTTCGTGGGGTTTCAAGATGAGATATGCATTTCCTGGGATAATCTTGGTGAGACTTCCGTCCGAAGTATGCTGAATCATCGAGATCGCACTTTTCGATCTATTTAATGCGAGAAACACGTTGTCTGGTGTTTTCACCACTCCACAGTTGGTTTGATATGCAGAACCGGCGATGTTTGGTTTTCGTCGGGTTTCAAGTTGAGATATGCATTTTCTACGATAATCTTGGTGAAACATCTGTCCGAAGTATGCAGAAACATCAAGAGCGCTCTTTTCGAGCTATTTAATGCGAGAAACACGTTTTCTGGGGTTTTCAAGACTCCACAGTTCGTTGGATATGCAGAACAGGAGGTATCTTGGTTTTCGTGGGGTTTCTAGAAGAGATATGCATTTTCTGCGATAATCATGGTGAGACTTCTGTTAGAAGTATGCAGGATCATCGAGATCGCACTTTTCGATCTATTTAATGCGAGAAACACGTTTTCTGGGGTTTTCACCACTCCACTGTTCGTTGAATATGCAGAACAGGAGATATCTTGGTCTTCGTGAGGTTTCTAGCAGAGATATGCATTTTCTGCGATAATCATAGTGAGACTTCTGTTAGAAGTATGCAGAATCATCGAGATCGCACTTTTCGATCTATTTAATGCGAGAAACACGTTGTCTGGTGTTTTCACCACTCCACAGTACGTTTGGCATGCAGAACCGGAGATATCTTGGTTTCGGTCGGGTTTCAAGCTGAGATATGCATTTTCTACGATAATCTTGATGAAACATCTGTCCGAAGTATGCAGAAACATCGAGAGCGCTCTTTTCGAGCTACTTAATGCGAGAAACTCGTTTTCTGGGGTTTTCACCACTCCACAGTGCGTTTGATATGCAGTACCAGCGATATCTTGGTTTTCGTGGGGTTTCAAACTGAGATATGCATTTCCTGCGATAATCTTGGTGAAACATCTGTCCGAAGTATGCAGAAACATCGAGATCGCTCGTTTCGAGCTCTTTAATGCGAGAAACACGTTTTCTGGTGTTTTCACCACTCCACAGTACGTTTGACATGCAGAACCGAAGATATCCTGGTTTCGGTCGGGTTTCAAGCTGAGATATGCATTTTCTGCGATAATCTTGGTGAGACTTCAGTCAGAAGTATGCAGAATCATCTAGATCGCTCGTTTCGAGCTATTTAATGCGAAAAAACAACTTTTCTGGTGTTTTCAACATTCCACAGTGCGTTTGATATGCAGAACAGGCGATATCTTGATTTTCGTGGTGTTTCCAGCAGAGATATGCATTTTTGCGATAATCTTGGTGAGACTTCAGTCAGAAGTATGCAGAATCATCTAGATCGCTCGTTTCGAGCTCTTTAATGCGAGAAACACGTTATCTGGTGTTTTCACCACTCCACAGTGCTTTTGATATGCAGAACCGGCGACATCTTGATTTTCGTGAGGTTTCTAGCTGAGATATGCATTTTCTGCGATAATGTTGGTGAGACTTCAGTCAGAAGTATGCAGAATCATCTAGATCGCTCGTTTCGAGCTATTTAATGCGAAAAAACAAGTTTTCTGGTGTTTTCAACATTCCACAGTGCGTTTGATATGCAGAACCGGCGACATCTTGATTTTCGTGAGGTTTCTAGCTGAGATATGCATTTTCTGCGATAATGTTGGTGAGACTTCAGTCAGAAGTATGCAGAATCATCTAGATCGCTCTTGTCGAGCTAGTTTATGCAAAAAAACAAGTTTCCTGGTGTTTTCACCACACCACAGTTCGTTGGATGTGCAGAACCGGAGATATCTTGGTTTTCGTGGGGTTTCCAGCTAAAATATGCATTTTCTGCGATAATCTTGGTGAGTCTTCTGTCCGAAGTATGCTTAATCATCGAGATCGCTCGTTTCGACCTATTTAATGCGAGAAACACGTTATCTGGTGTTTTCACCACTCCACAGTGCGTTTGATATGCAGAACCGGCGACATCTTGGCTTTCGTCGTGGTTCAAGCTGAGATATGCATTTTCTGCGATAATCTTGGTGAGACATCAGTCAGATGTATGCAGAATCATCTAGATCGCTCGTTTCAAGCTGATTAATACGAGAAACACGTTTTCTGGTGTTTTCACCACTCCACAGTACGTTTGACATGCAGAACCGAAGATATCCTGGTTTCGGTCGGGTTTCAAGCTGAGATATGCATTTTCTGCGATAATCTTGGTGAGACTTCAGTCAGAAGTATGCAGAATCATCTAGATCGCTCTTGTCGAGCTAGTTTATGCAAAAAAACAAGTTTCCTGGTGTTTTCACCACACCACAGTTCGTTGGATGTGCAGAACCGGAGATATCTTGGTTTTCGTGGGGTTTCAAGCTGAGATATGCATTTTCTGCGATAATCTTGGTGAGACCTCTGTCCGTAGTATGCAGAACGTCGAGATCGCTCTTTTCGACCTATTTAATGCGAAAAACACGTTATCTGGTGTTTTCACCACTCCACAGTGCGTTTGATATGCAGAACCAGCGATATCGTGGTTTTTGTGGGGTTTCAAGCTGAGATATGCATTTTTTACGATAATCTTTGTGAGACTTCTGTCCGAAGTATGCTTAATCATCGAGATCGCTCTATTCGAGCTATTTAATGCGAGAAACACGTTATCTGGTGGTTTCAGCACTCCACAGTGCGTTTGATATGCAGAACCAGCGATATCTTGGTTTTCGTGGGGATTCAAGCTGAGATATGCAATTTCTGCGATAATCTTGGTGAGACTTCTGTCCGAAGTATGCTTAATCATCGAGATCGCTCGTTTCGAGGTATTTAATGCGAGAAACACGTTACCTGGTGTTTTCACCACTCCACAGTGCGTATGATATGCAGAACCGACGATATCTTGGTTTTCGTTGGGTTTCAAGCTCAGATATGCATTTTCTGCGATAATCTTTGTGAGACTTCTGTCCGAAGTATGCAGAAACATCAAGAGCGCTCTTTTCGAGCTATTTAATGCGAGAAACACGTTCTCTGGTTGTTTTCACCACTCCACAGTGCGTTTGATATGCAGAACCGGCGATGTTTGGTTTTCGTCGGGTTTCAAGCTGAGATATGCATTTTCTGCGATAATCTTGGTGAAACATATGTCCGAAGTATGCAGAAACATCAAGAGCGCTCTTTTCGAGCTATTTAATGCGAGAAACACGTTCTCTGGTTGTTTTCACCACTCCACAGTGCGTTTGATATGCAGAACCGGCGATATCTTGGTTTTCGTGGGGTTTCAAGCTAGAGATATGCATTTTCAACGATAATCTTGGTGAAACATCTGTCCGAAGAATGCAGAAACATCAAGAGCGCTCTTTTCGAGCTGCTTAATGCGAGAAACACGTTTTCTGGGGTTTTCACCACTCCACAGTACGTTTGACATGCAGAACCGAAGATATCCTGGTTTCGGTCGGGTTTCAAGCTGAGATATGCATTTTCTGCGATAATCTTGGTGAGACTTCAGTCAGAAGTATGCAGAATCATCTAGATCGCTCTTGTCGAGCTAGTTAATGCAAAAAAACAAGTTTCCTGGTGTTTTCAACATTCCACAGTGCGTTTGATATGCAGAACCGGCGATATCTTGATTTTCGTGGTGTTTCCAGCTGAGATATGCATTTTTGCAATAATCTTGGTGAGACTTCAGTCAGAAGTATGCAGAATCATCTAGATCGCTCGTTTCGAGCTCTTTAATGCGAGAAACACGTTATCTGGTGTTTTCACCACTCCACAGTGCGTTGGATATGCAGAACAGGAGGTATCTTGGTTTTCGTGGGGTTTCTAGAAGAGATATGCATTTTCTGCGATAATCTTTGTGAGACTTCTGTCCGAAGTATGCAGAAACATCAAGAGCGCTCTTTTCGAGCTATTTAATGCGAGAAACACGTTCTCTGGTTGTTTTCACCACTCCACAGTGCGTTTGATATGCAGAACTGGCGATGTTTGGTTTTCGTCGGGTTTCAAGCTGAGATATGCATTTTCTGCGATAATCTTGGTGAAACATATGTCCGAAGTATGCAGAAACATCAAGAGCGCTCTTTTCGAGCTATTTAATGCGAGAAACACGTTCTCTGGTTGTTTTCACCACTCCACAGTGCGTTTGATATGCAGAACCGGCGATATCTTGGTTTTCGTGGGGTTTCAAGCTAGAGATATGCATTTTCAACGATAATCTTGGTGAAACATCTGTCCGAAGAATGCAGAAACATCAAGAGCGCTCTTTTCGAGCTGCTTAATGCGAGAAACACGTTGTCTGGTGTTTTCACCACTCCACAGTACGTTTGGCATGCAGAACCGGAGATATCTTGGTTTCGGTCAGGTTTCAAGCTGAGACATGCATTTTCTAGGATAATCTTGGTGAAACATCTGTCCGAAGTATGCAGAAACATCGAGAGCGCTCTATTCGAGCTATTTAATGCGAGAAACTCGTTTTCTGGGCTTTTCACCACTCCACAGTTCGTTGGATATGCAGAACCGGAGATATCTTGGTTTTCGTGGGGTTTCAAGATGAGATATGCATTTCCTGGGATAATCTTGGTGAGACTTCCGTCCGAAGTATGCTGAATCATCGAGATCGCACTTTTCGATCTATTTAATGCGAGAAACACGTTGTCTGGTGTTTTCACCACTCCACAGTTGGTTTGATATGCAGAACCGGCGATGTTTGGTTTTCGTCGGGTTTCAAGTTGAGATATGCATTTTCTACGATAATCTTGGTGAAACATCTGTCCGAAGTATGCAGAAACATCAAGAGCGCTCTTTTCGAGCTATTTAATGCGAGAAACACGTTTTCTGGGGTTTTCAAGACTCCACAGTTCGTTGGATATGCAGAACAGGAGGTATCTTGGTTTTCGTGGGGTTTCTAGAAGAGATATGCATTTTCTGCGATAATCATGGTGAGACTTCTGTTAGAAGTATGCAGGATCATCGAGATCGCACTTTTCGATCTATTTAATGCGAGAAACACGTTTTCTGGGGTTTTCACCACTCCACTGTTCGTTGAATATGCAGAACAGGAGATATCTTGGTCTTCGTGAGGTTTCTAGCAGAGATATGCATTTTCTGCGATAATCATAGTGAGACTTCTGTTAGAAGTATGCAGAATCATCGAGATCGCACTTTTCGATCTATTTAATGCGAGAAACACGTTGTCTGGTGTTTTCACCACTCCACAGTACGTTTGGCATGCAGAACCGGAGATATCTTGGTTTCGGTCGGGTTTCAAGCTGAGATATGCATTTTCTACGATAATCTTGATGAAACATCTGTCCGAAGTATGCAGAAACATCGAGAGCGCTCTTTTCGAGCTACTTAATGCGAGAAACTCGTTTTCTGGGGTTTTCACCACTCCACAGTGCGTTTGATATGCAGTACCAGCGATATCTTGGTTTTCGTGGGGTTTCAAACTGAGATATGCATTTCCTGCGATAATCTTGGTGAAACATCTGTCCGAAGTATGCAGAAACATCGAGATCGCTCGTTTCGAGCTCTTTAATGCGAGAAACACGTTTTCTGGTGTTTTCACCACTCCACAGTACGTTTGACATGCAGAACCGAAGATATCCTGGTTTCGGTCGGGTTTCAAGCTGAGATATGCATTTTCTGCGATAATCTTGGTGAGACTTCAGTCAGAAGTATGCAGAATCATCTAGATCGCTCGTTTCGAGCTATTTAATGCGAAAAAACAACTTTTCTGGTGTTTTCAACATTCCACAGTGCGTTTGATATGCAGAACAGGCGATATCTTGATTTTCGTGGTGTTTCCAGCAGAGATATGCATTTTTGCGATAATCTTGGTGAGACTTCAGTCAGAAGTATGCAGAATCATCTAGATCGCTCGTTTCGAGCTCTTTAATGCGAGAAACACGTTATCTGGTGTTTTCACCACTCCACAGTGCTTTTGATATGCAGAACCGGCGACATCTTGATTTTCGTGAGGTTTCTAGCTGAGATATGCATTTTCTGCGATAATGTTGGTGAGACTTCAGTCAGAAGTATGCAGAATCATCTAGATCGCTCGTTTCGAGCTATTTAATGCGAAAAAACAAGTTTTCTGGTGTTTTCAACATTCCACAGTGCGTTTGATATGCAGAACCGGCGACATCTTGATTTTCGTGAGGTTTCTAGCTGAGATATGCATTTTCTGCGATAATGTTGGTGAGACTTCAGTCAGAAGTATGCAGAATCATCTAGATCGCTCTTGTCGAGCTAGTTTATGCAAAAAAACAAGTTTCCTGGTGTTTTCACCACACCACAGTTCGTTGGATGTGCAGAACCGGAGATATCTTGGTTTTCGTGGGGTTTCCAGCTAAAATATGCATTTTCTGCGATAATCTTGGTGAGTCTTCTGTCCGAAGTATGCTTAATCATCGAGATCGCTCGTTTCGACCTATTTAATGCGAGAAACACGTTATCTGGTGTTTTCACCACTCCACAGTGCGTTTGATATGCAGAACCGGCGACATCTTGGCTTTCGTCGTGGTTCAAGCTGAGATATGCATTTTCTGCGATAATCTTGGTGAGACATCAGTCAGATGTATGCAGAATCATCTAGATCGCTCGTTTCAAGCTGATTAATACGAGAAACACGTTTTCTGGTGTTTTCACCACTCCACAGTACGTTTGACATGCAGAACCGAAGATATCCTGGTTTCGGTCGGGTTTCAAGCTGAGATATGCATTTTCTGCGATAATCTTGGTGAGACTTCAGTCAGAAGTATGCAGAATCATCTAGATCGCTCTTGTCGAGCTAGTTTATGCAAAAAAACAAGTTTCCTGGTGTTTTCACCACACCACAGTTCGTTGGATGTGCAGAACCGGAGATATCTTGGTTTTCGTGGGGTTTCAAGCTGAGATATGCATTTTCTGCGATAATCTTGGTGAGACCTCTGTCCGTAGTATGCAGAACGTCGAGATCGCTCTTTTCGACCTATTTAATGCGAAAAACACGTTATCTGGTGTTTTCACCACTCCACAGTGCGTTTGATATGCAGAACCAGCGATATCGTGGTTTTTGTGGGGTTTCAAGCTGAGATATGCATTTTTTACGATAATCTTTGTGAGACTTCTGTCCGAAGTATGCTTAATCATCGAGATCGCTCTATTCGAGCTATTTAATGCGAGAAACACGTTATCTGGTGGTTTCAGCACTCCACAGTGCGTTTGATATGCAGAACCAGCGATATCTTGGTTTTCGTGGGGATTCAAGCTGAGATATGCAATTTCTGCGATAATCTTGGTGAGACTTCTGTCCGAAGTATGCTTAATCATCGAGATCGCTCGTTTCGAGGTATTTAATGCGAGAAACACGTTACCTGGTGTTTTCACCACTCCACAGTGCGTATGATATGCAGAACCGACGATATCTTGGTTTTCGTTGGGTTTCAAGCTCAGATATGCATTTTCTGCGATAATCTTTGTGAGACTTCTGTCCGAAGTATGCAGAAACATCAAGAGCGCTCTTTTCGAGCTATTTAATGCGAGAAACACGTTCTCTGGTTGTTTTCACCACTCCACAGTGCGTTTGATATGCAGAACCGGCGATGTTTGGTTTTCGTCGGGTTTCAAGCTGAGATATGCATTTTCTGCGATAATCTTGGTGAAACATATGTCCGAAGTATGCAGAAACATCAAGAGCGCTCTTTTCGAGCTATTTAATGCGAGAAACACGTTCTCTGGTTGTTTTCACCACTCCACAGTGCGTTTGATATGCAGAACCGGCGATATCTTGGTTTTCGTGGGGTTTCAAGCTAGAGATATGCATTTTCAACGATAATCTTGGTGAAACATCTGTCCGAAGAATGCAGAAACATCAAGAGCGCTCTTTTCGAGCTGCTTAATGCGAGAAACACGTTTTCTGGGGTTTTCACCACTCCACAGTACGTTTGACATGCAGAACCGAAGATATCCTGGTTTCGGTCGGGTTTCAAGCTGAGATATGCATTTTCTGCGATAATCTTGGTGAGACTTCAGTCAGAAGTATGCAGAATCATCTAGATCGCTCTTGTCGAGCTAGTTAATGCAAAAAAACAAGTTTCCTGGTGTTTTCAACATTCCACAGTGCGTTTGATATGCAGAACCGGCGATATCTTGATTTTCGTGGTGTTTCCAGCTGAGATATGCATTTTTGCAATAATCTTGGTGAGACTTCAGTCAGAAGTATGCAGAATCATCTAGATCGCTCGTTTCGAGCTCTTTAATGCGAGAAACACGTTATCTGGTGTTTTCACCACTCCACAGTGCGTTGGATATGCAGAACAGGAGGTATCTTGGTTTTCGTGGGGTTTCTAGAAGAGATATGCATTTTCTGCGATAATCTTTGTGAGACTTCTGTCCGAAGTATGCAGAAACATCAAGAGCGCTCTTTTCGAGCTATTTAATGCGAGAAACACGTTCTCTGGTTGTTTTCACCACTCCACAGTGCGTTTGATATGCAGAACTGGCGATGTTTGGTTTTCGTCGGGTTTCAAGCTGAGATATGCATTTTCTGCGATAATCTTGGTGAAACATATGTCCGAAGTATGCAGAAACATCAAGAGCGCTCTTTTCGAGCTATTTAATGCGAGAAACACGTTCTCTGGTTGTTTTCACCACTCCACAGTGCGTTTGATATGCAGAACCGGCGATATCTTGGTTTTCGTGGGGTTTCAAGCTAGAGATATGCATTTTCAACGATAATCTTGGTGAAACATCTGTCCGAAGAATGCAGAAACATCAAGAGCGCTCTTTTCGAGCTGCTTAATGCGAGAAACACGTTTTCTGGGGTTTTCACCACACCACAGTTCGTTAGATGTGCAGAACCGGAGATATCTTGGTTTTTGTGGGGTTTCAAGCTGAGATATGCATTTTCTGCGATAATCTTGGTGAGACCTCTGTCCGAAGTATGCAGAAACATCGAGATCGCTCGTTTCGAGCTCTTTAATGCGAGAAACACGTTTTCTGGTGTTTTCACCACTCCACAGTACGTTTGACATGCAGAACCGAAGATATCCTGGTTTCGGTCGGGTTTCAAGCTGAGATATGCATTTTCTGCGATAATCTTGGTGAGACTTCAGTCAGAAGTATGCAGAATCATCTAGATCGCTCTTGTCGAGCTAGTTAATGCAAAAAAACAAGTTTCCTGGTGTTTTCAACATTCCACAGTGCGTTTGATATGCAGAACCGGCGATATCTTGATTTTCGTGGTGTTTCCAGCTGAGATATGCATTTTTGCGATAATCTTGGTGAGACTTCAGTCAGAAGTATGCAGAATCATCTAGATCGCTCGTTTCGAGCTCTTTAATGCGAGAAACACGTTATCTGGTGTTTTCACCACTCCACAGTGCGTTTGATATGCAGAACCGGCGACATCTTGATTTTCGTGAGGTTTCTAGCTGAGATATGCATTTTCTGCGATAATGTTGTTGAGACTTCAGTCAGAAGTATGCAGAATCATCTAGATCGCTCGTTTCGAGCTATTTAATGCGAAAAAACAAGTTTTCTGGTTTTTCAACATTCCACAGTGCGTTTGATATGCAGAACCGGCGAAATCTTGATTTTCGTGAGGTTTCTAGCTGAGATATGCATTTTCTGCGATAATGTTGTTGAGACTTCAGTCAGAAGTATGCAGAATCATCTAGATCGCTCGTTTCGAGCTATTTAATGCGAAAAAACAAGTTTTCTGGTGTTTTAACCACTCCACAGTGCGTTTGATATGTAGAGCCGCCGATAACTTGGTTTTCGAGGGGTTTCCAGCTAAAATATGCATTTTCTGCGATAATCTTGGTGAGTCTTCTGTCAGAAGTATGCAGAATCATCGAGATCGCTCTATTCGAGCCATTTAATGCGAGAAACACGTTATCTGGTGTTTTCATCACTCCACAGGGCGTTTGATATGCAGAACCGGCGATATCTTGGTTTTCGTGGGGTTTCCAGCTGAGATATGCATTTTCTGCGATAATCTTGGTGAGACTTTAGTCAGAAGTATGCAGAATCATCTAGATCGCTCTTGTCGAGCTAGTTAATGCGAGAAACACGTTTCCTGGTGTTTTCCCCACTCCGCAGTGCGTTTGATATGCAGAACCAGCGATATCTTGGTTTTCGTGGGGTTTCAAGCTGAGATATGCATTTTTTACGATAATCTTGATGAGACTTCTGTCAGAAGTATGCAGAATCATCGAGATCCCTCTTTTCGGGCTATTTAATGCGAGAAACACGTTATCTGGTGTTTTCACCACTCCACAGTGCGTTTGATATGCAGAACCGGCGACATCTTGGCTTTCGGCGTGTATCAAGCTGAGATATGCATTTTCTACGATAATCTTGGTGAGACTTTTATCAGAAGTATGCAGAATCATCGAGATACCTCTTTTCGAGCTCTTTAATACGAGAAACACGTTATCTGGTGTTTTCACCACTCCACAGAGCGTTTGATATGCAGAACCGGCGACATCTTGGCTATCGTCTCGTATCAAGCTGAGATATGCATTTTCTGCGATAATCTTGGTGAGACTTCAGTCAGAAGTATGCAGAATCATCTAGATCGCTCGTTTCGAGCTCTTTAATGCGAGAAACACGTTATCTGGTGTTTTCAACACTCCACAGTGCGTTTGATATGCAGAACCGGCGACATCTTGGCTTTCGTCGGGGTTCAAGCTGAGATATGCATTTTCTGTGATAATCTTGGTGAGACATCAGTCAGATGTATGCAGAATCATCTAGATCGCTCGTTTCAAGCTGATTAATGCGAGAAACACGTTTTCTGGTGTTTTCACCACTCCACAGTACGTTTGACATGCAGAACCGAAGATATCCTGGTTTCGGTCGGGTTTCAAGCGGAGATATGCATTTTCTGCGATAATCTTGGTGAGACTTTAGTCAGAAGTATGCAGAATTATCTAGATCGCTCGTTTCGAGCTATTTAATGCGAAAAAACAAGTTTTCTGGTGTTTTGACCACACCACAGTGCCTTTGATATGTAGAGCCGCCGATAACTTGGTTTTCGTCGGGTTTCAAGCTGAGATATGCATTTTCTGCGATAATCTTGGTGAGACTTCAGTCAGAAGTATGCAGAATCATCTAGATCGCCCTTGTCGAGCTATTTAATGCAAAAAAACAAGTTTCCTGGTGTTTTCAACATTCCACAGTGCGTTTGATATGCAGAACCGGCGATATCTTGATTTTCGTGGTGTTTCCAGCTGAGATATGCATTTTCTGCGATAATCTTGGTGATTCTTCTGTCAGAAGTATGCAGAATCATCGAGATCCCTCTTTTCGAGCTATTTAATGCGAGAAACACGCTATCTAGTGTTTTCACCACTCCACAGTGCGTTTGATATGCAGAACCGGCGACATCTTGGCTTTCGTCGGGGTTCAAGCTGAGATATGCATTATCTGCGATAATCTTGGTGAGTCTTCTGTCAGAAGTATGCAGAACCATCGAGATCCCTCTTTTCGAGCTATTTAATGCGGGAAACACGTTATCTGGTGTTTTCACCACTCCACGGTGCGTTTGATATGCAGAACCGGCAAAATCTTGGATTTCGTCGGGTTTCAAGCTGAGATATGCATTTTCTACGATAATCTTGGTGAGACTTCTGTCAGAAGTATGCAGAATCATCGGGATCGCTCTTTTCGAGCTATTTAATGCGAAAAACACGTTATCTGGTGTTTTCACCACTCCACAGTGCGTTTGATATGCAGAACCAGCGATATCTTGGTTTTCGTGGGGATTCAAGCTGAGATATGCAATTTCTACGATAATCTTGGTGAGACTTCCGTCCGAAGTATGCTTAATCATCGAGATCGCTCGTTTCGAGCTATTTAATGCGAGAAACACGTTTTCTGGGGTTTACACCACACCACAGTTCGTTGGATGTGCAGAACCGGAGATATCTTGGTTTTCGTGGGGTTTCAAGCTGAGATATGCATTTTCTGCGATAATCTTGGTGAGACATCTGTCCGAAGTATGCAGAAACATCGAGATCGCTCTTTTCGACCTATTTAATGCGAGAAACACGTTATCTGGTGTTTTCCCCACTCCGCAGTGCGTTTGATATGCCGAACCAGCGATATCTTGGTTTTCGTGGGGTTTCAAGCTGAGATATGCATTTTCTGCGATAATCTTGGTGAGTCTTCTGTCAGAAGTATACAGAATCATCGAGATCCCTCTTTTCGAGCTATTTAATGCGAGAAACACGTTATCTGGTGTTTTCACCACTCCACAGTGCGTTTGATATGCAGAACCGGCGACATCTTGGCTTTCGTCGGGGTTCAAGCTGAGATATGCATTTTCTGCGATAATCTTGGTGAGACCTCTGTCCGAAGTATGCAGAAACATCGAGATCGCTCTTTTCGACCTATTTAATGCGAGAAACACGTTTCCTGGTGTTTTCCCCACTCCGCAGAGCGTTTGATATGCAGAACCAGCGATATCTTGGTTTTCGTGGGGTTTCAAGCTGAGATATGCATTTTTTACGATAATGTTGGTGAGACTTCTGTCAGTAGTATGCAGAATCATCGGGACCGCTGTTTTCGAGCTATTTAATGCGAGAAACACGATATCTGGTTGTTTTCACCACTCCACAGTGCGTTTGATATGCAGAACCGGCGTCATCTTGATTTTCGTGAGGTTTCATGGTGAGATATGCATTTTCCGCGATAATCTTGGTGAGACCTCTGTCCGAAGTATGCAGAAACATCGAGATCGCTCTTTTCGACCTATTTAATGCGAGAAACACGTTTCCTGGTGTTTTCCCCACTCCGCAGAGCGTTTGATATGCAGAACCAGCGATATCTTGGTTTTCGTGGGGTTTCAAGCTGAGATATGCATTTTTTACGATAATCTTGATGAGACCTCTGTCAGAAGTATGCAGAATCATCGAGATCCCTCTTTTCGGGCTATTTAATGCGAGAAACACGATATCTGGTGTTTTCACCACTCCACAGTGCGTTGGATATGCAGAAGCGCAGATACTTTGGTTTTCGTGGGGTTTCAAGCTGAGATATGCATTTCCTGCGATAATCTTGGTGAGACTTCTTCTCCGAAGTATGCTGAATCATCGAGATCGCTCTTTTCGAGCTAGTTAGTGCGAGAAACACGTTATCTGGAGTTTTCACCACTCCACAGTGCGTTTGATATGCAGAACAGTACATATCTTGGTTTTCGTGGGGATTCAAGCTGAGATATGCATTTTTTACGATAATCTTGGTGATACTTCTGTCCGAAGTATGCTTAATCATCGAGATCGCTTGTTTCGAGCTATTTAATGCGAGAAACACGTTATCTGGTGTTTTCACCCCTCCACAGTGCGTTGGATATGCAGAACCGCAGATATTTTGGTTTTCGTGGGGTTTCAAGCTGAGATATGCATTTTTTACGATAATTTTGGTGAAACATCTGTCCGAAGTATGCAGAATCATCGAGATCGCTCTTTTCGAGCTATTTAATGCGAGAAACACGTTTTCTGGGGTTTTCACCACTCCACAGTTCGTTGGATATGCAGAACCGGAGATATCTTGGTTTTCGTGGGGTTTCAAGCTGAGATATGCATGTCCTGCGATAATCTTGGTGAGACTTCTGTCCGAAGTATGCTGAATTATCGAGATCGCTCTTTTCGAGCTATTTAATGCGAGAAACCCGTTCTCTGGTTGTTTTCACCACTCCACAGTGCGTTTGATATGCAGAACAGGCGATATCTTGATTTTCGAGGTGTTTCCAGCTGAGATATGCATTTTCTGCGATAATCTTGGTGGGTCTTTTGTCAGAAGTATGCAGAATCATCTAGATCGCTCTTTTCGAGCTACTTAATGCACGAAACACGTTTTCTGGTGTTTTCACCACTCCACAGTACGTTTGACATGCAGAACCGGAGATATCTTGGTTCCGGTCGGGTTTCAAGCTGAGATATGCATTTTCTACGATAATCCTGGTGAGACTTCTGCCAGAAGTATGCAGAATCTTCGAGAACGCTCTTTTCGAGCTACTTAATGCGCGAAACACGTTTTCTGGTGTTTTCACCACTCCACGGTACGTTTGAAGTGCAGAACCGGAGATAACTCGGTTTTCGTCGGGTTTCAAGCTGAGATATGCATTTTCTACGATAATCTTGGTGAGACTTCTGTCAGAAGTATGCAGGATCATCGAGAACGCTCTTTTCGAGCTACTTATTGCGACAAACACGTTATCTGGTGTTTTTAGAACTCCACAGTGCGTTTGATATGCAGAACCAGCGATATCTTGGGTTTCGTGGGGTTTCAAGCTGAGATATGCATTATTTACGATAATTTTGGTGAGATTTCTGTCCGAAGTATGCAGAATCATCGAGATCGCTCGTTTCGAGCTATTTAATGCGAGAAACACTTTATCTGGTGTTTTCACCACTCCACAGTTCGTTGGATATGCAGAACAGTAGATATCCTGGTATTCGTGGGGTTTCAAGCAGAGATATGCATTTTCTGCGATAATCTTGGTGAGACTTCTGTTAGAAGTATGCAGAATCGCCGAGATCGCTCGTTTCGAGCTATTTAATGCGAGAAACACGTTATCTGGTGTTTTCACCACTCCACAGTGCGTTGGATATGCAGAACCGGAGATATTTTGGTTTTCGTTGGGTTTCAAGCTGAGATATGCATTTTCTACGATAAGCTTGGTGAAACATCTGTCCGAAGTATGCAGAACCATTGAGATCGCTCGTTTCGAGCTATTTAATGCGAGAAACACGTTATCTGGTGTTTTCACCACTCCACAGTTCGTTGGATATGCAGAACAGTAGATATCCTGGTTTTCGTGGGGTTTCAAGCAGAGATATGCATTTTCTGCGATAATATTGGTGAGTCTTCTGTCAGATGTATGCAGAAACATCGAGAGCGCTCTTTTCGAGATATTTATTGCGAGAAACACGTTATCTGGTGTTTTCACCACTCCACAGTGTGTTTGATATGCAGTACCAGCGATATCTTGGTTTCGGTCGGGTTTCAACCTGAGATATGCATTTTCTACGATAATCTTGGTGAGACTTCTGTCAGAAGTATGCAGAATCTTCGAGAACGCTCTTTTCGAGCTATTTAATGCGAGAAACACGATATCTGGTGTTTTCACCACTCCACAGTGCGCTGGATATGCAGAACCGCAGATATTTTGGTTTCCGTGGGGTTTCAAGCTGAGATATGCATTTCCTGCGATAATCTTGGTGAGACTTCTGTCCGAAGTATGCAGAATCATCGAGAACGCTCGTTTCGAGCTACTTAATGCGAGAAACACGTTATCTGGTGTTTTCACCACTCCACAGTGCGTTTGATATGCAGAATCAGCGATATCTTGGCTTTCGTGGGGTTTCCAGCTGAGATATGCATTTTCTGCGACAATCTTGGTGGGTCTTTTGTCAGATGTATGCAGAATCATCTAGATCGTTCACGTTATCTGAAACACGGTGTTTTCACCACTCCACAGTGCGTTGGATATGCAGAACCGGAGATATTTTGGTTTTCGTCGGGTTTCAAGCTGAGATATGCATTTTCTGCGATAATCTTGTTGAGACTTCTGTCCGAAGTATGCAGAAACATCGAGAGCGCTCTTTTCGAGCTATTTATTGCGAGAAACACGTTCTCTGGTTGTTTTCACCACTCCACAGTGCGTTTGATATGCAGAACCGGCGATATCTTGATTTTCGTGGTGTTTCCAGCTGAGATATGCATTTTCTCCGATAATCTTGGTGGGTCTTTTGTCAGAAGTATGCAGAATCATCTAGATCGCTCTTTTCGAGCTACTTAATGCGAGAAACACGTTATATGATGTTTTCAACACTCCACAGTGCGTTTGATATGCAGAACCAGCGATATCTTGATTTTCGAGGTGTTTCCAGCTGAGATATGCATTTTCTGCGATAATCTTGGTGGGTCTTTTGTCAGAAGGATGCAGAATCATCTAGATCGCTCTTTTCGAGCTACATAATGCACGAAACACGTTTTCTGGTGTTTTCACCACTCCACAGTACGTTTGACATGCAGAACCGGAGATATCTTGGTTTCGGTCGGGTTTCAAGCTGAGATATGCATTTTCTACGATAATCCTGGTGAGACTTCTGTCAGAAGTATGCAGGATCTTCGAGAACGCTCTTTTCGAGCTACTTATTGCGACAAACACGTTATCTGGTGTTTTCAGCACTCCACAGTGCGTTTGATATGCAGAACCAGCGATATCTTGGTTTTCGTGGGGTTTCAAGCTGAGATATGCATTTTTTACGATAATTTTGGTGAGATTTCTGTCCGAAGTATGCAGAATCATCGAGATCGGCCTTTTCGAGCTATTTAATGCGAGAAACACGTTCTCTGGTTGTTTTCACCACTCCACAGTGCGTTTGATATGCAGAACCGGGAACATCTTGATTTTCGTGAGGTTTCGAGCAGTGATATGCATTTTCTGCGATAATATTGGTGGGTCTTTTGTCAGAAGTATGCAGAATCATCTAGATCGCTCTTTTCGAGCTACTTAACGCACGAAACACGTTTTCTGGTGTTTTCACCACTCCACAGTACGTTTGATATGCAGAACCGGCGATATCTTGGTTTTCGTGGGGTTTCAAGCTGAGATATGCATTTTCTGCGATAATCTTAGTGAGACTTCTGTCCGAAGTATGCTGAATCATCGAGATCGCTCTTTTCGAGCTAGTTAGTGCGAGAAACACGTTATCTGGTGTTTCCACCACTCCACAGTGCGTTTGATATGCAGAACAGTACATAACTTGGTTTTCGTGGGGTTTCAAGCTGAGATATGCATTTTCTGCGATAATCTTGTTGAGACTTCTGTCCGAAGTATGCAGAATCATCGAGATCGCTCGTTTCGAGCTATTTAATGCGAGAAACACGTTCTCTGGTTGTTTTCACCACTCCACAGTGCGTTTGATATGCAGAACAGGCGATATCTTGATTTTCGAGGTGTTTCCAGCTGAGATATGCATTTCCTGCGATAATCTTGGTGACACTTCCGTCCGAAGTATGCTGAATCATCGAGATCGCTCTTTTCGAGCTATTTAATGCGAGAAACACGTTCTCTGGTTGTTTTCACCACTCCACAGTGCGTTTGATATGCAGAACAGGCGATATCTTGATTTTCGAGGTGTTTCCAGCTGAGATATGCATTTTCTGCGATAATCTTGGTGGGTCTTTTGTCAGAAGTATGCAGAATCATCTAGATCGCTCTTTTCGAGCTACTTAATGCGAGAAACACGTTATCTGATGTTTTCAACACTCCACAGTGCGTTTGATATGCAGAACCAGCGATATCTTGATTTTCGAGATGTTTCCAGCTGAGATATGCATTTTCTGCGATAATCTTGGTGGGTCTTTTGTCAGAAGTATGCAGAATCATCTAGATCGCTCTTTTCGAG
Organism: Anthophora plumipes; assembly: GCA_951804975.1. Lineage (NCBI taxonomy): Eukaryota > Metazoa > Arthropoda > Insecta > Hymenoptera > Apidae > Anthophora > Anthophora plumipes. The sequence goes on along the minus strand of CATORF010000873.1, from coordinate 610,301 downwards.
CTACTTAATGCACGAAACACGTTTTCTGGTGTTTTCACCACTCCACAGTGCGTTGGATATGCAGAACCGGAGATATTTTGGTTTTCGTGGGGTTTCAAGCTGAGATATGCATTTTCTGCGATAATCTTGGTGAGACTTCTGTCCGAAGTATGCTGAATCATCGAGATCGCTCTTTTCGAGCTAGTTAGTGCGAGAAACACGTTATCTGGTGTTTTCGCCACTCCACAGTGCGTTTGATATTCAGAACAGTACATATCTTGGTTTTCGTGGGGTTTCAAGCTGAGATATGCATTTTCTGCGATAATCTTGTTGAGACTTCTGTCCGAAGTATGCAGAATCATCGAGATCGCTCGTTTCGAGCTATTTAATGCGAGAAACACGTTATCTGGTGTTTTCACCACTCCACAGTGCGTTGGATATGCAGAACCGCAGATATTTTGGTTTTCGTCGGGTTTCAAGCTGAGATATGCATTTTCTACGATAAGCTTGGTGAAACATCTGTGCGAAGTATGCAGAAACGTCGAGAGCGCTCTTTTCGAGCTATTTAATGCGAGAAACAGGTTTTCTGGGGTTTTCACCACTCCACAGTTCGTTGGATATGCAGAACCGGAGATGTCTTATTTTCGTGGGGTTTCAAGCTGAGATATGCATTTCCTGCGATAATCTTGGTGAGACTTCTGTCCGAAGTATGCTGAATCATCTAGATCGCTCTTTTCGAGCTATTTAATGCGAGAAACACGTTATCTGCTGTTTTCACCACTCCACAGTGCGTTCGATATGCAGAACCAGCGATATCTTGGATTTCGTGGCATTTCAAGCTGAGACACGCATTTCCTGCGATAATCTTGGTGAGACTTCTGTCCGAAGTATGCTGAATCATCGAGACTGCTCTTTTCGAGCTAGTTAGTGCGAGAAACACGTTATCTGCTGTTTTCACCACTCCACAGTGCGTTTGACATGCAGAACCGGAGATATCTTGGTTTCGGTCGGGTTTCAAGCTGAGATAGGCATTTTTTACGATAATTTAGGTGAGACTTCTGTCCGAAGTATGCAGAAGCATCGAGATCGCTCGTTTCGAGCTATTTAATGCGAGAAACACGTTATCTGGTGTTTTCACCACTCCACAGTGCGTTTGATATGCAGAACAGTACATAACTTGGTTTTCGTGGGGTTTCAAGCTGAGATATGCATTTTCTGCGATAATCTTGGTGAGACTTCTGTCCGAAGTATGCTGAATCATCGAGATCGCTCTTTTCGAGCTATGTAATGCGAGAAACACGTTCTCTGGTTGTTTTCACCACTCCACAGTGCGTTTGATATGCAGAACAGGCGATATCTTGATTTTCGAGGTGTTTCCAGCTGAGATATGCATTTTCTGCGATAATCTTGGTGGGTCTTTTGTCAGAAGTATGCAGAATCATCTAGATCGCTCTTTTCGAGCTACTTAATGCACGAAACACGTTTTCTGGTGTTTTCACCACTCCACAGTACGTTTGACATGCAGAACCGGAGATATCTTGGTTTCGGTCGGGTTTCAAGCTGAGATATGCATTTTCTACGATAATCCTGGTGAGACTTCTGTCAGAAGTATGCAGAATCTTCGAGAACGCTCTTTTCGAGCTACTTAATGCGCGAAACACGTTTTCTGGTGTTTTCACCACTCCAAGGTACGTTTGAAGTGCAGCACCGGAGATAACTCGGTTTTCGCCGGGTTTCAAGCTGAGATATGCATTTTCTACTATAATCTTGGTGGGACTTCTGTCAGAAGTATGCAGGATCTTCGAGAACGCTCTTTTCGAGCTACTTATTGCGACAAACACGTTATCTGGTGTTTTCAGCACTCCACAGTGCGTTTGATATGCAGAACCAGCGATATCTTGGTTTTCGTGGGGTTTCAAGCTGAGATATGCATTTTTTACGATAATTTTGGTGAGATTTCTGTCCGAAGTATGCAGAATCATCGAGATCGCTCGTTTCGAGCTATTTAATGCGAGAAACACGTTATCTGGTGTTTTCACCACTCCACAGTTCGTTGGATATGCAGAACAGTAGATATCCTGGTTTTCGTGAGGTTTCAAGCAGAGATATGCATTTTCTGCGATAAGCTTGGTGAGACTTCTGTTAGAAGTATGCAGAATGATCGAGATCGCCCGTTTCGAGCTATTTAATGCGAGAAACAAGTTATCTGGTGTTTTCACCACTCCACAGTGCGTTGGATATGCAGAACCGGCGATATCTTGATTTTCGTGGTGTTTCCAGCTGAGATATGCATTTTCTGCGATAATCTTGGTGGGTTTTTTGTCAGAAGTATGCAGAATCATCGGGATCGGCCTTTTCGAGCTATTTAATGCGAGAAACACGTTCTCTGGTTGTTTTCACCACTCCACAGTGCGTTTGATATGCAGAACCGGCAACATCTTGATTTTCGTGAGGTTTCGAGCTGAGATATGCATTTTCTGCGATAATATTGGTGAGACTTCAGTCAGAAGTATGCAGAATCATCTAGATCGCTCTTTTCGAGCTACTTAATGCACGAAACACGTTTTCTGGTGTTTTCACCACTCCACAGTGCGTTTGATATGCAGATCCGGCAACATCTTGATTTTCGTGTGGTTTCGAGCTGAGATATGCATTTTCTGTGATAATATTGGTGAGACTTCAGTCAGAATTATGCAGAATCATCTAGATCGCTCTTTTCGAGCTACTTAATGCACGAAACACGTTTTCTGGTGTTTTCACCACACCACGGTACGTTTGATGTGCAGAACCGGAGATAACTCGGTTTTCGTCGGGTTTCAAGCTGAGATATGCATTTTCTACGATAATCTTGGTGACACTTCTGTCAGAAGTATGCAGGATCTTCGAGAACGCTCTTTTCGAGCTAGTTATTGCGACAAACACGTTATCTGGTGTTTTCAGCACTCCACAGTGCGTTTGATATGCAGAACCAGCGATATCTTGGTTTTCGTGGGGTTTCAAGCTGAGATATGCATTTTTTACGATAATTTTGGTGAGATATCTGTCCGAAGTATGCAGAATCATCGAGATCGCTCGTTTCGAGCTATTTAATGCGAGAAACACGTTATCTGGTGTTTGCACCACTCCACAGTTGGTTTGATATGCATAACCGGCGATATTTTGGTTTTCGTCGGGTTTCAAGCTGAGATATGCATTTTCTACGATAATATTGGTGAGACTTCAGTCAGAAGTATGCACAATCATCTAGATCGCTCTTTTCGAGCTACTTAATGCACGAAACACGTTTTCTGGGGTTTTCAACACTCCACAGTTCGTTGGATATGCAGAACCGGAGATATCTTGGTTTTCGTGGGGTTTCAAGCTGAGATATGCATTTCCTGCGATAATCTTGGTGAGACTTCTGTCCGAAGTATGCTGAATCATCTAGATCGCTCTTTTCGAGCTATTTAATGAGAGTAACACGTTATCTGGTGTTTTCACCACTCCACAGTGCGTTTGATATGCAGAACCAGCGATATCTTGGTTTTCGTGGCATTTCAAGCTGAGATATGCATTTCCTGCGATAATCTTGGTGAGACTTCTGTCCGAAGTATGCTGAATCATCAAGATCGCTCTTTTCGAGCTAGTTAGAGCGAGAAACACGTTATCTGGTGTTTTCACCACTCCACAGTGCGTTTGATATGCAGAACAGTAGATATCTTGGTTTTCGTGGGGTTTCAAGCTGAGATATGCATTTTCTGCGATAATCTTGTTGAGATTTCTGTCCGAAGTATGCAGAATCATCGAGATCGCTCATTTCGAGCTATTTATTGCGAGAAACACGTTATCTGGTGTTTTCACCACTCCACAGTGCGTTCCATATGCAGAACCAGCGATATCTTGATTTTCGTGGTGTTTCCAGCTGAGATATGCATTTTCTGCGATAATCTTGGTGGGTTTTTTGTCAGAAGTATGCAGAATCATCGGGATCGGCCTTTTCGAGCTATTTAATGCGAGAAACACGTTCTCTGGTTGTTTTCACCACTCCACAGTGCGTTTGATATGCAGAACCGGCAACATCTTGATTTTCGTGAGGTTTCGAGCTGAGATATGCATTTTCTGCGATAATATTGGTGAGACTTCAGTCAGAAGTATGCAGAATCATCTAGATCGCTCTTTTCGAGCTACTTAATGCACGAAACACGTTTTCTGGTGTTTTCACCACTCCACAGTGCGTTTGATATGCAGATCCGGCAACATCTTGATTTTCGTGTGGTTTCGAGCTGAGATATGCATTTTCTGCGATAATATTGGTGAGACTTCAGTCAGAATTATGCAGAATCATCTAGATCGCTCTTTTCGAGCTACATAATGCACGAAACACGTTTTCTGGTGTTTTCACCACACCACGGTACGTTTGATGTGCAGAACCGGAGATAACTCGGTTTTCGTCGGGTTTCAAGCTGAGATATGCATTTTCTACGATAATCTTGGTGACACTTCTGTCAGAAGTATGCAGGATCTTCGAGAACGCTCTTTTCGAGCTAGTTATTGCGACAAACACGTTATCTGGTGTTTTCAGCACTCCACAGTGCGTTTGATATGCAGAACCAGCGATATCTTGGTTTTCGTGGGGTTTCAAGCTGAGATATGCATTTTTTACGATAATTTTGGTGAGATATCTGTCCGAAGTATGCAGAATCATCGAGATCGCTCGTTTCGAGCTATTTAATGCGAGAAACACGTTATCTGGTGTTTGCACCACTCCACAGTTGGTTTGATATGCATAACCGGCGATATTTTGATTTTCGTCGGGTTTCAAGCTGAGATATGCATTTTCTACGATAATATTGGTGAGACTTCAGTCAGAAGTATGCACAATCATCTAGATCGCTCTTTTCGAGCTACTTAATGCACGAAACACGTTTTCTGGGGTTTTCAACACTCCACAGTTCGTTGGATATGCAGAACCGGAGATATCTTGGTTTTCGTGGGGTTTCAAGCTGAGATATGCATTTCCTGCGATAATCTTGGTGAGACTTCTGTCCGAAGTATGCTGAATCATCTAGATCGCTCTTTTCGAGCTATTTAATGAGAGTAACACGTTATCTGGTGTTTTCACCACTCCACAGTGCGTTTGATATGCAGAACCAGCGATATCTTGGTTTTCGTGGCATTTCAAGCTGAGATATGCATTTCCTGCGATAATCTTGGTGAGACTTCTGTCCGAAGTATGCTGAATCATCAAGATCGCTCTTTTCGAGCTAGTTAGAGCGAGAAACACGTTATCTGGTGTTTTCACCACTCCACAGTGCGTTTGATATGCAGAACAGTAGATATCTTGGTTTTCGTGGGGTTTCAAGCTGAGATATGCATTTTCTGCGATAATCTTGTTGAGACTTCTGTCCGAAGTATGCAGAATCATCGAGATCGCTCTTTTCGAGCTATTTATTGCGAGAAACACGTTATCTGGTGTTTTCACCACTCCACAGTGCGTTCCATATGCAGAACCAGCGATATCTTGGTTTTCGTGGCATTTCAAGCTGAGATATGCATTTCCTGCGATAATCCTGGTGAGACTTCTGTCCGAAGTATGCTGAATCATCGAGATCGCTCTTTTCGATCTAGTTACAGCGAGAAACACGTTATCTGGTGTTTTCACCACTCCACAGTGCGTTTGACATGCAGAACCGGAGATATCTTGGTTTCGGTCGGGTTTCAAGCTGAGATATGCATTTCCTGCGATAATCTTGGTGAGACTTCTGTCCGAAGTATGCTGAATCTTCGAGATCGCTCTTTTCGATCTAGTTACAGCGAGAAACACGTTATCTGGTGTTTTCACCACTCCATAGTGCGTTTGACATGCAGTACCAGCGATATCTTGGTTTCGGTCGGGTTTCAAGCTGAGATATGCATTTTCTACGATAATCTTGGTGAGACTTCTGTCAGAAGTATGCAGAATCATCGAGATCGCTCGTCTCGAGCTATTTAATGCGAGAAACACGTTATCTGGTGTTTTCACCACTCCACAGTGCGTTGGATATGCAGAACCAGCGATATCTTGGTTTTCGTGGGGTTTCAAGCTGAGATATGCATTTTTTACGATAATTTTGGTGAGACTTCTGTCCGAAGTATGCAGAATCATCGAGATCGCTCGTTTCGAGCTATTTAATGCGAGAAACACGTTATCTGGTGTTTTCAACACTCCACAGTGCGTTGGATATGCAGAACCAGCGATATCTTGGTTTTCGTGAGGTTTCAAGTTGAGATATGCATTTTTCACGATAATTTTGGTGAGACTTCTGTCCGAAGTATGCAGAATCATCGAGATCGCTCTTTTCGAGCTATTTATTGCGAGAAACACGTTATCTGGTGTTTTCACCACTCCACAGTGCGTTTCATATGCAGAACCAGCGATATCTTGGTTTTCGTGGCATTTCAAGCTGAGATATGCATTTCCTGCGATAATCCTGGTGAGACTTCTGTCCGAAGTATGCTGAATCATCGAGATCGCCCTTTTCGAGCTAGTTACAGCGAGAAACACGTTATCTGGTGTTTTCACCACTCCACAGTGCGTTTGACATGCAGAACCGGAGATATCTTGGTTTCGGTCGGGTTTCAAGCTGAGATATGCATTTCCTGCGATAATCTTGGTGAGACTTCTGTCCGAAGTATGCTGAATCATCAAGATCGCTTTTTTCGAGCTACTTAATGTGAGAAACACGTTATCTGGCGTTTTCACCACTCCACAGTGCGTTTGATATGCAGAACCAGCGATATCTTGGCTTTCGTCGGGTTTCAAGCTGAGAAATGCATTTTCTACGATAAGCTTGGTGAAACATCTGTCCGAAGTATGCAGAAACGTTGAGAGCGCTCTTTTCGTGCTATTTAATGCGAGACACACGTTTTCTGGGGTTTTCACCACTCCACAGTTCGTTGGATATGCAGAACAGTAGATATCCTGGTTTTCGTGGGGTTTCAAGCAGAGATATGCATTTTCTGCGATAATCTTGGTGAGACTTCTGTTAGAAGTATGCAGAATCATCGAGATCGCTCGTTGCGAGCTATTTAATGCGAGAAACACGTTATCTGGTGTTTTCACCACTCCACAGTGCGTTGGATATGCAGAACCGGAGATATTTTGGTTTTCGTCGGGTTTCAAGCTGAGATATGCATTTTCTGCGATAATCTTGTTAAGACTTCCGTCCGAAGTATGCAGAAACATCGAGAGCGCTCTTTTCGAGCTATTTAATGCGAGAAACACGTTATCTGGTGTTTTCACCACTCCACAGTGCGTTTGATAATGCAGAACCGGCGACATCTTTGATTTCGTCGGGGTTCAAGCTGAGATATGCATTTTCTACGATAATCTTCGTGAGACTTCTGTCAGAAGTATGCAGAATCATCGGGATCGGCCTTTTCGAGCTATTTAATGCGAGAAACACGTTCTCTGGTTGTTTTCACCACTCCACAGTGCGTTTGATATGCAGAACCGGGAACATCTTGATTTTCGTGAGGTTTCGAGCGGTGATATGCATTTTCTGCGATAATATTGGTGAGACTTCAGTCAGAAGTATGCAGAATCATCTAGATCGCTCTTTTCGAGCTATTTAATGCGAGAAACACGTTTTCTGGGGTTTTCACCACTCCACAGTGCGTTTGATATGCAGAACCGGCGATATCTTGGTTTTCGTGGGGTTTCAAGCTGAGATATGCATTTCCTGCGATAATCTTGGTGAGACTTCTGTCCGAAGTATGCTGAAACATCGAGATCGCTCTTTTCGAGCTAGTTAATGCGAGAAAAACCTTATGCGGTGTTTTCACCACTCCACAGTGCGTTTGATATGCAGAACCAGCGATATCTTGAGTTCGTGGGGTTTCAAGCTGAGATATGCATTTTTTACGATAATCTTGGTGAGACTTCTGTCCGAAGTATGCAGAAGCATCGAGATCGCTCGTTTCGAGCTATTTAATGCGAGAAACACGTTTTCAGGGGGTTTTCACCACTCCACAGTGCGTTCGATATGCTGAACACAGCGATATCTTGGTTTTCGTGGGGTTTCAAGCTGAGATATGCATTTTTTACGATAATTTATGTGAGACTTCTATCCGAAGTATGCAGAAGCATCGAGATCGCTTGTTTCGAGCTATTTAATGCGAGAAACACGTTATCTGGTGTTTTCACCACTCCACAGTGCGTTTGATATGCAGAACCGGCGATATCTTGGTTTTCGTGGGGTTTCAAGCTGAGATATGCATTTTCTGCAATAATCTTAGTGAGACTTCTGTCCATAGTATGCTGAATCATCGAGATCGCTCTTTTCGAGCTAGTTAGTGCGAGAAACACGTTATCTGGTGATTTCACCACTCCACAGTGCGGTAGATATGCAGAACAGAACATATCTTGGTTTTCGTGGGGTTTCAAGCTGAGATATGCATTTTCTGCGATAATCTTGTTGAGACTTCTGTCAGAAGTATGCAGAATCATCGAGATCGCTCGTTTCGAGCTATTTAATGCGCGAAACATGTTATCTGGTGTTTTCACCACTCCACAGTGCGTTGGATATGCAGAACCGCAGATATTTTGGTTTTCGTGGGGTTTCAAGCTGAGATATGCATTTTCTGCGATAATCCTAGTGAGACTTCTGTCCGAAGTATGCTTAATTATCGAGATCGCTCGTTTCGAGCAATTCAATGCGAGAAACACGTTATCTGGCGTTTTCACCACTCCACAGTGCGTATGATATGCAGAACCGGCGATATCTTGGTTTTCGTGGGGTTTCAAGCTGAGATATGCATTTTCTGCGATAATCTTGGTGAGACTTCTGTCCGAAGTATGCTGAAACATCGAGATCGCTCTTTTCGAGCTAGATAATGCGAGAAAAAACTTATCCGCTGTTTTCACCACTCCACAGTGCGTTTGATATGCAGAACCAGCGATATCTTGGCTTTCGTGGGGTTTCAAGCTGAGATATGCATTTTTTACGATAATCTTGGTGAGACTTCTGTCCGAAGTATGAAGAATCATCGAGATCGATCTATTCGAGCTATTTAATGCGAGAAACACGTTTTCTGGGGTTTTCAACACTCCACAGTGCGATTGATATGCAGAACACAGCGATATCTTGGTTTTCGTGGGGTTTCAAGCTGAGATGTGCATTTACTGCGATAAGCTTGGTGAAACATCTGTCCGAAGTATGCAGAAACATCGAGAGCGCTCTTTTCGAGCTATTTAATGCGAGAAACACGTTTTCTGGGGTTTTCACCACTCCACAGTTCGTTGGATATGCAGGACAGTAGATATCTTGGTTTTCGTGGGGTTTCAGGCAGAGATATGCATTTTCTGCGATAATCTTGGTGAGACTTCTGTCCGAAGTATGCTGAATCATCGAGATCGCTCTTTTCGAGCTAGTTAGTGCGAGAAACACGTTATCTGGTGTTTTCACCACTCCACAGTGCGTTTGATATGCAGAACAGTAGATATCTTGGTTTTCGTGGCGGTTCAAGCTGAGATATGCATATTCTGCGATAATCTTGTTGAGACTTCTGTCCGAAGTATGCAGAATCATCGAGATCGCTCGTTTCGAGCTACTTAATGCGCTAAACACGTTTTCTGGTGTTTTCACCACTCCACAGTGCGTTTGATATGCAGAACCGGCGACATCTTGGTTTTCGTGGGGTTTCAAGCTGAGATATGCATTTTCTGCGATAATCTTGGTGAGACTTCTGTCCGAAGTATGCAGAATCATCGTGATCGCTCGTTTCGAGCTACTTAATGCGCGAGACACGTTTTCTGGTGTTTTCACCACTCCAGAGAGCGTTTCATATGCAGAACCGACGACATCTTGGTTTTCGTGGGGTTTCAAGCTGAGATATGCATTTTCTGCGATAATCTTGTTGAGACTTCTGTCCGAAGTATGCAGAATCATCGAGATCGCCCGTTTCGAGCTATTTAATGCGAGAAACACGTTATCTGGTGTTTTCACCACTCCACGGTACGTTTGATTTGCAGAACCGGAGATATATCGGTTTTCGTCGGGTTTCAAGCTGAGATATGCATTTTCTACGATAATCTTGGTGAGACTTCTGTCAGAAGTATGCAGAATCATCGAGATCGTTCGTTTCGAGCAATTTAATGCGCGAAACATGTTATCTGGTGTTTTCACCACTCCACAGTGCGTTGGATATGCAGAACCGCAGATATTTTGGTTTTCGTGGGGTTTCAAGCTGAGATATGCATTTTCTGCGATAATCTTGGTGAGACTTCTGTCCGAAGTATGCAGAAACGTCGAGAGCGCTCTTTTCGTGCTATTTAATGCGAGACACACGTTTTCTGGGGTTTTCACCACTCCACAGTTCGTTGGATATGCAGAACAGTAGATATCCTGGTTTTCGTGGGGTTTCAAGCAGAGATATGCATTTTCTGCGATAATCTTGGTGAGACTTCTGTTAGAAGTATGCAGAATCATCGAGATCGCTCGTTTCGAGCTATTTAATGCGAGAAACACGTTATCTGGTGTTTTCACCACTCCACAGTGCGTTGGATATGCAGAACCGGAGATATTTTGGTTTTCGTCGGGTTTCAAGCTGAGATATGCATTTTCTGCGATAATCTTGTTAAGACTTCTGTCCGAAGTATGCAGAAACATCGAGAGCGCTCTTTTCGAGCTATTTAATGCGAGAAACACGTTATCTGGTGTTTTCACCACTCCACAGTGCGTTTGATAATGCAGAACCGGCGACATCTTTGATTTCGTCGGGGTTCAAGCTGAGATATGCATTTTCTACGATAATCTTGGTGAGACTTCTGTCAGAAGTATGCAGAATCATCGGGATCGGCCTTTTCGAGCTATTTAATGCGAGAAACACGTTCTCTGGTTGTTTTCAACACTCCACAGTGCGTATGATATGCAGAACCGGGAACATCTTGATTTTCGTGAGGTTGCGAGCGGTGATATGCATTTTCTGCGATAATATTGGTGAGACTTCAGTCAGAAGTATGCAGAATCATCTAGATCGCTCTTTTCGAGCTATTTAATGCGAGAAACACGTTTTCTGGGGTTTTCACCACTCCACAGTTCGATGGATATGCAGAACCGGAGATATCTTGGTTTTCGTGGGGTTTCAAGCTGAGATATGCATTTCCTGCGATAATCTTGGTGAGACTTCTGTCCGAAGTATGCTGAAACATCGAGATCGCTCTTTTCGAGCTAGTTAATGCGAGAAAAACCTTCTCCGGTGTTTTCACCACTCCACAGTGCGTTTGATATGCAGAACCAGCGATATCTTGAGTTCGTGGGGTTTCAAGCTGAGATATGCATTTTTTACGATAATCTTGGTGAGACTTCTGTCCGAAGTATGAAGAATCATCGAGATCGCTCTATTCGAGCTATTTAATGCGAGAAACACGTTTTCAGGGGGTTTTCACCACTCCACAGTGCGTTCGATATGCTGAACACAGCGATATCTTGGTTTTCGTGGGGTTTCAAGCTGAGATATGCATTTTTTACGATAATTTATGTGAGACTTCTGTCCGAAGTATGCAGAATCATCGAGATCGCTCGTTTCGAGCTACTTAATGCGCTAAACACGTTTTCTGGTGTTTTCACCACTCCACAGTGCGTTTGATATGCAGAACCGGCGACATCTTGGTTTTCGTGGGGTTTCAAGCTGAGATATGCATTTTCTGCGATAATCTTGGTGAGACTTCTGTCCGAAGTATGCAGAATCATCGTGATCGCTCGTTTCGAGCTACTTAATGCGAGAAACACGTTTTCTGGGGTTTTCACCACTCCACAGTTCGATGGATATGCAGAACAGTAGATATCCTGGTTTTCGTGGGGTTTCAAGCAGAGATATGCATTTTCTGCGATAAGCTTGGTGAGACTTCTGTTAGAAGTATGCAGAATCATCGAGATCGCACGTTTCGAGCTATTTAATGCGAGAAACACGTTATCTGGTGTTTTCACCACTACACAGTGCGTTGGATATGCAGAACCGGTGATATTTTGGTTTTCGTCGGGTTTCAAGCTGAGAAATGCATTTTCTACGATAAGCTTGGTGAAACATCTGTCCGAAGTATGCAGAAACGTCGAGAGCGCTCTTTTCGTGCTATTTAATGCGAGACACACGTTTTCTGGGGTTTTCACCACTCCACAGTTCGTTGGATATGCAGAACAGTAGATATCCTGGTTTTCGTGGGGTTTCAAGCAGAGATATGCATTTTCTGCGATAATCTTGGTGAGACTTCTGTTAGAAGTATGCAGAATCATCGAGATCGCTCGTTGCGAGCTATTTAATGCGAGAAACACGTTATCTGGTGTTTTCACCACTCCACAGTGCGTTTGATAATGCAGAACCGGCGACATCTTTGATTTCGTCGGGGTTCAAGCTGAGATATGCATTTTCTACGATAATCTTGGTGAGACTTCTGTCAGAAGTATGCAGAATCATCGGGATCGGCCTTTTCGAGCTATTTAATGCGAGAAACACGTTCTCTGGTTGTTTTCACCACTCCACAGTGCGTTTGATATGCAGAACCGGGAACATCTTGATTTTCGTGAGGTTTCGAGCGGTGATATGCATTTTCTGCGATAATATTGGTGAGACTTCAGTCAGAAGTATGCAGAATCATCTAGATCGCTCTTTTCGAGCTATTTAATGCGAGAAACACGTTTTCTGGGGTTTTCACCACTGCACAGTGCGTTTGATATGCAGAACCGGCGATATCTTGGTTTTCGTGGGGTTTCAAGCTGAGACATGCATTTTCTGCGATAATCTTAGTGAGACTTCTGTCCGAAATATGCAGAAACGTCGAGAGCGCTCTTTTCGAGCTATTTAATGCGAGAAACACGTTTTCTGGGGTTTTCACCACTCCACAGTTCGATGGATATGCAGAACCGGAGATATCTTGGTTTTCGTGGGGTTTCAAGCTGAGATATGCATTTCCTGCGATAATCTTGGTGAGACTTCTGTCCGAAGTATGCTGAAACATCGAGATCGCTCTTTTCGAGCTAGTTAATGCGAGAAAAACCTTCTCCGGTGTTTTCACCACTCCACAGTGCGTTTGATATGCAGAACCAGCGATATCTTGAGTTCGTGGGGTTTCAAGCTGAGATATGCATTTTTTACGATAATCTTGGTGAGACTTCTGTCCGAAGTATGAAGAATCATCGAGATCGCTCTATTCGAGCTATTTAATGCGAGAAACACGTTTTCAGGGGGTTTTCACCACTCCACAGTGCGTTCGATATGCTGAACACAGCGATATCTTGGTTTTCGTGGGGTTTCAAGCTGAGATATGCATTTTTTACGATAATTTATGTGAGACTTCTGTCCGAAGTATGCAGAATCATCGAGATCGCTCGTTTCGAGCTACTTAATGCGCTAAACACGTTTTCTGGTGTTTTCACCACTCCACAGTGCGTTTGATATGCAGAACCGGCGACATCTTGGTTTTCGTGGGGTTTCAAGCTGAGATATGCATTTTCTGCGATAATCTTGGTGAGACTTCTGTCCGAAGTATGCAGAATCATCGTGATCGCTCGTTTCGAGCTACTTAATGCGAGAAACACGTTTTCTGGGGTTTTCACCACTCCACAGTTCGATGGATATGCAGAACAGTAGATATCCTGGTTTTCGTGGGGTTTCAAGCAGAGATATGCATTTTCTGCGATAAGCTTGGTGAGACTTCTGTTAGAAGTATGCAGAATCATCGAGATCGCACGTTTCGAGCTATTTAATGCGAGAAACACGTTATCTGGTGTTTTCACCACTACACAGTGCGTTGGATATGCAGAACCGGTGATATTTTGGTTTTCGTCGGGTTTCAAGCTGAGAAATGCATTTTCTACGATAAGCTTGGTGAAACATCTGTCCGAAGTATGCAGAAACGTCGAGAGCGCTCTTTTCGTGCTATTTAATGCGAGACACACGTTTTCTGGGGTTTTCACCACTCCACAGTTCGTTGGATATGCAGAACAGTAGATATCCTGGTTTTCGTGGGGTTTCAAGCAGAGATATGCATTTTCTGCGATAATCTTGGTGAGACTTCTGTTAGAAGTATGCAGAATCATCGAGATCGCTCGTTGCGAGCTATTTAATGCGAGAAACACGTTATCTGGTGTTTTCACCACTCCACAGTGCGTTTGATAATGCAGAACCGGCGACATCTTTGATTTCGTCGGGGTTCAAGCTGAGATATGCATTTTCTACGATAATCTTGGTGAGACTTCTGTCAGAAGTATGCAGAATCATCGGGATCGGCCTTTTCGAGCTATTTAATGCGAGAAACACGTTCTCTGGTTGTTTTCACCACTCCACAGTGCGTTTGATATGCAGAACCGGGAACATCTTGATTTTCGTGAGGTTTCGAGCGGTGATATGCATTTTCTGCGATAATATTGGTGAGACTTCAGTCAGAAGTATGCAGAATCATCTAGATCGCTCTTTTCGAGCTATTTAATGCGAGAAACACGTTTTCTGGGGTTTTCACCACTGCACAGTGCGTTTGATATGCAGAACCGGCGATATCTTGGTTTTCGTGGGGTTTCAAGCTGAGACATGCATTTTCTGCGATAATCTTAGTGAGACTTCTGTCCGAAATATGCAGAAACGTCGAGAGCGCTCTTTTCGAGCTATTTAATGTGAGAAACACGTTTTCTGGGGTTTTCACCACTCCACAGTTCGTTGGATATGCAGAACCGGAGATATCTTGGTTTTCGTGGGGTTTCAAGCTGAGATATGCATTTCCTGCGATAATCTTGGTGAGACTTCTGTCCGAAGTATGCTGAAACATCGAGATCGCTCTTTTCGAGCTAGTTAATGCGAGAAAAACCTTATGCGGTGTTTTCACCACTCCACAGTGCGTTTGATATGCAGAACCAGCGATATCTTGAGTTCGTGGGGTTTCAAGCTGAGATATGCATTTTTTACGATAATCTTGGTGAGACTTCTGTCAGAAGTATGCAGAAGCATCGAGATCGCTCGTTTCGAGCTATTTAATGCGAGAAACACGTTTTCAGGGGGTTTTCACCACTCCACAGTGCGTTCGATATGCTGAACACAGCGATATCTTGGTTTTCGTGGGGTTTCAAGCTGAGATATGCATTTTTTACGATAATTTATGTGAGACTTCTGTCCGAAGTATGCAGAAGCATCGAGATCGCTCGTTTCGAGCTATTTAATGCGAGAAACACGTTATCTGGTGTTTTCACCACTCCACAGTGCGTTTGATATGCAGAACCGGCGATATCTTGGTTTTCGTGGGGTTTCAAGCTGAGATATGCATTTTCTGCAATAATCTTAGTGAGACTTCTGTCCGAAGTATGCTGAATCATCGAGATCGCTCTTTTCGAGCTAGTTAGTGCGAGAAACACGTTATCTGGTGATTTCACCACTCCACAGTGCGGTAGATATGCAGAACAGTACATATCTTGATTTTCGTGGGGTTTCAAGCTGAGATATGCATTTTCTGCGATAATCTTGTTGAGACTTCTGTCAGAAGTATGCAGAATCATCGAGATCGCTCGTTTCGAGCTATTTAATGCGCGAAACATGTTATCTGGTGTTTTCACCACTCCACAGTGCGTTGGATATGCAGAACCGCAGATATTTTGGTTTTCGTGGGGTTTCAAGCTGAGATATGCATTTTCTGCGATAATCCTAGTGAGACTTCTGTCCGAAGTATGCTTAATTATCGAGATCGCTCGTTTCGAGCAATTCAATGCGAGAAACACGTTATCTGGTGTTTTCACCACTCCACAGTGCGTATAATATGCAGAACCGGCGATATCTTGGTTTTCGTGGGGTTTCAAGCTGAGATATGCATTTTCTGCGATAATCTTGGTGAGACTTCTGTCCGAAGTGTGCTGAAACATCGAGATCGCTCTTTTCGAGCTAGTTAATGCGAGAAAAACCTTATCCGGTGTTTTCACCACTCCACAGTGCGTTTGATATGCAGAACCAGCGATATCTTGGCTTTCGTGGGGTTTCAAGCTGAGATACGCATTTTTTACGATAATCTTGGTGAGACTTCTGTCCGAAGTATGAAGAATCATTGAGATCGCTCTCTTCGAGATATTTAATGCGAGAAACACGTTATCTGGTGTTTTCACCACTCCACAGTGCGTTTGATATGCAGAACCGGCGACATCTTGGTTTTCGTGGGGTTTCAAGCTGAGATATGCATTTTCTGCGATAATCTTGGTGAGACTTCTGTCCGAAGTATGCAGAATCATCGAGATCGCTCTTTTCGAGCTATTTAATGCGAGAATCACGTTATCTGGTGTTTTCACCACTCCACAGTGCGTATGATATGCAGAACCGGCGATATCTTGGTTTTCGTGGGGTTTCAAGCTGAGATATGCATTTTCTGCGATAATCTTGGTGAGACTTCTGTCCGAAGTATGCTGAAACATCGAGATCGCTCTTTTCGAGCTAGATAATGCGAGAAAAAACTTATCCGCTGTTTTCACCACTCCACAGTGCGTTTGATATGCAGAACCAGCGATATCTTGGCTTTCGTGGGGTTTCAAGCTGAGATATGCATTTTTTACGATAATCTTTGTGAGACTTCTGTCCGAAGTATGAAGAATCATCGAGATCGATCTATTCGAGCTATTTAATGCGAGAAACACGTTTTCTGGGGTTTTCAACACTCCACAGTGCGATTGATATGCAGACCACAGCGATATCTTGGTTTTCGTGGGGTTTCAAGCTGAGATGTGCATTTACTACGATAAGCTTGGTGAGACTTCTGTCCGAAGTATGCTGAATCATCGAGATCGCTCTTTTCGAGCTAGTTAGTGCGAGAAACACGTTATCTGGTGTTTTCACCACTCCACAGTGCGTTTGATATGCAGAACAGTAGATATCTTGGTTTTCGTGGCGTTTCAAGCTGAGATATGCATATTCTGCGATAATCTTGTTGAGACTTCTGTCCGAAGTATGCAGAATCATCGAGATCGCTCGTTTCGAGCTACTTAATGCGCTAAACACGTTTTCTGGTGTTTTCACCACTCCACAGTGCGTTTGATATGCAGAACCGGCGACATCTTGGTTTTCGTGGGGTTTCAAGCTGAGATATGCATTTTCTGCGATAATCTTGGTGAGACTTCTGTCCGAAGTATGCAGAATCATCGTGATCGCTCGTTTCGAGCTACTTAATGCGCGAGACACGTTTTCTGGTGTTTTCACCACTCCAGAGAGCGTTTCATATGCAGAACCGACGACATCTTGGTTTTCGTGGGGTTTCAAGCTGAGATATGCATTTTCTGCGATAATCTTGTTGAGACTTCTGTCCGAAGTATGCAGAATCATCGAGATCGCCCGTTTCGAGCTATTTAATGCGAGAAACACGTTATCTGGTGTTTTCACCACTCCACGGTACGTTTGATGTGCAGAACCGGAGATATATCGGTTTTCGTCGGGTTTCAAGCTGAGATATGCATTTTCTACGATAATCTTGGTGAGACTTCTGTCAGAAGTATGCAGAATCATCGAGATCGTTCGTTTCGAGCTATTTAATGCGCGAAACATGTTATCTGGTGTTTTCACCACTCCACAGTGCGTTGGATATGCAGAACCGCAGATATTTTGGTTTTCGTGGGGTTTCAAGCTGAGATATGCATTTTCTGCGATAATCTTGGTGAGACTTCTGTCCGAAGTATGCAGAAACGTCGAGAGCGCTCTTTTCGTGCTATTTAATGCGGGACACACGTTTTCTGGGGTTTTCACCACTCCACAGTTCGTTGGATATGCAGAACAGTAGATATCCTGGTTTTCGTGGGGTTTCAAGCAGAGATATGCATTTTCTGCGATAATCTTGGTGAGACTTCTGTTAGAAGTATGCAGAATCGTCGAGATCGCTCGTTTCGAGCTATTTAATTCGAGAAACACGTTATCTGGTGTTTTCACCACTCCACAGTACGTTGGATATGCAGAACCGGAGATATTTTGGTTTTCGTCGGGTTTCAAGCTGAGATATGCATTTTCTGCGATAATCTTGTTAAGACTTCTGTCCGAAGTATGCAGAAACATCGAGAGCGCTCTTTTCGAGCTATTTAATGCGAGAAACACGTTATCTGGTGTTTTCACCACTCCACAGTGCGTTTGATAATGCAGAACCGGCGACATCTTTGATTTCGTCGGGGTTCAAGCTGAGATATGCATTTTCTACGATAATCTTGGTGAGACTTCTGTCAGAAGTATGCAGAATCATCGGGATCGGCCTTTTCGAGCTATTTAATGCGAGAAACACGTTCTCTGGTTGTTTTCAACACTCCACAGTGCGTATGATATGCAGAACCGGGAACATCTTGATTTTCGTGAGGTTGCGAGCGGTGATATGCATTTTCTGCGATAATATTGGTGAGACTTCAGTCAGAAGTATGCAGAATCATCTAGATCGCTCTTTTCGAGCTATTTAATGCGAGAAACACGTTTTCTGGGGTTTTCACCACTCCACAGTGCGTTTGATATGCAGAACCGGCGATATCTTGGTTTTCGTGGGGTTTCAAGCTGAGACATGCATTTTCTGCGATAATCTTAGTGAGACTTCTGTCCGAAGTATGCAGAAACGTCGAGAGCGCTCTTTTCGAGCTGTTTAATGTGAGAAACACGTTTTCTGGGGTTTTCACCACTCCACAGTTCGATGGATATGCAGAACCGGAGATATCTTGGTTTTCGTGGGGTTTCAAGCTGAGATATGCATTTCCTGCGATAATCTTGGTGAGACTTCTGTCCGAAGTATGCTGAAACATCGAGATCGCTCTTTTCGAGCTAGTTAATGCGAGAAAAACCTTATCCGGTGTTTTCACCACTCCACAGTGCGTTTGATATGCAGAACCAGCGATATCTTGAGTTCGTGGGGTTTCAAGCTGAGATATGCATTTTTTACGATAATCTTGGTGAGACTTCTGTCCGAAGTATGAAGAATCATCGAGATCGCTCTATTCGAGCTATTTAATGCGAGAAACACGTTTTCAGGGGGTTTTCACCACTCCACAGTGCGTTCGATATGCTGAACACAGCGATATCTTGGTTTTCGTGGGGTTTCAAGCTGAGATATGCATTTTTTACGATAATTTATGTGAGACTTCTGTCCGAAGTATGCAGAAGCATCGAGATCGCTCGTTTCGAGCAATTCAATGCGAGAAACACGTTATCTGGTGTTTTCACCACTCCACAGTGCGTATAATATGCAGAATCGGCGATATCTTGGTTTTCGTGGGGTTTCAAGCTGAGATATGCATTTTCTGCGATAATCTTGTTGAGACTTCTGTCAGAAGTATGCAGAATCATCGAGATCGCTCGTTTCGAGCTGTTTAATGCGCGAAACATGTTATCTGGTGTTTTCACCACTCCACAGCGCGTTGGATATGCTGAACCGCAGATATTTTGGTTTTCGTGGGGTTTCAAGCTGAGATATGCATTTTCTGCGATAATCCTAGTGAGACTTCTGTCCGAAGTATGCTTAATTATCGAGATCGCTCGTTTCGAGCAATTCAATGCGAGAAACACGTTATCTGGTGTTTTCACCACTCCACAGTGCGTATAATATGCAGAACCGGCGATATCTTGGCTTTCGTGGGGTTTCAAGCTGAGATACGCATTTTTTACGATAATCTTGGTGAGACTTCTGTCCGAAGTATGCTGAAACATCGAGATCGCTCTTTTTGAGCTAGTTAGTGCGAGAAACACGTTATCTGGTGTTTTCACCACTCCACAGTGCGTTCGATATGCTGAACACAGCGATATCTTGGTTTTCGTGGGGTTTCAAGCTGAGATATGCATTTTTTACGATAATTTATGTGAGACTTCTGTCCGAAGTATGCAGAAGCATCGAGATCGCTCGTTTCGAGCTAGTTAGTGCGAGAAACACGTTATCTGGTGATTTCACCACTCCACAGTGCGGTTGATATGCAGAACAGTACATATCTTGGTTTTCGTGGGGTTTCAAGCTGAGATATGCATTTTCTGCGATAATCTTGTTGAGACTTCTGTCAGAAGTATGCAGAATCATCGTGATCGCTCGTTTCGAGCTACTTAATGCGCGAGACACGTTTTCTGGTGTTTTCACCACTCCAGAGAGCGTTTATTATGCAGAACCGACGACATCTTGGTTTTCGTGGGGTTTCAAGCTGAGATATGCATTTTCTGCGATAATCTTGTTGAGACTTCTGTCCGAAGTATGCAGAATCATCGAGATCGCCCGTTTCGAGCTATTTAATGCGAGAAACACGTTATCTGGTGTTTTCACCACTCCACGGTACGTTTGATGTGCAGAACCGGAGATATATCGGTTTTCGTCGGGTTTCAAGCTGAGATATGCATTTTCTGCGATAATCTTGGTGAGACTTCTGTCCGAAGTATGCTGAATCATCGAGATCGCTCTTTTCGAGCTAGTTAGTGCGAGAAACACGTTATCTGGTGTTTTCACCACTCCACAGTGCGTTTGATATGCAGAACAGTAGATATCTTGGTTTTCGTGGCGTTTCAAGCTGAGATATGCATATTCTGCGATAATCTTGTTGAGACTTCTGTCCGAAGTATGCAGAATCATCGAGATCGCTCGTTTCGAGCTACTTAATGCGCTAAACACGTTTTCTGGTGTTTTCACCACTCCACAGTGCGTTTGATATGCAGAACCGGCGACATCTTGGTTTTCGTGGGGTTTCAAGCTGAGATATGCATTTTCTGCGATAATCTTGGTGAGACTTCTGTCCGAAGTATGCAGAATCATCGTGATCGCTCGTTTCGAGCTACTTAATGCGCGAGACACGTTTTCTGGTGTTTTCACCACTCCAGAGAGCGTTTCATATGCAGAACCGACGACATCTTGGTTTTCGTGGGGTTTCAAGCTGAGATATGCATTTTCTGCGATAATCTTGTTGAGACTTCTGTCCGAAGTATGCAGAATCATCGAGATCGCCCGTTTCGAGCTATTTAATGCGAGAAACACGTTATCTGGTGTTTTCACCACTCCACGGTACGTTTGATGTGCAGAACCGGAGATATATCGGTTTTCGTCGGGTTTCAAGCTGAGATATGCATTTTCTACGATAATCTTGGTGAGACTTCTGTCAGAAGTATGCAGAATCATCGAGATCGTTCGTTTCGAGCTATTTAATGCGCGAAACATGTTATCTGGTGTTTTCACCACTCCACAGTGCGTTGGATATGCAGAACCGCAGATATTTTGGTTTTCGTGGGGTTTCAAGCTGAGATATGCATTTTCTGCGATAATCTTGGTGAGACTTCTGTCCGAAGTATGCAGAAACGTCGAGAGCGCTCTTTTCGTGCTATTTAATGCGAGACACACGTTTTCTGGGGTTTTCACCACTCCACAGTTCGTTGGATATGCAGAACAGTAGATATCCTGGTTTTCGTGGGGTTTCAAGCAGAGATATGCATTTTCTGCGATAATCTTGGTGAGACTTCTGTTAGAAGTATGCAGAATCATCGAGATGGCTCGTTTCGAGCTATTTAATTCGAGAAACACGTTATCTGGTGTTTTCACCACTCCACAGTGCGTTGGATATGCAGAACCGGAGATATTTTGGTTTTCGTCGGGTTTCAAGCTGAGATATGCATTTTCTGCGATAATCTTGTTAAGACTTCTGTCCGAAGTATGCAGAAACATCGAGAGCGCTCTTTTCGAGCTATTTAATGCGAGAAACACGTTATCTGGTGTTTTCACCACTCCACAGTGCGTTTGATAATGCAGAACCGGCGACATCTTTGATTTCGTCGGGGTTCAAGCTGAGATATGCATTTTCTACGATAATCTTGGTGAGACTTCTGTCAGAAGTATGCAGAATCATCTAGATCGCTCTTTTCGAGCTACTTATTGCGACAAACACGTTATCTGGTGTTTTCAGCACTCCACAGTGCGTTTGATATGCAGAACCAGCGATATCTTGGTTTTCGTGGGGTTTCAAGCTGAGATATGCATTTCCTGCGATAATCTTGGTGAGACTTCTGTCCGAAGTATGCTGAAACATCGAGATCGCTCTTTTCGAGCTAGTTAATGCGAGAAAAACCTTATGCGGTGTTTTCACCACTCCACAGTGCGTTCGATATGCTGAACACAGCGATATCTTGGTTTTCGTTGGGTTTCAAGCTGAGATATGCATTTTCTGCAATAATCTTAGTGAGACTTCTGTCCGAAGTATGCTGAATCATCGAGATCGGCCTTTTCGAGCTATTTAATGCGAGAAACACGTTCTCTGGTTGTTTTCACCACTCCACAGTGCGTTTGATATGCAGAACCGGGAACATCTTGATTTTCGTGAGGTTTCGAGCGGTGATATGTATTTTCTGCGATAATATTGGTGAGACTTCAGTCAGAAGTATGCAGAATCATCTAGATCGCTCTTTTCGAGCTATTTAATGCGAGAAACACGTTTTCTGGGGTTTTCACCACTCCACAGTGCGTTTGATATGCAGAACCAGCGATATCTTGAGTTCGTGGGGTTTCAAGCTGAGATATGCATTTTTTACGATAATCTTGGTGAGACTTCTGTCCGAAGTATGCTGAATCATCGAGATCGCTCTTTTCGAGCTAGTTAGTGCGAGAAACACGTTATCTGGTGTTTTCACCACTCCACAGTGCGTTCGATATGCTGAACACAGCGATATCTTGGTTTTCGTGGGGTTTCAAGCTGAGATATGCATTTTTTACGATAATTTATGTGAGACTTCTGTCCGAAGTATGCAGAAGCATCGAGATCGCTCGTTTCGAGCTATTTAATGCGAGAAACACGTTATCTGGTTTTTTCACCACTCCACAGTGCGTTTGATATGCAGAACCGGCGATATCTTGGTTTTCGTGGGGTTTCAAGCTGAGATATGCATTTTCTGCAATAATCTTAGTGAGACTTCTGTCCGAAGTATGCTGAATCATCGAGATCGCTCTTTTCGAGCTAGTTAGTGCGAGAAACACGTTATCTGGTGATTTCACCACCCCACAGTGCGGTAGATATGCAGAACAGTACATATCTTGGTTTTCGTGGGGTTTCAAGCTGAGATATGCATTTTCTGCGATAATCTTGTTGAGACTTCTGTCAGAAGTATGCAGAATCATCGAGATCGCTCGTTTCGAGCTATTTAATGCGCGAAACATGTTATCTGGTGTTTTCACCACTCCACAGTGCGTTGGATATGCAGAACCGCAGATATTTTGGTTTTCGTGGGGTTTCAAGCTGAGATATGCATTTTCTGCGATAATCCTAGTGAGACTTCTGTCCGAAGTATGCTTAATTATCGAGATCGCTCGTTTCGAGCAATTCAATGCGAGAAACACGTTATCTGGTGTTTTCACCACTCCACAGTGCGTATAATATGCAGAACCGGCGATATCTTGGTTTTCGTGGGGTTTCAAGCTGAGATATGCATTTTCTGCGATAATCTTGGTGAGACTTCTGTCCGAAGTGTGCTGAAACATCGAGATCGCTCTTTTCGAGCTAGTTAATGCGAGAAAAACCTTATCCGGTGTTTTCACCACTCCACAGTGCGATTGATATGCAGAACCAGCGATATCTTGGCTTTCGTGGGGTTTCAAGCTGAGGTACGCATTTTTTACGATAATCTTGGTGAGACTTCTGTCCGAAGTATGAAGAATCATCGAGATCGCTCTATTCGAGCTATCTAATGCGAGAAACACGTTTTCAGGGGGTTTTCACCACTCCACAGTGCGTTCGATATGCTGAACACAGCGATATCTTGGTTTTCGTGGGGTTTCAAGCTGAGATATGCATTTTCTGCGATAATCTTAGTGAGACTTCTGTCCGAAGTATGCTGAATCATCGAGATCGCTCTTTTCGAGCTAGTTAGTGCGAGAAACACGTTATCTGGTGTTTTCACCACTCCACAGTGCGTTTGATATGCAGAACAGTACATATCTTGGTTTTCGTGGGGTTTCAAGCTGAGATATGCATTTTCTGCGATAATCTTAGTGAGACTTCTGTCCGAAGTATGCTGAATCATCGAGATCGCTCTTTTCGAGCTAGTTAGTGCGAGAAACACGTTATCTGGTGTTTTAACCACTCCACAGTGCGTTTGATATGCAGAACCGGCGATATCTTGGTTTTCGTGGGGTTTCAAGCTGAGATATGCATTTTTTACGATAATCTTGGTGAGACTTCTGTTCGAAGTATGAAGAATCATTGAGATCGCTCTCTTCGAGATATTTAATGCGAGAAACACGTTATCTGGTGTTTTCACCACTCTACAGTGCGTTTGATATGCAGAACCGGCGACATCTTGGTTTTCGTGGGGTTTCAAGCTGAGATATGCATTTTCTGCGATAATCTTGGTGAGACTTCTGTCCGAAGTATGCTTAATTATCGAGATCGCTCGTTTGGAGCTATTCAATGCGAGAAACACGTTATCTGGTGATTTCACCACTCCACAGTGCGTATGATGTGCAGAACCGGCGATATCTTGGTTTTCGTGGTGTTTCAAGCTGAGATATGCATTTTCTGCGATAATCTTGGTGAGACTTCTGTCCGAAGTATGCAGAATCAACGAGATCGCTCTTTTCGAGCTAGTTAATGCGAGAAACACGTTATCTGGTGTTTTCACCACTCCACAGTATGTTGGATATGCAGAACCGGAGATATTTTGGTTTTCGTCGGGTTTCAAGCTGAGATGTGCATTTACTGCGATAAGCTTGGTGAAACATCTGTCCGAAGTATGCAGAAACATCGAGAGCGCTCTTTTCGAGCTATTTAATGCGAGAAACACGTTTTCTGGGGTTTTCACCACTCCACAGTTCGTTGGATATGCAGGACAGTAGATATCTTGGTTTTCGTGGGGTTTCAGGCAGAGATATGCATTTTCTGCGATAATCTTGGTGAGACTTCTGTCCGAAGTATGCTGAATCATCGAGATCGCTCTTTTCGAGCTAGTTAGTGCGAGAAACACGTTATCTGGTGTTTTCACCACTCCACAGTGCGTTTGATATGCAGAACAGTAGATATCTTGGTTTTCGTGGCGTTTCAAGCTGAGATATGCATTTTCTGCGATAATCTTGTTGAGACTTCTGTCCGAAGTATGCAGAATCATCGAGATCGCTCGTTTCGAGCTACTTAATGCGCTAAACACGTTTTCTGGTGTTTTCACCACTCCACAGTGCGTTTGATATGCAGAACCGGCGACATCTTGGTTTTCGTGGGGTTTCAAGCTGAGATATGCATTTTCTGCGATAATCTTGGTGAGACTTCTGTCCGAAGTATGCTTAATTATCGAGATCGCTCGTTTGGAGCTATTCAATGCGAGAAACACGTTATCTGGTGATTTCACCACTCCACAGTGCGTATGATGTGCAGAACCGGCGATATCTTGGTTTTCGTGGTGTTTCAAGCTGAGATATGCATTTTCTGCGATAATCTTGGTGAGACTTCTGTCCGAAGTATGCAGAATCAACGAGATCGCTCTTTTCGAGCTAGTTAATGCGAGAAACACGTTATCTGGTGTTTTCACCACTCCACAGTGCGTTTGATATGCAGAACCGGCGACATCTTGGTTTTCGTGGGGTTTCAAGCTGAGATATGCATTTTCTGCGATAATCTTGGTGAGACTTCTGTCCGAAGTATGCAGAATCATCGAGATCGCCCGTTTCGAGCTATTTAATGCGAGAAACACGTTATCTGGTGTTTTCACCACTCCCCGGTACGTTTGATGTGCAGAACCGGAGATATATCGGTTTTCGTCGGGTTTCAAGCTGAGATATGCATTTTCTACGATAATCTTGGTGAGACTTCTGTCAGAAGTATGCAGAATCATCGAGATCGTTCGTTTCGAGCTATTTAATGCGCGAAACATGTTATCTGGTGTTTTCACCACTCCACAGTGCGTTGGATATGCAGAACCGCAGATATTTTGGTTTTCGTGGGGTTTCAAGCTGAGATATGCATTTTCTGCGATAATCTTGGTGAGACTTCTGTCCGAAGTATGCTGAAACATCGAGATCGCTCTTTTCGAGCTAGTTAATGCGAGAAAAACCTTATCCGGTGTTTTCACCACTCCACAGTGCGTTCGATAAGCTGAACACAGCGATATCTTGGTTTTCGTGGGGTTTCAAGCTGAGATATGCATTTTTTACGATAATTTTGGTGAGACTTCTGTCCGAAGTATGCAGAAGCGTCGAGATCGCTCGTTTCGAGCTATTTAATGCGAGAAACACGTTATCTGGTGTTTTCACCACTCCACAGTGCGTTTGATATGCAGAACCGGCGATATCTTGGTTTTCGTGGGGTTTCAAGCTGAGATATGCATTTTCTGCGATAATCTTAGTGAGACTTCTGTCCGAAGTATGCAGAAGCGTCGAGATCGCTCGTTTCGAGGTATTTAATGCGAGAAACACGTTATCTGGTGTTTTCACCACTCCACAGTGCGTTTGATATGCAGAACCGGCGATATCTTGGTTTTCGTGGGGTTTCAAGCTGAGATATGCATTTTCTGCGATAATCTTAGTGAGACTTCTGTCCGAAGTATGCTGAATCATCGAGATCGCTCTTTTCGAGCTAGTTAATGCGAGAAAAAACTTATCCGCTGTTTTCACCACTCCACAGTGCGTATAATATGCAGAACCGGCGATATCTTGGTTTTCGTGGGGTTTCAAGCTGAGATATGCATTTTCTGCGATAATCTTGGTGAGACTTCTGTCCGAAGTGTGCTGAAACATCGAGATCGCTCTTTTCGAGCTAGTTAATGCGAGAAAAACCTTATCCGGTGTTTTCACCACTCCACAGTGCGATTGATATGCAGAACCAGCGATATCTTGGCTTTCGTGGGGTTTCAAGCTGAGATACGCATTTTTTACGATAATCTTGGTGAGACTTCTGTCCGAAGTATGAAGAATCATCGAGATCGCTCTATTCGAGCTATCTAATGCGAGAAACACGTTTTCAGGGGGTTTTCACCACTCCACAGTGCGTTCGATATGCTGAACACAGCGATATCTTGGTTTTCGTGGGGTTTCAAGCTGAGATATGCATTTTCTGCGATAATCTTAGTGAGACTTCTGTCCGAAGTATGCTGAATCATCGAGATCGCTCTTTTCGAGCTAGTTAGTGCGAGAAACACGTTATCTGGTGTTTTCACCACTCCACAGTGCGTATGATGTGCAGAACCGGCGATATCTTGGTTTTCGTGGTGTTTCAAGCTGAGATATGCATTTTCTGCGATAATCTTGGTGAGACTTCTGTCCGAAGTATGCAGAATCAACGAGATCGCTCTTTTCGAGCTAGTTAATGCGAGAAACACGTTATCTGGTGTTTTCACCACTCCACAGTATGTTGGATATGCAGAACCGGAGATATTTTGGTTTTCGTCGGGTTTCAAGATGAGATGTGCATTTACTGCGATAAGCTTGGTGAAACATCTGTCCGAAGTATGCAGAAACATCGAGAGCGCTCTTTTCGAGCTATTTAATGCGAGAAACACGTTTTCTGGGGTTTTCACCACTCCACAGTTCGTTGGATATGCAGGACAGTAGATATCTTGGTTTTCGTGGGGTTTCAGGCAGAGATATGCATTTTCTGCGATAATCTTGGTGAGACTTCTGTCCGAAGTATGCTGAATCATCGACATCGCTCTTTTCGAGCTAGTTAGTGCGAGAAACACGTTATCTGGTGTTTTCACCACTCCACAGTGCGTTTGATATGCAGAACAGTAGATATCTTGGTTTTCGTGGCGTTTCAAGCTGAGATATGCATTTTCTGCGATAATCTTGTTGAGACTTCTGTCCGAAGTATGCAGAATCATCGAGATCGCTCGTTTCGAGCTACTTAATGCGCTAAACACGTTTTCTGGTGTTTTCACCACTCCACAGTGCGTTTGATATGCAGAACCGGCGACATCTTGGTTTTCGTGGGGTTTCAAGCTGAGATATGCATTTTCTGCGATAATCTTGGTGAGACTTCTGTCCGAAGTATGCTTAATTATCGAGATCGCTCGTTTGGAGCTATTCAATGCGAGAAACACGTTATCTGGTGATTTCACCACTCCACAGTGCGTATGATGTGCAGAACCGGCGATATCTTGGTTTTCGAGGTGTTTCAAGCTGAGATATGCATTTTCTGCGATAATCTTGGTGAGACTTCTGTCCGAAGTATGCAGAATCAACGAGATCGCTCTTTTCGAGCTAGTTAATGCGAGAAACACGTTATCTGGTGTTTTCACCACTCCACAGTGCGTTTGATATGCAGAACCGGCGACATCTTGGTTTTCGTGGGGTTTCAAGCTGAGATATGCATTTTCTGCGATAATCTTGGTGAGACTTCTGTCCGAAGTATGCAGAATCATCGAGATCGCCCGTTTCGAGCTATTTAATGCGAGAAACACGTTATCTGGTGTTTTCACCACTCCACGGTACGTTTGATGTGCAGAACCGGAGATATATCGGTTTTCGTCGGGTTTCAAGCTGAGATATGCATTTTCTACGATAATCTTGGTGAGACTTCTGTCAGAAGTATGCAGAATCATCGAGATCGTTCGTTTCGAGCTATTTAATGCGCGAAACATGTTATCTGGTGTTTTCACCACTCCACAGTGCGTTGGATATGCAGAACCGCAGATATTTTGGTTTTCGTGGGGTTTCAAGCTGAGATATGCATTTTCTGCGATAATCTTGGTGAGACTTCTGTCCGAAGTATGCTGAAACATCGAGATCGCTCTTTTCGAGCTAGTTAATGCGAGAAAAACCTTATCCGGTGTTTTCACCACTCCACAGTGCGTTCGATAAGCTGAACACAGCGATATCTTGGTTTTCGTGGGGTTTCAAGCTGAGATATGCATTTTTTACGATAATTTTGGTGAGACTTCTGTCCGAAGTATGCAGAAGCGTCGAGATCGCTCGTTTCGAGCTATTTAATGCGAGAAACACGTTATCTGGTGTTTTCACCACTCCACAGTGCGTTTGATATGCAGAACCGGCGATATCTTGGTTTTCGTGGGGTTTCAAGCTGAGATATGCATTTTCTGCGATAATCTTAGTGAGACTTCTGTCCGAAGTATGCAGAAGCGTCGAGATCGCTCGTTTCGAGCTATTTAATGCGAGAAACACGTTATCTGGTGTTTTCACCACTCCACAGTGCGTTTGATATGCAGAACCGGCGATATCTTGGTTTTCGTGGGGTTTCAAGCTGAGATATGCATTTTCTGCGATAATCTTAGTGAGACTTCTGTCCGAAGTATGCTGAATCATCGAGATCGCTCTTTTCGAGCTAGTTAATGCGAGAAAAAACTTATCCGCTGTTTTCACCACTCCACAGTGCGTTTGATATGCAGAACCAGCGATATCTTGGCTTTCGTGGGGTTTCAAGCTGAGATATGCATTTTTTACGATAATCTTGGTGAGACTTCTGTCCGAAGTATGAAGAATCATCGAGATCGCTCTATTCGAGCTATTTAATGCGAGAAACACGTTTTCTGGGGTTTTCACCACTCCACAGTGCGTTTGATATGCAGAACACAGCGATATCTTGGTTTTCGTGGGGTTTCAAGCTGAGATATGCATTTTCTGCGATAATCTTAGTGAGACTTCTGTCCGAAGTATGCTGAATCATCGAGATCGCTCTTTTCGAGCTAGTTAGTGCGAGAAACACGTTATCTGGTGTTTTCACCACTCCACAGTGCGTTTGATATCCAGAACAGTACATATCTTGGTTTTCGTGGGGTTTCAAGCTGAGATATGCATTTTCTGCGATAATCTTAGTGAGACTTCTGTCCGAAGTATGCTGAATCATCGAGATCGCTCTTTTCGAGCTGGTTAGTGCGAGAAACACGTTATCTGGTGTTTTCACCACTCCACAGTGCGTTTGATATGCAGAACCGGCGATATCTTGGTTTTCGTGGGGTTTCAAGCTGAGATATGCATTTTTTACGATAATCTTGTTGAGACTTCTGTCCGAAGTATGAAGAATCATCGAGATCGCTCTTTTCGAGCTACTTAATGCGAGAAACTCGTTTTCTGGGGGTTTCACCACTCCACAGTTCGTTGGATATGCAGAACCGGAGATATCTTGGTTTTCGTGGGGTTTCAAGCTGAGATATGCATTTTTTACGATAATCTTGGTGAGAGTTCTGTCCGAAGTATGCTTAATTATCGAGATCGCTCGTTTCGAGCTATTCAATGCGAGAAACGCGTTATCTGGTGTTTTCACCACTCCACAGTATGTTGGATATGCAGAACCGGAGATATTTTGGTTTTCGTCGGGTTTCAAGCTGAGATATGCATTTTCTGCTATAATCTTGGTGAGACTTCTGTCCGAAGTATGCTGAATCATCGAGATCGCTCTTTTCGAGCTAGTTAGTGCGAGAAACACGTTATCTGGTGTTTTCACCACTCCACAGTGCGCTTGATATGCAGAACAGTAGATATCTTGGTTTTCGTGGGGTTTCAAGCTGAGATATGCATTTTCTGCGATAATCTTAGTGAGACTTCTGTCCGAAGTATGCTGAATCATCGAGATCGCTCTATTCGAGCTGTTTAATGCGAGAAACACGTTATCTGGTGTTTTCACCACTCCACAGTGCGTTTGATATGCAGAACCGGCGATATCTTGGTTATCGTGGGGTTTCAAGCTGAGTTATGCATTTTCTGCGATAATCTTGGTGAGACTTCTGTCCGAAGTATGCTGAAACATCGAGATCGCTCTTTTCGAGCTAGTTAATGCGAGAAAAAACTTATCCGCTGTTTTCACCACTCCACAGTGCGTTTGATATGCAGAACCAGCGATATCTTGGCTTTCGTGGGGTTTCAAGCTGAGATATGCATTTTTTACGATAATCTTGGTGAGACTTCTGTCCGAAGTATGAAGAATCATCGAGATCGCTCTATTCGAGCTATTTAATGCGAGAAACACGTTTTCTGGGGTTTTCAACACTCCACAGTGCGTTTGATATGCAGAACACAGCGATATCTTGGTTTTCGTGGGGTTTCAAGCTGAGATATGCATTTTCTGCGATAATCTTAGTGAGACTTCTGTCCGAAGTATGCTGAACCATCGAGATCGCTCTTTTCGAGCTAGTTAGTGCAAGAAACACGTTATCTGGTGTTTTCACCACTCCACAGTGCGTTTGATATCCAGAACAGTACATATCTTGGTTTTCGTGGGGTTTCAAGCTGAGATATGCATTTTTTACGATAATCTTGGTGAGACTTCTGTCCGAAGTATGAAGAATCATCGAGATCGCTCTATTCGAGCTATTTAATGCGAGAAACTCGTTTTCTGGGGGTTTCACCACTCCACAGTTCGTTGGATATGCAGAACCGGAGATATCTTGGTTTTCGTGGGGTTTCAAGCTGAGATATGCATTTTTTACGATAATCTTGGTGAGACTTCTGTCCGAAGTATGCTTAATTATCGAGATCGCTCTTTTCGAGCTAGTTAGTGCGAGAAACACGTTATCTGGTGTTTTCACCACTCCACAGTGCGTTTGATATCCAGAACAGTACATATCTTGGTTTTCGTGGGGTTTCAAGCTGAGATATGCATTTTTTACGATAATCTTGGTGAGACTTCTGTCCGAAGTATGAAGAATCATCGAGATCGCTCTATTCGAGCTATTTAATGCGAGAAACTCGTTTTCTGGGGGTTTCACCACTCCACAGTTCGTTGGATATGCAGAACCGGAGATATCTTGGTTTTCGTGGGGTTTCAAGCTGAGATATGCATTTTTTACGATAATCTTGGTGAGACTTCTGTCCGAAGTATGCTTAATTATCGAGATCGCTCGTTTCGAGCTATTCAATGCGAGAAACGCGTTATCTGGTGTTTTCACCACTCCACAGTATGTTGGATATGCAGAACCGGAGATATTTTGGTTTTCGTCGGGTTTCAAGCTGAGATATGCATTTTCTGCGATAATCTTGGTGAGACTTCTGTCCGAAGTATGCTGAATCATCGAGATCGCTCTTTTCGAGCTAGTTAGTGCGAGAAACACGTTATCTGGTGTTTTCACCACTCCACAGTGCGCTTGATATGCAGAACAGTAGATATCTTGGTTTTCGTGGGGTTTCAAGCTGAGATATGCATTTTCTGCGATAATCTTAGTGAGACTTCTGTCCGAAGTATGCTTAATTATCGAGATCGCTCGTTTCGAGCAATTCAACGCGAGAAACACGTTATCTGCTGTTTTCACCACTCCACAGTGCGTATGATATGCAGAACCGGCGATATCTTGGTTTTCGTGGGGTTTCAAGCTGAGATATGCATTTTTTACGATAATCTTGGTGAGACTTCTGTCCGAAGTATGAAGAATCATCGAGATCGCTCTATTCGAGCTATTTAATGCGAGAAACACGTTATCTGGTGTTTTCACCACTCCACAGTGCGTTTGATATGCAGAACCGGCGATATCTTGGTTATCGTGGGGTTTCAAGCTGAGTTATGCATTTTCTGCGATAATCTTGGTGAGACTTCTGTCCGAAGTATGCACAATCATCGATATCGCTCTTTTCGAGCTATTTATTGCGAGAAACACGTCATCTGGTTGTTTTCACCACTCCACAGTGCGTTTGATATGTAGAGCAGCGGATAACTTCGTTTTCGTGGGGTTTCCAGTTGAAATTTGCATTTTCTGCGATAATCTTGGTGTTTCATCTATGAGAAGTATGCAGAATCATCGAGAACGCTCTTTTCGAGCTAGTTAATGCGAGAAACACGTTTTCTGGTGTTTTCACCACTCCACAGCACGTTTGACATGCAGAACCGGAGATATCTTGGTTTCGGTCGGGTTTCAAGCTGAGATATGCATTTTCTACGATAATCTTGGTGAAACATCTGTCCGAAGTATGCAGAAACATCGAGAGCGCTCTTTTCGAGCTATTTAATGCGAGAAACTTGTTTTCTGGTGTTTTCACCACTCCACGGTACGTTTGATGTGCAGAACCGGAGATAACTCGGTTTTCGTGGTGTTTCCAGCTGAGATATGCATTTTCTGCGATAATCTTGCTGGGTCTTTTGTCAGAAGTATTCAGGATCTTCGAGAACGCTCTTTTCGAGCTACTTAATGCGCGAAACACGTTTTCTGGTGTTTTCACCACTCCACGGTACGTTTGATGTGCAGAACCGGAGATAACTCGGTTTTCGTCGGGTTTCAAGCTGAGATATGCATTTTCTACGATAGTCTTGGTGAAGCTTCTGTCAGAAGTATGCAGAATCTACGAGAACGCTCTTTTCGAGCTACATAATGCGAGAAACACGTTATCTGGTGTTTTCACCACTCCACAGTGCGTTTGATATGCAGAACCGGCGACATCTTGGCTTTCGTCGGGAATCAAGCTGAGATATGCATTTTCAACGATAATCTTGGTGAGACTTCTGTCAGAAGTATGCAGAATCATGGGGATCGCTCTTTTCGAGCTATTTAATGCGAGAAGCACGTTGTCTGGTTGTTTTCACGACTCCACATTGCGTTTGATATGCAGAACCGGCGACATCTTGATATTCGTGAGGTTTCAAGCTGAGATATGGATTTTCAACGATAATCTTGGTGAGACTTCAGTCAGAAGTATGCAGAATCATCTAGATCGCTCTTTTCAAGCTATTTAATGCGAAAAAACAAGTTTTCTGGTGTTTTCAACATTCCACAGTGCGTTTTATATGCAGAACCGGCGATATCTTGATTTTCGTTGTGTTTCCAGCTGAGATATGCATTTTCTGCGATAATCTTCGTGAGTCTTCTGTCAGAAGTATGCAGAATCATCGAGATCCCTTTTTTCGAGCTATTTAATGCGAGAAACACGTTATCTGGTGTTTTCACCACTCCACAGTGCGTCTGATATGCAGAACCGGTGACATCTTGGATTTCGTCGGGTTTCAAGCTGAGATATGCATTTTCTACGATAATCTTGGTGAGACTTCTGTCAGAAGTATGCAGAATCATCGAGATCCCTTTTTGCGAGCTATTTAATGCGAGAAACACGTTATCTGGTGTTTTCACCACTCCACAGTGCGTTTGATATGCAGAACCGGTGACATCTTGGATTTCGTCAGGTTTCAAGCGGAGATATGCATTTTCTACGACAATCTTGGTGAGACTTCTGTCAGAAGTATGCAGAACCTTCGAGATCGCTCTGTTCGAGCTACTTATTGCGAGAAACACGATATCTGGTGTATTCACCACTCCACAGTATGTTTGACATGCAGAACCGGAGATATCTTGGTTTCGGTCGGGTTTCAAGCTGAGATATGCATTTTCTACGATAATCTTGGTGAGACTTCTGTCAGAAGTATGCAGAATCTTCGAGAACGCTCTTTTCGAGCTACATAATGCGAGAAACACGTTATCTGGTGTTTTCACCACTCCACAGTGCGTTTGATATGCAGAACCGGCGACATCTTGGATTTCGTCGGGGTTCATACTGAGATATGCATTTTCTACGATAATCTTGGTGAGACTTCTGTCAGAAGGATGCAGAATCTTCGAGAACGCTCTTTTAGAGCTGCATAATGCGAGAAACACGTTGTCTGGTTGTTTTCACGACTCCACAGTGCGTTTGATATATAGAACCGGCGACATCTTGACTTTCGTGAGGTTTCAAGCTGAGATATGGATTTTCTACGATAATCTTGGTGAGACTTCAGTCAGAAGTATGCAGAATCATCTAGATCGCTCTTTTCAAGCTATTTGATGCGAAAAAACAAGTTTTCTGGTGTTTTCAACATTCCACAGTGCGTTTTATATGCAGAACCGGCGATATCTTGATTTTCGTTGTGTTTCCAGCTGAGATATGCATTTTCTGCGATAATCTTGGTGAGTCTTCTGTCAGAAGTATGCAGAATCATCGAGATCCCTTTTTTCGAGCTATTTAATGCGAGAAACACGTTATCTGTTGTATTCACCACTCCACAGTGCGTTTGATATGCAGAACCGGTGACATCTTGGATTTCGTCGGGTTTCAAGCTCAGATATCCATTTTCTACGATAATCTTGGTGAGGCTTCTGTCAGAAGTATGCAGGATCTTCGAGAACGCTCTTTTCGAGCTATTTAATGCGAGAAACACGTTATCTGGTGTTTTCACCACTCCACAGTGCGTTTGATATGCTGAACCGGTGACATCTTGGATTTCGTGGTGTTTCAAGCTGAGATATGCATTTTCTACGATAATCTTGGTGAGACTTCTGTCAGAAGTATGCAGAATCTTCGAGATCGCTCTTTTCGAGCTACTTATTGCGAGAAACACGTTATCTGGTGTATTCACCACTCCACAGTGCGTTTGATATGCAGAACCGGTGACATCTTGGATTTCGTCGGGTTTCAAGCTGAGATATCCATTTTCTACGATAATCTTGGTGAGGCTTCTGTCAGAAGTATGCAGAATCATCGAGATCCCTTTTTGCGAGCTATTTAATGCGAGAAACACGTTATCTGGTGTTTTCACCACTCCACAGTGCGTTTGATATGCAGAACCGGTGACATCTTGGATTTCGTCGGGTTTCAAGCGGAGATATGCATTTTCTACGATAATCTTGGTGAGACTTCTGTCAGAAGTATGCAGAACCTTCGAGATCGCTCTTTTCGAGCTACTTATTGCGAGAAACACGATATCTGGTGTATTCACCACTCCACAGTACGTTTGACATGCAGAACCGGAGATATCTTGGTTTCGGTCGGGTTTCTAGATGAGATATGCATTTTCTACGATAATCTTGGTGAGACTTCTGTCAGAAGTATGCAGAATCTTCGAGAACGCTCTTTTCGAGCTACATAATGCGAGAAACACGTTATCTGGTGTTTTCACCACTCCACAGTGCGTTTGATATGCAGAACCGGCGACATCTTGGCTTTCGTCGGGTATCAAGCTGAGATATGCATTTTCAACGATAATCTTGGTGAGACTTCTGTCAGAAGTATGCAGAATCATGGGGATCGCTCTTTTCGAGCTATTTAATGCGAGAAGCACGTTGTCTGGTTGTTTTCACGACTCCACAGTGCGTTTGATATGCAGAACCGGCGACATCTTGGATTTCGTCGGGGTTCATACTGAGATATGCATTTTCTACGATAATCTTGGTGAGACTTCTGCCAGAAGTATGCAGAATCTTCGAGAACGCTCTTTTAGAGCTGCATAATGCGAGAAACACGTTGTCTGGTTGTTTTCACGACTCCACAGTGCGTTTGATATGCAGAACCGGCGACATCTTGATTTTCGTGAGGTTTCAAGCTGAGATATGGATTTTCTACGATAATCTTGGTGAGACTTCAGTCAGAAGTCTGCAGAATCATCTAGATCGCTCTTTTCAAGCTGTTTGATGCGGAAAACAAGTTTTCTGGTGTTTTCAACATTCCACAGTGCGTTTTATATGCAGAACCGGCGATATCTTGATTTTCGTTGTGTTTCCAGCTGAGATATGCATTTTCTGCGAAAATCTTGGTGAGTCTTCTGTCAGAAGTATGCAGAATCATCGAGATCCCTTTTTTCGAGCTATTTAATGCGAGAAACACGTTATCTGGTGTTTTCACCACTCCACAGTGCGTTTGATATGCAGAACCGGTGACATCTTGGATTTCGTCGGGTTTCAAGCTGAGATATGCATTTTCTACGATAATCTTGGTGAGGCTTCTGTCAGAAGTATGCAGGATCTTCGAGAACGCTCTTTTCGAGCTATTTAATGCGAGAAACACGTTATCTGGTGTTTTCACCACTCCACAGTGCGTTTGATATGCAGAACCGGCGACACCTTGGATTTCGTCGGGGTTCATACTGAGATATGCATTTTCTACGATAATCTTGGTGAGACTTCTGTCAGAAGTATGCAGAATCTTCGAGAACGCTCTTTTAGAGCTGCATAATGCGAGAAACACGTTGTCTGGTTGTTTTCACGACTCTACAGTGCGTTTGATATGCAGAACCGGCGACATCTTGATTTTCGTGAGGTTTCAAGCTGAGATATGGATTTTCTACGATAATCATGGTGAGACTTCAGTCAGAAGTATGCAGTATCATCTAGATCGCTCTTTTCAAGCTATTTAATGCGAAAAAACAAGTTTTCTGGTGTTTTCAACATTCCACAGTGCGTTTTATATGCAGAACCGGCGATATCTTGATTTTCGTTGTGTTTCCAGCTGAGATATGCATTTTCTGTGATAATCTTGGTGAGTCTTCTGTCAGAAGTATGCAGAATCATCCTGATCCCTTTTTGCGAGCTATTTAATGCGACAAGCACATTATCTGGTGTTTTCACCACTCCACAGTGCCTTTGATATGCAGAACCGGTGACATCTTGGATTTCGTCGGGTTTCAAGCGGAGATATGCATTTTCTACGATAATCTTGGTGAGACTTCTGTCAGAAGTATGCAGAACCTTCGAGATCGCTCTTTTCGAGCTACTTATTGCGAGAAACACGATATCTGGTGTATTCACCACTCCACAGTGCGTTTGTTATGCAGAACCGGCGACATCTTGGCTTTCGTCGGGTATCAAGCTGAGATATGCATTTTCAACGATAATCTTGGTGAGACTTCTGTCAGAAGTATGCAGAATCATGGGGATCGCTCTTTTCGAGCTATTTAATGCGAGAAACACGTTGTCGGGTTGTTTTCACGACTCCACAGTGCGTTTGATATGCAGAACCGGCGACATCTTGATATTCGTGAGGTTTCAAGCTGAGATATGGATTTTCTACGATAATCTTGGTGAGACTTCAGTCAGAAGTATGCAGAATCTTCGAGAACGCTCTTTTCGAGCTGCTTAATGCGAGAAACACGTTTTCTGGTGTTTTCACCACTCCACAGTACGATTGATGTGCAGAACCGACGACATCTTGGATTTCGTCGGGTTTCAAGCTGAGATATGCATTTTCTGCGATAATCTTGGTGAGTCTTCTGTCAGAAGTATGCAGAATCATCGAGATCCCTTTTTTCGAACTATTTAATGCGAGAAACACGTTATCTGGTGTTTTCACCACTCCACAGTGCGTTTGATATGCAGAACCGGCGACATCTTGATTTTCGTTGTGTTTCCAGCTGAGATATGCATTTTCTGCGATAATCTTGGTGAGTCTCCTGTCAGAAGTATGCAGAATCATCGAGATCCCTTTTTGCGAGCTATTTAATGCGAGAAACACGTTGTCTGGTTGTTTTCACGACTCCACAGTGCGTTTGATGCGCAGAACCGGCGACATCTTGATTTTCGTGAGGTTTCAAGCTGAGATATGGATTTTTTACGTTAATCTTGGTGAGACTTCAGTCAGAAGTATGCAGAATCTTCGAGATTGCTCGTTTCGAGCTACTTATTGCGAGAAACACGATATCTGGTGTTTTCACCACTCCACAGTACGTTTGACATGCAGAACCGGCGAAATCTAGCTTTTCGTGGGTTTTCAAGCTGAGATATGAATTTTCTGCGATAATCTTGCTGAGTCTTCTGTCAGAAGTATGCAGAATCATTGAGATCCCTTTTTTCGAGCTATTTAATGCGAGAAACACGTTGTCTGGTTGTTTTCACGACTCCACAGTGCGTTTGATATGCAGAACCGGCGACATCTTGATTTTCGTGAGGTTTCAAGCTGAGATATGGATTTTTTACGTTAATCTTGGTGAGACTTCAGTCAGAAGTATGCAGAGTCATCTAGATCGCTCTTTTCAAGCTATTTAATGCGAAAAAACAATTTTTCTGGTGTTTTCAACATTCCACAGTGCGTTTGATATGCAGAACCGGCGATATCTTGTTTTTCGTGGTGTTTCCAGCTGAGATATGCATTTTCTGGGATGATCTTGGTGAGTGATCTGTCAGAAGTATGCAGAATCATCGAGATCCCTTTTTTCGAGCTATTTAATGCGAGAAACACATTATCTGGTGTTTTCACCACTCCACAGTGCGTTCGATATGCAGAACCGGCGACATCTTGGATTTCGTCGGGTTTCAAGCTGAGATATGCATTTTCTACGATAATCTTGATGAGACTTCTGTCAGAAGTATGCAGAATCTTCGAGATCGCTCTTTTCGAGCTATTTAATGCGAGAAACACGTTTTCTGGCGTATTCACCACTCCACAGTACGTTTGACATGCAGAACCGGCGAAATCCTGCTTATCGTGGGTTTTCAAGCTGAGATATGCATTTTCTGCGATAATCTTGGTGAGACTTCTGTCAGAAGTATGCAGAATCTTCGAAAACGCTCTTTTCGAGCTAGATAATGCGAGAAACACGTTATCTGGTGTTTCCACTACTCCACAGTGCGTTTGATATGCAGAACCAGCGACATCTTGGCTTTCGTCGGGTATCAAGCTGAGATATGCATTTTCAACGATAATCTTGGTGAGACTTCTGTCAGCAGTATGCAGAATCATCGGGATCGCTCTTTTCGAGCTATTTAATGCGAGAAACACGTTGTGTGGTTGTTTTCACGACTCCACAGTGCGTTTGATATATGCAGAACCGGCGACATCTTGATTTTCGCTGTGTTTCCAGCTGAGATATGCATTTTCTGTGATAATCTTGGTGAGTCTTCTGTCAGAAGTATGCAGAATCATTGAGATCCCTTTTTTCGAGCTATTTAATGCGAGAAACACGTTGTCTGGTTGTTTTCACGACTCCACAGTGCGTTTGATATGCAGAACCGGCGACATCTTGATTTTCGTGAGGTTTCAAGCTGAGATATGGATTTTTTACGTTAATCTTGGTGAGACTTCAGTCAGAAGTATGCAGAATTATCTAGATCGCTCTTTTCAAGCTATTTAATGCGAAAAAACAAGTTTTCTGGTGTTTTCACCACTCCACAGTGAGTTTGATATGCAGAACCGGCGACATCATGGATTTCGTCGGGTTTCAAGCTGAGATATGCATTTTCTACGTTAATCTTTGTGAGACTTCTGTCAGAAGTATGCAGAATCTTCGAGATTGCTCGTTTCGAGCTACTTATTGCGAGAAACACGATA
The DNA here is from genome assembly GCA_951804975.1 of Anthophora plumipes. Taxonomy (NCBI): domain Eukaryota; kingdom Metazoa; phylum Arthropoda; class Insecta; order Hymenoptera; family Apidae; genus Anthophora; species Anthophora plumipes. The sequence goes on along the minus strand of CATORF010000873.1, from coordinate 570,448 downwards.
TCTGGTGTTTTCACCACTCCACAGTACGTTTGACATGCAGAACCGGCGAAATCTAGCTTTTCGTGGGTTTTCAAGCTGAGATATGAATTTTCTGCGATAATCTTGGTGTGACTTCAGTCAGAAGTATGCAGAATCATCTAGATCGCTCTTTTCAAGCTATTTAATGCGAAAAAACAATTTTTCTGGTGTTTCCACCACTCCACAGTGCGTTTGATATGCAGAACCGGCGACATCTTGGATTTCGTCGGGTTTCAAGCTGAGATATGCATTTTCTACGATAATCTTGGTGAGACTTCTGTCAGAAGTATGCAGAATCTTCGAGATCGCTCTTTTCGAGCTATTTAATGTGAGAAACACGTTTTCTGGTGTATTCACCACTGCACAGTACGTTTGACATGCAGAACCGGCGAAATCTTGCTTTTCGTGGGTTGTCAAGCTGAGATATGCATTTTCAGCGATAATCTTGGTGAGACTTCTGTCAGAAGTATGCAGAATCTTTGAGAACGCTCTTTTCGAGCTACATAATGCGAGAAACACGTTATCTGGTGTTTTCACCACTCCACAGAGCGTTTGATATGCAGAACCAGCAACATCTTGGCTTTCGTCGGGTATCAAGCTGAGATATGCATTTTCAACGATAATCTTGGTGAGACTTCTGTCAGAAATATGCAGAATCATCGGGATCGCTCTTTTCGAGCTATTTCATGCGAGAAACACGTTGTCTGGTTGTTTTCACTACTCCACAGTGCGTTTGATATGCAGAACCGGCGACATCTTGATTTTCGTGAGGTTTCAAGCTGAGATATGGATTTTCTATGATAATCTTGGTGACACTTCAGTCAGAAGTATGCAGAATCATCTAGATCGCTCTTTTCAAGCTATTTAATGCGAAAAAACAATTTTTCTGGTGTTTTCAACATTCCACAGAGCGTTTGATATGCAGAACCGGCGATATCTTGTTTTTCGTGGTGTTTCCAGCTGAGATATGCATTTTCTGCGATGATCTTGGTGATTGATCTGTCAGAAGTATGCAGAATCATCGAGATCCCTTTTTTCGAGCTATTTAATGCGAGAAACACGTTATCTGGTGTTTTCACCACTCCACAGTGCGTTCGATATGCAGAACCGGCGACATCTTGGATTTCGTCGGGTTTCAAGCTGAGATATGCATTTTCTACGATAATCTTGATGAGACTTCTGTCAGAAGTATGCAGAATCTTCGAGATCGCTCTTTTCGAGCTATTTAATGCGAGAAACACGTTTTCTGGCGTATTCACCACTCCACAGTACGTTTGACATGCAGAACCGGCGAAATCTTGCTTATCGTGGGTTTTCAAGCTGAGATATGCATTTTCTGCGATAATCTTGGTGAGACTTCTGTCAGAAGTATGCAGAATCTTCGAAAACGCTCTTTTCGAGCTACATAATGCGAGAAACACGTTATCTGGTGTTTCCACTACTCCACAGTGCGTTTGATATGCAGAACCGGCGACATCTTGGCTTTCGTCGGGTATCAAGCTGAGATATGCATTTTCAACTATAATCTTGGTGAGACTTCTGTCAGAAGTATGCAGAATCTTCGAGAACGCTCTTTTCGAGCTGCTTAATGCGAGAAACATGTTTTCTGGTGTTTTCACCACTCCACAGTACGATTGATGTGCAGAGCCGGCGACATCTTGGCTTTCGTCGGGTATCAAGCTGAGATATGCATTTTCAACGATAATCTTGGTGAGACTTCTGTCAGAAGGATGCAGAATCTTCGAAAACGCTCTTTTCGAGCTATTTCATGCGAGAAACACGTTGTCTGGTTGTTTTCACTACTCCACAGTGCGTTTGATATGCAGAACCGGCGACATCTTGATTTTCGTGGGTTTTCAAGCTGAGATATGCATTTTCTGCGATAATCTTGGTGAGACTTCAGTCAGAAGTATGCAGAATCATCTAGATCGCTCTTTTCAAGCTATTTAATGCGAAAAAACAATTTTTCTGGTGTTTTCAACATTCCACAGAGCGTTTGATATGCAGAACCGGCGATATCTTGTTTTTCGTGGTGTTTCCAGCTGAGATATGCATTTTCTGCGATGATCTTGGTGATTGACCTGTCAGAAGTATGCAGAATCATCGAGATCCCTTTTTTCGAGCTATTTAATGCGAGAAACACGTTATCTGGTGTTTTCACTACTCCACAGTGCGTTCGATATGCAGAACCGGCGACATCTTGGCTTTCGTCGGGTATCAAGCTGAGATATGCATTTTCAACGATAATCTTGGTGAGACTTCTGTCAGAAGTATGCAGAATCTTCGAGAACGCTCTTTTCGAGCTATTTAATGCGAGAAACACGTTGTCTGGTTGTTTTCACGACTCCACAGTGCGTTTGATATGCAGAACCGGCGACATCTTGATATTCGTGAGGTTTCAAGCTGAGATATGGATTTTCTACGATAATCTTGGTGAGACTTCAGTCAGAAGTATGCAGAATCATCTAGATCGCTCTTTTCAAGCTATTTAATGCGAAAAAACAAGTTTTCTGGTGTTTTCAACATTCCACAGTGCGTTTTATATGCAGAACCGGCGACATCTTGGCTTTCGTCGGGTATCGAGCTGAGATATGCATTTTCAACGATAATCTTGGTGAGACTTCTGTCAGAAGTATGCAGAATCATGGGGATCGCTCTTTTCGAGCTATTTAATGCGAGAAACACGTTGTCTGGTTGTTTTCACGACTCCACAGTGCGTTTGATATGCAGAACCGGCGACATCTTGATATTCGTGAGGTTTCAAGCTGAGATATGGATTTTCTACGATAATCTTGGTGAGACTTCAGTCAGAAGTATGCAGAATCATCTAGATCGCTCTTTTCAAGCTATTTAATGCGAAAAAACAAGTTTTCTGGTGTTTTCAACATTCCACAGTGCGTTTTATATGCAGAACCGGCGATATCTTGATTTTCGTTGTGTTTCCAGCTGAGATATGCATTTTCTGCGATAATCTTGGTGAGTCTTCTGTCAGAAGTATGCACAATCATCGAGATCCCTTTTTTCGAGCTATTTAATGCGAGAAACACGTTGTCTGGTTCTTTTCACGACTCCACAGTGCGTATGATATGCAGAACCGGCGACATCTTGATTTTCGTGAGGTTTCAAGCTGAGATATGGATTTTTTACGTTAATCTTGGTGAGACTTCAGTCAGAAGTATGCAGAATCATCTAGATCGCTCTTTTCAAGCTATTTAATGCGAAAAAACAAGTGTTCTGGTGTTTTCAACATTCCACAGTGCGTCTTATATGCAGAACCGGCGATATCTTGATTTTCGTGGTGTTTCCAGCTGAGATATGCATTTTCTGCGATAATCTTGGTGAGTCTTCTGTCAGAAGTATGCAGAATCATCGAGATCCCTTTTTTCGAGCTATTTAATGCGAGAAACACGTTATCTGGTGTTTTCACCACTCCACAGTACGTTTGACATGCAGAACCGGCGAAATCATGCTTTTCGTGGGTTTTCAATCTGAGATATGAATTTTCTGCGATAATCTTGGTGAGACTTCAGTCAGAAGTATGCAGAATCATCGAGATCGCTCTTTTCGAGCTATTTAATGTGAAAAAACAAGTTTTCTGGTGTTTTCAACATTCCACAGTGCGTTTTATATGCAGAACCGGCGATATCTTGGTTTCGGTCGGGGTTCAAGCTGAGATATGCATTTTCTACGATAATCTTGGTGAGACTTCTGTCAGAAGTATGCAGAATCTTCGAGAACGCTCTTTTCGAGCTACATAATGCGAGAAACGCGTTATCTGGTGTTTTCACCACTCCACAGTGCGTTTGATATGCAGAACCGGCGACATCTTGGCTTTCGTCGGGTATCAAGCTGAGATATGCATTTTCAACGATAATCTTGGTGAGACTTCTGTCAGAAGTATGCAGAATCATCGGGATCGCTCTTTTCGAGCTATTTCATGCGAGAAACACGTTGTCTGGTTGTTTTCACTACTCCACTGTGCGTTTGATATGCAGAACCGGCGACATCTTGATTTTCGTGAGGTTTCAAGATGAGATATGGATTTTCTATGATAATCTTGGTGAGACTTCAGTCAGAAGTATGCAGAATCATCTAGATCGCTCTTTTCAACCTATTTAATGCGAAAAAACAATTTTTCTGGTGTTTCCACCACTCCACAGTGCGTTTGATGAGCAGAACCGGCGACATCTTGGATTTCGTCGGGTTTCAAGCTGAGATATGCATTTTCTACGATAATCTTGGTGAGACTTCTGTCAGAAGTATGCTGAATCTTCGAGATCGCTCTTTTCGAGCTATTTAATGTGTGAAACACGTTTTCTGGTGTATTAACCACTGCACAGTACGTTTGACATGCAGAACCGTCGAAATCTTGCTTTTCGTGTGTTGTCAAGCTGAGATATGCATTTTCTGCGATAATCTTGGTGAGACTTCTGTCAGAAGTATGCAGAATCTTCGAGAACGCTCTTTTCGAGCTGCTTAATGCGAGCAACATGTTTTCTGGTGTTTTCACCACTCCACAGTGCGTTTGATATGCAGAACCGGCGACATCTTGGCTTTCGTCGGGTATCAAGCTGAGATATGCATTTTCAACGATAATCTTGGTGAGACTTCTGTCAGAAGTATGCAGAATCTTCGAGAACGCTCTTTTCGAGCTGCTTAATGCGAGAAACATGTTTTCTGGTGTTTTCACCACTCCACAGTACGATTGATGTGCAGAGCCGGCGACATCTTGGCTTTCGTCGGGTATCAAGCTGAGATATGCATTTTCTACAATAATCTTGGTGAGACTTCAGTCAGAAGTATGCAGAATCATCCAGATCGCTCTTTTCGAGCTATTTAATTCGAAAAAACATGTTTTCTGTGTGTTCAACATTCCACAGTGCGTTTTATATGCAGAACCGGCGATATCTTGATTTTGGTGAGATTTCAACCGGAGATATGCATTTTCGTCGATAATCTTGGTGAGTCTTCTGTCAGTAGTATGCAGAATCATCGAGACCCCCCTTTTCGAGCTATTTAATGCGAGAAACACCGTATCTGCTGTTTTCACCACTCCACAGTGCGTTTGATATGCAGAACCGGCGACATCTTGATTTTCGTGAGATTTCAGCCTGAGATATGCATTTTTTTCGATAATCTTGGTGAGTCTTCTGTCAGTAGTATGCAGAACCATCGAGACCCCTCTTTTCGAGCTACTTAATGCGAGAAACACGTTATCTGGTGTTTTCACCACTCCACAGTGCGTTTTATATGCAGAACCGGCGACATCTTGGATTTCGTCGGGTTTCAAGCTGAGATATGCATTTTCTGCGATAATCTTGGTGAGACTTCAGTCAGAAGGATGCAGAATCTTCGAGAACGCTCTTTTCGAGCTGCTTAATGCGAGAAACATGTTTTCTGGTGTTTTCACCACTCCACAGTACGATTGATGTGCAGAGCCGGCGACATCTTGGCTTTCGTCGGGTATCAAGCTGAGATATGCATTTTCTACAATAATCTTGGTGAGACTTCAGTCAGAACTATGCAGAATCATCCAGATCGCTCTTTTCGAGCTATTTAATGCGAAAAAACAAGTTTTCTGGTGTGTTCAACATTCCACAGTGCGTTTTATATGCAGAACCGGCGATATCTTGATTTTCGTGAGATTTCAACCGGAGATATGCATTTTCGATGATAATCTTGGTGAGTCTTCTGTCAGTAGTATGCAGAATCATCGAGACCCCTCTTTTCGAGCTATTTAATGCGAGAAACACCGTATCTGCTGTTTTCACCACTCCACAGTGCGTTTGATATGCAGAACCGGCGACATCTTGATTTTCGTGAGATTTCAACCTGAGATATGCATTTTTTTCGATAATCTTGGTGAGTCTTCTGTCAGTAGTATGCAGAACCATCGAGACCCATCTTTTCGAGCTACTTAATGCGAGAAACACGTTATCTGGTGTTTTCACCACTCCACAGTGCGTTTTATATGCAGAACCGGCGACATCTTGATTTTCGTGAGGTTTCAAGCTGATAAATGCATTTTCTGCGATAATATTGGTGAGTCTTCTGTCAGAAGTATGCAGAATCATCGAGATCGCTCTATTCGAGCTATTTAATGCGAGAAACACGTTATCTGGTGTTTTCATCACTCCACAGGGCGTTTGATATGCAGAACCGGCGATATCTTGGTTTTCGTGGGGTTTCCAGCTGAGATATGCATTTTCTGCGATAATCTTGGTGAGACTTTAGTCAGAAGTATGCAGAATCATCTAGATCGCTCGTTTCGAGCTACTTAATGCGAAAAAACAAGTTTTCTGGTGTTTTGACCACTCCACAGTGCGTTTGATATGTAGAGCCGCCGATAACTTGGTTTTCGTGGGATTTCCAGCTGAAATATGCATTTTCTGCGATAATATTGGTGAGACTTCCGTCAGATGTATGCAGAATCATCTAGATCGCTCGTTTCGAGCTACTTAATGCGAAAAGACAAGTTTTCTGGTGTTTTGACCACTCCACAGTGCGTTTGATATGTAGAGCCGCCGATAACTTGGTTTTCGTGGGGTTTCCAGCTGGAATATGCATTTTCTGCGATAATCTTGGTGAGTCTTCTGCCAGAAGTATGCAGAATCATCTAGATCGCTCGTTTCGAGCTATTTAATGCGAAAAGACAAGTTTTCTGGTGTTTTCAACACTCCACAGGGCGTTTGATATGCAGAACCGGCGATATCTTGGTTTTCGTGGGGTTTCCAGCTGAGATATGCATTTTCTGCGATAATCTTGGTGAAACTTTAGTCAGAAGTATGCAGAATCATCTAGATCGCTCGTTTCGAGCTACTTAATGCGAAAAAACAAGTTTTCTGGTGTTTTGACCACTCCACAGTGCGTTTGATATGTAGAGCCGCCGATAACTTGGTTTTCGTGGGATTTCCAGCTGAAATATGCATTTTCTGCGATAATATTGGTGAGACTTCCGTCAGATGTATGCAGAATCATCTAGATCGCTCTTTTCGAGCTATTTAATGCGAGAAACACGTTTTCTGGTGTATTCACCACTCCACAGTGCGTTAGACAAGCAGAACCGGAGATATCTTCGTTTCGGTCGGGTTTCAAGCTGAGATATGCATTTTCTACGATAATATTGGTGAGACCTCTGTCAGAAGTATGCAGAATCATCTAGATCGCTCGTTTCGAGCTATTTAATGCGAAAAGCCAAGTTTTCTGGTGTTTTCATCACTCCACAGGGCGTTTGATATGCAGAACCGGCGATATCTTGGTTTTCGTGGGGTTTCCAGCTGGAATATGCATTTTCAGCGATAATCTTGGTGAGTCTTCTGTCAGAAGTATGCAGAATCATCGAGATCGCTCTATTCGAGCTATGTAATGCGAGAAACACGTTATCTGGTGTTTTCATCATTCCACAGGGCGTTTGATATGCAGAATCGGCGATATCTTGGTTTTCGTGGGGTTTCCAGCTGAGATATGCATTTTCTGCGATAATCTTGGTGAGTCTTCTGCCAGAAGTATGCAGAATCATCTAGATCGCTCTTTTCGAGCTATTTAATGCGAGAAACACGTTATCTGGTGTTTTCATCACTCCACAGCGCGTTTGATATGCAGAACCGGCGATATCTTGGTTTTCGTGGGGTTTCCAGCTGAGATATGCATTTTCTGCGATAATCTTGGTGAGACTTTAGTCAGAAGTATGCAGAATCATCTAGATCGCTCGCTTCGAGCTACTTAATGCGAAAAAACAAGTTTTCTGGTGTTTTGACCACTCCACAGTGCGTTTGATATGTAGAGCCGCCGATAACTTGGTTTTCTTGGGATTTCCAGCTGAAATATGCATTTTCTGCGATAATATTGGTGAGACTTCAGTCAGAAGTATGCAGAATCATCTAGATCGCTCGTTTCGAGCTATTTAATGCGAAAAGACAAGTTTTCTGGTGTTTTGACCACTCCACAGTGCGTTTGATATGTAGAGCCGCCGATAACTTGGTTTTCGTGGGGTTTCCAGCTGAAATATGCATTTTCTGCGATAATCTTGGTGAGTCTTCTGTCAGAAGTATGCAGAATCATCGAGATCGCTCTATTCGAGCTATTTAATGCGAGAAACACGTTATCAGGTGTTTTCATCACTCCACAGGGCGTTTGATATGCAGAACCGGCGATATCTTGGTTTTCGTGGGGTTTCAAGCTGAGATATGCATTTTTTACGATAATCTTGGTGAGACTTCTGTCGGAAGTATGCTTAGTCATCGAGATCGCTCGTTTCGAGCTATTTAATGCGAGAAACACGTTATCTGGTGTTTTCACCACTCCACAGTGCGTATGATATGCAGAACCGGCGATATCTGGGTTTTCGTGGGGTTTCAAGCTTAGATATGCATTTTCAACGATAATCTTGGAGAGACTTCTGTCCGAAGTATGCTGAAACATCGAGATCGCTCTTTTCGAGCTAGTTAATACGAGAAAAACCTTATCCGGTGTTTTCACCACTCCACAGTGCGTTTGATATGCAGAACCGGCGATAACTTGGTTTTCGTGGGGTTTCAAGCTGAGATATGCATTTTCTGCGATAATCTTGGAGAGACTTCTGTCCGAAGTATGCTGAAACATCGAGATCGCTCTTTTCGAGCTAGTTAATGCGAGAAAAACCTTATCCGGTTGTTTCACCACTCCACAGTGCGCTTGATATGCAGAACCAGCGATATCTTCGCTTTCGTGGGGTATCAAGGTGAGATATGCATTTCCTGCGATAATCTTGGTGAGACTTCTGTCCGAAGTATACACAAACGTCGAGAGCGCTCTTTTCGAGCTATTTAATGTGAGAAACTCGTTTTCTGGGGTTTTCACTACTCCGCAGTGCGTTTGATATGCAGAACCAGCGATATCTTGGTTTCCGTGGGGCTTCAAGCTGAGATATGCATTTTCTACGATAAACCTGCCGAGCCTTCTGTCAGAAGTATGCAGAATCTTCGAGAACGCTCTTTTCGAGCTACTTAATGCGCGAAGCACGTTTTCTGGTGTTTTCACCACTCCACGGTACGTTTGATGTGCAGAACCGGAGATAACTCGGTTTTCGTCGGGTTTCAAGCTGAGATATGCATTTTCTACGATAATCTTGGTGAGACTTCTGTCCGAAGTATGCAGAATCATCGAGATCGCTCTATTCGAGTTATTTAATGCGATAAACACGTTATCCGGTGTTTTCACCACTCCACAGAGGGTTTGATATGCAGAACCGGCGATATCTTGGTTTTCGTAGGGTTTCAAGCTGAGATACGCATTTTCTGCGATAATCTTGGTGAGACTTCTGTTAGAAGTATGCAGAAGCATCGAGATCGCTCGTTTCGAGCTATTTAATGCGAGAAACACGTTATCTGGTGTTATCACCACTCCACAGTGCGTTTGATATGCAGAACCGGCAACATCTTGATTTTCGTGAGGTTTCGTGCTGAGATATGCATTTTCTGCGATAATATTGGTGAGACTTCAGTCAGAAGTATGCAGAATCATCTAGATCGCTCTTTTCGAGCTATTTAATGCGAAAAAACAAGTTTTCTGGTGTTTTCACCACTCCACAGTGCGTTTGATATGCAGAACCGGCGATATTTTGGTTTTCGTCGGGTTTCAAGCTGAGATATGCATTTTCTACGAAAATCTTGGTGAAACATCTGTCCGAAGTATGCAGAAACATCGAGAGCGCTCTTTTCGAGCTATCTAATGCGAGAAACTCGTTTTTTGGGGTTTTCACCACTCCACAGTTCGTTGGATATGAAGAACAGTAGATATCTTGGTTTTCGTGGGGTTGCAAGCTGAGATATGCATTTCCTGCGATAATGTTGGTGAGACTTCAGTCCGAAGTATGCTGAATCATCTAGATCGCTCTTTTCGAGCTATCTAATGCGAGAAACACGTTATCTGGTGTTTTCGCCACTCCGCAGTGCGTTTGATATGCAGAACCAGCGATATCTTGGTTTTCGTGGGGCTTCAAGTTGAGATATGCATTTGCTGCAATAATATTGGTGAGACTTCAGTCAGAAGTATGCAGAATCTTCGAGATCGCACTTTTCTAGCTATTAAATGCGAGAAACACGTTATCTGGTGTTTTCACCACTCCACAGTGCGTTTGATATGCAGTACCAGCGATATCTTGGTTTTCGTGGGGTTTCAAGCTGAGATATGCATTTTCTGCAATAATATTGGTGAGACTTCAGTCACAAGTATGCAGAATCATCTAGATCGCTCTTTTCGAGCTATTTAATGCGAAAAAACAAGTTTTCTGGTGTTTTGACCACTCCACAGTGCGTTTGATATGTAGAGCCGCCGATAACTTGGTTTTCATGGGGTTTCCAGCTGAAATATGCATTTTCTGCGATAATCTTGGTGTTTCATCTATACGAAGTATGCAGAATCATCGAGAACGCTCGTTTCGAGCTACTTAATGCGAGAAACACGGTATCTGGTGTTTTCACCACTCCACAGTTTGTTTGATATGCAGAACCAGCGATATCTTGGCTTTCGTGGGGTTTCAAGCTGAGATATGCATTTTCTGCAATAATATTGGTGAGACTTCAGTCACAAGTATGCAGAATCATCTAGATCGCTCTTTTCGAGCTATTTAATGCGAAAAAACACGTTTTCTGGTGTTTTCAACACTCCACAGTACGTTTGACATGCAGAACCGGAGATATCTTGGTTTCGGTCGGGTTTCAAGCTGAGATATGCATTTTCTACGATAACCCTGGCGAGACTTCTGTAAGAAGTATGCAGAATCTTGGAGAACGCTCTTTTCGAGCTACTTAATGCGCGAAACACGTTTTCTGGTGTTTTCACCACTCCACGGTACGTTTGATGTGCAGAACCGGAGATAACTCTGTTTTCGTCGGGTTTCAAGCTGAGATATGCATTTTCTACGATAATCTTGGTGAGACTTCTGTCCGAAGTATGCAGAATCATCGAGATCGCTCAATTCGAGTTATTTAATGCGACAAACACGTTATCCGGTGTTTTCACCACTCCACAGTGCGTTTGATATGCAGAACCTGCGATATCTTGGTTTTCGTGGGGTTTCAAGCTGAGATATGCTTTTTCTGCGATAATCTTGGTGAGACTTCTGTTAGAAGTATGCAGAAGCATCGAGATCGCTCGTTTCGAGCTATTTAATGCGAGAAACACGTTATCTGGTGTGATCACCACTCCACAGTGCGTTTGATATGCAGAACCGGCAACATCTTGATTTTCGTGAGGTTTCGTGCTGAGATATGCATTTTCTGCGATAATATTGGTGAGACTTCAGTCAGAAGTATGCAGAATCATCTAGATCGCTCTTTTCGAGCTATTTAATGCGAAAAAACAAGTTTTCTGGTGTTTTCACCACTCCACAGTGCGTTTGATATGCAGAACCGGCGATATCTTGGTTTTCGTGGGGTTTCAAGCTGAGATATGCATTTTCTGCGATAATTTTGGTGAGACTTCTGTTAGAAGGATGCAGAAGCATCGAGATCTCTCGTTTCGAGCTATTTAATGCGAGAAACACGTTATCTGGTGTATTGACCACTCCACAGTGCGTTTGATATGCTGAACCAGCGACATCTTGGATTTCGTCTGGTTTCAAGTTGAGATATGCATTTTCTGCGATAATATTGGTGAGACTTCAGTCTGAAGTAGGCAGAATCATCTAGATCGCTCGTTTCGAACAATTTAATGCGAAAAAACAAGTTTTCTGGTTGTTTTCACCACTCCAAAGCACGTTTGACATGCAGAACCGGAGATATCTTGGTTTCGGTCGGGTTTCAAGCTGAGATATGCATTTTCTACGATAATCTTGGTGAGAATCTGTCAGAAGTATGCAGAATCATCTAGATCGTTCGTTTCGAGCTGCTTAATGCGAGAACCACGTTTTCTGATGTTTTCACCACTCCACAGTGCGTTTGATATGCAGAACCGGCGACATCTTGGGTTTCGTCGGGGTTCAAGCTGAGATATGCATTTTCTGCGATAATCTTGGTGAGACTTCTGTCAGAGGTATGCAGAATCATCGGGATCGCTCGTTTCGAGCTATTTAATGCGAGAAACACGTTATCTGGTGTTTTCACCACTCCACAGTGCGTTTGATATGCGGAACAGGCGACATCTTGGCTTTCGTCGGGGTTCAAGCTGAGATATGCATTTTCTGCGATAATCTTGGTGAGACGTCAGTCAGAAGTATGCAGAATCATCTAGATCGCTCGTTTCGAGCTGCTTAATGCGCGAACCACGTTTTCTGCTGTTTTCACCACTCCACAGTGCGTTTGATATGCAGAACCGGCGACATCTTGTCTTTCGTCTTGTATCAAGCTGAGATATGCATTTTCTAAGATAATCATGGGGAGACTTCGGTCAGAAGTATGCAGAATCATCGGGATCGCTCTTTTCGAGCTATTTAATTAGAAAAAACAAGTTTTCTGGTGTTTTCACCACTTCACAGTGCGTTTGATATGCAGAACCGGCGACATCTTGGATTTTGTCGCGGTTCAAGCTGAGATATGCATTTTCTACGATAATCGTGGTGAGACTTCTGTCAGAAGTATGCAGAATCTTCGAGATCGATCTTTTCGAGATACTTAATGCGAGAAACACGTTATCTGGTGTTGTCAGCACTCCACAGTGCGTTTGATATGCAGAACCGGCAACATCTTGATTTTCGTGAGGTTTCGTGCTGAGATATGCATTTTCTGCGATAATATTGGTGAGACTTCAGTCAGAAGTATGCAGAATCATCTAGATCGCTCTTTTCGAGCTATTTAATGCGAAAAAACAAGTTTTCTGGTGTTTTCACCACTCCACAGTGCGTTTGATATGCAGAACCGGCGATATTTTGGTTTTCGTCGGGTTTCAAGCTGAGATATGCATTTTCTACGAAAATCTTGGTGAAACATCTGTCCGAAGTATGCAGAAACATCGAGAGCGCTCTTTTCGAGCTATCTAATGCGAGAAACTCGTTTTTTGGGGTTTTCACCACTCCACAGTTCGTTGGATATGAAGAACAGTAGATATCTTGGTTTTCGTGGGGTTGCAAGCTGAGATATGCATTTCCTGCGATAATGTTGGTGAGACTTCAGTCCGAAGTATGCTGAATCATCTAGATCGCTCTTTTCGAGCTATCTAATGCGAGAAACACGTTATCTGGTGTTTTCGCCACTCCGCAGTGCGTTTGATATGCAGAACCAGCGATATCTTGGTTTTCGTGGGGCTTCAAGTTGAGATATGCATTTGCTGCAATAATATTGGTGAGACTTCAGTCAGAAGTATGCAGAATCTTCGAGATCGCACTTTTCTAGCTATTAAATGCGAGAAACACGTTATCTGGTGTTTTCACCACTCCACAGTGCGTTTGATATGCAGTACCAGCGATATCTTGGTTTTCGTGGGGTTTCAAGCTGAGATATGCATTTTCTGCAATAATATTGGTGAGACTTCAGTCACAAGTATGCAGAATCATCTAGATCGCTCTTTTCGAGCTATTTAATGCGAAAAAACAAGTTTTCTGGTGTTTTGACCACTCCACAGTGCGTTTGATATGTAGAGCCGCCGATAACTTGGTTTTCATGGGGTTTCCAGCTGAAATATGCATTTTCTGCGATAATCTTGGTGTTTCATCTATACGAAGTATGCAGAATCATCGAGAACGCTCTTTTCGAGCTACTTAATGCGAGAAACACGGTATCTGGTGTTTTCACCACTCCACAGTTTGTTTGATATGCAGAACCAGCGATATCTTGGCTTTCGTGGGGTTTCAAGCTGAGATATGCATTTTCTGCAATAATATTGGTGAGACTTCAGTCACAAGTATGCAGAATCATCTAGATCGCTCTTTTCGAGCTATTTAATGCGAAAAAACACGTTTTCTGGTGTTTTCAACACTCCACAGTACGTTTGACATGCAGAACCGGAGATATCTTGGTTTCGGTCGGGTTTCAAGCTGAGATATGCATTTTCTACGATAACCCTGGCGAGACTTCTGTAAGAAGTATGCAGAATCTTGGAGAACGCTCTTTTCGAGCTACTTAATGCGCGAAACACGTTTTCTGGTGTTTTCACCACTCCACGGTACGTTTGATGTGCAGAACCGGAGATAACTCTGTTTTCGTCGGGTTTCAAGCTGAGATATGCATTTTCTACGATAATCTTGGTGAGACTTCTGTCCGAAGTATGCAGAATCATCGAGATCGCTCAATTCGAGTTATTTAATGCGACAAACACGTTATCCGGTGTTTTCACCACTCCACAGTGCGTTTGATATGCAGAACCTGCGATATCTTGGTTTTCGTGGGGTTTCAAGCTGAGATATGCTTTTTCTGCGATAATCTTGGTGAGACTTCTGTTAGAAGTATGCAGAAGCATCGAGATCGCTCGTTTCGAGCTATTTAATGCGAGAAACACGTTATCTGGTGTGATCACCACTCCACAGTGCGTTTGATATGCAGAACCGGCAACATCTTGATTTTCGTGAGGTTTCGTGCTGAGATATGCATTTTCTGCGATAATATTGGTGAGACTTCAGTCAGAAGTATGCAGAATCATCTAGATCGCTCTTTTCGAGCTATTTAATGCGAAAAAACAAGTTTTCTGGTGTTTTCACCACTCCACAGTGCGTTTGATATGCAGAACCGGCGATATCTTGGTTTTCGTGGGGTTTCAAGCTGAGATATGCATTTTCTGCGATAATTTTGGTGAGACTTCTGTTAGAAGGATGCAGAAGCATCGAGATCTCTCGTTTCGAGCTATTTAATGCGAGAAACACGTTATCTGGTGTATTGACCACTCCACAGTGCGTTTGATATGCAGAACCAGCGACATCTTGGATTTCGTCTGGTTTCAAGTTGAGATATGCATTTTCTGCGATAATATTGGTGAGACTTCAGTCTGAAGTAGGCAGAATCATCTAGATCGCTCGTTTCGAACAATTTAATGCGAAAAAACAAGTTTTCTGGTTGTTTTCACCACTCCAAAGCACGTTTGACATGCAGAACCGGAGATATCTTGGTTTCGGTCGGGTTTCAAGCTGAGATATGCATTTTCTACGATAATCTTGGTGAGAATCTGTCAGAAGTATGCAGAATCATCTAGATCGTTCGTTTCGAGCTGCTTAATGCGAGAACCACGTTTTCTGATGTTTTCACCACTCCACAGTGCGTTTGATATGCAGAACCGGCGACATCTTGGGTTTCGTCGGGGTTCAAGCTGAGATATGCATTTTCTGCGATAATCTTGGTGAGACTTCTGTCAGAGGTATGCAGAATCATCGGGATCGCTCGTTTCGAGCTATTTAATGCGAGAAACACGTTATCTGGTGTTTTCACCACTCCACAGTGCGTTTGATATGCGGAACAGGCGACATCTTGGCTTTCGTCGGGGTTCAAGCTGAGATATGCATTTTCTGCGATAATCTTGGTGAGACGTCAGTCAGAAGTATGCAGAATCATCTAGATCGCTCGTTTCGAGCTGCTTAATGCGCGAACCACGTTTTCTGCTGTTTTCACCACTCCACAGTGCGTTTGATATGCAGAACCGGCGACATCTTGTCTTTCGTCTTGTATCAAGCTGAGATATGCATTTTCTAAGATAATCATGGGGAGACTTCGGTCAGAAGTATGCAGAATCATCGGGATCGCTCTTTTCGAGCTATTTAATTAGAAAAAACAAGTTTTCTGGTGTTTTCACCACTTCACAGTGCGTTTGATATGCAGAACCGGCGACATCTTGGATTTTGTCGCGGTTCAAGCTGAGATATGCATTTTCTACGATAATCGTGGTGAGACTTCTGTCAGAAGTATGCAGAATCTTCGAGATCGATCTTTTCGAGCTACTTAATGCGAGAAACACGTTATCTGGTGTTTTCACCACTCCACAGTGCGTTTGATATGCAGAACCGGCGACATCTTGTCTTTCGTCGGGTATCAAGCTGAGATATGCATTTTCTACGATAATCTTGGGGAGACTTCGGTCCGAAGTTTGCAGAATCATCGAGATCGCTCTATTCGTGCTATTTAACGCGAGAAACACGTTTTCTGGTTGTTTTCACCACTCCAAAGCACGTTTGACATGCAGAACCGGAGATATCTTGGTTTCGGTCGGGTTTCAAGCTGAGATATGCATTTTCTACGATAATCTTGGTGAGAATCTGTCAGAAGTATGCAGAATCATCGAGATCACTCTTTTCGAGCTATTTAATGCGAGAAACACGTTATCTGGTGTATTGACCACTCCACAGTGCGTTTGATATGCAGAACCAGCGATATCTTGGATTTCGTCTGGTTTCAAGTTGAGATATGCATTTTCTGCGATAATATTGGTGAGACTTCAGTAAGAAGTATGCAGAATCATCTAGATCGCTCTTTTCGAGCTATTTAATGCGAGAAACACTTTTTCTGGCGTATTCACCACTCCACAGTACATTTGACATGCAGAAACGGAGATATATTGGTTTCGGTCGGGTTTCAAGCTGAGATATGCATTTTCTGCGATAATCTTGGTGAGACGTCTGTCAGAAGTATGCAGAATCATCTAGATCGCTCGTTTCGAGCTGCTTAATGCGAGAACCACGTTTTCTGTTGTTTTCACCACTCCACAGTGCGTTTGATATGCAGAACAGGCGACATCTTGGCTTTCGTCGGGGTTCAAGCTGAGATATGCATTTTCTGCGATAATCTTGGTGAGATTTCCGTCAGAAGTATGCAGAATCATCTAGATCGCGCTTTTCGAGCTATTTAATTCGAAAAAACAAGTTTTCTGGTGTTTTCACCACTCCACAGTGCGTTTGATATGCAGAACCGGCGACATCTTGGATTTTGTCGGGGTTCAAGCTGAGATATGCATTTTCTGCGATAATTTTGGTGAGACTTCTGTTAGAAGGATGCAGAAGCATCGAGATCTCTCGTTTCGAGCTATTTAATGCGAGAAACACGTTATCTGGTGTATTGACCACTCCACAGTGCGTTTGATATGCTGAACCAGCGACATCTTGGATTTCGTCTGGTTTCAAGTTGAGATATGCATTTTCTGCGATAATATTGGTGAGACTTCAGTCTGAAGTAGGCAGAATCATCTAGATCGCTCGTTTCGAACAATTTAATGCGAAAAAACAAGTTTTCTGGTTGTTTTCACCACTCCAAAGCACGTTTGACATGCAGAACCGGAGATATCTTGGTTTCGGTCGGGTTTCAAGCTGAGATATGCATTTTCTACGATAATCTTGGTGAGAATCTGTCAGAAGTATGCAGAATCATCTAGATCGTTCGTTTCGAGCTGCTTAATGCGAGAACCACGTTTTCTGATGTTTTCACCACTCCACAGTGCGTTTGATATGCAGAACCGGCGACATCTTGGGTTTCGTCGGGGTTCAAGCTGAGATATGCATTTTCTGCGATAATCTTGGTGAGACTTCTGTCAGAGGTATGCAGAATCATCGGGATCGCTCGTTTCGAGCTATTTAATGCGAGAAACACGTTATCTGGTGTTTTCACCACTCCACAGTGCGTTTGATATGCGGAACAGGCGACATCTTGGCTTTCGTCGGGGTTCAAGCTGAGATATGCATTTTCTGCGATAATCTTGGTGAGACGTCAGTCAGAAGTATGCAGAATCATCTAGATCGCTCGTTTCGAGCTGCTTAATGCGCGAACCACGTTTTCTGCTGTTTTCACCACTCCACAGTGCGTTTGATATGCAGAACCGGCGACATCTTGTCTTTCGTCTTGTATCAAGCTGAGATATGCATTTTCTAAGATAATCATGGGGAGACTTCGGTCAGAAGTATGCAGAATCATCGGGATCGCTCTTTTCGAGCTATTTAATTAGAAAAAACAAGTTTTCTGGTGTTTTCACCACTTCACAGTGCGTTTGATATGCAGAACCGGCGACATCTTGGATTTTGTCGCGGTTCAAGCTGAGATATGCATTTTCTACGATAATCGTGGTGAGACTTCTGTCAGAAGTATGCAGAATCTTCGAGATCGATCTTTTCGAGCTACTTAATGCGAGAAACACGTTATCTGGTGTTGTCAGCACTCCACAGTGCGTTTGATATGCAGAACCGGCAACATCTTGATTTTCGTGAGGTTTCGTGCTGAGATATGCATTTTCTGCGATAATATTGGTGAGACTTCAGTCAGAAGTATGCAGAATCATCTAGATCGCTCTTTTCGAGCTATTTAATGCGAAAAAACAAGTTTTCTGGTGTTTTCACCACTCCACAGTGCGTTTGATATGCAGAACCGGCGATATTTTGGTTTTCGTCGGGTTTCAAGCTGAGATATGCATTTTCTACGAAAATCTTGGTGAAACATCTGTCCGAAGTATGCAGAAACATCGAGAGCGCTCTTTTCGAGCTATCTAATGCGAGAAACTCGTTTTTTGGGGTTTTCACCACTCCACAGTTCGTTGGATATGAAGAACAGTAGATATCTTGGTTTTCGTGGGGTTGCAAGCTGAGATATGCATTTCCTGCGATAATGTTGGTGAGACTTCAGTCCGAAGTATGCTGAATCATCTAGATCGC
The DNA here is from genome assembly GCA_951804975.1 of Anthophora plumipes. Classification (NCBI taxonomy): domain Eukaryota; kingdom Metazoa; phylum Arthropoda; class Insecta; order Hymenoptera; family Apidae; genus Anthophora; species Anthophora plumipes. The sequence continues at coordinate 551,904 of CATORF010000873.1, read as the reverse complement.
TCTTTTCGAGCTATCTAATGCGAGAAACACGTTATCTGGTGTTTTCGCCACTCCGCAGTGCGTTTGATATGCAGAACCAGCGATATCTTGGTTTTCGTGGGGCTTCAAGTTGAGATATGCATTTGCTGCAATAATATTGGTGAGACTTCAGTCAGAAGTATGCAGAATCTTCGAGATCGCACTTTTCTAGCTATTAAATGCGAGAAACACGTTATCTGGTGTTTTCACCACTCCACAGTGCGTTTGATATGCAGTACCAGCGATATCTTGGTTTTCGTGGGGTTTCAAGCTGAGATATGCATTTTCTGCAATAATATTGGTGAGACTTCAGTCACAAGTATGCAGAATCATCTAGATCGCTCTTTTCGAGCTATTTAATGCGAAAAAACAAGTTTTCTGGTGTTTTGACCACTCCACAGTGCGTTTGATATGTAGAGCCGCCGATAACTTGGTTTTCATGGGGTTTCCAGCTGAAATATGCATTTTCTGCGATAATCTTGGTGTTTCATCTATACGAAGTATGCAGAATCATCGAGAACGCTCGTTTCGAGCTACTTAATGCGAGAAACACGGTATCTGGTGTTTTCACCACTCCACAGTTTGTTTGATATGCAGAACCAGCGATATCTTGGCTTTCGTGGGGTTTCAAGCTGAGATATGCATTTTCTGCAATAATATTGGTGAGACTTCAGTCACAAGTATGCAGAATCATCTAGATCGCTCTTTTCGAGCTATTTAATGCGAAAAAACACGTTTTCTGGTGTTTTCAACACTCCACAGTACGTTTGACATGCAGAACCGGAGATATCTTGGTTTCGGTCGGGTTTCAAGCTGAGATATGCATTTTCTACGATAACCCTGGCGAGACTTCTGTAAGAAGTATGCAGAATCTTGGAGAACGCTCTTTTCGAGCTACTTAATGCGCGAAACACGTTTTCTGGTGTTTTCACCACTCCACGGTACGTTTGATGTGCAGAACCGGAGATAACTCTGTTTTCGTCGGGTTTCAAGCTGAGATATGCATTTTCTACGATAATCTTGGTGAGACTTCTGTCCGAAGTATGCAGAATCATCGAGATCGCTCAATTCGAGTTATTTAATGCGACAAACACGTTATCCGGTGTTTTCACCACTCCACAGTGCGTTTGATATGCAGAACCTGCGATATCTTGGTTTTCGTGGGGTTTCAAGCTGAGATATGCTTTTTCTGCGATAATCTTGGTGAGACTTCTGTTAGAAGTATGCAGAAGCATCGAGATCGCTCGTTTCGAGCTATTTAATGCGAGAAACACGTTATCTGGTGTGATCACCACTCCACAGTGCGTTTGATATGCAGAACCGGCAACATCTTGATTTTCGTGAGGTTTCGTGCTGAGATATGCATTTTCTGCGATAATATTGGTGAGACTTCAGTCAGAAGTATGCAGAATCATCTAGATCGCTCTTTTCGAGCTATTTAATGCGAAAAAACAAGTTTTCTGGTGTTTTCACCACTCCACAGTGCGTTTGATATGCAGAACCGGCGATATCTTGGTTTTCGTGGGGTTTCAAGCTGAGATATGCATTTTCTGCGATAATTTTGGTGAGACTTCTGTTAGAAGGATGCAGAAGCATCGAGATCTCTCGTTTCGAGCTATTTAATGCGAGAAACACGTTATCTGGTGTATTGACCACTCCACAGTGCGTTTGATATGCAGAACCAGCGACATCTTGGATTTCGTCTGGTTTCAAGTTGAGATATGCATTTTCTGCGATAATATTGGTGAGACTTCAGTCTGAAGTAGGCAGAATCATCTAGATCGCTCGTTTCGAACAATTTAATGCGAAAAAACAAGTTTTCTGGTTGTTTTCACCACTCCAAAGCACGTTTGACATGCAGAACCGGAGATATCTTGGTTTCGGTCGGGTTTCAAGCTGAGATATGCATTTTCTACGATAATCTTGGTGAGAATCTGTCAGAAGTATGCAGAATCATCTAGATCGTTCGTTTCGAGCTGCTTAATGCGAGAACCACGTTTTCTGATGTTTTCACCACTCCACAGTGCGTTTGATATGCAGAACCGGCGACATCTTGGGTTTCGTCGGGGTTCAAGCTGAGATATGCATTTTCTGCGATAATCTTGGTGAGACTTCTGTCAGAGGTATGCAGAATCATCGGGATCGCTCGTTTCGAGCTATTTAATGCGAGAAAAACGTTATCTGGTGTTTTCACCACTCCACAGTGCGTTTGATATGCGGAACAGGCGACATCTTGGCTTTCGTCGGGGTTCAAGCTGAGATATGCATTTTCTGCGATAATCTTGGTGAGACGTCAGTCAGAAGTATGCAGAATCATCTAGATCGCTCGTTTCGAGCTGCTTAATGCGCGAACCACGTTTTCTGCTGTTTTCACCACTCCACAGTGCGTTTGATATGCAGAACCGGCGACATCTTGTCTTTCGTCTTGTATCAAGCTGAGATATGCATTTTCTAAGATAATCATGGGGAGACTTCGGTCAGAAGTATGCAGAATCATCGGGATCGCTCTTTTCGAGCTATTTAATTAGAAAAAACAAGTTTTCTGGTGTTTTCACCACTTCACAGTGCGTTTGATATGCAGAACCGGCGACATCTTGGATTTTGTCGCGGTTCAAGCTGAGATATGCATTTTCTACGATAATCGTGGTGAGACTTCTGTCAGAAGTATGCAGAATCTTCGAGATCGATCTTTTCGAGCTACTTAATGCGAGAAACACGTTATCTGGTGTTTTCACCACTCCACAGTGCGTTTGATATGCAGAACCGGCGACATCTTGTCTTTCGTCGGGTATCAAGCTGAGATATGCATTTTCTACGATAATCTTGGGGAGACTTCGGTCCGAAGTTTGCAGAATCATCGAGATCGCTCTATTCGTGCTATTTAACGCGAGAAACACGTTTTCTGGTTGTTTTCACCACTCCAAAGCACGTTTGACATGCAGAACCGGAGATATCTTGGTTTCGGTCGGGTTTCAAGCTGAGATATGCATTTTCTACGATAATCTTGGTGAGAATCTGTCAGAAGTATGCAGAATCATCGAGATCACTCTTTTCGAGCTATTTAATGCGAGAAACACGTTATCTGGTGTATTGACCACTCCACAGTGCGTTTGATATGCAGAACCAGCGATATCTTGGATTTCGTCTGGTTTCAAGTTGAGATATGCATTTTCTGCGATAATATTGGTGAGACTTCAGTAAGAAGTATGCAGAATCATCTAGATCGCTCTTTTCGAGCTATTTAATGCGAGAAACACTTTTTCTGGCGTATTCACCACTCCACAGTACATTTGACATGCAGAAACGGAGATATATTGGTTTCGGTCGGGTTTCAAGCTGAGATATGCATTTTCTGCGATAATCTTGGTGAGACGTCTGTCAGAAGTATGCAGAATCATCTAGATCGCTCGTTTCGAGCTGCTTAATGCGAGAACCACGTTTTCTGTTGTTTTCACCACTCCACAGTGCGTTTGATATGCAGAACAGGCGACATCTTGGCTTTCGTCGGGGTTCAAGCTGAGATATGCATTTTCTGCGATAATCTTGGTGAGATTTCCGTCAGAAGTATGCAGAATCATCTAGATCGCGCTTTTCGAGCTATTTAATTCGAAAAAACAAGTTTTCTGGTGTTTTCACCACTCCACAGTGCGTTTGATATGCAGAACCGGCGACATCTTGGATTTTGTCGGGGTTCAAGCTGAGATATGCATTTTCTACGATAATCTTGGTGAGACTTCTGTCAGAGGTATGCAGAATCATCGGGATCGCTCTTTTCGAGCTATTTAATGCGAGAAACACGTTATCTGGTGTTTTCACCACTCCACAGTGCGTTTGATATGCAGAACCGGCGACATCTTGGCTTTCGTCGGGGTTCAAGCTGAGATATGCATTTTCTGCGATAATCTTGGTGAGACGTCAGTCAGAAGTATGCATGAATCATCTAGATCGCTCGTTTCGTGCTGCTTAATGCGAGAACCACGTTTTCTGGTGTTGTCACCACTCCACAGTGCGTTTGATATGCAGAACCAGCGACATCTTGGATTTCGTCTGGTTTCAAGTTGAGATATGCATTTTCTGCGATAATATTGGTGAGACTTCAGTCTGAAGTATGCAGAATCATCTAGATCGCTCGTTTCGAGCTGCTTAATGCGCGAACCACGTTTTCTGATTGTTTTCACCACTCCAAAGCACGTTTGACATGCAGAACCGGAGATATCTTGGTTTCGGTCGGGTTTCAAGCTGAGATATGCATTTTCTACGATAATCTTGGTGAGAATTCTGTCAGAAGTATGCAGAATCATCTAGATCGTTCGTTTCGAGCTGCTTAATGCGAGAACCACGTTTTCTGGTGTTTTCACCACTCCACAGTGCGTTTGATATGCAGAACCGGCGACATCTTGGGTTTCGTCGGGGTTCAAGCTGAGATATGCATTTTCTGCGATAATCTTGGTGAGACTTCTGTCAGAGGTATGCAGAATCATCGGGATCGCTCTTTTCGAGCTATTTAATGCGAGAAACACGTTATCTGGTGTTTTCACCACTCCACAGTGCGTTTGATATGCGGAACAGGCGACATCTTGGCTTTCGTCGGGGTTCAAGCTGAGATATGCATTTTCTGCGATAATCTTGGTGAGACGTCAGTCAGAAGTATGCAGAATCATCTAGATCGCTCGTTTCGAGCTGCTTAATGCGCGAACCACGTTTTCTGGTGTTTTCACCACTCCACAGTGCGTTTGATATGCAGAACCGGCGACATCTTGTCTTTCGTCTTGTATCAAGCTGAGATATGCATTTTCTAAGATAATCATGGGGAGACTTCGGTCAGAAGTATGCAGAATCATCGGGATCGCTCTTTTCGAGCTATTTAATTAGAAAAAACAAGTTTTCTGGTGTTTTCACCACTCCACAGTGCGTTTGATATGCAGAACCGGCGACATCTTGGATTTTGTCGCGGTTCAAGCTGAGATATGCATTTTCTACGATAATCTTGGTGAGACTTCTGTCAGAAGTATGCAGAATCTTCGAGATCGATCTTTTCGAGCTACTTAATGCGAGAAACACGTTATCTGGTGTTTTCACCACTCCACAGTGCGTTTGATATGCAGAACCGGCGACATCTTGTCTTTCGTCGGGTATCAAGCTGAGATATGCATTTTCTACGATAATCTTGGGGAGACTTCGGTCAGAAGTATGCAGAATCATCGGGATCGCTCTTTTCGAGCTATTTAATGCGAGAAAAACCTTATCCGGTGTTTTCACCACTCCACAGTGCGTTAGATATGCAGAACCAGCGATATCTTGGCTTTCGTGGGGTTTCAAGCTGAGATATGCATTTTCTGCGATAATCTTGGTGAGACCTCTTTCCGAAGTATGCAGACACATCGAGATCGCTCTTTTCGACCTATTTAATGCGAGAAACACGTTATCTGGTGTTTTCACCACTCCACAGTGCGTTTGATATGCAGAACCAGCGAAATCTTGGTTTTCGTGGGGTTTCAAGCTGAGATATGCATTTTTTACGATAATCACGGTGAGACTTCTGTCCGAAGTATGCAGAAACATCGAGATCGCTCTTTTCGACCTATTTAATGCGAGAAACACGTTATCTGGTGTTTTCACCGCTCCACAGTGCGTTTGATATGCAGAACCAGCGATATCTTGGTTTTCGTGTGGTTCCAAGCTGAGATATGCATTTTCTGCGATAATCTTGGTGAGACCTCTTTCCGAAGTATGCAGACACATCGAGATCGCTCTTTTCGACCTATTTAATGCGAGAAACACGTTATCTGGTGTTTTCACCACTCCACAGTGCGTTTGATATGCAGAACCAGCGAAATCTTGGTTTTCGTGGGGTTTCAAGCTGAGATATGCATTTTTTACGATAATCACGGTGAGACTTCTGTCCGAAGTATGCAGAATCATCGAGATCGCTCGTTTCGAGATAATTAATGCGAAAAACACGTTATGTGGTGTTTTCACCAATCCACAGTGCGTATGATATTCAGAACCGACGATATCTTGGTTTTCGTGGGGTTTCTAGCTCAGATATGCATTTTCTGCGATAATCTTGGTAAGACCGCTGTCCGAAGTAGGCAGAAACATCGAGATCGCTCTTTTCGACCTATTTAATGCGAGAAACACGTTATCTGGTGTTTTCACCGCTCCACAGTGCGTTTGATATGCAGAACCAGCGATATCTTGGTTTTCGTGTGGTTCCAAGCTGAGATATGCATTTTCGGCGATAATCTTGGTGAGACCTCTTTCCGAAGTATGCAGACACATCGAGATCGCTCTTTTCGACCTATTTAATGCGAGAAACACGTTATCTGGTGTTTTCACCACTCCACAGTGCGTTTGATATGCAGAACCAGCGACATCTTGGATTTTGTCGCGGTTCAAGCTGAGATATGCGTTTTCTACGTCAATCTTCGTGAGAATTCTGTCAGAAGTATGCAGAATCATCTAGATCGTTCGTTTCGAGCTGCTTAATGCGAGAACCACGTTTTCTGGTGTTTTCACCACTCCACAGTGCGTATGATATGCAGAACAGACGATATCTTGGTTTTCGTGGGGTTTCAAGCTGAGATATGCATTTTTTACGATAATCTTGGTGAGACTTCTGTCCGAAGTATGCAGAATCATCGAGATCGCTCGTTTCGAGCTATTTAATGCGAGAAACATGTTATCTGGTGTTTTCCCCACTCCACAGTACGTATGATAAGCAGAACCGACGATATCTTGGTTTTCATGGGGTTTCAAGCTCAGATATGCATTTTCTGCGATAATCTTGGTGAGACTTCTGTCCGAAGTATGCAGAAACATCGAGATCGCTCTTTTCGACCTATTTAATGCGAGAAACACGTTATCTGGTGTTTTCACCGCTCCACAGTGCGTTTGATATGCAGAACCAGCGATATCTTGGTTTTCGTGTGGTTCCAAGCTGAGATATGCATTTTCTGCGATAATCTTGGTGAGACCTCTTTCCGAAGTATGCAGACACATCGAGATCGCTCTTTTCGACCTATTTAATGCGAGAAACACGTTATGTGGTGTTTTCACCAATCCACAGTGCGTATGATATTCAGAACCGACGATATCTTGGTTTTCGTGGGGTTTCTAGCTCAGATATGCATTTTCTGCGATAATCTTGGTAAGACCGCTGTCCGAAGTAGGCAGAAACATCGAGATCGCTCTTTTCGACCTATTTAATGCGAGAAACACGTTATCTGGTGTTTTCACCGCTCCACAGTGCGTTTGATATGCAGAACCAGCGATATCTTGGTTTTCGTGTGGTTCCAAGCTGAGATATGCATTTTCGGCGATAATCTTGGTGAGACCTCTGTCCGAAGTATGCAGAATCATCGAGATCGCTCCTTTCGAGCTATTTAATGCGAGAAACACGTTATCTGGTGTTTTCACCACTCCACAGTGCGTTTGATATGCAGTACCAGCGATATCTTGGTTTTCGTGGGGTTTCAAGCTGAGATATGCATTTCTTACGATAATCTTGGTGAGACTTCTTGCCGAAGTATGCAGAACCATCGAGATCGCTCTATTCGAGCTATTTAATGCGACAAAACGTTATCTGGTGTTTTCAGCACTCCACAGTGCGTTTGATATGCATAACCAGCGATATCTTGGTTTTCGTGGGGTTTCAAGCTGAGATATGCATTGTCTGCGATAATCTTGGTGAGACCTCTGTCCGAAGTATGCAGAAACATCGAGATCGCTCTTTTCGACCTATTTAATGCGAGAAACACGTTATCTGGTGTTTTCACCACTCCACAGTGCGTTTGATATGCAGAACCAGCGAAATCTTGGATTTCGTGGGGTTTGAAGCTGAGATTTGCATTTTTTACGATAATCTTGGTGAGACTTCTGTCCGAAGTATGCTTAATCATCGAGATAGCTCGTTTCGAGCTATTTAATGCGAGAAACACGTTATCTGGTGTTTTCACCACTCCACAGTGCGTATGACATGCAGGACCGACGATATCTTGGTTTTCGTGGGGTTTCAAGCTCAGATATGCATTTTCTGCGATAATCTTGGTGAGACTTCTGTCCGAAGTATGCAGAGTCATCGAGATCGCTCTATTCGAGCTATTTAATGCGAGAAACACGTTATCTGGTGTTTCCAGCACTCCACAGTGCGTTTGATATGCAGAACCGGCGACATCTTGGGTTTCGTCGGGGTTCAAGCTGAGATATGCATTTTCTGCGATAATCTTGGTGAGACTTCTGTCAGAGGTACGCAGAATCATCGGGATCGCTCTTTTCGAGCTATTTAATGCGAGAAACACGTTATCTGGTGTTTTCACCACTCCACAGTGCGTTTGATATGCGGAACAGGCGACATCTTGGCTTTCGTCGGGGTTCAAGCTGAGATATGCATTTTCTGCGATAATCTTGGTGAGACGTCAGTCAGAAGTATGCAGAATCATCTATATCGCTCGTTTCGAGCTGCTTAATGCGCGAACCACGTTTTCTGGTGTTTTCACCACTCCACAGTGCGTTTGATATGCAGAACCGGCGACATCTTGTCTTTCGTCTTGTATCAAGCTGAGATATGCATTTTCTAAGATAATCATGGGGAGACTTCGGTCAGAAGTATGCAGAATCATCGGGATCGCTCTTTTCGAGCTATTTAATTAGAAAAAACAAGTTTTCTGGTGTTTTCACCACTCCACAGTGCGTTTGATATGCAGAACCGGCGACATCTTGGATTTTGTCGCGGTTCAAGCTGAGATATGCATTTTCTACGATAATCTTGGTGAGACTTCTGTCAGAAGTATGCAGAATCTTCGAGATCGATCTTTTCGAGCTACTTAATGCGAGAAACACGTTATCTGGTGTTTTCACCACTCCACAGTGCGTTTGATATGCAGAACCGGCGACATCTTGTCTTTCGTCGGGTATCAAGCTGAGATATGCATTTTCAACGATAATCTTGGGGAGACTTCGGTCAGAAGTATGCAGAATCATCGGGATCGCTCTTTTCGAGCTATTTAATGCGAGAAACACGTTATCTGGCTGTTTTCACCACTCCACAGTGCGTCTGATATGCAGAACCGGCGATATCTTGGTTTTCGTGGGGTTTCAAGCTGAGATATGCAATTTCTGCGATAATCTTGGTGAGACTTCTGTTCGAAGTATGCAGAATCATCGAGATCGCACTTTTCGAGCTATTTAATGCGAGAAACACGTTATCTGGTGTTTTCACCGCTCCACAGTGCGTTTGATATGCAGAACAGGCGATATCTTGGTTTTTGTGGGGTTTCAAGCTCAGATCTGCATTGTCTACGATAATCTTGGTGAAACATCTGTCCGAAGTATGCAGAAACATCAAGAGCGCTTGTTTCGAGCTATTTATAGCGAGAAACACGTATTATGGGGTATTCACAACACCACAGTTCGTTGGATGTGCAGAACCGGAGATATCTTGGTTTTCGTGGGGTTTCAAGCTGAGATATGCATTTTTTACGATATTCATGGTGAGACTTCTGTCCGAAGTATGCTTAATCATCGAGATCGCTCTATTCGAGCTATTTAATGCGAGAAACACGTTGTCTGCTGTTTTCACAACTCTACAGTTGGTTTGATATGCAGAAACGGCGATGTTTGGTTTTCGTCGGGTTTCAAGCTGAGATATGCATTTTCTACGATAATCTTGGTGAAAGATCCGTCCGAAGTACGCAGAAACATCAAGAGCGCTCTTTTCGAGCTATTTAATGCGAGAAACACGTTTTCTGTGGTTTTCACCACACCACAGTTCGTTGGATGTGCAGAACCGGAGATATCTTGGTTTTCGTGGGGTTTCAAGCTGAGATATGCATTTTTTACGATATTCATGGTGAGACTTCAGTCCGAAGTATGCAGAATCATCGAGATCGCACTTTTCGAGCTATTTAATGCGAGAAACACGTTATCTGGTGTTTTCAGCACTCCACAGTGCGTTTGATATGCAGAACCGGCGATATCTTGGTTTTCGTGGGGTTTCAAGCTGAGATATGCATTTTCTGCGATAATCTTGGTGAGACTTCTGTCCGAAGTATGCTTAATCATCGAGATCGCTCGTTTCGAGCTATTTAATGCGAGAAACGCGTTATCTGGTGTTTTCACCACTCCACAGTGCGTATGATATGCAGAACCGACGATATCTTGGTTTTCGTGGGGTTTCAAGCTGAGATATGCATTTTGTACGATAATCTTGGTGAGACTTCTGTCCGAAGTATGCAGAATCATCGAGATCGCTCGTTTCGAGCTATTTAATGCGAGAAACATGTTATCTGGTGTTTTCCCCACTCCACAGTACGTATGATAAGCAGAACCGACGATATCTTGGTTTTCATGGGGTTTCAAGCTCAGATATGCATTTTCTGCGATAATCTTGGTGAGACTTCTGTCCGAAGTATGCAGAGTCATCGAGATCGTACTTTTCGAGCTATTTAAAGCGAGAAACACGTTTTCTGGGGTTTTCACCACTCCACAGTTCGTTGGATATGCGGAACAGGCGACATCTTGGCTTTCGTCGGGGTTCAAGCTGAGATATGCATTTTCTGCGATAATCTTGGTGAGACTTCTGTCAGAGGTACGCAGAATCATCGGGATCGCTCTTTTCGAGCTATTTAATGCGAGAAACACGTTATCTGGTGTTTTCACCACTCCACAGTGCGTATGATATGCAGAACCGACGATATCTTGGTTTTCGTGGGGTTTCAAGCTGAGATATGCATTTTTTACGATAATCTTGGTGAGACTTCTGTCCGAAGTATGCAGAATCATCGAGATCGCACTTTTCGAGCTATTTAATGCGAGAAACACGTTGTCTGGTGTTTTCACCACTCCACAGTGCGTATGATATGCAGAACCGACGATATCTTGGTTTTCGTGGGGTTTCAAGCTGAGATATGCATTTTTTACGATAATCTTGGTGAGACTTCTGTCCGAAGTATGCAGAATCATCGAGATCGCACTTTTCGAGCTATTTAATGCGAGAAACACGTTGTCTGGGGTTTTCACCACTCCACAGTTGGTTTGATATGCAGAACCGGCGAAGTTTGGTTTTCGTCGGGTTTCAAGTTGAGATATGCATTTTCTGCGATAATCTTGGTGAGACTTCTGTCAGAGGTATGCCGAATCATCGGGATCGCTCTTTTCGAGCTATTTAATGCGAGAAACACGTTATCTGGTGTTTTCACCACTCCACAGTGCGTTTGATATGCGGAACAGGCGACATCTTGGCTTTCGTCGGGGTTCAAGCTGAGATATGCATTTTCTGCGATAATCTTGGTGAGACGTCAGTCAGAAGTATGCAGAATCATCTAGATCGCTCGTTTCGAGCTGCTTAATGCGCGAACCACGTTTTCTGGTGTTTTCACCACTCCACAGTGCGTTTGATATGCAGAACCGGCGACATCTTGTCTTTCGTCTTGTATCAAGCTGAGATATGCATTTTCTAAGATAATCATGGGGAGACTTCGGTCAGAAGTATGCAGAATCATCGGGATCGCTCTTTTCGAGCTATTTAATTAGAAAAAACAAGTTTTCTGGTGTTTTCACCACTCCACAGTGCGTTTGATATGCAGAACCGGCGACATCTTGGATTTTGTCGCGGTTCAAGCTGAGATATGCATTTTCTACGATAATCTTGGTGAGACTTCTGTCAGAAGTATGCAGAATCTTCGAGATCGATCTTTTCGAGCTACTTAATGCGAGAAACACGTTATCTGGTGTTTTCACCACTCCACAGTGCGTTTGATATGCAGAACCGGCGACATCTTGTCTTTCGTCGGGTATCAAGCTGAGATATGCATTTTCTACGATAATCTTGGGGAGACTTCGGTCAGAAGTATGCAGAATCATCGGGATCGCTCTTTTCGAGCTATTTAATGCGAGAAACACGTTATCTGGCTGTTTTCACCACTCCACAGTGCGTCTGATATGCAGAACCGGCGATATCTTGGTTTTCGTGGGGTTTCAAGCTGAGATATGCAATTTCTGCGATAATCTTGGTGAGACTTCTGTCCGAAGTATGCAGAATCATCGAGATCGCACTTTTCGAGCTATTTAATGCGAGAAACACGTTATCTGGTGTTTTCACCGCTCCACAGTGCGTTTGATATGCAGAACAGGCGATATCTTGGTTTTTGTGGGGTTTCAAGCTCAGATCTGCATTGTCTACGATAATCTTGGTGAAACATCTGTCCGAAGTATGCAGAAACATCAAGAGCGCTTGTTTCGAGCTATTTATAGCGAGAAACACGTATTATGGGGTATTCACAACACCACAGTTCGTTGGATGTGCAGAACCGGAGATATCTTGGTTTTCGTGGGGTTTCAAGCTGAGATATGCATTTTTTACGATATTCATGGTGAGACTTCTGTCCGAAGTATGCTTAATCATCGAGATCGCTCTATTCGAGCTATTTAATGCGAGAAACACGTTGTCTGGTGTTTTCACAACTCTACAGTTGGTTTGATATGCAGAAACGGCGATGTTTGGTTTTCGTCGTGTTTCAAGCTGAGATATGCATTTTCTACGATAATCTTGGTGAAACATCCGTCCGAAGTATGCAGAAACATCAAGAGCGCTCTTTTCGAGCTATTTAATGCGAGAAACACGTTTTCTGTGGTTTTCACCACACCACAGTTCGTTGGATGTGCAGAACCGGAGATATCTTGGTTTTCGTGGGGTTTCAAGCTGAGATATGCATTTTTTACGATATTCATGGTGAGACTTCAGTCCGAAGTATGCAGAATCATCGAGATCGCACTTTTCGAGCTATTTAATGCGAGAAACACGTTATCTGGTGTTTTCAGCACTCCACAGTGCGTTTGATATGCAGAACCGGCGATATCTTGGTTTTCGTGGGGTTTCAAGCTGAGATATGCATTTTCTGCGATAATCTTGGTGAGACTTCTGTCCGAAGTATGCTTAATCATCGAGATCGCTCGTTTCGAGCTATTTAATGCGAGAAACACGTTATCTGGTGTTTTCACCACTCCACAGTGCGTATGATATGCAGAACCGACGATATCTTGGTTTTCGTGGGGTTTCAAGCTGAGATATGCATTTTTTACGATAATCTTGGTGAGACTTCTGTCCGAAGTATGCAGAATCATCGAGATCGCTCGTTTCGAGCTATTTAATGCGAGAAACATGTTATCTGGTGTTTTCCCCACTCCACAGTACGTATGATAAGCAGAACCGACGATATCTTGGTTTTCATGGGGTTTCAAGCTCAGATATGCATTTTCTGCGATAATCTTGTTGAGACTTCTGTCCGAAGTATGCAGAGTCATCGAGATCGTACTTTTCGAGCTATTTAAAGCGAGAAACACGTTTTCTGGGGTTTTCACCACTCCACAGTTCGTTGGATATGCAGAACCGACGATATCTTGGTTTTCGTGGGGTTTCAAGCGCAGATATGCATTTTCTGCGATCATCTTGGTGAGACTTCTGTCCGAAGTATGCAGAATCATCGAGATCGCTCATTTCGATCTATTTAATGCGAGAAACACGTTTTCTGAGGTTTTCACCACACCACAGTTCGTTGGATGTGCAGAACCGGAGATATCTTGGTTTTCGTGGGGTTTCAAGCTGAGATATGCATTTTCTGCGATAATCTTGGTGAGACCTCTTTCCGAAGTATGCAGACACATCGAGATCGCTCTTTTCGACCTATTTAATGCGAGAAACACGTTATCTGGTGTTTTCACCACTCCACAGTGCGTTTGATATGCAGAACCAGCGAAATCTTGGTTTTCGTGGGGTTTCAAGCTGAGATATGCATTTTTTACGATAATCACGGTGAGACTTCTGTCCGAAGTATGCAGAATCATCGAGATCGCTCGTTTCGAGATTATTAATGCGAAAAACACGTTATGTGGTGTTTTCACCAATCCACAGTGCGTATGATATTCAGAACCGACGATATCTTGGTTTTCGTGGGGTTTCTAGCTCAGATATGCATTTTCTGCGATAATCTTGGTAAGACCGCTGTCCGAAGTAGGCAGAAACATCGAGATCGCTCTTTTCGACCTATTTAATGCGAGAAACACGTTATCTGGTGTTTTCACCGCTCCACAGTGCGTTTGATATGCAGAACCAGCGATATCTTGGTTTTCGTGTGGTTCCAAGCTGAGATATGCATTTTCGGCGATAATCTTGGTGAGACCTCTGTCCGAAGTATGCAGAATCATCGAGATCGCTCTTTTCGAGCTATTTAATGCGAGAAACACGTTATCTGGTGTTTTCACCACTCCACAGTGCGTTTGATATGCAGTACCAGCGATATCTTGGTTTTCGTGGGGTTTCAAGCTGAGATATGCATTTCTTACGATAATCTTGGTGAGACTTCTTTCCGAAGTATGCAGAACCATCGAGATCGCTCTATTCGAGCTATTTAATGCGACAAAACGTTATCTGGTGTTTTCAGCACTCCACAGTGCGTTTGATATGCATAACCAGCGATATCTTGGTTTTCGTGGGGTTTCAAGCTGAGATATGCATTGTCTGCGATAATCTTGGTGAGACCTCTGTCCGAAGTATGCAGAAACATCGAGATCGCTCTTTTCGACCTATTTAATGCGAGAAACACGTTATCTGGTGTTTTCACCACTCCACAGTGCGTTTGATATGCAGAACCAGCGAAATCTTGGTTTTCGTGGGGTTTGCAGCTGAGATTTGCATTTTTTACGATAATCTTGGTGAGACTTCTGTCCGAAGTATGCTTAATCATCGAGATAGCTCGTTTCGAGATATTTAATGCGAGAAACACGTTATCTGGTGTTTTCACCACTCCACAGTGCGTATGACATGCAGGACCGACGATATCTTGGTTTTCGTGGGGTTCCAAGCTGAGATATGCATTTTCGGCGATAATCTTGGTGAGACCTCTGTCCGAAGTATGCAGAATCATCGAGATCGCTCTTTTCGAGCTATTTAATGCGAGACACACGTTATCTGGTGTTTTCACCACTCCACAGTGCGTTTGATATGCAGTACCAGCGATATCTTGGTTTTCGTGGGGTTTCAAGCTGAGATATGCATTTCTTAGGATATTCTTGGTGAGACTTCTTTCCGAAGTATGCAGAATCGTCGAGATCGCTCTATTCGAGCTATTTAATGCGACAAACCGTTATCTGGTGTTTTCAGCACTCCACAGTGCGTTTGATATGCAGAACCAGCGATATCTTGGATTTTGTCGCGGTTCAAGCTGAGATATGCATTTTCTACGATAATCTTGGTGAGACTTCTGTCAGAAGTATGCAGAATCTTCGAGATCGATCTTTTCGAGCTACTTAATGCGAGAAACACGTTATCTGGTGTTTTCACCACTCCACAGTGCGTTTGATATGCAGAACCGGCGACATCTTGTCTTTCGTCGGGTATCAAGCTGAGATATGCATTTTCTACGATAATCTTGGGGAGACTTCGGTCAGAAGTATGCAGAATCATCGGGATCGCTCTTTTCGAGCTATTTAATGCGAGAAACACGTTATCTGGCTGTTTTCACCACTCCACAGTGCGTCTGATATGCAGAACCGGCGATATCTTGGTTTTCGTGGGGTTTCAAGCTGAGATATGCAATTTCTGCGATAATCTTGGTGAGACTTCTGTCCGAAGTATGCAGAATCATCGAGATCGCACTTTTCGAGCTATTTAATGCGAGAAACACGTTATCTGGTGTTTTCACCGCTCCACAGTGCGTTTGATATGCAGAACAGGCGATATCTTGGTTTTTGTGGGGTTTCAAGCTCAGATCTGCATTGTCTACGATAATCTTGGTGAAACATCTGTCCGAAGTATGCAGAAACATCAAGAGCGCTTGTTTCGAGCTATTTATAGCGAGAAACACGTATTATGGGGTATTCACAACACCACAGTTCGTTGGATGTGCAGAACCGGAGATATCTTGGTTTTCGTGGGGTTTCAAGCTGAGATATGCATTTTTTACGATATTCATGGTGAGACTTCTGTCCGAAGTATGCTTAATCATCGAGATCGCTCTATTCGAGCTATTTATAGCGAGAAACACGTATTATGGGGTATTCACCACACCACAGTTCGTTGGATGTGCAGAACCGGAGATATCTTGGTTTTCGTGGGGTTTCAAGCTGAGATATGCATTTTTTACGATATTCATGGTGAGACTTCAGTCCGAAGTATGCAGAATCATCGAGATCGCACTTTTCGAGCTATTTAATGCGAGAAACACGTTATCTGGTGTTTTCAGCACTCCACAGTGCGTTTGATATGCAGAACCGGCGATATCTTGGTTTTCGTGGGGTTTCAAGCTGAGATATGCATTTTCTGCGATAATCTTGGTGAGACTTCTGTCCGAAGTATGCTTAATCATCGAGATCGCTCGTTTCGAGCTATTTAATGCGAGAAACACGTTATCTGGTGTTTTCACCACTCCACAGTGCGTATGATATGCAGAACCGACGATATCTTGGTTTTCGTGGGGTTTCAAGCTGAGATATGCATTTTTTACGATAATCTTGGTGAGACTTCTGTCCGAAGTATGCAGAATCATCGAGATCGCTCGTTTCGAGCTATTTAATGCGAGAAACATGTTATCTGGTGTTTTCCCCACTCCACAGTACGTATGATAAGCAGAACCGACGATATCTTGGTTTTCATGGGGTTTCAAGCTCAGATATGCATTTTCTGCGATAATCTTGTTGAGACTTCTGTCCGAAGTATGCAGAGTCATCGAGATCGTACTTTTCGAGCTATTTAAAGCGAGAAACACGTTTTCTGGGGTTTTCACCACTCCACAGTTCGTTGGATATGCAGAACCGACGATATCTTGGTTTTCGTGGGGTTTCAAGCGCAGATATGCATTTTCTGCGATCATCTTGGTGAGACTTCTGTCCGAAGTATGCAGAATCATCGAGATCGCTCATTTCGATCTATTTAATGCGAGAAACACGTTTTCTGAGGTTTTCACCACACCACAGTTCGTTGGATGTGCAGAACCGGAGATATCTTGGTTTTCGTGGGGTTTCAAGCTGAGATATGCATTTTCTGCGATAATCTTGGTGAGACCTCTTTCCGAAGTATGCAGACACATCGAGATCGCTCTTTTCGACCTATTTAATGCGAGAAACACGTTATCTGGTGTTTTCACCACTCCACAGTGCGTTTGATATGCAGAACCAGCGAAATCTTGGTTTTCGTGGGGTTTCAAGCTGAGATATGCATTTTTTACGATAATCACGGTGAGACTTCTGTCCGAAGTATGCAGAATCATCGAGATCGCTCGTTTCGAGATTATTAATGCGAAAAACACGTTATGTGGTGTTTTCACCAATCCACAGTGCGTATGATATTCAGAACCGACGATATCTTGGTTTTCGTGGGGTTTCTAGCTCAGATATGCATTTTCTGCGATAATCTTGGTAAGACCGCTGTCCGAAGTAGGCAGAAACATCGAGATCGCTCTTTTCGACCTATTTAATGCGAGAAACACGTTATCTGGTGTTTTCACCGCTCCACAGTGCGTTTGATATGCAGAACCAGCGATATCTTGGTTTTCGTGTGGTTCCAAGCTGAGATATGCATTTTCGGCGATAATCTTGGTGAGACCTCTGTCCGAAGTATGCAGAATCATCGAGATCGCTCTTTTCGAGCTATTTAATGCGAGAAACACGTTATCTGGTGTTTTCACCACTCCACAGTGCGTTTGATATGCAGTACCAGCGATATCTTGGTTTTCGTGGGGTTTCAAGCTGAGATATGCATTTCTTACGATAATCTTGGTGAGACTTCTTTCCGAAGTATGCAGAACCATCGAGATCGCTCTATTCGAGCTATTTAATGCGACAAAACGTTATCTGGTGTTTTCAGCACTCCACAGTGCGTTTGATATGCATAACCAGCGATATCTTGGTTTTCGTGGGGTTTCAAGCTGAGATATGCATTGTCTGCGATAATCTTGGTGAGACCTCTGTCCGAAGTATGCAGAAACATCGAGATCGCTCTTTTCGACCTATTTAATGCGAGAAACACGTTATCTGGTGTTTTCACCACTCCACAGTGCGTTTGATATGCAGAACCAGCGAAATCTTGGTTTTCGTGGGGTTTGCAGCTGAGATTTGCATTTTTTACGATAATCTTGGTGAGACTTCTGTCCGAAGTATGCTTAATCATCGAGATAGCTCGTTTCGAGATATTTAATGCGAGAAACACGTTATCTGGTGTTTTCACCACTCCACAGTGCGTATGACATGCAGGACCGACGATATCTTGGTTTTCGTGGGGTTCCAAGCTGAGATATGCATTTTCGGCGATAATCTTGGTGAGACCTCTGTCCGAAGTATGCAGAATCATCGAGATCGCTCTTTTCGAGCTATTTAATGCGAGACACACGTTATCTGGTGTTTTCACCACTCCACAGTGCGTTTGATATGCAGTACCAGCGATATCTTGGTTTTCGTGGGGTTTCAAGCTGAGATATGCATTTCTTAGGATATTCTTGGTGAGACTTCTTTCCGAAGTATGCAGAATCGTCGAGATCGCTCTATTCGAGCTATTTAATGCGACAAACCGTTATCTGGTGTTTTCAGCACTCCACAGTGCGTTTGATATGCAGAACCAGCGATATCTTGGTTTTCGTGGGGTTTCAAGCTGAGATATGCAATTTCTGCGATAATCTTGGTGAGACTTCTGTCCGAAGTATGCTTAATCATCGAGATCGCTTGTTTCGAGCTATTTAATGCGAGAAACACGTTGTCTGGTGTTTTCAGCACTCCACAGTTGGTTTGATATGCAGAACCGGCGATATCTGGGTTTTCGTGGGGTTTCAAGCTGAGATATGCATTTTCTGCGATAATCTTGGTGAGACTTCTGTCCGAAGTATGCAGAAACATCGAGATCGCTCTTTTCGACCTATTTAATGCGAGAAACACGTTATCTGGTGTTTTCACAGCTCCACAGTTCGTTTGATATGCAGAACCAGCGATATCTTGGTTTTCGTGGGGTTTCAAGCTGAGATATGCATTTTTTACGATAATCATGGTGAGACTTCTGTCCGAAGTATGCAGAATCATCTTGATCGCACTTTTCGAGCTATTTAATGCGAGAAACACGTTATCCGGTGTTTTCAGCACTCCACAGTGCGTTTGATATGCAGAACCAGCGATATCTGTGTTTTCGTGGGGTTTCAAGCTGAGATATGCATTTTCTGCGATAATCTTGGTGAGACCTCTGTCCGAAGTATGCAGAAACATCGAAATCGCTCTTTTCGACCTATTTAATGCGAGAAACACGTTATCTGGTGTTTTCACCACTCCACAGTTGGTTTGATATGCAGACCCGGCGAAGTTTTGTTTTCGTCGGGTTTCAAGATGAGATATGCATTTTCTACGATAATCTTGGTGAAACATCTGTCCGAAGTATGCTGAAACATCAAGAGCGCTCTTTTCGAGCTATTTAATGCGAGAAACACGTTTTCTGGGGTTTTCACCACACCACAGTTCGTTGGATGTGCAGAACCGGAGATATCTTGGTTTTCGTGGGGTTTCTAGCAGAGATATGCATTTTCTGCGATAATCATGGTGAGACTTCTGTTAGAAGTATGCAGAATCATCGAGATTGCACTTTTCGATCTATTTAATGCGAGATACACGTTGTCTGGTGTTTTCACCACTCCACAGTTGGTTTGATATGCAGAACCGGCGAAGTTTGGTTTTCGTCGGGTTTCAAGATGAGATATGCATTTTCTACGATAATCTTGGTGAAACATCTGTCCGAAGTATGCTGAAACATCAAGAGCGCTCTTTTAGAGCTATTTAATGCGAGAAACACGTTTTCTGGGGTTTTCACCACACCACAGTTCGTTGGATGTGCAGAACCGGAGATATCTTGGTTTTCGTGGGGTTTCAAGCTGAGATATGCATTTTCTGCGATAATCTTGGTGAGACCTCTGTCCGAAGTATGCAGAAACATCGAAATCGCTCTTTTCGACCTATTTAATGCGAGAAACACGTTATCTGGTGTTTTCACCACACCACAGTGCGTTTGATATGCAGAACCAGCGATATCTTGGTTTTCGTGTGGTTCCAAGCTGAGATATGCATTTTCGGCGATAATCTTGGTGAGACCTCTGTCCGAAGTATGCAGAATCATCGAGATCGCTCTTTTCGAGCTATTTAATTCGAGAAACACGTTATCTGGTGTTTTCACCACTCCACAGTGCGTTTGATATGCAGTACCAGCGATATCTTGGTTTTCGTGGGGTTTCAAGCTCAGATATGCATTTTCAGCGATAATCTTGGTGAGACTTCTGTCCGAAGTATGCCTAATCATCGAGATCGCTCGTTTCGAGCTATTTAATGCGACAAACACGTTATCTGGTGTTTTCACAACTCCGAAGTGCGTATGATATGCAGAACCGGCGATATCTTGGTTTTCGTGGGGTTTCAAGATCAGATATGCATTTTCTGCGATAAACATGGTGAGACTTCTGTCCGAAGTATGCAGAATCATCGAGATCGCACTTTTCGAGCTATTTAATGCGAGAAACACGTTATCTGGTGTTTTCGGCACTCCACAGTGCGCTTGATATGCAGAACCTGCGATATCTGTGTTTTCGTGGGGTTTCAAGCTGAGATATGCATTTTCTACGATAAGCTTGGTGAGACATCTGTCCGAAGTATGTAGAAACATCGAGAGCGCTCTTTTCGAGCTATTTATTGCGAGAAACCCGTTTTCTGGGGTTTTCACCACTCCACAGTTGGTTTGATATGCAGAACCGGCGAAGTTTGGTTTTCGTCGGGATTCAAGTTGAGATATGCATTTTCTACGATAGTCTTGGTGAAACATCTGTCCGAAGTATGCAGAAACATCAAGAGCGCTCTTTTAGAGCTATTTAATGCGAGAAACACGTTTTCTGGGGTTTTCACCACACCACAGTTCGTTGGATGTGCAGAACCGGAGATATCTTGGTTTTCGTGGGGTTTCAAGCTGAGATATGCATTTTCTGCGCTAATCTTGGTGAGACCTCTGTCCGAAGTATGCAGAAACATCGAGATCGCTCTTTTCGACCTATTTAATGCGAGAAACACGTTATCTGGTGTTTTCACCACTCCACAGTTGGTTTGATATGCAGAACCGGCGAAGTTTGGTTTTCGTCGGGATTCAAGTTGAGATATGCATTTTCTACGATAGTCTTGGTGAAACATCTGTCCGAAGTATGCAGAAACATCAAGAGCGCTCTTTTAGAGCTATTTAATGCGAGAAACACGTTTTCTGGGGTTTTCACCACACCACAGTTCGTTGGATGTGCAGAACCGGAGATATCTTGGTTTTCGTGGGGTTTCAAGCTGAGATATGCATTTTCTGCGCTAATCTTGGTGAGACCTCTGTCCGAAGTATGCAGAAACATCGAGATCGCTCTTTTCGACCTATTTAATGCGAGAAACACGTTATCTGGTGTTTTCACCACTCCACAGTGCGTTTGATATGCAGAATCGGAGATATCTTGGTTTTCGTGGCGTTTCAAGCTGAGATATGCATTTCCTGCGATAATCTTGGTGAGACTTCTGTCCGAAATATGCAGAATCATCGAGATCGCACTTTTCGAACTATTTAATGCGAGAAACACGTTGTCTGGTGTTTTCACCACTCCACAGTTGGTTTGATATGCAGAACCGGCGAAGTTTGGTTTTCGTCGGGTTTCAAGTTGAGATATGCATTTTCTGCGATAATCTTGGTGAGACCTCTGTCCGAAGTATGCAGAAACATCGAGATCGCTCTTTTCGACCTATTTAATGCGAGAAACACGTTATCTGGTGTTTTCACCACTCCACAGTGCGTTTGATATGCAGAACCAGCGAAATCTTGGTTTTCGTGGGGTTTCAAGCTGAGATATGCATTTTTTACGTTAATCATGGTGAGACTTCTGTCCGAAGTATGCAGAATCATCGAGATCGCTCGTTTCGAGCTTTTTAATGCGAGAAACACGTTATCTGGTGTTTTCACCACTCCACAGTGCGTATGATATTCAGAACCGACGATATCTTGGTTTTCGTGGGGTTTCAAGCTCAGATATGCATTTTTTACGATAATCACGGTGAGACTTCTGTCCGAAGTATGCAGAATCATCGAGATCGCTCGTTTCGAGATAATTAATGCGAAAAACACGTTATGTGGTGTTTTCACCAATCCACAGTGCGTATGATATTCAGAACCGACGATATCTTGGTTTTCGTGGGGTTTCTAGCTCAGATATGCATTTTCTGCGATAATCTTGGTAAGACCGCTGTCCGAAGTAGGCAGAAACATCGAGATCGCTCTTTTCGACCTATTTAATGCGAGAAACACGTTATCTGGTGTTTTCACCGCTCCACAGTGCGTTTGATATGCAGAACCAGCGATATCTTGGTTTTCGTGTGGTTCCAAGCTGAGATATGCATTTTCGGCGATAATCTTGGTGAGACCTCTGTCCGAAGTATGCAGAATCATCGAGATCGCTCTTTTCGAGCTATTTAATGCGAGAAACACGTTATCTGGTGTTTTCACCACTCCACAGTGCGTTTGATATGCAGTACCAGCGATATCTTGGTTTTCGTGGGGTTTCAAGCTGAGATATGCATTTCTTACGATAATCTTGGTGAGACCTCTGTCCGAAGTATGCAGAAACATCGAGATCGCTCTTTTCGACCTATTTAATGCGAGAAACACGTTATCTGGTGTTTTCACCACTCCACAGTGCGTTTGATAGGCAGAACCAGCGAAATCTTGGTTTTCGTGGGGTTTGAAGCTGAGATTTGCATTTTTTACGATAATCTTGGTGAGACTTCTGTCCGAAGTATGCTTAATCATCGAGATAGCTCGTTTCGAGCTATTTAATGCGAGAAACACGTTATCTGGTGTTTTCACCACTCCACAGTGCGTATGACATGCAGGACCGACGATATCTTGGTTTTCGTGGGGTTTCAAGCTCAGATATGCATTTTCTGCGATAATCTTGGTGAGACCTCTGTCCGAAGTATGCAGAATCATCGAGATCGCTCTTTTCGAGCTATTTAATGCGAGACACACGTTATCTGGTGTTTTCACCACTCCACAGTGCGTTTGATATGCAGTACCAGCGATATCTTGGTTTTCGTGGGGTTTCAAGCTGAGATATGCATTTCTTAGGATATTCTTGGTGAGACTTCTTTCCGAAGTATGCAGAATCGTCGAGATCGCTCTATTCGAGCTATTTAGTGCGACAAACCGTTATCTGGTGTTTTCAGCACTCCACAGTGCGTTTGATATGCAGAACCAGCGATATCTTGGTTTTCGTGGGGTTTCAAGCTGAGATATGCAATTTCTGCGATAATCTTGGTGAGACTTCTGTCCGAAGTATGCTTAATCATCGAGATCGCTTGTTTCGAGCTATTTAATGCGAGAAACACGTTGTCTGGTGTTTTCAGCACTCCACAGTTGGTTTGATATGCAGAACCGGCGATATCTGGGTTTTCGTGGGGTTTCAAGCTGAGATATACATTTTCTGCGATAATCTTGGTGAGACTTCTGTCCGAAGTATGCAGAAACATCGAGATCGCTCTTTTCGACCTATTTAATGCGAGAAACACGTTATCTGGTGTTTTCACAGCTCCACAGTGCGTTTGATATGCAGAACCAGCGATATCTTGGTTTTCGTGGGGTTTCAAGCTGAGATATGCATTTTTTACGATAATCATGGTGAGACTTCTGTCCGAAGTATGCAGAATCATCTTGATCGCACTTTTCGAGCTATTTAATGCGAGAAACACGTTATCCGGTGTTTTCAGCACTCCACAGTGCGTTTGATATGCAGAACCAGCGATATCTGTGTTTTCGTGGGGTTTCAAGCTGAGATATGCATTTTCTGCGATAATCTTGGTGAGACCTCTGTCCGAAGTATGCAGAAACATCGAAATCGCTCTTTTCGACCTATTTAATGCGAGAAACACGTTATCTGGTGTTTTCACCACTCCACAGTTGGTTTGATATGCAGAACCGGCGAAGTTTGGTTTTCGTCGGGTTTCAAGATGAGATATGCATTTTCTACGATAATCTTGGTGAAACATCTGTCCGAAGTATGCTGAAACATCAAGAGCGCTCTTTTAGAGCTATTTAATGCGAGAAACACGTTTTCTGGGGTTTTCACCACACCACAGTTCGTTGGATGTGCAGAACCGGAGATATCTTGGTTTTCGTGGGGTTTCAAGCTCAGATATGCATTTTCAGCGATAATCTTGGTGAGACTTCTGTCCGAAGTATGCCTAATCATCGAGATCGCTCGTTTCGAGCTATTTAATGCGACAAACACGTTATCTGGTGTTTTCACAACTCCGAAGTGCGTATGATATGCAGAACCGGCGATATCTTGGTTTTCGTGGGGTTTCAAGATCAGATATGCATTTTCTGCGATAAACATGGTGAGACTTCTGTCCGAAGTATGCAGAATCATCGAGATCGCACTTTTCGAGCTATTTAATGCGAGAAACACGTTATCTGGTGTTTTCGGCACTCCACAGTGCGCTTGATATGCAGAACCTGCGATATCTGTGTTTTCGTGGGGTTTCAAGCTGAGATATGCATTTTCTGCGATAATCTTGGTGAGACCTCTGTCCGAAGTATGCAGAAACATCGAAATCGCTCTTTTCGACCTATTTAATGCGAGAAACACGTTATCTGGTGTTTTCACCACACCACAGTTCGTTGGATGTGCAGAACCGGAGATATCTTGGTTTTCGTGGGGTTTCAAGCTGAGATATGCATTTTCTGCGATAATCTTGGTGAGACTTCTGTCCGAAGTATGCAGAGTCATCGAGATCGTACTTTTCTAGCTATTTAATGCGAGAAACACGTTATCTGGTGTTTTCACCACTCCACAGTGCGTATGATATTCAGAACCGACGATATCTTGGTTTTCGTGGGGTTTCAAGCTCAGATATGCATTTTCAGCGATAATCTTGGTGAGACTTCTGTCCGAAGTATGCCTAATCATCGAGATCGCTCGTTTCGAGCTATTTAATGCGACAAACACGTTATCTGGTGTTTTCACAACTCCGAAGTGCGTATGATATGCAGAACCGGCGATATCTTGGTTTTCGTGGGGTTTCAAGATCAGATATGCATTTTCTGCGATAAACATGGTGAGACTTCTGTCCGAAGTATGCAGAATCATCGAGATCGCACTTTTCGAGCTATTTAATGCGAGAAACACGTTATCTGGTGTTTTCGGCACTCCACAGTGCGCTTGATATGCAGAACCTGCGATATCTGTGTTTTCGTGGGGTTTCAAGCTGAGATATGCATTTTCTACGATAAGCTTGGTGAGACATCTGTCCGAAGTATGTAGAAACATCGAGAGCGCTCTTTTCGAGCTATTTATTGCGAGAAACCCGTTTTCTGGGGTTTTCACCACTCCACAGTGCGTATGATATGCAGAACCGACGATATCTTGGTTTTCGTGGGGTTTCAAGCTCAGATATGCATTTTCTGCGATAAACTTGGTGAGACTTCTGTCCGAAGTATGCAGAGTCATCGAGATCGTACTTTTCGAGCTATTTAATGCGAGAAACACGTTTTCTGGGGTTTTCACCACTCCACAGTTCGTTGGGTATGCAGAACAGGAGATATCTTGGTTTTAGTGGGGTTTCTAGCAGAGATATGCATTTTCTGCGATAATCATGGTGAGACTTCTGTTAGAAGTATGCAGAATCATCGAGATCGCACTTTTCGATCTATTTAATGCCAGAAACACGTTGTCTGGTGTTTTCACCACTCAACAGTTGGTTTGATATGCAGAACCGGCGAAGTTTGGTTTTCGTCGGGATTCAAGTTGAGATATGCATTTTCTACGATAATCTTTGTGAAACATGTGTCCGAAGTATGCAGAAACATCAAGAGCGCTCTTTTAGAGCTATTTAATGCGAGAAACACGTTTTCTGGCGTTTTCACCACACCACAGTTCGTTGGATGTGCAGAACCGGAGATATCTTGGTTTTCGTGGGGTTTCAAGCTGAGATATGCATTTTCTGCGCTAATCTTGGTGAGACCTCTGTCCGAAGTATGCAGAAACATCGAGATCGCTCTTTTCGACCAATTTAATGCGAGAAACACGTTATCTGGGGTTTTCACCACTCCACAGTGCGTTTGATATGCAGAATCGGAGATATCTTGGTTTTCGTGGCGTTTCAAGCTGAGATATGCATTTCCTGCGATAATCTTGGTGAGACTTCTGTCCGAAATATGCAGAATCATCGAGATCGCACTTTTCGAGCTATTTAATGCGAGAAACACGTTGTCTGGTGTTTTCACCACTCCACAGTTGGTTTGATATGCAGAACCGGCGAAGTTTGGTTTTCGTCGGGTTTCAAGTTGAGATATGCATTTTCTGCGATAATCTTGGTGAGACCTCTGTCCGAAGTATGCAGAAACATCGAGATCGCTCTTTTCGACCTATTTAATGCGAGAAACACGTTATCTGGTGTTTTCACCACTCCACAGTGCGTTTGATATGCAGAACCAGCGAAATCTTGGTTTTCGTGGGGTTTCAAGCTGAGATATGCATTTTTTACGTTAATCATGGTGAGACTTCTGTCCGAAGTATGCAGAATCATCGAGATCGCTCGTTTCGAGCTATTTAATGCGAGAAACACGTTATCTGGTGTTTTCACCACTCCACAGTGCGTATGATATTCAGAACCGACGATATCTTGGTTTTCGTGGGGTTTCAAGCTCAGATATGCATTTTCTGCGATAATCTTGGTGAGACTTCTGTCCGAAGTATGCTTAATCATCGAGATCGCTCGTTTCGAGCTATTTAATGCGACAAACACGTTATCTGGTGTTTTCACAACTCCGAAGTGCGTATGATATGCAGAACCGGCGATATTTTGGTTTTCGTGGGGTTTCAAGCTCAGATATGCATTTTCTGCGATAAACATGGTGAGACTTCTGTCCGGGGTATGCAGAATCATCGAGATCGCACTTTTCGAGCTATTTAATGCGAGAAACACGTTATCTGGTGTTTTCGGCACTCCACAGTGCGCTTGATATGCAGAACCTGCGATATCTGGGTTTTCGTGGGGTTTCAAGCTGAGATATGCATTTTCTACGTTAAGCTTGGTGAGACATCTGTCCGAAGTATGTAGAAACATCGAGAGCGCTCTTTCCGAGCTATTTATTGCGAGAAACCCGTTTTCTGGGGTTTT
The DNA here is from genome assembly GCA_951804975.1 of Anthophora plumipes. Lineage (NCBI taxonomy): Eukaryota > Metazoa > Arthropoda > Insecta > Hymenoptera > Apidae > Anthophora > Anthophora plumipes. The sequence goes on along the minus strand of CATORF010000873.1, from coordinate 524,682 downwards.
CACCACTCCACAGTGCGTTTGATATGCAGAACCAGCGATATCTTGGTTTTCGTGGGGTTTCAAGCTCCGATATGCATTTTCTGCGATAATCTTTGTGAGACTTCTGTCCGAAGTATGCTTAAACATCGAGATCGCTCGTTTCGAGCTATTTAATGCGAGAAACACGTTATCTGGTGTTTTCACCACTCCACAGTGCGTATGATATGCAGAACCGGCGAAGTTTGGTTTTCGTCGGGATTCAAGTTGAGATATGCATTTTCTACGATAATCTTGGTGAAACATCTGTCCGAAGTATGCAGAAACATCAAGAGCGCTCTTTTAGAGCTATTTAATGCGAGAAACACGTTATCTGGTGTTTTCACCACTCCACAGTGCGTATGATATGCAGAACCGACGATATCTTGGTTTTCGTGGGGTTTCAAGCTCAGATATGCATTTTCTGCGATAATCTAGGTGAGACTTCTGTCCGAAGTATGCAGAGTCATCGAGATCGTACTTTTCGAGATATTTAATGCGAGAAACACGTTTTCTGGGGTTTTCACCACTCCACAGTTCGTTGGATATGCAGAACAGGAGATATCTTGGTTTTCGTGGGGTTTCTAGCAGAGGTATGCATTTTCTGCGATAATCTTGGTGAGACTTCTGTCGAAGTATGCAGAATCATCGGGATCGCACTTTTCGAGCTATTTAATGCGAGACAACACGTTGTCTGGTGTTTTCACCACTCCACAGTGCGTATGATATGCAGAACCGACGATATCTTGGTTTTCGTGGGGTTTCAAGCTCAGATATGCATTTTCTGCGATAATCTTGGTGAGACTTCTGTCCGAAGTATGCAGAGTCATCGAGATCGTACTTTTCGAGCTATTTAATGCGAGAAACACGTTATCTGGTGTTTTCACCACTCCGAAGTGCGTATGATATGCAGAACCGGCGATAGCTTGGTTTTCGTGGGGTTTCAAGCTCAGATATGCATTTTCTGCGATAATCTAGGTGAGACATCTGTCCGAAGTATGCAGAGTCATCGAGATCGTACTTTTCGAGATATTTAATGCGAGAATCACGTTATCTGGTGTTTTCACCACTCCACAGTGCGTTTGATATGCAGAACCAGCGAAATCTTGGTTTTCGTGGGGTTTCAAGCTGAGATATGCATTGTTTACGATAATCATGGTGAGACTTCTGTCCGAAGGATGCAGAATCATCGAGATCGCTCGTTTCGAGCTATTTAATGCGAGAAACACGTTATCTGGTGTTTTCAGCACTCCACAGTGCGTTTGATATGCAGAACCGACGATATCTTGGTATTCGTGGGGTTTCAAGCTCAGATATGCATTTTCTGCGATAATCTTGGTGAGACTTCTGTCCGAAGTATGCAGAGTCATCGAGATCGTACTTTTCGAGCTATTTAATGCGAGAAACACGTTATCTGGTGTTTTCACCACTCCGAAGTGCGTATGATATGCAGAACCGGCGATATCTTGGTTATCGTGGGGTTTCAAGCTGAGATATGCATTTTCTGCGCTAATCTTGGTGAGACTTCTGTCCGAAGTATGCAGAATCATCGAGATCGCTCTTTTCGAGCTATTTGATGCGAGAAACACGTTATCTGGTGTTTTCACCACTCCACAGTGCGTATGATATGCAGAACCAGCGAAATCTTGGTTTTCGTGGGGTTTCAAGCTGAGATATGCATTGTTTACGATAATCATGGTGAGACTTCTGTCCGAAGGATGCAGAATCATCGAGATCGCTCGTTTCGAGCTATTTAATGCGAGAAACACGTTATCTGGTGTTTTCAGCACTCCACAGTGCGTTTGATATGCAGAACCGACGATATCTTGGTTTTCGTGGGGTTTCAAGCTCAGATATGCATTTTCTGCGATAATCTTGGTGAGACTTCTGTCCGAAGTATGCAGAGTCATCGAGATCGTACTTTTCGAGCTATTTAATGCGAGAAACACGTTATCTGGTGTTTTCACAGCTCCACAGTTCGTTGGATATGCAGAACAGGAGAAATCTTGGTTTTCGTGGGGTTTCTAGCAGAGATATGCATTTTCTGCGATAATCATGGTGAGACTTCTGTTAGAAGTATGCAGAATCATCGAGATCGCACTTTTCGATCTGTTTAATGCGAGAAACACGTTGTCTGGTGTTTTCACCACTCCACATTTGGTTTGATATGCAGAACCGGCGAAGTCTGGTTTTCATCGGGTTTCAAGTTGAGATATGCATTTTCTACGATAATCTTGGTGAAACATCTGTCCGAAGTATGCAGAAACATCAAGAGCGCTCTTTTAGAGCTATTTAATGCGAGAAACACTTTTTCTGGGGTTTTCATCACACCACCGTTCGTTGGATGTGCAGAACCGGAGATATTTTGGTTTTCGTGGGGTTTCAAGCTGAGATATGCATTTTCTGCGATAATCTTGGTGAGACCTCTGTCCAAAGTATGCAGAAACATCGAGACCGCTCTTTTCGAGATATTTAATGCGAGAAACACGTTTTCTGGGGTTTTCACCACTCCACAGTTCGTTGGATATGCAGAACAGGAGATATCTTGGTTTTCGTGGGGTTTCTAGCAGAGGTATGCATTTTCTGCGATAATCTTGGTGAGACTTCTGTCGAAGTATGCAGAATCATCGGGATCGCACTTTTCGAGCTATTTAATGCGAGACAACACGTGGTCTGGTGTTTTCACCACTCCACAGTGCGTATGATATGCAGAACCGACGATATCTTGGTTTTCGTGGGGTTTCAAGCTCAGATATGCATTTTCTGCGATAATCTTGGTGAGACTTCTGTCCGAAGTATGCAGAGTCAGCGAGATCGTACTTTTCGAGCTATTTAATGCGAGAAACACGTTATCTGGTGTTTTCTCCACTCCGAAGTGCGTATGATATGCAGAACCGGCGATATCTTGGTTTTCGTGGGGTTTCAAGCTCAGATATGCATTTTCTGCGATAATCTAGGTGAGACTTCTGTCCGAAGTATGCAGAGTCATCGAGATCGTACTTTTCGAGATATTTAATGCGAGAATCACGTTATCTGGTGTTTTCACCACTCCACAGTGCGTTTGATATGCAGAACCAGCGAAATCTTGGTTTTCGTGGGGTTTCAAGCTGAGATATGCATTGTTTACGATAATCATGGTGAGACTTCTGTCCGAAGGATGCAGAATCATCGAGATCGCTCGTTTCGAGCTATTTAATGCGAGAAACACGTTATCTGGTGTTTTCAGCACTCCACAGTGCGTTTGATATGCAGAACCGACGATATCTTGGTTTTCGTGGGGTTTCAAGCTCAGATATGCATTTTCTGCGATAATCTTGGTGAGACTTCTGTCCGAAGTATGCAGAGTCATCGAGATCGTACTTTTCGAGCTATTTAATGCGAGAAACACGTTATCTGGTGTTTTCACCACTCCGAAGTGCGAATGATATGCAGAACCGGCGATATCTTGGTTTTCGTGGGGTTTCAAGCTGAGATATGCATTTTCTGCGCTAATCTTGGTGAGACTTCTGTCCGAAGTATGCAGAATCATCGAGATCGCTCTTTTCGAGCTATTGAATGCGAGAAACACGTTATCTGGTGTTTTCACCACTCCAAGGTGCGTATGATATGCAGAACCAGCGAAATCTTGGTTTTCGTGGGGTTTCAAGCTGAGATATGCATTGTTTACGATAATCATGGTGAGACATCTGTCCGAAGGATGCAGAATCATCGAGATCGCTCGTTTCGAGCTATTTAATGCGAGAAACACGTTATCTGGTGTTTTCACCACTCCACAGTGCGTATGATATGCAGAACCGACGATATCTTGGTTTTCGTGGGGTTTCAAGCTCAGATATGCATTTTCTGCGATAATCTTGGTGAGACTTCTGTCCGAAGTATGCTTAATCATCGTAATCGCTCGTTTCGAGCTATTTAATGCGAGAAACACGTTATCTGGTGTTTTCACCACTCCACAGTGCGTATGATATGCAGAACCGACGATATCTTGGTTTTCGTGGGGTTTCAAGCTCAGATATGCATTTTCTGCGATAAACTTGGTGAGACTTCTGTCCGAAGTATGCAGAATCATCGAGATCGCACTTTTCGAACTATTTAATGCGAGAAATACGTTATCTGGTGTTTTCACCACTCCACAGTGCGTTTTATTAACAGCACCAGCGATATCTTGGTTTTCGTGGGGTTTCAAGCTGAGATATGCATTCTTTACTATAATCTTGGTGAGACTTCTGTCCGAAGTATGCTTAATCATCGAGATCGCTCGTATCGACCTATTTAATGCGAGAAACACGTTATCTGGTGTTTTCACCACTCCACAGTGCGTATGATATGCAGAACCGGCGATATCTTGGTTTTCGTGGGGTTTCAAGCTCAGATCTGCATTTTCTGCGATAATCTTGGTGAGACTTCTGGCCGAGGTATGCAGAGTCATCGAGATCGCTCTATTCTAGCTATTTAATGCGAGAAACACGTTATCTGGTGCTTCCTGCACTCCACAGTGCGTTTTACATGCAGAACCTGCGATATCTTGGTTTTCGTGGGGTTTCAAGCTGAGATAATCAATTTCTGCGATAATCGTGGTGAGGCTTCTGTCCTAAGTATGCTTAATCATCGAGATCGCACTTTTCGACCTATTTAATGCGAGAAACACGTTATCTGGTGTTTTCACCACTCCACAGTGCGTATGATATGCAGAACCGGCGATATCTTAGTTTTCGTGGGGATTCATGCTGAGATATGCATTTTCTGCGGTAATCTTGGTGAGACTTCTGTCCGAAGTATGCTTAATCATCGAGATCGCTCTATTCGAGCTATTTAATGCGAGAAACACGTTATCTGGTGATTCCAGCACTCCACAGTGCGTTTTATATGCAGAACCAGCGATATCTTGGTTTTCGTGGGGTTTCAAGCTGAGATATGCATTTTCTGCGATAATCTTGGTGAGACATCAGTCAGAAGGATGCAGAATCATCTACATCGCTCGTTTCGAGCTGCTTAATGCGAGAAACACGTTTTCTGGTGTTTTCACCAATCCACAGTGCGTATGATATGCAGAACCGACGATATCTTGGTTTTCGTGGGGTTTCAAGCTCAGATATGCACCTTCTGCGATAATCTTGGTGAGACTTCTGTCCGAAGTATGCAGAGTCATCGAGATCGTACTTTTCGAGCTATTTAATGCAAGAAACACGTTTTCTGGGGTTTTCACCACTCCACAGTTCGTTGGATATGCAGAACAGGAGATATCTTGGTTTTCGTGGGGTTTCTAGCAGAGATATGCATTTTCTGCGATAATCATGGTGAGACTTCTGTCAGAAGTATGCAGAATCTTCGAGATCGCTCTTTTCGAGCTAGTTAGAGCGAGAAACACGTTATCTGGTGTTTTCACCACTCCACAGTGCGTTTGATATGCAGAACCGACGATATCTTGGTTTTCGTGAGGTTTCAAGCTGAGATATGCATTTTTTACGATAATTTTGGTGAGATATCTGTCCGAAGTATGCAGAATCATCGAGATCGCTCGTTTCGAGCTACTTAATGCGAGAAACACGTTATCTGGTGTTTGCACCACTCCACAGTTGGTTTGATATGCAGAACCGGCGATATTTTGGTTTTCGTCGGGTTTCAAGCTGAGATATGCATTTTCTACGATAATATTGGTGAGACTTCAGTCAGAAGTATGCTGAATCATCAAGATCGCTCTTTTCGAGCTAGTTAGAGCGAGAAACACGTTATCTGGTGTTTTCACCACTCCACAGTGCGTTTGATATGCAGAACAGTAGATATCTTGGTTTTCGTGGGGTTTCAAGCTGACATATGCATTTTCTGCGATAATCTTGTTGAGACTTCTGTCCGAAGTATGCAGAATCATCGAGATCGCTCTTTTCGAGCTATTTATTGCGAGAAACACGTTATCTGGTATTTTCACCACTCCACAGTGCGTTTGATATGCAGAACCAGCGATATCTTGGTTTTCGTGGCATTTCAAGCTGAGATATGCATTTCCTGCGATAATCTTGGTGAGACTTCTGTCAGAAGTATGCAGAATCTTCGAGATCGCACTTTTCGAGCTATTTAATGCGAGAAACACGTTCTCTGGTTGTTTTCACCACTCCACAGTGCGTTTGATATGCAGAACCAGCAACATCTTGATTTTCGTGAGGTTTCGAGCTGAGATATGCATTTTCTGCGATAATATTGGTGACACTTCAGTCAGAAGTATGCAGAATCATCTAGATCGCTCTTTTCGAGCTAGTCAGAGCGAGAAACACGTTATCTGGTGTTTTCACCACTCCACAGTGCGTTTGACATGCAGAACCGGAGATATCTTGGTTTCGGTCGGGTTTCAAGCTGAGATATGCATTTCCTGCGATAATCTTGGTGAGTCTTCTGTCAGAAGTATGCAGAAACATCGAGAGCGCTCTGTTCGAGCTATTTATTGCGAGAAACACGTTATCTGGTGTTTTCCCCACTCCACAGTTCGTTTTATATGCAGTACCAGCGATATCTTGGTTTCGGTCGGGTTTCAAGCTGAGATATGCATTTTCTACGATAATCTTGGTGACACTTCTGTCAGAAGCATGCACGATCTTCGAGAACGCTCTTTTCGAGCTACTTATTGCGACAAACACGTTATCTGGTGTTTTCAGCACTCCACAGTGCGTTTGATATGCAGAACCAGCGATATCTTGGTTTTCGTGGGGTTTCAAGCTGAGATATGCATTTTTTACGATAATTTTGGTGAGATTTCTGTCCGAAGTATGCAGAATCATCGAGATCGGCCTTTTCGAGCTATTTAATGCGAGAAACACGTTCTCTGGTTGTTTTCACCACTCCACAGTGCGTTTGATATGCAGAACCGGGAACATCTTGATTTTCGTGAGGTTTCGAGCTGTGATATGCATTTTCTGCGATAATATTGGTGAGACTTCAGTCAGAAGTATGCAGAATCATCTAGATCGCTCTTTTCGAGCTAGTCAGAGCGAGAAACACGTTATCTGGTGTTTTCACCACTCCACAGTGCGTTTGACATGCAGAACCGGAGATATCTTGGTTTCGGTCGGGTTTCAAGCTGAGATATGCATTTCCTGCGATAATCTTGGTGAGTCTTCTGTCAGAAGTATGCAGAAACATCGAGAGCGCTCTGTTCGAGCTATTTATTGCGAGAAACACGTTATCTGGTGTTTTCCCCACTCCACAGTTCGTTTTATATGCAGTACCAGCGATATCTTGGTTTCGGTCGGGTTTCAAGCTGAGATATGCATTTTTTACGATAATTCAGGTGAGACTTCTGTCCGAAGTATGCAGAAGCATCGAGATCTCTCGTTTCGAACTATTTAATGCGAGAAACACGTTATCTGGTGTTTTCACCACTCCACAGTGCGTTTGATATGCAGAACCGGCGATATTTTGGTTTTCGTCGGGTTTCAAGCTGAGATATGCATTTTCTACGATAATCTTGGTGAAACATCTGTCCGAAGTATGCAGAAACATCGAGAGCGCTCTTTTCGAGCTATTTAATGCGAGGAACTCGTTTTCTGGGGTTTTCAACACTCCACAGATCGTTGGATATGCAGATCCTGAGATATCTTGGTTTTCGTGGGGTTTCAAGCTGAGATATGCATTTCCTGCGATAATCTTGGTGAGACTTCTGTCCGAAGTATGCTGAATCATCTAGATCGCTCTTTTCGAGCTATTTAATGCGAGAAACACGTTATCTGGTGTTTTCACCACTCCACTGTGCGTTCGATATGCAGAACCAGCGATATCTTGGATTTCGTGGCATTTCAAGCTGAGATACGCATTTCCTGCGATAATCTTGGTGAGACTTCTGTCCGAAGTATGCTGAATCATCGAGATCGCTCTTTTCGAGATAGTTAATGCGAGAAAAACCTTATCCGGTGTTTTCACCACTCCACAGTGCGTTAGATATGCAGAACCAGCGATATCTTGGCTTTCGTGGGGTTTCAAGCTGAGATATGCATTTTTTACGATAATCTTGGTGAGACTTCTGTCCGAAGTATGAAGAATCATCGAGATCGCTCTATTCGAGCTATTTAATGCGAGAAACACGTTTTCAGGGTGTTTTCACCACTCCACAGTGCGTTTGATATGGTGAACACAGCGATATCTTGGTTTTCGTGAGGTTTCAAGCTGAGATATGCATTTTTTACGATAATTTTGGTGAGATATCTGTCCAAAGTATGCAGAATCATCGAGATCGCTCGTTTCGAGCTATTTAATGCGAGAAACACGTTTTCTGGGGTTTTCACAACTCCACAGTTCGTTGGATATGCAGAACAGGAGATATCTTGGTTTTCGTGGGGTTTCAAGCTGAGATATGCATTTTCTGCGATAATCTTGGTGAGACATCAGTCAGAAGGATGCAGAATCATCTAGATCGCTCGTTTCGAGCTGCTTAATGCGAGAAACATGTTTTCTGGTGTTTTCACCAATCCACAGTGCGTTTGATATGCAGAACCGATGACATCATGGCTGTCGTCGGGTAGCAAGCTGAGATATGCATTTTCTGCGATAATCTTGGTGAGACTTCTGTCCGAAGTATGCAGAGTCATCGAGATCGTACTTTTCGTGCTATTTAATGCGAGAAACACGTTTTCTGGTGGTTTCACCACTCCACGTTCGTTGGAAACGCAGAACAGGAGATATCTTGGTTTTCGTGGGGTGTCAAGCTGAGATATGCATTTTTTACGATAATCTTGGTGAGACTTCTGTCCGAAGTATGCTTAATCATCGAGATCGCTCTATTCGAGCTATTTAATGCGAGAAACACGTTATCTGGAGTTTCCAGCACTCCACAGTGCGTTTTATATGCAGAACCAGCGATATCTTTGTTTTCGTGGGGTTTCAAGCTGAGATATGCAATTTCTGCGATAATCTTGGTGAGACTTCTGTCCGAAGTATGCTTAATCATCAAGATCGTCCTTTTCGAGCTAGTTAGAGCGAGAAACACGTTATCTGGTGTTTTCACCACTCCACGGTGCGTTTGATATGCAGAACCGGCGATATTTTGGTTTTCGTCGGGTTTCAAGCTGAGATATGCATTTTCTACGATAATCTTGGTGAAACATCTGTCCGAAGTATGCAGAAACATCGAGAGCGCTCTTTTCGAGCTATTTAATGCGAGAAACTCGTTTTCTGGGGTTTTCAACACTCCACAGATCGTTGGATATGCAGAACCTGAGATATCTTGGTTTTCGTGGGGTTTCAAGCTGAGATATGCATTTCCTGCGATAATCTTGGTGAGACTTCTGTCCGAAGTATGCTGAATCATCTAGATCGCTCTTTTCGAGCTATTTAATGCGAGAAACACGTTATCTGGTGTTTTCACCACTCCACAGTGCGTTCGATATGCAGAACCAGCGATATCTTGGATTTCGTGGCATTTCAAGCTGAGTTACGCATTTCCTGCGATAATCTTGGTGAGACTTCTGTCCGAAGTATGAAGAATCATCGAGATCGCTCTATTCGAGCTATTTAATGCGAGAAACACGTTTTCAGGGTGTTTTCACCACTCCACAGTGCGTTTGATATGCTGAACACAGCGATATCTTGGTTTCCGTGAGGTTTCAAGCTGAGATATGCATTTTTTACGATAATTTTGGTGAGATATCTGTCCGAAGTATGCAGAATCATCGAGATCGCTCGTTTCGAGCTATTTAATGCGAGAAACACGTTATCTGGTGTTTGCACCACTCCACAGTTTGTTTGATATGCAGAACCGGCGATATTTTGGTTTTCGTCGGGTTTCAAGCTGAGATATGCATTTTCTACGATAATATTGGTGAGACTTCAGCCAGAAGTATGCAGAATCATCTAGATCGCTCTTTTCGAGCTACTTAATGCACGAAACACGTTTTCTGGGGTTTTCAACACTCCACAGTTCGTTGGATATGCAGAACCGGAGATATCTTGGTTTTCGTGGGGTTTCAAGCTGAGATATGCATTTCCTGCGATAATCTTGGTGAGACTTCTGTCCGAAGTATGCTGAATCATCTAGATCGCTCTTTTCGAGCTATTTAATGCGAGTAACACGTTATCTGGTGTTTTCACCACTCCACAGTGCGTTTGATATGCAGAACCAGCGATATCTTGGTTTTCGTGGCATTTCAAGCTGAGATATGCATTTCCTGCGATAATCTTGTTGAGACTTCTGTCCGAAGTATGCAGAATCATCGAGATCGCTCTTTTCGAGCTATTTATTGCGAGAAACACGTTATCTGGTGTTTTCACCACTCCACAGTGCGTTTGATATGCAGAACCAGCGATATCTTGGTTTTCGTGGCATTTCAAGCTGAGATATGCATTTCCTTCGATAATCTTGGTGAGACTTCTGTCAGAAGTATGCAGAATCTTCGAGATCGCACTTTTCGAGCTATTTAATGCGAGAAACACGTTCTCTGGTTGTTTTCACCACTCCACAGTGCGTTTGATATGCAGAACCAGCAACATCTTGATTTTCGTGAGGTTTCGAGCTGAGATATGCATTTTCTGCGATAATATTGGTGACACTTCAGTCAGAAGTATGCAGAATCATCTAGATCGCTCTTTTCGAGCTAGTCAGAGCGAGAAACACGTTATCTGGTGTTTTCACCACTCCACAGTGCGTTTGACATGCAGAACCGGAGATATCTTGGTTTCGGTCGGGTTTCAAGCTGAGATATGCATTTCCTGCGATAATCTTGGTGAGTCTTCTGTCAGAAGTATGCAGAAACATCGAGAGCGCTCTGTTCGAGCTATTTATTGCGAGAAACACGTTATCTGGTGTTTTCCCCACTCCACAGTGCGTTTTATATGCAGTACCAGCGATATCTTGGTTGCGGTCGGGTTTCAAGCTGAGATATGCATTTTCTACGATAATCTTGGTGACACTTCTGTCAGAAGCATGCACGATCTTCGAGAACGCTCTTTTCGAGCTACTTATTGCGACAAACACGTTATCTGGTGTTTTCAGCACTCCACAGTGCGTTTGATATGCAGAACCAGCGATATCTTGGTTTTCGTGGGGTTTCAAGCTGAGATATGCATTTTTTACGATAATTTTGGTGAGATTTCTGTCCGAAGTATGCAGAATCATCGAGATCGGCCTTTTCGAGCTATTTAATGCGAGAAACACGTTCTCTGGTTGTTTTCACCACTCCACAGTGCGTTTGATATGCAGAACCGGGAACATCTTGATTTTCGTGAGGTTTCGAGCTGTGATATGCATTTTCTGCGATAATATTGGTGAGACTTCAGTCAGAAGTATGCAGAATCATCTAGATCGCTCTTTTCGAGCTAGTTAATGCACGAAACACGTTTTCTGGTGTTTTCACAACTCCACAGTACGTTTGACATGCAGAACCGGAGATATCTTGGTTTCGGTCGGGTTTCAAGCTAAGATAGGCATTTTTTACGATAATTTAGGTGAGACTTCTGTCCGAAGTATGCAGAAGCATCGAGATCTCTCGTTTCGAACTATTTAATGCGAGAAACACGTTATCTGGTGTTTTCACCACTCCACAGTGCGTTTGATATGCAGAACCGGCGATATTTTGGTTTTCGTCGGGTTTCAAGCTGAGATATGCATTTTCTACGATAATCTTGGTGAAACATCTGTCCGAAGTATGCAGAAACATCGAGAGCGCTCTTTTCGAGCTATTTAATGCGAGAAACTCGTTTTCTGGGGTTTTCAACACTCCACAGATCGTTGGATATGCAGATCCTGAGATATCTTGGTTTTCGTGGGGTTTCAAGTTGAGATATGCATTTCCTGCGATAATCTTGGTGAGACTTCTGTCCGAAGTATGCTGAATCATCTAGATCGCTCTTTTCAAGCTATTTAATGCGAGAAACACGTTATCTGGTGTTTTCACCACTCCACTGTGCGTTCGATATGCAGAACCAGCGATATCTTGGATTTCGTGGCATTTCAAGCTGAGATACGCATTTCCTGCGATAATCTTGGTGAGACTTCTGTCCGAAGTATGCTGAATCATCGAGATCGCTCTTTTCGAGATAGTTAATGCGAGAAAAACCTTATCCGGTGTTTTCACCACTCCACAGTGCGTTAGATATGCAGAACCAGCGATATCTTGGCTTTCGTGGGGTTTCAAGCTGAGATATGCATTTTTTACGATAATCTTGGTGAGACTTCTGTCCGAAGTATGAAGAATCATCGAGATCGCTCTATTCGAGCTATTTAATGCGAGAAACACGTTTTCAGGGTGTTTTCACCACTCCACAGTGCGTTTGATATGGTGAACACAGCGATATCTTGGTTTTCGTGAGGTTTCAAGCTGAGATATGCATTTTTTACGATAATTTTGGTGAGATATCTGTCCGAAGTATGCAGAATCATCGAGATCGCTCGTTTCGAGCTATTTAATGCGAGAAACACGTTATCTGGTGTTTGCACCACTCCACAGTTGGTTTGATATGCAGAACCGGCGATATTTTGGTTTTCGTCGGGTTTCAAGCTGAGATATGCATTTTCTACGATAATATTGGTGAGACTTCAGTCAGAAGTATGCAGAATCATCTAGATCGCTCTTTTCGAGCTACTTAATGCACGAAACACGTTTTCTGGGGTTTCAACACTCCACAGTTCGTTGGATATGCAGAACCGGATATATCTTGGTTTTCGTGGGGTTTCAAGCTGAGATATGCATTTCCTGCGATAATCTTGGTGAGACTTCTGTCCGAAGTATGCAGAATCATCGAGATCGCTCTTTTCGAGCTATTTATTGCGAGAAACACGTTATCTGGTGTTTTCACCACTCCACAGTGCGTTTCATATGCAGAACCAGCGATATCTTGGTTTTCGTGGCATTTCAAGCTGAGATATGCATTTCCTGCGATAATCTTGGTGAGACTTCTGTCCGAAGTATGCTGAATCATCAAGATCGCTCTTTTCGAGCTAGTTAGAGCGAGAAACACGTTATCTGGTGTTTTCACCACACCACAGTGCGTTTGATATGCAGAACAGTAGATATCTTGGTTTTCGTGGGGTTTCAAGCTGAGATATGCATTTTCTGCGATAATCTTGTTGAGACTTCTGTCCGAAGTATGCAGAATCATCGAGATCGCTCTTTTCGAGCTATTTATTGCGAGAAACACGTTATCTGGTGTTTTCACCACTCCACAGTGCGTTTCATATGCAGAACCAGCGATATCTTGGTTTTCGTGGCATTTCAGGCTGAGATATGCATTTCCTGCGATAATCTTGGTGAGACTTCTGTCCGAAGTGTGCTGAATCATCGAGATCGCTCTTTTCGAGCTAGTTACAGCGAGAAACACGTTATCTGGTGTTTTCACCACTCCACAGTGCGTTTGACATGCAGAACCGGAGATATCTTGGTTTCGGTCGGGTTTCAAGCTGAGATATGCATTTTCTACGAAAATCTTGGTGAGACTTCTGTCAGAAGTATGCAGAATCTTCGAGATCGCACTTTTCGAGCTATTTAATGCGAGAAACACGTTCTCTGGTTGTTTTCACCACTCCACAGTGCGTTTGATATGCAGAACCAGCAACATCTTGATTTTCGTGAGGTTTCGAGCTGAGATATGCATTTTCTGCGATAATATTGGTGAGACTTCAGTCAGAAGTATGCAGAATCATCTAGATCGCTCTTTTCGAGCTAGTCAGAGCGAGAAACACGTTATCTGGTGTTTTCACCACTCCACAGTGCGTTTGACATGCAGAACCGGAGATATCTTGGTTTCGGTCGGGTTTCAAGCTGAGATATGCATTTTCTAAGATAATCTTGGTGAGTCTTCTGTCAGAAGTATGCACAAACATCGAGAGCGCTCTGTTCGAGCTATTTATTGCGAGAAACACGTTATCTGGTGTTTTCACCACTACACAGTGCGTTTTATATGCAGTACCAGCGATATCTTGGTTTCGGTCGGGTTTCAAGCTGAGATATGCATTTTCTACGATAATCTTGGTGAGACTTCTGTCAGAAGTATGCAGAATCTTCGAGAACGCTCTTTTCGAGCTATTTAATGCGCGAAACACGATATCTGGTGTTTTCACCACTCCACAGTGCGTTGGATATGCAGAACCGCAGATATTTTGGTTTTCGTGGGGTTTCAAGCTGAGATATGCATTTTTTACGATAATTTTGGTGAAACATCTGTCCGAAGTATGCAGAAACGTCGAGAGCGCTCTTTTCGAGCTATTTAATGCGAGAAACACGTTTTCTGGGGTTTTCACCACTCCACAGTTCGTTGGAAATGCAGAACCGGAGATATCTTGGTTTTCGTGGGGTTTCAAGCTGAGATATGCATTTCGTGCGATAATCTTGGTGAGACTTCTGTCCGAAGTATGCTGAATCATCGAGATCGCTCTTTTCGAGCTATTTAATGCGAGAAACACGTTCTCTGGTTGTTTTCACCACTCCACAGTGCGTTTGATATGCAGAACAGGCGATATCTTGATTTTCGAGGGGTTCCAAGCTGAGATATGCATTTTCTGCGATAATCTTGGTGGACTTCTGTCCGAAGTATGCTGAAACATCGAGATCGCTCTTTTCGAGCTAGTTAATGCGAGAAAAACCTTATCCGGTGTTTTCACCACTCCACAGTGCGTTTGATATGCTGAACACAGCGATATCTTGGTTTTCGTGGGGTTTCAAGCTGAGATATGCATTTGTTACGATAATCTTGTTGAGACTTCTGTCCGAAGTATGACGAATCATCGAGATCGCTCTATTCGAGCTATTTAATGCGAGAAACACGATATCTGGTGTTTTCACCACTCCACAGTGCGTTGGATATGCAGAACCGCAGATATTTTGGTTTTCGTGGGGTTTCAAGCTGAGATATGCATTTTTTACGATAATTTTGGTGAAACATCTGTCCGAAGTATGCAGAAACGTCGAGAGCGCTCTTTTCGAGCTATTTAATGCGAGAAACACGTTTTCTGGGGTTTTCACCACTCCACAGTTCGTTGGAAATGCAGAACCGGAGATATCTTGGTTTTCGTGGGGTTTCAAGCTGAGATATGCATTTCGTGCGATAATCTTGGTGAGACTTCTGTCCGAAGTATGCTGAATCATCGAGATCGCTCTTTTCGAGCTATTTAATGCGAGAAACACGTTCTCTGGTTGTTTTCACCACTCCACAGTGCGTTTGATATGCAGAACAGGCGATATCTTGATTTTCGAGGTGTTTCCAGCTGAGATATGCATTTTCTGCGATAATCTTGGTGGGTCTTTTGTCAGAAGTATGCAGAATCATCTAGATCGCTCTTTTCGAGCTACTTAATGCACGAAACACGTTTTCTGGTGTTTTCACCACTCCACAGTACGTTTGACATGCAGAACCGGAGATATCTTGGATGCGGCCGGGTTTCAAGCTGAGATATGCATTTTCTACGATAATCCTGGTGAGACTTCTGTCAGAAGTATGCAGAATCTTCGAGAACGCTCTTTTCGAGCTACTTATTGCGACAAACACGTTATCTGGTGTTTTCAGCACTCCACAGTGCGTTTGATATGCAGAACCAGCGATATCTTCGTTTTCGTGGGGTTTCAAGCTGAGATATGCATTTTCTACGATAATTTTGGTGAGATTTCTGTCCGAAGTATGCAGAATCATCGAGATCACTCGTTTCGAGCTATTTAATGCGAGAAACACGTTATCTGGTGTTTTCACCACTCCACAGTTCGTTGGATATGCAGAACAGTAGATATCCTGGTTTTCGTGGGGTTTCAAGCAGAGATATGCATTTTCTGCGATAATCTTGGTGAGACTTCTGTTAGAAGTATGCAGAATCATCGAGATCGCTCGTTTCGAGCTATTTAATGCGAGAAACACGTTATCTGGTGTTTTCACCACTCCACAGTGCGTTGGATATGCAGAAACGGAGATATTTTGGTTTTCGTCGGGTTTCAAGCTGAGATATGCATTTTCTACGATAAGCTTGGTGAAACATCTGTCCGAAGTATGCAGAAACGTCGAGAGCTCTCTTTTCGAGCTATTTAATGCGAGAAACACGTTTTCTGGGGTTTTCACCACTCCACAGTTCGTTGGATATGCAGAACAGTAGATATCCTGGATTACGTGGGGTTTCAAGCAGAGATATGCATTTTCTGCGATAATCTTGGTGAGACTTCTGTTAGAAGTATGCAGAACCATCGAGATCGCTCGTTTCGAGCTATTTAATGCGAGAAACACGTTATCTGGTGTTTTCACCACTCCACAGCGCGTTGGATATGCAGAACCGGAGATATTTTGGTTTTCGTCGGGTTTCAAGCTGAGATATGCATTTTCTGCGATAATCTTGTTGAGACTTCAGTCCGAAGTATGCAGAAACATCGAGAGCGCTCTTTTCGAGCTATTTATTGCGAGAAACACGTTCTCTGGCTGTTTTCACCACACCACAGTGCGTTTGATATGCAGAACCGGCGATATCTTAATTTTCGTGGTGTTTCCAGCTGAGATATGCATTTTCTGCGATAATCTTGGTGGGTCTTTTGTCAGAAGTATGCAGAATCATCGAGATCGCTCGTTTCGAGCTATTTAATGCGAGAAACACGTTATCTGGTGTTTTCACCACTCCACAGTGCGTTGGATATGCAGAAACGGAGATATTTTGGTTTTCGTCGGGGTTCAAGCTGAGACATGCATTTTCTACGATAATCTTGGTGAGACTTCTGTCAGAGGGATGCAGAATCATCGGGATCGGCCTCTTCGAGCTATTTAATGCGAGAAACACGTTCTCTGGTTGTTTTCACCACTCCGCAGTGCGTTTGATATGCAGAACCGGCAACATCTTGATTTTCGTGAGGTTTCGAGTTGAGATATGCATTTTCTGCGATAATATTGGTGAGACTTCAGTCAGAAGTATGCAGAATCATCTAGATCGCTCTTTTCGAGCTACTTAATGCACGAAACACGTTTTCAGGTGTTTTCACCACTCCACAGTGCGTTTGATATGCAGAACCGGCAACATCTTGATTTTCGTGAGGTTTCGAGCTGAGATATGCATTTTCTGCGATAATCTTGTTGAGACTTCTGTCCGAAGTATGCAGAACCATCGAGAGCGCTCTTTTCGAGCTATTTATTGCGAGAAACACGTTCTCTGGTTGTTTTCACCACTCCACAGTGCGTTTGATATGCAGCACCGGCGATATCTTGATTTTCGTGGTGTTTCCAGCTGAGATATGCATTTTCTGCGATAATCTTGGTGGGTCTTTTGTCAGAAGTATGCAGAATCATCTAGATCGCTCTTTTCGATCTATTTAATGCGAGAAACACGTTATCTGCTGTTTTCACCACTCCACAGTGCGTTTGATAATGCAGAACCGGCGACATCTTTGATTTCGTCGGGGTTCAAGCTGAGATATGCATTTTCTACGATAATCTTGGTGAGACTTCTGTCAGAAGTATGCAGGATCTTCGAGAACGCTCTTTTCGAGCTACTTATTGCGACAAACACGTTATCTGGTGTTTTCAGCACTCCACAGTGCGTTTGATATGCAGAACCAGCGATATCTTGGTTTTCGTGGGGTTTCAATCTGAGATATGCATTTTTTACGATAATTTTTGTGAGATTTCTGTCCGAAGTATGCAGAATCATCGAGATCGCTCGTTTCGAGCTATTTAATGCGAGAAACACGTTATCTGGTGTTTTCACCACTCCACAGTTCGATGGATATGCAGAACAGTAGATATCCTGGTTTTCGTGGGGTTTCAAGCAGAGATATGCATTTTCTGCGATAAGCTTGGTGAGACTTCTGTTAGAAGTATGCAGAATCATCGAGATCGCACGTTTCGTGCTATTTAATGCGAGAAACACGTTATCTGGTGTTTTCACCACTCCACAGTGCGTTGGATATGCAGAACCGGTGATATTTTGGTTTTCGTCGGGTTTCAAGCTGAGATATGCATTTTCTACGATAAGCTTGGTGAAACATCTGTCCGAAGTATGCAGAAACGTCGAGAGCGCTCTTTTCGTGCTATTTAATGCGAGAAACACGTTTTCTGGGGTTTTCACCACTCCACAGTTCGTTGGATATGCAGAACAGTAGTTATCCTGGTTTTCGTGGGGTTTCAAGCAGAGATATGCATTTTCTGCGATAATCTTGGTGAGACTTCTGTTAGAAGTATGCAGAATCATCTAGATCGCTCTTTTCGAGCTATTTAATGCGAGAAACACGTTTTCTGGGGTTTTCACCACTCCACAGTGCGTTTGATAATGAAGAACCGGCGACATCTTTGATTTCGTCGGGGTTCAAGCTGAGATATGCATTTTCTACGATAATCTTGGTGAGACTTCTGTCAGAACTATGCACAATCATCGGGATCGGCCTTTTCGAGCTATTTAATGCGAGAAACACGTTCTCTGGTTGTTTTCACCACTCCACTGTGCGTTTGATATGCAGAACCGGGAACATCTTGATTTTCGTGAGGTTTCGAGCTGTGATATGCATTTTCTGCGATAATCTTAGTGAGACATCTGTCCGAATTATTCTTAATTATCGAGATCGCTCGTTTCGAGCAATTCAATGCGAGAAACACGTTATCTGGTGTTTTCACCACTCCACAGTGCGTATGATATGCAGAACCGGCGATATCTTGGTTTTCGTGGGGTTTCAAGCTGAGATATGCATTTTCTGCGATAATCTTGGTGAGACTTCTGTCCGAAGTATGCTGAAACATCGAGATCGCTCTTTTCGAGCTAGTTAATGCGAGAAACACGTTTTCTGGGGTTTTCACCACTCCACAGTTCGTTGGATATGCAGACCCGGAGATATCTTGGTTTTCGTGGGGTTTCAAGCTGAGATATGCATTTTCTGCGATAATCTTAGTGAGACATCTGTCCGAATTATTCTTAATTATCGAGATCGCTCGTTTCGAGCAATTCAATGCGAGAAACACGTTATCTGGTGTTTTCACCACTCCACAGTGCGTATGATATGCAGAACCGGCGATATCTTGGTTTTCGTGGGGTTTCAAGCTGAGATATGCATTTTCTGCGATAATCTTGGTGAGACTTCTGTCCGAAGTATGCTGAAACATCGAGATCGCTCTTTTCGAGCTAGTTAATGCGAGAATCACGTTATCTGGTGTTTTCACCACTCCACAGTGCGTTGGATATGCAGAACCGCAGATATTTAGGTTTTCGTGGGGTTTCAAGCTGAGATATGCATTTCCTGCGATAATCTTGGTGAGACTTCTGTCCGAAGTATGCAGAATCATCGAGAACGCTCGTTTCGAGCTACTTAATGCGAGAAACACGTTATCTGGTGTTTTCACCACTCCACAGTGCGTTTGATATGCAGAACCAGCGATATCTTGGCTTTCGTGGGGTTTCAAGCTGAGATATGCATTTTTTACGATAATCTTGTTGAGACTTCTGTCCGAAGTATGAAGCATCATCGAGATCGCTCTATTCGAGCTATTTAATGCGAGAAACACGTTTTCTGAGGTTTTCACCACTCCACAGTGCGTTTGATATGCAGAACCAGCGATATCTTGGTTTTCGTGGGGTTTCAAGCTGAGATATGCATTTTTTACGATAATCTTGGTGAGACTTCTGTCCGAAGTATGCTTAATCATCGAGATCGCTCTTTTCGAGCTAGTTAATGCGAGAAAAACCTTATCCGGTGTTTTCACCACTCCACAGTGCGTTTGATATGCTGAACACAGCGATATCTTGGTTTTCGTGGGGTTTCAAGCTGAGATATGCATTTGTTACGATAATCTTGTTGAGACTTCTGTCCGAAGTATGACGAATCATCGAGATCGCTCTATTCGAGCTATTTAATGCGAGAAACACGATATCTGGTGTTTTCACCACTCCACAGTGCGTTGGATATGCAGAACCGCAGATAGTTTGGTTTTCGTGGGGTTTCAAGCTGAGATATGCATTTTTTACGATAATTTTGGTGAAACATCTGTCCGAAGTATGCAGAAACGTCGAGAGCGCTCTTGTCGAGCTATTTAATGCGAGAAACACGTTTTCTGGGGTTTTCACCACTCCACAGTTCGTTGGAAATGCAGAACCGGAGATATCTTGGTTTTCGTGGGGTTTCAAGCTGAGATATGCATTTCGTGCGATAATCTTGGTGAGACTTCTGTCCGAAGTATGCTGAATCATCGAGATCGCTCTTTTCGAGCTATTTAATGCGAGAAACACGTTCTCTGGTTGTTTTCACCACTCCACAGTGCGTTTGATATGCAGAACAGGCGATATCTTGATTTTCGAGGTGTTTCCAGCTGAGATATGCATTTTCTGCGATAATCTTGGTGGGTCTTTTGTCAGAAGTATGCAGAATCATCTAGATCGCTCTTTTCGAGCTACTTAATGCACGAAACACGTTTTCTGGTGTTTTCACCACTCCACAGTACGTTTGACATGCAGAACCGGAGATATCTTGGTTTCGGCCGGGTTTCAAGCTGAGATATATATTTTCTACGATAATCCTGGTGAGACTTCTGTCAGAAGTATGCAGAATCTTCGAGAACGCTCTTTTCGAGCTACTTACTGCGACAAACACGT
Source organism: Anthophora plumipes (assembly GCA_951804975.1). Classification (NCBI taxonomy): domain Eukaryota; kingdom Metazoa; phylum Arthropoda; class Insecta; order Hymenoptera; family Apidae; genus Anthophora; species Anthophora plumipes. The sequence continues at coordinate 504,158 of CATORF010000873.1, read as the reverse complement.
TATCTGGTGTTTTCAGCACTCCACAGTGCGTTTGATATGCAGAACCAGCGATATCTTCGTTTTCGTGGGGTTTCAAGCTGAGATATGCATTTTCTACGATAATTTTGGTGAGATTTCTGTCCGAAGTATGCAGAATCATCGAGATCACTCGTTTCGAGCTATTTAATGCGAGAAACACGTTATCTGGTGTTTTCTCCACTCCACAGTTCGTTGGATATGCAGAACAGTAGATATCCTGGTTTTCGTGGGGTTTCATGCAGAGATATGCATTTTCTGCGATAATCTTGGTGAGACTTCTGTTAGAAGTATACAGAATCATCGAGATCGCTCGTTTCGAGCTATTTAATGCGAGAAACACGTTTTCTGGGGTTTTCACCACTCCACAGTTCGTTGGATATGCAGAACAGTAGATATCCTGGTTTACGTGGGGTTTCAAGCAGAGATATGCATTTTCTGCGATAATCTTGGTGAGACTTCTGTTAGAAGTATGCAGAACCATCGAGATCGCTCGTTTCGAGCTATTTAATGCGAGAAACACGTTATCTGGTGTTTTCACCACTCCACAGCGCGTTGGATATGCAGAACCGGAGATATATTGGTTTTCGTCGGGTTTCAAGCTGAGATATGCATTTTCTGCGATAATCTTGGTGGGTCTTTTGTCAGAAGTATGCAGAATCATCGAGATCGCTCGTTTCGAGCTATTTAATGCGAGAAACACGTTATCTGGTGTTTTCACCACTCCACAGTGCGTTGGATATGCAGAAACGGAGATATTTTGGTTTTCGTCGGGGTTCAAGCTGAGACATGCATTTTCTACGATAATCTTGGTGAGACTTCTGTCAGAAGGATGCAGAATCATCGGGATCGGCCTCTTCGAGCTATTTAATGCGAGAAACACGTTCTCTGGTTGTTTTCACCACTCCGCAGTGCGTTTGATATGCAGAACCGGCAACATCTTGATTTTCGTGAGGTTTCGAGTTGAGATATGCATTTTCTGCGATAATATTGGTGAGACGTCAGTCAGAAGTATGCAGAATCATCTAGATCGCTCTTTTCGAGCTACCTAATGCACGAAACACGTTTTCTGGTGTTTTCACCACTCCACAGTGCGTTTGATATGCAGAACCGGCAACATCTTGATTTTCGTGAGGTTTCGAGCTGAGATATGCATTTTCTGCGATAATCTTGTTGAGACTTCTGTCCGAAGTATGCAGAAACATCGAGAGCGCTCTTTTCGAGCTACTTAATGCACGAAACACGTTTTCTGGTGTTTTCACCACTCCACGGTACGTTTGATGTGCAGAACCGGAGATAACTCGGTTTTCGTTGGGTTTCAAGCTGAGATATGCATTTTCTACGATAATCTTGGTGACACTTCTGTCAGAAGTATGCAGGATCTTCGAGAACGCTCTTTTCGAGCTACTTATTGCGACAAACACGTTATCTGGTGTTTTCAGCACTCCACAGTGCGTTTGATATGCAGAACCAGCGATATCTTGGTTTTCGTGGGGTTTCAATCTGAGATATGCATTTTTTACGATAATTTTTGTGAGATTTCTGTCCGAAGTATGCAGAATCATCGAGATCGCTCGTTTCGAGCTATTTAATGCGAGAAACACGTTATCTGGTGTTTTCACCACTCCACAGTTCGATGGATATGCAGAACAGTAGATATCCTGGTTTTCGTGGGGTTTCAAGCAGAGATATGCATTTTCTGCGATAAGCTTGGTGACACTTCTGTTAGAAGTATGCAGAATCATCGAGATCGCACGTTTCGTGCTATTTAATGCGAGAAACACGTTATCTGGTGTTTTCACCACTCCACAGTGCGTTGGATATGCAGAACCAGTGATATTTTGGTTTTCGTCGGGTTTCAAGCTGAGATATGCATTTTCTACGATAAGCTTGGTGAAACATCTGTCCGAAGTATGCAGAAACGTCGAGAGCGCTCTTTTCGTGCTATTTAATGCGAGAAACACGTTTTCTGGGGTTTTCACCACTCCACAGTTCGTTGGATATGCAGAACAGTAGTTATCCTGGTTTTCGTGGGGTTTCAAGCAGAGATATGCATTTTCTGCGATAATCTTAGTGAGACTTCTGTTAGAAGTATGCAGAATCATCTAGATCGCTCTTTTCGAGCTATTTAATGCGAGAAACACGTTTTCTGGGGTTTTCACCACTCCACAGTGCGTTTGATAATGCAGAACCGGCGACATCTTTGATTTCGTCGGGGTTCAAGCTGAGATATGCATTTTCTACGATAATCTTGGTGAGACTTCTGTCAGAAGTATGCACAATCATCGGGATCGGCCTTTTCGAGCTATTTAATGCGAGAAACACGTTCTCTGGTTGTTTTCACCACTCCACAGTGCGTTTGATATGCAGAACCGGGAACATCTTGATTTTCGTGAGGTTTCGAGCTGTGATATGCATTTTCTGCGATAATATTGGTGAGACTTCAGTCAGAAGTATGCAGAATCATCTAGATCGCTCTTTTCGAGCTATTTAATGCGAGAAACACGTTTTCTGGGGTTTTCACCACTCCACAGTGCGTTTGATATGCAGAACCGGCGATATCTTGGTTTTCGTGGGGTTTCAAGCTGAGACATGCATTTTCTGCGATAATCTTAGTGAGACTTCTGTCCGAAGTGTGCAGAAACGTCGGGAGCGCTCTTTTCGAGCTATTTAATGCGAGAAACACGTTTTCTGGGGTTTTCACCACTCCACAGTTCGTTGGATATGCAGAACCGGAGATATCTTGGTTTTCGTGGGGTTTCAAGCTGAGATATGCATTTCCTGCGATAATCTTGGTGATACTTCTGTCCGAAGTATGCTGAATCATCGAGATCGCTCTTTTCGAGCTAGTTAGTGCGAGAAACACGTTATCTGGTGATTTCACCACTCCACAGTGCGGTTGATATGCAGAACAGTACATATCTTGGTTTTCGTGGGGTTTCAAGCTGAGATATGCATTTTCTGCGATAATCTTGTTGAGACTTCTGTCAGAAGTATGCAGAATCATCGAGATCGCTCGTTTCGAGCTATTTAATGCGCGAAACATGTTATCTGGTGTTTTCACCACTCCACAGTGCGTTGGATATGCAGAACCGCAGATATTTTGGTTTTCGTGGGGTTTCAAGCTGAGATATGCATTTTCTGCGATAATCTTAGTGAGACATCTGTCCGACTTATTCTTAATTATCGAGATCGCTCGTTTCGAGCAAATCAATGCGAGAAACACGTAATCTGGTGTTTTCACCACTCCACAGTGCGTATGATATGCAGAACCGGCGATATCTTGGTTTTCGTGGGGTTTCAAGCTGAGATATGCATTTTCTGCGATAATCTTGGTGAGACTTCTGTCCGAAGTATGCTGAAACATCGAGATCGCTCTTTTCGAGCTAGTTAATGCGAGAATCACGTTATCTGGTGTTTTCACCACTCCACAGTGCGTTGGATATGCAGAACAGGCGATATCTTGATTTCCGAGGTGTTTCCAGCTGAGATATGCATTTTCTGCGATAATCTTGGTGAGACTTCTGTTAGAAGTATGCAGAATCATCGAGATCGCACGTTTCGTGCTATTTAATGCGAGAAACACGTTATCTGGTGTTTTCACCACTCCACAGTGCGTTGGATATGCAGAACCGGTGATATTTTGGTTTTCGTCGGGTTTCAAGCTGAGATATGCATTTTCTACGATAAGCTTGGTGAAACATCTGTCCGAAGTATGCAGAAACGTCGAGAGCGCTCTTTTCGTGCTATTTAATGCGAGAAACACGTTTTCTGGGGTTTTCACCACTCCACAGTTCGTTGGATATGCAGAACAGTAGTTATCCTGGTTTTCGTGGGGTTTCAAGCAGAGATATGCATTTTCTGCGATAATCTTGGTGAGACTTCTGTTAGAAGTATGCAGAATCATCTAGATCGCTCTTTTCGAGCTATTTAATGCGAGAAACACGTTTTCTGGGGTTTTCACCACTCCACAGTGCGTTTGATAATGCAGAACCGGCGACATCTTTGATTTCGTCGGGGTTCAAGCTGAGATATGCATTTTCTACGATAATCTTGGTGAGACTTCTGTCAGAACTATGCACAATCATCGGGATCGGCCTTTTCGAGCTATTTAATGCGAGAAACACGTTCTCTGGTTGTTTTCACCACTCCACAGTGCGTTTGATATGCAGAACCGGGAACATCTTGATTTTCGTGAGGTTTCGAGCTGTGATATACATTTTCTGCGATAATATTGGTGAGACTTCAGTCAGAAGTATGCAGAATCATCTAGATCGCTCTTTTCGAGCTATTTAATGCGAGAAACACGTTGTCTGGGGTTTTCACCACTCCACAGTGCGTTTGATATGCAGAACCGGCGATATCTTGGTTTTCGTGGGGTTTCAAGCTGAGACATGCATTTTCTGCGATAATCTTAGTGAGACTTCTGTCCGAAGTATGCAGAAACGTCGGGAGCGCTCTTTTCGAGCTATTTAATGCGAGAAACACGTTTTCTGGGGTTTTCACCACTCCACAGTTCGTTGGATATGCAGACCCGGAGATATCTTGGTTTTTGTGGGGTTTCAAGCTGAGATATGCATTTCCTGCGATAATCTTGGTGAGACTTCTGTCCGAAGTATGCTGAATCATCGAGATCGCTCTTTTCGAGCTAGTTAGTGCGAGAAACACGTTATCTGGTGATTTCACCACTCCACAGCGCGTTGGATATGCAGAACCGGAGATATATTGGTTTTCGTCGGGTTTCAAGCTGAGATATGCATTTTCTGCGATAATCTTGGTGGGTCTTTTGTCAGAAGTATGCAGAATCATCGAGATCGCTCGTTTCGAGCTATTTAATGCGAGAAACACGTTATCTGGTGTTTTCACCACTCCACAGTGCGTTGGATATGCAGAAACGGAGATATTTTGGTTTTCGTCGGGGTTCAAGCTGAGACATGCATTTTCTACGATAATCTTGGTGAGACTTCTGTCAGAAGGATGCAGAATCATCGGGATCGGCCTCTTCGAGCTATTTAATGCGAGAAACACGTTCTCTGGTTGTTTTCACCACTCCGCAGTGCGTTTGATATGCAGAACCGGCAACATCTTGATTTTCGTGAGGTTTCGAGTTGAGATATGCATTTTCTGCGATAATATTGGTGAGACGTCAGTCAGAAGTATGCAGAATCATCTAGATCGCTCTTTTCGAGCTACCTAATGCACGAAACACGTTTTCTGGTGTTTTCACCACTCCACAGTGCGTTTGATATGCAGAACCGGCAACATCTTGATTTTCGTGAGGTTTCGAGCTGAGATATGCATTTTCTGCGATAATCTTGTTGAGACTTCTGTCCGAAGTATGCAGAAACATCGAGAGCGCTCTTTTCGAGCTACTTAATGCACGAAACACGTTTTCTGGTGTTTTCACCACTCCACGGTACGTTTGATGTGCAGAACCGGAGATAACTCGGTTTTCGTTGGGTTTCAAGCTGAGATATGCATTTTCTACGATAATCTTGGTGACACTTCTGTCAGAAGTATGCAGGATCTTCGAGAACGCTCTTTTCGAGCTACTTATTGCGACAAACACGTTATCTGGTGTTTTCAGCACTCCACAGTGCGTTTGATATGCAGAACCAGCGATATCTTGGTTTTCGTGGGGTTTCAATCTGAGATATGCATTTTTTACGATAATTTTTGTGAGATTTCTGTCCGAAGTATGCAGAATCATCGAGATCGCTCGTTTCGAGCTATTTAATGCGAGAAACACGTTATCTGGTGTTTTCACCACTCCACAGTTCGATGGATATGCAGAACAGTAGATATCCTGGTTTTCGTGGGGTTTCAAGCAGAGATATGCATTTTCTGCGATAAGCTTGGTGACACTTCTGTTAGAAGTATGCAGAATCATCGAGATCGCACGTTTCGTGCTATTTAATGCGAGAAACACGTTATCTGGTGTTTTCACCACTCCACAGTGCGTTGGATATGCAGAACCAGTGATATTTTGGTTTTCGTCGGGTTTCAAGCTGAGATATGCATTTTCTACGATAAGCTTGGTGAAACATCTGTCCGAAGTATGCAGAAACGTCGAGAGCGCTCTTTTCGTGCTATTTAATGCGAGAAACACGTTTTCTGGGGTTTTCACCACTCCACAGTTCGTTGGATATGCAGAACAGTAGTTATCCTGGTTTTCGTGGGGTTTCAAGCAGAGATATGCATTTTCTGCGATAATCTTAGTGAGACTTCTGTTAGAAGTATGCAGAATCATCTAGATCGCTCTTTTCGAGCTATTTAATGCGAGAAACACGTTTTCTGGGGTTTTCACCACTCCACAGTGCGTTTGATAATGCAGAACCGGCGACATCTTTGATTTCGTCGGGGTTCAAGCTGAGATATGCATTTTCTACGATAATCTTGGTGAGACTTCTGTCAGAAGTATGCACAATCATCGGGATCGGCCTTTTCGAGCTATTTAATGCGAGAAACACGTTCTCTGGTTGTTTTCACCACTCCACAGTGCGTTTGATATGCAGAACCGGGAACATCTTGATTTTCGTGAGGTTTCGAGCTGTGATATGCATTTTCTGCGATAATATTGGTGAGACTTCAGTCAGAAGTATGCAGAATCATCTAGATCGCTCTTTTCGAGCTATTTAATGCGAGAAACACGTTTTCTGGGGTTTTCACCACTCCACAGTGCGTTTGATATGCAGAACCGGCGATATCTTGGTTTTCGTGGGGTTTCAAGCTGAGACATGCATTTTCTGCGATAATCTTAGTGAGACTTCTGTCCGAAGTGTGCAGAAACGTCGGGAGCGCTCTTTTCGAGCTATTTAATGCGAGAAACACGTTTTCTGGGGTTTTCACCACTCCACAGTTCGTTGGATATGCAGAACCGGAGATATCTTGGTTTTCGTGGGGTTTCAAGCTGAGATATGCATTTCCTGCGATAATCTTGGTGATACTTCTGTCCGAAGTATGCTGAATCATCGAGATCGCTCTTTTCGAGCTAGTTAGTGCGAGAAACACGTTATCTGGTGATTTCACCACTCCACAGTGCGGTTGATATGCAGAACAGTACATATCTTGGTTTTCGTGGGGTTTCAAGCTGAGATATGCATTTTCTGCGATAATCTTGTTGAGACTTCTGTCAGAAGTATGCAGAATCATCGAGATCGCTCGTTTCGAGCTATTTAATGCGCGAAACATGTTATCTGGTGTTTTCACCACTCCACAGTGCGTTGGATATGCAGAACCGCAGATATTTTGGTTTTCGTGGGGTTTCAAGCTGAGATATGCATTTTCTGCGATAATCTTAGTGAGACATCTGTCCGACTTATTCTTAATTATCGAGATCGCTCGTTTCGAGCAAATCAATGCGAGAAACACGTAATCTGGTGTTTTCACCACTCCACAGTGCGTATGATATGCAGAACCGGCGATATCTTGGTTTTCGTGGGGTTTCAAGCTGAGATATGCATTTTCTGCGATAATCTTGGTGAGACTTCTGTCCGAAGTATGCTGAAACATCGAGATCGCTCTTTTCGAGCTAGTTAATGCGAGAATCACGTTATCTGGTGTTTTCACCACTCCACAGTGCGTTGGATATGCAGAACAGGCGATATCTTGATTTCCGAGGTGTTTCCAGCTGAGATATGCATTTTCTGCGATAATCTTGGTGAGACTTCTGTTAGAAGTATGCAGAATCATCGAGATCGCACGTTTCGTGCTATTTAATGCGAGAAACACGTTATCTGGTGTTTTCACCACTCCACAGTGCGTTGGATATGCAGAACCGGTGATATTTTGGTTTTCGTCGGGTTTCAAGCTGAGATATGCATTTTCTACGATAAGCTTGGTGAAACATCTGTCCGAAGTATGCAGAAACGTCGAGAGCGCTCTTTTCGTGCTATTTAATGCGAGAAACACGTTTTCTGGGGTTTTCACCACTCCACAGTTCGTTGGATATGCAGAACAGTAGTTATCCTGGTTTTCGTGGGGTTTCAAGCAGAGATATGCATTTTCTGCGATAATCTTGGTGAGACTTCTGTTAGAAGTATGCAGAATCATCTAGATCGCTCTTTTCGAGCTATTTAATGCGAGAAACACGTTTTCTGGGGTTTTCACCACTCCACAGTGCGTTTGATAATGCAGAACCGGCGACATCTTTGATTTCGTCGGGGTTCAAGCTGAGATATGCATTTTCTACGATAATCTTGGTGAGACTTCTGTCAGAACTATGCACAATCATCGGGATCGGCCTTTTCGAGCTATTTAATGCGAGAAACACGTTCTCTGGTTGTTTTCACCACTCCACAGTGCGTTTGATATGCAGAACCGGGAACATCTTGATTTTCGTGAGGTTTCGAGCTGTGATATACATTTTCTGCGATAATATTGGTGAGACTTCAGTCAGAAGTATGCAGAATCATCTAGATCGCTCTTTTCGAGCTATTTAATGCGAGAAACACGTTGTCTGGGGTTTTCACCACTCCACAGTGCGTTTGATATGCAGAACCGGCGATATCTTGGTTTTCGTGGGGTTTCAAGCTGAGACATGCATTTTCTGCGATAATCTTAGTGAGACTTCTGTCCGAAGTATGCAGAAACGTCGGGAGCGCTCTTTTCGAGCTATTTAATGCGAGAAACACGTTTTCTGGGGTTTTCACCACTCCACAGTTCGTTGGATATGCAGACCCGGAGATATCTTGGTTTTTGTGGGGTTTCAAGCTGAGATATGCATTTCCTGCGATAATCTTGGTGAGACTTCTGTCCGAAGTATGCTGAATCATCGAGATCGCTCTTTTCGAGCTAGTTAGTGCGAGAAACACGTTATCTGGTGATTTCACCACTCCACAGTGCGGTTGATATGCAGAACAGTACATATCTTGGTTTTCGTGGGGTTTCAAGCTGAGATATGCATTTTCTGCGATAATCTTGTTGAGACTTCTGTCAGAAGTATGCAGAATCATCGAGATCGCTCGTTTCGAGCTATTTAATGCGCGAAACATGTTATCTGGTGTTTTCACCACTCCACAGTGCGTTGGATATGCAGAACCGCAGATATTTTGGTTTTCGTGGGGTTTCAAGCTGAGATATGCATTTTCTGCGATAATCTTAGTGAGACATCTGTCCGAATTATTCTTAATTATCGACATCGCTCGTTTCGAGCAATTCAATGCGAGAAACACGTTATCTGGTGTTTTCACCACTCCACAGTGCGTATGATATGCAGAACCGGCGATATCTTGGTTTTCGTGGGGTTTCAAGCTGAGATATGCATTTTCTGCGATAATCTTGGTGAGACTTCTGTCCGAAGTATGCTGAAACATCGAGATCGCTCTTTTCGAGCTAGTTAATGCGAGAATCACGTTATCTGGTGTTTTCACCACTCCACAGTGCGTTGGATATGCAGAACCGCAGATATTTAGGTTTTCGTGGGGTTTCAAGCTGAGATATGCATTTCCTGCGATAATCTTGGTGAGACTTCTGTCCGAAGTATGCAGAATCATCGAGAACGCTCGTTTCGAGCTACTTAATGCGAGAAACACGTTATCTGGTGTTTTCACCACTCCACAGTGCGTTTGATATGCAGAACCAGCGATATCTTGGCTTTCGTGGGGTTTCAAGCTGAGATATGCATTTTTTACGATAATCTTGTTGAGACTTCTGTCCGAAGTATGAAGCATCATCGAGATCGCTCTATTCGAGCTATTTAATGCGAGAAACACGTTTTCTGGGGTTTTCACCACTCCACAGTGCGTTTGATATGCAGAACCAGCGATATCTTGATTTCGTGGGGTTTCAAGCTGAGATATGCATTTTTTACGATAATCTTGGTGAGACTTCTGTCCGAAGTATGCTTAATCATCGAGATCGCTCTTTTCGAGCTAGTTAATGCGAGAAAAACCTTATCCGGTGTTTTCACCACTCCACAGTGCGTTTGATATGCTGAACACAGCGATATCTTGGTTTTCGTGGGGTTTCAAGCTGAGATATGCATTTGTTACGATAATCTTGTTGAGACTTCTGTCCGAAGTATGACGAATCATCGAGATCGCTCTATTCGAGCTATTTAATGCGAGAAACACGATATCTGGTGTTTTCACCACTCCACAGTGCGTTGGATATGCAGAACCGCAGTTAGTTTGGTTTTCGTGGGGTTTCAAGCTGAGATATGCATTTTTAACGATAATTTTGGTGAAACATCTGTCCGAAGTATGCAGAAACGTCGAGAGCGCTCTTTTCGAGCTATTTAATGCGAGAAACACGTTTTCTGGGGATTTCACCACTCCACAGTTCGTTGGAAATGCAGAACCGGAGATATCTTGGTTTTCGTGGGGTTTCAAGCTGAGATATGCATTTCGTGCGATAATCTTGGTGAGACTTCTGTCCGAAGTATGCTGAATCATCGAGATCGCTCTTTTCGAGCTATTTAATGCGAGAAACACGTTCTCTGGTTGTTTTCACCACTCCACAGTGCGTTTGATATGCAGAACAGGCGATATCTTGATTTTCGAGGTGTTTCCAGCTGAGATATGCATTTTCTGCGATAATCTTGGTGGGTCTTTTGTCAGAAGTATGCAGAATCATCTAGATCGCTCTTTTCGAGCTACTTAATGCACGAAACACGTTTTCTGGTGTTTTCACCACTCCACAGTACGTTTGACATGCAGAACCGGAGATATCTTGGTTTCGGCCGGGTTTCAAGCTGAGATATGCATTTTCTACGATAATCCTGGTGAGACTTCTGTCAGAAGTATGCAGAATCTTCGAGAACGCTCTTTTCGAGCTACTTATTGCGACAAACACGTTATCTGGTGTTTTCAGCACTCCACAGTGCGTTTGATATGCAGAACCAGCGATATCTTCGTTTTCGTGGGGTTTCAAGCTGAGATATGCATTTTCTACGATAATTTTGGTGAGATTTCTGTCCGAAGTATGCAGAATCATCGAGATCACTCGTTTCGAGCTATTTAATGCGAGAAACACGTTATCTGGTGTTTTCACCACTCCACAGTTCGTTGGATATGCAGAACAGTAGATATCCTGGTTTTCGTGGGGTTTCATGCAGAGATATGCATTTTCTGCGATAATCTTGGTGAGACTTCTGTTAGAAGTATACAGAATCATCGAGATCGCTCGTTTCGAGCTATTTAATGCGAGAAACACGTTATCTGGTGTTTTCACCACTCCACAGTGCGTTGGATATGCAGAAACGGAGATATTTTGGTTTTCGTCGGGTTTCAAGCTGAGATATGCATTTTCTACGATAAGCTTGGTGAAACATCTGTCCGAAGTATGCAGAAACGTCGAGAGCGCTCTTTTCGAGCTATTTAATGCGAGAAACACGTTTTCTGGGGTTTTCACCACTCCACAGTTCGTTGGATATGCAGAACAGTAGATATCCTGGTTTACGTGGGGTTTCAAGCAGAGATATGCATTTTCTGCGATAATCTTGTTGAGACTTCTGTCAGAAGTATGCAGAATCATCGAGATCGCTCGTTTCGAGCTATTTAATGCGCGAAACATGTTATCTGGTGTTTTCACCACTCCACAGTGCGTTGGATATGCAGAACCGCAGATATTTTGGTTTTCGTGGGGTTTCAAGCTGAGATATGCATTTTCTGCGATAATCTTAGTGAGACATCTGTCCGAATTATTCTTAATTATCGACATCGCTCGTTTCGAGCAATTCAATGCGAGAAACACGTTATCTGGTGTTTTCACCACTCCACAGTGCGTATGATATGCAGAACCGGCGATATCTTGGTTTTCGTGGGGTTTCAAGCTGAGATATGCATTTTCTGCGATAATCTTGGTGAGACTTCTGTCCGAAGTATGCTGAAACATCGAGATCGCTCTTTTCGAGCTAGTTAATGCGAGAATCACGTTATCTGGTGTTTTCACCACTCCACAGTGCGTTGGATATGCAGAACCGCAGATATTTAGGTTTTCGTGGGGTTTCAAGCTGAGATATGCATTTCCTGCGATAATCTTGGTGAGACTTCTGTCCGAAGTATGCAGAATCATCGAGAACGCTCGTTTCGAGCTACTTAATGCGAGAAACACGTTATCTGGTGTTTTCACCACTCCACAGTGCGTTTGATATGCAGAACCAGCGATATCTTGGCTTTCGTGGGGTTTCAAGCTGAGATATGCATTTTTTACGATAATCTTGTTGAGACTTCTGTCCGAAGTATGAAGCATCATCGAGATCGCTCTATTCGAGCTATTTAATGCGAGAAACACGTTTTCTGGGGTTTTCACCACTCCACAGTGCGTTTGATATGCAGAACCAGCGATATCTTGATTTCGTGGGGTTTCAAGCTGAGATATGCATTTTTTACGATAATCTTGGTGAGACTTCTGTCCGAAGTATGCTTAATCATCGAGATCGCTCTTTTCGAGCTAGTTAATGCGAGAAAAACCTTATCCGGTGTTTTCACCACTCCACAGTGCGTTTGATATGCTGAACACAGCGATATCTTGGTTTTCGTGGGGTTTCAAGCTGAGATATGCATTTGTTACGATAATCTTGTTGAGACTTCTGTCCGAAGTATGACGAATCATCAAGATCGCTCTATTCGAGCTATTTAATGCGAGAAACACGATATCTGGTGTTTTCACCACTCCACAGTGCGTTGGATATGCAGAACCGCAGATAGTTTGGTTTTCGTGGGGTTTCAAGCTGAGATATGCATTTTTTACGATAATTTTGGTGAAACATCTGTCCGAAGTATGCAGAAACGTCGAGAGCGCTCTTTTCGAGCTATTTAATGCGAGAAACACGTTTTCTGGGGATTTCACCACTCCACAGTTCGTTGGAAATGCAGAACCGGAGATATCTTGGTTTTCGTGGGGTTTCAAGCTGAGATATGCATTTCGTGCGATAATCTTAGTGAGACTTCTGTCCGAAGTATGCTGAATCATCGAGATCGCTCTTTTCGAGCTATTTAATGCGAGAAACACGTTCTCTGGTTGTTTTCACCACTCCACAGTGCGTTTGATATGCAGAACAGGCGATATCTTGATTTTCGAGGTGTTTCCAGCTGAGATATGCATTTTCTGCGATAATCTTGGTGGGTCTTTTGTCAGAAGTATGCAGAATCATCTAGATCGCTCTTTTCGAGCTACTTAATGCACGAAACACGTTTTCTGGTGTTTTCACCACTCCACAGTACGTTTGACATGCAGAACCGGAGATATCTTGGTTTCGGCCGGGTTTCAAGCTGAGATATGCATTTTCTACGATAATCCTGGTGAGACTTCTGTCAGAAGTATGCAGAATCTTCGAGAACGCTCTTTTCGAGCTACTTATTGCGACAAACACGTTATCTGGTGTTTTCAGCACTCCACAGTGCGTTTGATATGCAGAACCAGCGATATCTTCGTTTTCGTGGGGTTTCAAGCTGAGATATGCATTTTCTACGATAAGCTTGGTGAAACATCTGTCCGAAGTATGCAGAAACGTCGAGAGCGCTCTTTTCGAGCTATTTAATGCGAGAAACACGTTTTCTGGGGTTTTCACCACTCCACAGTTCGTTGGATATGCAGAACAGTAGATATCCTGGTTTACGTGGGGTTTCAAGCAGAGATATGCATTTTCTGCGATAATCTTGGTGAGACTTCTGTTAGAAGTATGCAGAACCATCGAGATCGCTCGTTTCGAGCTATTTAATGCGAGAAACACGTTATCTGGTGTTTTCACCACTCCACAGCGCGTTGGATATGCAGAACCGGAGATATTTTGGTTTTCGTCGGGTTTCAAGCTGAGATATGCATTTTCGGCGATAATCTTGGTGGGTCTTTTGTCAGAAGTATGCAGAATCATCGAGATCGCTCGTTTCGAGCTATTTAATGCGAGAAACACGTTATCTGGTGTTTTCACCACTCCACAGTGCGTTGGATATGCAGAAACGGAGATATTTTGGTTTTCGTCAGGGTTCAAGCTGAGACATGCATTTTCTACGATAATCTTGGTGAGACTTCTGTCAGAAGGATGCAGAATCATCGGGATCGGCCTCTTCGAGCTATTTAATGCGAGAAACACGTTCTCTGGTTGTTTTCACCACTCCGCAGTGCGTTTGATATGCAGAACCGGCAACATCTTGATTTTCGTGAGGTTTCGAGTTGAGATATGCATTTTCTGCGATAATATTGGTGAGACTTCAGTCAGAAGTATGCAGAATCATCTAGATCGCTCTTTTCGAGCTACTTAATGCACGAAACACGTTTTCTGGTGTTTTCACCACTCCACAGTGCGTTTGATATGCAGAACCGGCAACATCTTGATTTTCGTGAGGTTTCGAGCTGAGATATGCATTTTCTGCGATAATCTTGTTGAGACTTCTGTCCGAAGTATGCAGAAACATCGAGAGCGCTCTTTTCGAGCTACTTAATGCACGAAACACGTTTTCTGGTGTTTTCACCACTCCACGGTACGTTTGATGTGCAGAACCGGAGATAACTCGGTTTTCGTTGGGTTTCAAGCTGAGATATGCATTTTCTACGATAATCTTGGTGACACTTCTGTCAGAAGTATGCAGGATCTTCGAGAACGCTCTTTTCGAGCTACTTATTGCGACAAACACGTTATCTGGTGCTTTCAGCACTCCACAGTGCGTTTGATATGCAGAACCAGCGATATCTTGGTTTTCGTGGGGTTTCAATCTGAGATATGCATTTTTTACGATAATTTTTGTGAGATTTCTGTCCGAAGTATGCAGAATCATCGAGATCGCTCGTTTCGAGCTATTTAATGCGAGAAACACGTTATCTGGTGTTTTCACCACTCCACAGTTCGATGGATATGCAGAACAGTAGATATCCTGGTTTTCGTGGGGTTTCAAGCAGAGATATGCATTTTCTGCGATAAGCTTGGTGAGACTTCTGTTAGAAGTATGCAGAATCATCGAGATCGCACGTTTCGTGCTATTTAATGCGAGAAACACGTTATCTGGTGTTTTCACCACTCCACAGTGCGTTGGATATGCAGAACCAGTGATATTCTGGTTTTCGTCGGGTTTCAAGCTGAGATATGCATTTTCTACGATAAGCTTGGTGAAACATCTGTCCGAAGTATGCAGAAACGTCGAGAGCGCTCTTTTCGTGCTATTTAATGCGAGAAACACGTTTTCTGGGGTTTTCACCACTCCACAGTTCGTTGGATATGCAGAACAGTAGTTATCCTGGTTTTCGTGGGGTTTCAAGCAGAGATATGCATTTTCTGCGATAATCTTAGTGAGACTTCTGTTAGAAGTATGCAGAATCATCTAGATCGCTCTTTTCGAGCTATTTAATGCGAGAAACACGTTTTCTGGGGTTTTCACCACTCCACAGTGCGTTTGATAATGCAGAACCGGCGACATCTTTGATTTCGTCGGGGTTCAAGCTGAGATATGCATTTTCTACGATAATCTTGGTGAGACTTCTGTCAGAAGTATGCACAATCATCGGGATCGGCCTTTTCGAGCTATTTAATGCGAGAAACACGTTCTCTGGTTGTTTTCACCACTCCACAGTGCGTTTGATATGCAGAACCGGGAACATCTTGATTTTCGTGAGGTTTCGAGCTGTGATATGCATTTTCTGCGATAATATTGGTGAGACTTCAGTCAGAAGTATGCAGAATCATCTAGATCGCTCTTTTCGAGCTATTTAATGCGAGAAACACGTTTTCTGGGGTTTTCACCACTCCACAGTGCGTTTGATATGCAGAACCGGCGATATCTTGGTTTTCGTGGGGTTTCAAGCTGAGACATGCATTTTCTGCGATAATCTTAGTGAGACTTCTGTCCGAAGTATGCAGAAACGTCGGGAGCGCTCTTTTCGAGCTATTTAATGCGAGAAACACGTTTTCTGGGGTTTTCACCACTCCACAGTTCGTTGGATATGCAGAACCGGAGATATCTTGGTTTTCGTGGGGTTTCAAGCTGAGATATGCATTTCCTGCGATAATCTTGGTGATACTTCTGTCCGAAGTATGCTGAATCATCGAGATCGCTCTTTTCGAGCTAGTTAGTGCGAGAAACACGTTATCTGGTGATTTCACCACTCCACAGTGCGGTTGATATGCAGAACAGTACATATCTTGGTTTTCGTGGGGTTTCAAGCTGAGATATGCATTTTCTGCGATAATCTTGTTGAGACTTCTGTCAGAAGTATGCAGAATCATCGAGATCGCTCGTTTCGAGCTATTTAATGCGCGAAACATGTTATCTGGTGTTTTCACCACTCCACAGTGCGTTGGATATGCAGAACCGCAGATATTTTGGTTTTCGTGGGGTTTCAAGCTGAGATATGCATTTTCTGCGATAATCTTAGTGAGACATCTGTCCGACTTATTCTTAATTATCGAGATCGCTCGTTTCGAGCAAATCAATGCGAGAAACACGTAATCTGGTGTTTTCACCACTCCACAGTGCGTATGATATGCAGAACCGGCGATATCTTGGTTTTCGTGGGGTTTCAAGCTGAGATATGCATTTTCTGCGATAATCTTGGTGAGACTTCTGTCCGAAGTATGCTGAAACATCGAGATCGCTCTTTTCGAGCTAGTTAATGCGAGAATCACGTTATCTGGTGTTTTCACCACTCCACAGTGCGTTGGATATGCAGAACCGCAGATATTTAGGTTTTCGTGGGGTTTCAAGCTGAGATATGCATTTCCTGCGATAATCTTGGTGAGACTTCTGTCCGAAGTATGCAGAATCATCGAGAACGCTCGTTTCGAGCTACTTAATGCGAGAAACACGTTATCTGGTGTTTTCACCACTCCACAGTGCGTTTGATATGCAGAACCAGCGATATCTTGGCTTTCGTGGGGTTTCAAGCTGAGATATGCATTTTTTACGATAATCTTGTTGAGACTTCTGTCCGAAGTATGAAGCATCATCGAGATCGCTCTATTCGAGCTATTTAATGCGAGAAACACGTTTTCTGGGGTTTTCACCACTCCACAGTGCGTTTGATATGCAGAACCAGCGATATCTTGGTTTTCGTGGGGTTTCAAGCTGAGATATGCATTTTTTACGATATTCTTGGTGAGACTTCTGTCCGAAGTATGCTTAATCATCGAGATCGCTTGTTTCGAGCTATTTAATGCGAGAAACACGTTATCTGGTGTTTTCACCACTCCACAGTGCGTATGATATGCAGAACCGGCGATATCTTTGTTTTCGTGGGGTTCCAAGCTGAGATATGCATTTTCTGCGATAATCTTGGTGGACTTCTGTCCGAAGTATGCTGAAACATCGAGATCGCTCTTTTCGAGCTAGTTAATGCGAGAAAAACCTTATCCGGTGTTTTCACCACTCCACAGTGCGTTTGATATGCTGAACACAGCGATATCTTGGTTTTCGTGGGGTTTCAAGCTGAGATATGCATTTGTTACGATAATCTTGTTGAGACTTCTGTCCGAAGTATGACGAATCATCGAGATCGCTCTATTCGAGCTATTTAATGCGAGAAACACGATATCTGGTGTTTTCACCACTCCACAGTAAGTTGGAAATGCAGAACCGGAGATATCTTGGTTTTCGTGGGGTTTCAAGCTGAGATATGCATTTCGTGCGATAATCTTGGTGAGACTTCTGTCCGAAGTATGCTGAATCATCGAGATCGCTCTTTTCGAGCTATTTAATGCGAGAAACACGTTCTCTGGTTGTTTTCACCACTCCACAGTGCGTTTGATATGCAGAACAGGCGATATCTTGGTTTTCGTGGGGTTTCAAGCTGAGATATGCATTTTCTACGATAATCCTGGTGAGACTTCTGTCAGAAGTATGCAGAATCTTCGAGAACGCTCTTTTCGAGCAACTTATTGCGACAAACACGTTATCTGGTGTTTTCAGCACTCCACAGTGCGTTTGATATGCAGAACCAGCGATATCTTCGTTTTCGTGGGGTTTCAAGCTGAGATATGCATTTTCTACGATAATTTTGGTGAGATTTCTGTCCGAAGTATGCAGAATCATCGAGATCACTCGTTTCGAGCTATTTAATGCGAGAAACACGTTATCTGGTGTTTTCACCACTCCACAGTTCGTTGGATATGCAGAACAGTAGATATCCTGGTTTTCGTGGGGTTTCAAGCAGAGATATGCATTTTCTGCGATAATCTTGGTGAGACTTCTGTTAGAAGTATGCAGAACCATCGAGATCGCTCGTTTCGAGCTATTTAATGCGAGAAACACGTTATCTGGTGTTTTCACCACTCCACAGCGCGTTGGATATGCAGAACCGGAGATATTTTGGTTTTCGTCGGGTTTCAAGCTGAGATATGCATTTTCTGCGATAATCTTGGTGGGTGTTTTGTCAGAAGTATGCAGAATCATCTAGATCGCTCTTTTCGATCTATTTAATGCGAGAAACACGTTATCTGCTGTTTTCACCACTCCACAGTGCGTTTGATAATGCAGAACCGGCGACATCTTTGATTTCGTCGGGGTTCAAGCTGAGATATGCATTTTCTACGATAATCTTGGTGAGACTTCTGTCAGAAGTATGCACAATCATCGGGATCGGCCTTTTCGAGCTATTTAATGCGAGAAACACGTTCTCTGGTTGTTTTCACCACTCCACAGTGCGTTTGATATGCAGAACCGGGAACATCTTGATTTTCGTGAGGTTTCGAGCTGTGATATGCATTTTCTGCGATAATATTGGTGAGACTTCAGTCAGAAGTATGCAGAATCATCTAGATCGCTCTTTTCGAGCTATTTAATGCGAGAAACACGTTTTCTGGGGTTTTCACCACTCCACAGTGCGTTTGATATGCAGAACCGGCGATATCTTGGTTTTCGTGGGGTTTCAATCTGAGATATGCATTTTTTACGATAATTTTTGTGAGATTTCTGTCCGAAGTATGCAGAATCATCGAGATCGCTCGTTTCGAGCTATTTAATGCGAGAAACACGTTATCTGGTGTTTTCACCACTCCACAGTTCGATGGATATGCAGAACAGTAGATATCCTGGTTTTCGTGGGGTTTCAAGCAGAGATATGCATTTTCTGCGATAAGCTTGGCGAGACTTCTGTTAGAAGTATGCAGAATCATCGAGATCGCACGTTTCGTGCTATTTAATGCGAGAAACACGTTATCTGGTGTTTTCACCACTCCACAGTGCGTTGGATATGCAGAACCGGTGATATTTTGGTTTTCGTCGGGTTTCAAGCTGAGATATGCATTTTCTACGATAAGCTTGGTGAAACATCTGTCCGAAGTATGCAGAAACGTCGAGAGCGCTCTTTTCGTGCTATTTAATGCGAGAAACACGTTTTCTGGGGTTTTCACCACTCCACAGTTCGTTGGATATGCAGAACAGTAGTTATCCTGGTTTTCGTGGGGTTTCAAGCAGAGATATGCATTTTCTGCGATAATCTTGGTGAGACTTCTGTTAGAAGTATGCAGAATCATCTAGATCGCTCTTTTCGAGCTATTTAATGCGAGAAACACGTTTTCTGGGGTTTTCACCACTCCACAGTTCGTTTGATAATGCAGAACCGGCGACATCTTTGATTTCGTCGGGGTTCAAGCTGAGATATGCATTTTCTACGATAATCTTGGTGAGACTTCTGTCAGAAGTATGCACAATCATCGGGATCGGCCTTTTCGAGCTATTTAATGCGAGAAACACGTTCTCTGGTTGTTTTCACCACTCCACAGTGCGTTTGATATGCAGAACCGGGAACATCTTGATTTTCGTGAGGTTTCGAGCTGTGATATGCATTTTCTGCGATAATATTGGTGAGACTTCAGTCAGAAGTATGCAGAATCATCTAGATCGCTCTTTTCGAGCTATTTAATGCGAGAAACACGTTTTCTGGGGTTTTCACCACTCCACAGTGCGTTTGATATGCAGAACCGGCGATATCTTGGTTTTCGTGGGGTTTCAAGCTGAGACATGCATTTTCTGCGATAATCTTAGTGAGACTTCTGTCCGAAGTATGCAGAAACGTCGGGAGCGCTCTTTTCGAGCTATGTAATGCGAGAAACACGTTTTCTGGGGTTTTCACCACTCCACAGTTCGTTGGATATGCAGAACCGGAGATATCTTGGTTTTCGTGGGGTTTCAAGCTGAGATATGCATTTCCTGCGATAATCTTGGTGAGACTTCTGTCCGAAGTATGCTGAATCATCGAGATCGCTCTTTTCGAGCTAGTTAGTGCGAGAAACACGTTATCTGGTGATTTCACCACACCACAGTGCGGTTGATATGCAGAACAGTACATATCTTGGTTTTCGTGGGGTTTCAAGCTGAGATATGCATTTTCTGCGATAATCTTGTTGAGACTTCTGTCAGAAGTATGCAGAATCATCGAGATCGCTCGTTTCGAGCTATTTAATGCGCGAAACATGTTATCTGGTGTTTTCACCACTCCACAGTGCGTTGGATATGCAGAACCGCAGATATTTTGGTTTTCGTGGGGTTTCAAGCTGAGATATGCATTTTCTGCGATGATCTTAGTGAGACATCTGTCCGAATTATTCTTAATTATCGAGATCGCTCGTTTCGAGCAATTCAATGCGAGAAACACGTTATCTGGTGTTTTCACCACTCCACAGTGCGTATGATATGCAGAACCGGCGATATCTTGGTTTTCGTGGGGTTTCAAGCTGAGATATGCATTTTCTGCGATAATCTTGGTGAGACTTCTGTCCGAAGTATGCTGAAACATCGAGATCGCTCTTTTCGAGCTAGTTAATGCGAGAATCACGTTATCTGGTGTTTTCACCACTCCACAGTGCGTTTGATATGCAGAACCGGCGATATCTTGGTTTTCGTGGGGTTTCAAGCTGAGATATGCATTTTCTGCGATAATCTTAGTGAGACTTCTGTCCGAAGTATGCTGAATCATCGAGATCGCTCTTTTCGAGCTAGTTACTGCGAGAAACACGTTATCTGTTGTTTTCACCACTCCACAGTGCGTTTGATATGCAGAACAGTACATATCTTGGTTTTCGTGGGGTTTCAAGCTGAGATACGCATTTTTTGCGATAATCTTAGTGAGACTTCTGTCCGAAGTATGCTGAATCATCGAGATTGCTCTTTTCGAGCTAGTTAGTGCGAGAAACACGTTATCTGGTGTTTTCACCACTCCACAGTGCGTTTGATATGCAGAACCGGCGATATCTTGGTTTTCGTGGGGTTTCAAGCTGAGATATGCATTTTTTACGATAATCTTGGTGAGACTTCTGTCCGAAGTATGAAGAATCATCGAGATCGCTCTATTCGAGCTATTTAATGCGAGAAACACGTTATCTGGTGTTTTCACCACTCCACAGTGCGTTTGATATGCAGAACCGGCGATATCTTGTTTTCGTGGGGTTTCAATCTGAGATATGCATTTTCTGCGATAATCTTGGTGAGACTTCTGTCAGAAGTATGCAGGATCTTCGAGAACGCTCTTTTCCAGCTACATAATGCAAGAAACACGTTTTCTGGTGTTTTCACCACTCCACAGTACGTTTGATATGCAGAACCGGCGACATCTTGGTTTTCGTGGGGTTTCAAGCTGAGATATGCATTTTCTGCGATAATCTTGGTGAGACTTCTGTCCGAAGTATGCAGAATCATCGAGATCGCTCTTTTCGAGCTATTTAATGCGAGAATCACGTTATCTGGTGTTTTCACCACTCCACAGTGCGTTGGATATGCAGAACCGGTGATATTTTGGTTTTCGTCGGGTTTCAAGCTGAGATATGCATTTTCTACGATAAGCTTGGTGAAACATCTGTCCGAAGTATGCAGAAACGTCGAGAGCGCTCTTTTCGTGCTATTTAATGCGAGAAACACGTTTTCTGGGGTTTTCACTACTCCACAGTTCGTTGGATATGCAGAACAGTAGTTATCCTTGTTTTCGTGGGGTTTCAAGCAGAGATATGCATTTTCTGCGATAATCTTGGTGAGACTTCTGTTAGAAGTATGCAGAATCATCTAGATCGCTCTTTTCGAGCTATTTAATGCGAGAAACACGTTTTCTGGGGTTTTCACCACTCCACAGTGCGTTTGATAATGCAGAACCGGCGACATCTTTGATATTGTCGGGGTTCAAACTGAGATATGCATTTTCTACGATAATCTTGGTGAGACTTCTGTCAGAAGTATGCAGAATCATCGGGATAGGCCTTTACGAGCTATTTAATGCGAGAAACACGTTCTCTGGTTGTTTTCACCACTCCAAAGCACGTTTGACATGCAGAACCGGAGATATCTTGGTTTCGGTCGGGTTTCAAGCTGAGATATGCATTTTCTACGATAATCTTGGTGAGAATCTGTCAGAAGTATGCAGAATCATCGAGATCACTCTTTTCGAGCTATTTAATGCGAGAAACACGTTATCTGGTGTATTGACCACTCCACAGTGCGTTTGATATGCAGAACCAGCGATATCTTGGATTTCGTCTGGTTTCAAGTTGAGATATGCATTTTCTGCGATAATATTGGTGAGACTTCAGTAAGAAGTATGCAGAATCATCTAGATCGCTCTTTTCGAGCTATTTAATGCGAGAAACACTTTTTCTGGCGTATTCACCACTCCACAGTAAATTTGACATGCAGAAACGGAGATATATTGGTTTCGGTCGGGTTTCAAGCTGAGATATGCATTTTCTGCGATAATCTTGGTGACACGTCTGTCAGAAGTATGCAGAATCATCTAGATCGCTCGTTTCGAGCTGCTTAATGCGAGAACCACGTTTTCTGTTGTTTTCACCACTCCACAGTGCGTTTGATATGCAGAACAGGCGACATCTTGGCTTTCGTCGGGGTTCAAGCTGAGATATGCATTTTCTGCGATAATCTTGGTGAGACTTCTGTCCGAAGTATGCTGAATCATCGAGATCGCTCTTTTCGAGCTTGTTAGTGCGACAAACACGTTATCTGGTGTTTTCACCACTCCACAGTGCGTTTGAAATGCAGAACCGGCGATATCTTGGTTTTCGTGGGGTTTCAAGCTGAGATATGCATTTTTTACGATAATCTTGGTGAGACTTCTGTCCGAAGTATGCTGAAACATCGAGATCGCTCTTTTCGAGCTAGTTAATGCGAGAAAAAACTTATCCGCTGTTTTCACCACTCCACAGTGCGTTTGATATGCAGAACCTGCGATATCTTGGCTTTCGTGGGGTTTCAAGCTGAGATATGCATTTTTTACGATAATCTTGGTGAGACTTCTGTCCGAAGTATGAAGAATCATCGAGATCGCTCTATTCGAGCTATTTAATGCGAGAAACACGTTATCTGGTGTTTTCTCCACTCCACAGTGCGTTTGATATGCAGAACCGGCGATATCTTGGTTTTCGTGAGGTTTCAAGCTGAGATATGCATTTTCTGCGATAATCTTGGTGAGACTTCTGTCCGAAGTATGCTGAAACATCGAGATCGCTCTTTTCGAGCTAGTTAATGCGAGAAAAAACTTATCCGCTGTTTTCACCACTCCACAGTGCGTTTGATATGCAGAACCAGCGATATCTTGGCTTTCGTGGGGTTTCAAGCTGAGATATGCATTTTTTCCGATAATCTTGGTGAGACTTCTGTCCGAAGTATGAAGAAGCATCGAGATCGCTCAATTCGAGCTATTTAATGCGAGAAATACGTTTTCTGGGGTTTTCACCACTCCACAGTGCGTTTGATATGCAGAACACTGCGATATCTTGGTTTTCGTGGGGGTTGAAGCTGAGATATGCATTTTTTACGGTAATTTTGGTGAGTCTTCTGTCCGAAGTATGCTTAATTATCGAGATCGCTCGTTTAGAGCTATTCAATGCGAGAAACACGTTATCTGGTGTTTTCACCACTCCACAGTGCGTATGATATGCAGAACCGGCGATATCTTGGTTTTGTGGTGTTTCAAGCTGAGATATGCATTTTCTGCGATAATCTTGGTGAGACTTCTGTCCGAAGTATGCAGAATCATCGAGATCGCTCTTTTCGAGCTAGTTAATGCGAGAAAAACCTTATCCGGTGTTTTCACCACTCCACAGTGCGTTTGATATGCAGAAGCAGCGATATCTTGGCTTTCGTGGGGTTTCAAGCTGAGATACGCATTTTTTACGATAATCTTGGTGAGACTTCTGTCCGAAGTATGAAGAAGCATCGAGATCGCTCAATTCGAGCTATTTAATGCGAGAAACACGTTATCTGGTGTTTTCACCACTCCACAGTGCGTTGGATATGCAGAACCGCAGATATTTTGGTTTTCGTGGGGTTTCAAGCTGAGATATTCATTTTCTGCGATAATGTTAGTGAGACTTCTGTTAGAAGTATGCTGAATCATCGAGATCGCTCTTTTCGAGCTAGTTAGTGCGAGAAACACGTTATCTGGTGATTTCACCACTCCACAGTGCGGTCGATATGCAGAACAGTACATATCTTGGTTTTCGTGGGGTTTCAAGCTGAGATATGCATTTTCTGCGATAATCTTGTTGAGACTTCTGGCAGAAGTATGCAGAATCATCGAGATCGCTCGTTTCGAGCTACTTAATGCGCGAAACATGTTATCTGGTGTTTTCACCACTCCACAGTGCGTTGGATATGCAGAACCGCAGATATTTTGGTTTTCGTGGGGTTTCAAGCTGAGATATGCATTTTCTGCGATAATCTTAGTGAGACTTCTGTCCGAATTATGCTTAATTATCGAGATCGCACGTTTCGAGCAATTCAATGCGAGAAACACGTTATCTGGTGTTTTCACCACTCCACAGTGCGTATGATATGCAGAACCGGCGATATCTTGGTTTTCGTGGGGTTTCAAGCTGAGATATGCATTTTCTGCGATAATCTTAGTGAGACTTCTGTCCGAATTATGCTTAATTATCGAGATCGCACGTTTCGAGCAATTCAATGCGAGAAACACGTTATCTGGTGTTTTCACCACTCCACAGTGCGTATGATATGCAGAACCGGCGATATCTTGGTTTTCGTGGGGTTTCAAGCTGAGATATGCATTTTCTGCGATCATCTTGGTGAGACTTCTGTCCGAAGTATGCTGAAACATCGAGATCGCTCTTTTCGAGCTAGTTAATGCGAGAAAAACCTTATCCGGTGTTTTCACCACTCCACAGTGCGTTTGATGTGCAGAACCGGCGATATCATGGTTTTCGTGGGGTTTCAAGCTGAGATATGCATTTTTTCCGATAATCTTGGTGAGACTTCTGTCCGAAGTATGAAGAAGCATCGAGATCGCTCTTTTCGAGCTAGTTAGTGCGAGAAACACGTTATCTGGTGTTTTCACCACTCCACAGTGCGTTAGACATGCAGAGCCGGAGATATCTTCGTTTCGGTCGGGTTTCAAGCTGAGATATGCATTTTCTACGATAATATTGGTGAGACCTCTGTCAGAAGTATGCAGAATCATCTAGATCGCTCGTTTCGAGCTATTTAATGCGAAAAGACAAGTTTTCTGGTGTTTTCATCACTCCACAGGGCGTTTGATATGCAGAACCGGCGATATCTTGGTTTTCGTGGGGTTTCCAGCTGAGATATGCAGTTTCTGCGATAATCTTGGTGAGACTTTAGTCAGAAGTATGCAGAATCATCTAGATCGCTCGTTTCGAGCTACTTAATGCGAAAAAACAAGTTTTCTGGTGTTTTGACCACTCCACAGTGCGTTTGATATGTAGAGCCGCCGATAACTTGGTTTTCGTGGGATTTCCAGCTGAAATATGCATTTTCTGCGATAATATTGGTGAGACTTCAGCCAGAAGTATGCAGAATCATCTAGATCGCTCGTTTCGAGCTACTTAATGCGAAAAGACAAGTTTTCTGGTGTTTTGACCACTCCACAGTGCGTTTGATATGTAGAGCCGCCGATAACTTGGTTTTCGTGGGGTTTCAAGCTGAGATATGCATTTTCAGCGATAAGCTTGGTGAGTCTTCTGCCAGAAGTATGCAGAATCATCTAGATCGCTCTTTTCGAGCTATTTAATGCGAGAAACACGTTTTCTGGTGTATTCACCACTCCACAGTGGGTTAGACAAGCAGAACCGGAGATATCTTCGTTTCGGTCGGGTTTCAAGCTGAGATATGCATTTTCTACGATAATATTGGTGAGACCTCTGTCAGAAGTATGCAGAATCATCTAGATCGCTCGTTTCGTGCTATTTAATGCGAAAAGACAAGTTTTCTGGTGTTTTCATCACTCCACAGGGCGTTTGATATGCAGAACCGGCGATATCTTGGTTTTCGTGGGGTTTCCAGCTGAGATATGCATTTTCTGCGATAATCTTGGTGAGACTTTAGTCAGAAGTATGCAGAATCATCTAGATCGCTCGTTTCGAGCTACTTAATGCGAAAAAACAAGTTTTCTGGTGTTTTGACCACTCCACAGTGCGTTTGATATGTAGAGCCGCCGATAACTTGGTTTTCGTGGGATTTCCAGCTGAAATATGCATTTTCTGCGATAATATTGGTGAGACTTCCGTCAGATGTATGCAGAATCATCTAGATCGCTCGTTTCGAGCTACTTAATGCGAAAAGACAAGTTTTCTGGTGTTTTGACCACTCCACAGTGCGTTTGATATGTAGAGCCGCCGATAACTTGGTTTTTGTGGGGTTTCCAGCTGGAATATGCATTTTCAGCGATAATCTTGGTGAGTCTTCTGTCAGAAGTATGCAGAATCATCGAGATCGCTCTATTCGAGCTATGTAATGCGAGAAACACGTTATCTGGTGTTTTCATCATTCCACAGGGCGTTTGATATGCAGAATCGGCGATATCTTGGTTTTCGTGGGGTTTCCAGCTGAGATATGTATTTTCTGCGATAATCTTGGTGAGTCTTCTGCCAGAAGTATGCAGAATCATCTAAATCGCTCGTTTCGAGCTATTTAATGCGAAAAGACAAGTTTTCTGGTGTTTTCAACACTCCACAGGGCGTTTGATATGCAGAACCGGCGATATCTTGGTTTTCGTGGGGTTTCCAGCTGAGATATGCATTTTCTGCGATAATCTTGGTGAGACTTTAGTCAGAAGTATGCAGAATCATCTAGATCGCTCGTTTCGAGCTATTTAATGCGAGAAACACGTTTTCTGGTGTATTCACCACTCCACAGTGCGTTAGACAAGCAGAACCGGAGATATCTTCGTTTCGGTCGGGTTTCAAGCTGAGATATGCATTTTCTACGATAATATTGGTGAGACCTCTGTCAGAAGTATGCAGAATCATCTAGATCGCTCGTTTCGAGCTATTTAATGCGAAAAGACAAGTTTTCTGGTGTTTTCATCACTCCACAGGGCGTTTGATATGCAGAACCGGCGATATCTTGGTTTTCGTGGGGTTTCCAGCTGGAATATGCATTTTCGGCGATAATCTTGGTGAGTCTTCTGTCAGAAGTATGCAGAATCATCGAGATCGCTCTATTCGAGCTATGTAATGCGAGAAACACGTTATCTGGTGTTTTCATCATTCCACAGGGCGTTTGATATGCAGAATCGGCGATATCTTGGTTTTCGTGGGGTTTCCAGCTGAGATATGCATTTTCTGCGATAATCTTGGTGAGTCTTCTGCCAGAAGTATGCAGAATCATCTAGATCGCTCTTTTCGAGCTATTTAATGCGAGAAACACGTTATCTGGTGTTTTCATCACTCCACAGCGCGTTTGGTATGCAGAACCGGCGATATCTTGGTTTTCGTGGGGTTTCCAGCTGAGATATGCATTTTCTGCGATAATCTTGGTGAGACTTTAGTCAGAAGTATGCAGAATCATCTAGATCGCTCGTTTCGAGCTACTTAATGCGAAAAAACAAGTTTTCTGGTGTTTTGACCACTCCACAGTGCGTTTGATATGTAGAGCCGCCGATAACTTGGTTTTCTTGGGATTTCCAGCTGAAATATGCATTTTCTGCGATAATATTGGTGAGACTTCAGTCAGAAGTATGCAGAATCATCTAGATCGCTCGTTTCGAGCTATTTAATGCGAAAAGACAAGTTTTCTGGTGTTTTGACCACTCCACAGTGCGTTTGATATGTAGAGCCGCCGATAACTTGGTTTTCGTGGGGTTTCCAGCTGAAATATGCATTTTCTGCGATAATCTTGGTGAGTCTTCTGTCAGAAGTATGCAGAATCATCGAGATCGCTCTATTCGAGCTATTTAATGCGAGAAACACGTTATCAGGTGTTTTCATCACTCCACAGGGCGTTTGATATGCAGAACCGGCGATATCTTGGTTTTCGTGGGGTTTCAAGCTGAGATATGCATTTTTTACGATAATCTTGGTGAGACTTCTGTCGGAAGTATGCTTAGTAATCGAGATCGCTCGTTTCGAGCTATTTAATGCGAGAAACACGTTATCTGGTGTTTTCACCACTCCACAGTGCGTATGATATGCAGAACCGGCGATATCTGGGTTTTCGTGGGGTTTCAAGCTTAGATATGCATTTTCAGCGATAATCTTGGAGAGACTTCTGTCCGAAGTATGCTGAAACATCGAGATCGCTCTTTTCGAGCTAGTTAATGCGAGAAAAACCTTATCCGGTTGTTTCACCACTCCACAGTGCGCTTGATTTGCAGAACCAGCGATATCTTCGCTTACGTGGGGTATCAAGGTGAGATATGCATTTCCTGCGATAATCTTGGTGAGACTTCTGTCCGAAGTATGCAGAAACGTCGAGAGCGCTCTTTTCGAGCTATTTAATGCGAGATACACGTTTTCTGGGGTTTTCACCACTCCACAGTTCGTTGGATATGCAGAACCGGAGATATCTTGGTTTTCGTGGGGTTTCAAGCTGCGATATGCATTTCCTGCGATAATCTTGGTGAGACTTCTGTCCGAAGTATGCTGAATCATCGGGATCGCACTTTTCGAGCTATTTAATGCGAGAAACACGTTCTCTGGATGTTTCACCACTCCACAGTGCGTTTGATGTGCAGAACAGGCGATATCTTGATTTTCGTGGTGTTTCCAGCTGAGATATGCATTTTCGGCGATAATCTTGGTGGGTCTTTTGTCAGAAGTATGCAGAAACATCGAGAGCGCTCTTTTCGAGCTATTTAATGTGAGAAACTCGTTTTCTGGGGTTTTCACTACTCCGCAGTGCGTTTGATATGCAGAACCAGCGATATCTTGGTTTCCGAGGGGCTTCAAGCTGAGATATGCATTTCCTGCAATAATATTGGTGAGACTTCAGTCAGATGTATACAGAATCTTCGAGATCGCACTTTTCTAGCTATTTAATGCGAAAAAACAAGTTTTCTGTGTCTTTGACCACTCCACAGTGCGTTTGATATGTAGAGCCGCCGATAACTTGGTTTTCATGGGGTTTCCAACTGAAATATGCATTTTCTGCGATAATCTTGGTGTTTCATCTATACGAAGTATGCAGAATCATCGAGAACGCTCGTTTCGAGCTACTTAATGCGAGAAACACGTTCTCTGGTGTTTTCACCACTCCACAGTGCGTTTGACATGCAGAACCGGCGATATTTTGGTTTCGCTCGGGTTTCAAGCTGAGATATGCATTTTCTACGATAAACCTGCCGAGACTTCTGTCAGAAGTATGCAGAATCTTCGAGAACGCTCTTTTCGAGCTACTTAATCCGCGAAACACGTTTTCTGGTGTTTTCACTACTCCACGGTACGTTTGATGTGCAGAACCGGAGATAACTCGGTTTTCGTCGGGTTTCAAGCTGAGATATGCATTTTCTACGATAATCTTGGTGAGACTTCTGTCCGAAGTATGCAGAATCATCGAGATCGCTCTATTCGAGTTATTTAATGCGACAAACACGTTATCCGGTGTTTTCACCACTCCACAGAGGGTTTGATATGCAGAACCGGCGATATCTTGGTTTTCGTGGGGTTTCAAGCTGAGATATGCATTTTTTCCGATAATCTTGGTGAGACTTCTGTCCGAAGTATGAAGAAGCATCGAGATCGCTCAATTCGAGCTATTTAATGCGAGAAATACGTTTTCTGGGGTTTTCACCACTCCACAGTGCGTTTGATATGCAGAACACTGCGATATCTTGGTTTTCGTGGGGTTTGAAGCTGAGATATGCATTTTTTACGGTAATTTTGGTGAGTCTTCTGTCCGAAGTATGCTTAATTATCGAGATCGCTCGTTTAGAGCTATTCAATGCGAGAAACACGTCATCTGGTGTTTTCACCACTCCACAGTGCGTATGATATGCAGAACCGGCGATATCTTGGTTTTGTGGTGTTTCAAGCTGAGATATGCATTTTCTGCGATAATCTTGGTGAGACTTCTGTCCGAAGTATGCAGAATCATCGAGATCGCTCTTTTCGAGCTAGTTAATGCGAGAAAAACCTTATCCGGTGTTTTCACCACTCCACAGTGCGTTCGATATGCTGAACACAGCGATATCTTGGTTTTCGTGGGGTTTCAAGCTGAGATATGCATTTTCTGCGATAATCTTGTTGAGACTTCTGTCAGAAGTATGCAGAATCATCGAGATCGCTCGTTTCGAGCTATTTAATGCGAGAAACACGTTATCTGGTGTTCTCACCACTCCACAGTTCGATGGATATGCAGAACAGTAGATATCCTGGTTTTCGTGGGGTTTCAAGCAGAGATATGCATTTTCTGCGATAAGCATGGTGAGACTTCTGTTAGAAGTATGCAGAATCATCGAGATGGCTCGTTTCGAGCTATTTAATGCGCGAAACATGTTATCTGGTGTTTTCACCACTCCACAGTGCGTTGGATATGCAGAACCGCAGATATTTTGGTTTTCGTGGGGTTTCAAGCTGAGATATGCATTTTCTGCGATAATGTTAGTGAGACTTCTGTTAGAAGTATGCTGAATCATCGAGATCGCTCTTTTCGAGCTAGTTAGTGCGAGAAACACGTTATCTGGTGATTTCACCACTCCACAGTGCGGTCGATATGCAGAACAGTACATATCTTGGTTTTCGTGGGGTTTCAAGCTGAGATATGCATTTTCTGCGATAATCTTGTTGAGACTTCTGGCAGAAGTATGCAGAATCATCGAGATCGCTCGTTTCGAGCTACTTAATGCGCGAAACATGTTATCTGGTGTTTTCACCACTCCACAGTGCGTTGGATATGCAGAACCGCAGATATTTTGGTTTTCGTGGGGTTTCAAGCTGAGATATGCATTTTCTGCGATAATCTTAGTGAGACTTCTGTCCGAATTATGCTTAATTATCGAGATCGCACGTTTCGAGCAATTCAATGCGAGAAACACGTTATCTGGTGTTTTCACCACTCCACAGTGCGTATGATATGCAGAACCGGCGATATATTGGTTTTCGTGGGGTTTCAAGCTGAGATATGCATTTCCTGCGATAATCTTAGTGAGACTTCTGTCCGAATTATGCTTAATTATCGAGATCGCACGTTTCGAGCAATTCAATGCGAGAAACACGTTATCTGGTGTTTTCACCACTCCACATTGCGTATGATATGCAGAACCGGCGATATCTTGGTTTTCGTGGGGTTTCAAGCTGAAATATGCATTTTCTGCGATCATCTTGGTGAGACTTCTGTCCGAAGTATGCTGAAACATCGAGATCGCTCTTTTCGAGCTAGTTAATGCGAGAAAAACCTTATCCGGAGTTTTCACCACTCCACAGTGCGTTTGATGTGCAGAACCGGCGATATCATGGTTTTCGTGGGGTTTCAAGCTGAGATATGCATTTTCTGCGATAATCTTGTTGAGACTTCTGTCCGAAGTATGCTGAATCATCGAGATCGCTCTTTTCGAGCTAGTTAGTGCGAGAAACACGTTATCTGGTGTTTTCACCACTCCACAGTGCGTTAGACATGCAGAGCCGGAGATATCTTCGTTTCGGTCGGGTTTCAAGCTGAGATATGCATTTTCTACGATAATATTGGTGAGACCTCTGTCAGAAGTATGCAGAATCATCTAGATCGCTCGTTTCGTGCTATTTAATGCGAAAAGACAAGTTTTCTGGTGTTTTCATCACTCCACAGGGCGTTTGATATGCAGAACCGGCGATATCTTGGTTTTCGTGGGGTTTCCAGCTGAGATATGCATTTTCTGCGATAATCTTGGTGAGACTTTAGTCAGAAGTATGCAGAATCATCTAGATCGCTCGTTTCGAGCTACTTAATGCGAAAAAACAAGTTTTCTGGTGTTTTGACCACTCCACAGTGCGTTTGATATGTAGAGCCGCCGATAACTTGGTTTTCGTGGGATTTCCAGCTGAAATATGCATTTTCTGCGATAATATTGGTGAGACTTCCGTCAGATGTATGCAGAATCATCTAGATCGCTCGTTTCGAGCTACTTAATGCGAAAAGACAAGTTTTCTGGTGTTTTGACCACTCCACAGTGCGTTTGATATGTAGAGCCGCCGATAACTTGGTTTTCGTGGGGTTTCCAGCTGGAATATGCATTTTCAGCGATAATCTTGGTGAGTCTTCTGTCAGAAGTATGTAGAATCATCGAGATCGCTCTATTCGAGCTATGTAATGCGAGAAACACGTTATCTGGTGTTTTCATCATTCCACAGGGCGTTTGATATGCAGAATCGGCGATATCTTGGTTTTCGTGGGGTTTCCAGCTGAGATATGCATTTTCTGCGATAATCTTGGTGAGTCTTCTGCCAGAAGTATGCAGAATCATCTAGATCGCTCGTTTCGAGCTATTTAATGCGAAAAGACAAGTTTTCTGGTGTTTTCAACACTCCACAGGGCGTTTGATATGCAGAACCGGCGATATCTTGGTTTTCGTGGGGTTTCCAGCTGAGATATGCATTTTCTGCGATAATCTTGGTGAGACTTTAGTCAGAAGTATGCAGAATCATCTAGATCGCTCGTTTCGAGCTATTTAATGCGAGAAACACGTTTTCTGGTGTATTCACCACTCCACAGTGCGTTAGACAAGCAGAACCGGAGATATCTTCGTTTCGGTCGGGTTTCAAGCTGAGATATGCATTTTCTACGATAATATTGGTGAGACCTCTGTCAGAAGTATGCAGAATCATCTAGATCGCTCGTTTCGAGCTATTTAATGCGAAAAGACAAGTTTTCTGGTGTTTTCATCACTCCACAGGGCGTTTGATATGCAGAACCGGCGATATCTTGGTTTTCGTGGGGTTTCCAGCTGGAATATGCATTTTCAGCGATAATCTTGGTGAGTCTTCCGTCAGAAGTATGCAGAATCATCGAGATCGCTCTATTCGAGCTATGTAATGCGAGAAACACGTTATCTGGTGTTTTCATCATAACACAGGGCGTTTGATATGCAGAATCGGCGATATCTTGGTTTTCGTGGGGTTTCCAGCTGAGATATGCATTTTCTGCGATAATCTTGGTGAGTCTTCTGCCAGAAGTATGCAGAATCATCTAGATCGCTCTTTTCGAGCTATTTAATGCGAGAAACACGTTATCTGGTGTTTTCATCACTCCACAGCGCGTTTGATATGCAGAACCGGCGATATCTTGGTTTTCGTGGGGTTTCCAGCTGAGATATGCATTTTCTGCGATAATCTTGGTGAGACTTTAGTCAGAAGTATGCAGAATCATCTAGATCGCTCGTTTCGAGCTACTTAATGCGAAAAAACAAGTTTTCTGGTGTTTTGACCACTCCACAGTGCGTTTGATATGTAGAGCCGCCGATAACTTGGTTTTCTTGGGATTTCCAGCTGAAATATGCATTTTCTGCGATAATATTGGTGAGACTTCAGTCAGAAGTATGCAGAATCATCTAGATCGCTCGTTTCGAGCTATTTAATGCGAAAAGACAAGTTTTCTGGTGTTTTGACCACTCCACAGTGCGTTTGATATGTAGAGCCGCCGATAACTTGGTTTTCGTGGGGTTTCCAGCTGAAATATGCATTTTCTGCGATAATCTTGGTGAGTCTTCTGTCAGAAGTATGCAGAATCATCGAGATCGCTCTATTCGAGCTATTTAATGCGAGAAACACGTTATCAGGTGTTTTCATCACTCCACAGGGCGTTTGATATGCAGAACCGGCGATATCTTGGTTTTCGTGGGGTTTCAAGCTGAGATATGCATTTTTTACGATAATCTTGGTGAGACTTCTGTCGGAAGTATGCTTAGTCATCGAGATCGCTCGTTTCGAGCTATTTAATGCGAGAAACACGTTATCTGGTGTTTTCACCACTCCACAGTGCGTATGATATGCAGAACCGGCGATATCTGGGTTTTCGTGGGGTTTCAAGCTTAGATATGCATTTTCAGCGATAATCTTGGAGAGACTTCTGTCCGAAGTATGCTGAAACATCGAGATCGCTCTTTTCGAGCTAGTTAATGCGAGAAAAACCTTATCCGGTTGTTTCACCACTCCACAGTGCGCTTGATTTGCAGAACCAGCGATATCTTCGCTTTCGTGGGGTATCAAGGTGAGATATGCATTTCCTGCGATAATCTTGGTGAGACTTCTGTCCGAAGTATGCAGAAACGTCGAGAGCGCTCTTTTCGAGCTATTTAATGCGAGATACACGTTTTCTGGGGTTTTCACCACTCCACAGTTCGTTGGATATGCAGAACCGGAGATATCTTGGTTTTCGTGGGGTTTCAAGCTGCGATATGCATTTCCTGCGATAATCTTGGTGAGACTTCTGTCCGAAGTATGCTGAATCATCGGGATCGCACTTTTCGAGCTATTTAATGCGAGAAACACGTTCTCTGGATGTTTCACCACTCCACAGTGCGTTTGATGTGCAGAACAGGCGATATCTTGATTTTCGTGGTGTTTCCAGCTGAGATATGCATTTTCGGCGATAATCTTGGTGGGTCTTTTGTCAGAAGTATGCAGAAACATCGAGAGCGCTCTTTTCGAGCTATTTAATGTGAGAAACTCGTTTTCTGGGGTTTTCACTACTCCGCAGTGCGTTTGATATGCAGAACCAGCGATATCTTGGTTTCCGAGGGGCTTCAAGCTGAGATATGCATTTCCTGCAATAATGTTGGTGAGACTTCAGTCAGATGTATACAGAATCTTCGAGATCGCACTTTTCTAGCTATTTAATGCGAAAAAACAAGTTTTCTGGGTCTTTGACCACTCCACAGTGCGTTTGATATGTAGAGCCGCCGATAACTTGGTTTTCATGGGGTTTCCAGCTGAAATATGCATTTTCTGCGATAATCTTGGTGTTTCATCTATACGAAGTATGCAGAATCATCGAGAACGCTCGTTTCGAGCTACTTAATGCGAGAAACACGTTCTCTGGTGTTTTCACCACTCCACAGTGCGTTTGACATGCAGAACCGGCGATATTTTGGTTTCGCTCGGGTTTCAAGCTGAGATATGCATTTTCTACGATAAACCTGCCGAGACTTCTGTCAGAAGTATGCAGAATCTTCGAGAACGCTCTTTTCGAGCTACTTAATACGCGAAACACGTTTTCTGGTGTTTTCACCACTCCACGGTACGTTTGATGTGCAGAACCGGAGATAACTCGGTTTTCGTCGGGTTTCAAGCTGAGATATGCATTTTCTACGATAATCTTGGTGAGACTTCTGTCCGAAGTATGCAGAATCATCGAGATCGCTCTATTCGAGTTATTTAATGCGACAAACACGTTATCCGGTGTTTTCACCACTCCACAGAGGGTTTGATATGCAGAACCGGCGATATCTTGGTTTTCGTGGGGTTTCAAGCTGAGATACGCATTTTCTGCGATAATCTTGGTGAGACTTCTGTTAGAAGTATGCAGAAGCATCGAGATCGCTCGTTTCGAGCTA
The DNA here is from genome assembly GCA_951804975.1 of Anthophora plumipes. NCBI lineage: Eukaryota > Metazoa > Arthropoda > Insecta > Hymenoptera > Apidae > Anthophora > Anthophora plumipes. Next base: position 468,497 of record CATORF010000873.1, on the reverse strand, counting down.
GTTAATGCGAGAAACACGTTATCTGGTGTTATCACCACTCCACAGTGCGTTTGATATGCAGAACCGGCAACATCTTGATTTTCGTGAGGTTTCGTGCTGAGATATGCATTTTCTGCGATAATCTTGGTGAGACTTTAGTCAGAAGTATGCAGAATCATCTAGATCGCTCGTTTCGAGCTATTTAATGCGAGAAACACGTTTTCTGGTGTATTCACCACTCCACAGTGCGTTAGACAAGCAGAACCGGAGATATCTTCGTTTCGGTCGGGTTTCAAGCTGAGATATGCATTTTCTACGATAATATTGGTGAGACCTCTGTCAGAAGTATGCAGAATCATCTAGATCGCTCGTTTCGAGCTATTTAATGCGAAAAGACAAGTTTTCTGGTGTTTTCATCACTCCACAGGGCGTTTGATATGCAGAACCGGCGATATCTTGGTTTTCGTGGGGTTTCCAGCTGGAATATGCATTTTCAGCGATAATCTTGGTGAGTCTTCGGTCAGAAGTATGCAGAATCATCGAGATCGCTCTATTCGAGCTATGTAATGCGAGAAACACGTTATCTGGTGTTTTCATCATTCCACAGGGCGTTTGATATGCAGAATCGGCGATATCTTGGTTTTCGTGGGGTTTCCAGCTGAGATATGCATTTTCTGCGATAATCTTGGTGAGTCTTCTGCCAGAAGTATGCAGAATCATCTTGATCGCTCTTTTCGAGCTATTTAATGCGAGAAACACGTTATCTGGTGTTTTCATCACTCCACAGCGCGTTTGATATGCAGAACCGGCGATATCTTGGTTTTCGTGGGGTTTCCAGCTGAGATATGCATTTTCTGCGATAATCTTGGTGAGACTTTAGTCAGAAGTATGCAGAATCATCTAGATCGCTCGTTTCGAGCTACTTAATGCGAAAAAACAAGTTTTCTGGTGTTTTGACCACTCCACAGTGCGTTTGATATGTAGAGCCGCCGATAACTTGGTTTTCTTGGGATTTCCAGCTGAAATATGCATTTTCTGCGATAATATTGGTGAGACTTCAGTCAGAAGTATGCAGAATCATCTAGATCGCTCGTTTCGAGCTATTTAATGCGAAAAGACAAGTTTTCTGGTGTTTTGACCACTCCACAGTGCGTTTGATATGTAGAGCCGCCGATGACTTGGTTTTCGTGGGGTTTCCAGCTGAAATATGCATTTTCTGCGATAATCTTGGTGAGTCTTCTGTCAGAAGTATGCAGAATCATCGAGATCGCTCTATTCGAGCTATTTAATGCGAGAAACACGTTATCAGGTGTTTTCATCACTCCACAGGGCGTTTGATATGCAGAACCGGCGATATCTTGGTTTTCGTGGGGTTTCAAGCTGAGATATGCATTTTTTACGATAATCTTGGTGAGACTTCTGTCGGAAGTATGCTTAGTCATCGAGATCGCTCGTTTCGAGCTATTTAATGCGAGAAACACGTTATCTGGTGTTTTCACCACTCCACAGTGCGTATGATATGCAGAACCGGCGATATCTGGGTTTTCGTGGGGTTTCAAGCTTAGATATGCATTTTCAGCGATAATCTTGGAGAGACTTCTGTCCGAAGTATGCTGAAACATCGAGATCGCTCTTTTCGAGCTAGTTAATGCGAGAAAAACCTTATCCGGTTGTTTCACCACTCCACAGTGCGCTTGATTTGCAGAACCAGCGATATCTTCGCTTTCGTGGGGTATCAAGGTGAGATATGCATTTCCTGCGATAATCTTGGTGAGACTTCTGTCCGAAGTATGCAGAAACGTCGAGAGCGCTCTTTTCGAGCTATTTAATGCGAGATACACGTTTTCTGGGGTTTTCACCACTCCACAGTTCGTTGGATATGCAGAACCGGAGATATCTTGGTTTTCGTGGGGTTTCAAGCTGCGATATGCATTTCCTGCGATAATCTTGGTGAGACTTCTGTCCGAAGTATGCTGAATCATCGGGATCGCACTTTTCGAGCTATTTAATGCGAGAAACACGTTCTCTGGATGTTTCACCACTCCACTGTGCGTTTGATGTGCAGAACAGGCGATATCTTGATTTTCGTGGTGTTTCCAGCTGAGATATGCATTTTCGGCGATAATCTTGGTGGGTCTTTTGTCAGAAGTATGCAGAAACATCGAGAGCGCTCTTTTCGAGCTATTTAATGTGAGAAACTCGTTTTCTGGGGTTTTCACTACTCCGCAGTGCGTTTGATATGCAGAACCAGCGATATCTTGGTTTCCGAGGGGCTTCAAGCTGAGATATGCATTTCCTGCAATAATATTGGTGAGACTTCAGTCAGATGTATACAGAATCTTCGAGATCGCACTTTTCTAGCTATTTAATGTGAAAAAACAAGTTTTCTGGGTCTTTGACCACTCCACAGTGCGTTTGATATGTAGAGCCGCCGATAACTTGGTTTTCATGGGGTTTCCAGCTGAAATTGCATTTTCTGCGATAATCTTGGTGTTTCATCTATACGAAGTATGCAGAATCATCGAGAACGCTCGTTTCGAGCTACTTAATGCGAGAAACACGTTCTCTGGTGTTTTCACCACTCCACAGTGCGTTTGACATGCAGAACCGGCGATATTTTGGTTTCGCTCGGGTTTCAAGCTGAGATATGCATTTTCTACGATAAACCTGCCGAGACTTCTGTCAGAAGTATGCAGAATCTTCGAGAACGCTCTTTTCGAGCTACTTAATCCGCGAAACACGTTTTCTGGTGTTTTCACCACTCCACGGTACGTTTGATGTGCAGAACCGGAGATAACTCGGTTTTCGTCGGGTTTCAAGCTGAGATATGCATTTTCTACGATAATCTTGGTGAGACTTCTGTCCGAAGTATGCAGAATCATCGAGATCGCTCTATTCGAGTTATTTAATGCGACAAACACGTTATCCGGTGTTTTCACCACTCCACAGAGGGTTTGATATGCAGAACCGGCGATATCTTGGTTTTCGTGGGGTTTCAAGCTGAGATACGCATTTTCTGCGATAATCTTGGTGAGACTTCTGTTAGAAGTATGCAGAAGCATCGAGATCGCTCGTTTCGAGCTAGTTAATGCGAGAAACACGTTATCTGGTGTTATCACCACTCCACAGTGCGTTTGATATGCAGAACCGGCAACATCTTGATTTTCGTGAGGTTTCGTGCTGAGATATGCATTTTCTGCGATAATATTGGTGAGACTTCAGTCAGAAGTATGCAGAATCATCTAGATCGCTCTTTTCGAGCTATTTAATACGAAAAAACAAGTTTTCTGGTGTTTTCACCACTCCACAGTGCGTTTGATATGCAGAACCGGCGATATTTTGGTTTTCGTCGGGTTTCAAGCTGAGATATGCATTTTCTACGAAAATCTTGGTGAAACATCTGTCCGAAGTATGCAGAAACATCGAGAGCGCTCTTTTCGAGCTATCTAATGCGAGAAACTCGTTTTTTGGGGTTTTCACCACTCCACAGTTCGTTGGATATGCAGAACAGTAGATATCTTGGTTTTCGTGGGGTTGCAAGCTGAGATATGCATTTCCTGCGATAATGTTGGTGAGACTTCAGTCCGAAGTATGCTGAATCATCTAGATCGCTCTTTTCGAGCTATCTAATGCGAGAAACACGTTATCTGGTGTTTTCACCACTCCGCAGTGCGTTTGATATGCAGAACCAGCGATATCTTGGTTTTCGTGGGGCTTCAAGCTGAGATATGCATTTTCTGCAATAATATTGGTGAGACTTCAGTCAGAAGTATGCAGAATCTTCGAGATCGCACTTTTCTAGCTATTAAATGCGAGAAACACGTTATCTGGTGTTTTCACCACTCCACAGTGCGTTTGATATGCAGAACCAGCGATATCTTGGCTTTCGTGGGGTTTCAAGCTGGGATATGCATTTTCTGCAATAATATTGGTGAGACTTCAGTCACAAGTATGCAGAATCATCTAGATCGCTCTTTTCGAGCTATTTAATGCGAAAAAACACGTTTTCTGGTGTTTTCAACACTCCACAGTACGTTTGACATGCAGAACCGGAGATATCTTGGTTTCGGTCGGGTTTCAAGCTGAGATATGCATTTTCTACGATAACCCTGGCGAGACTTCTGTAAGAAGTATGCAGAATCTTGGAGAACGCTCTTTTCGAGCTACTTAATGCGCGAAACACGTTTTCTGGTGTTTTCACCACTCCACGGTACGTTTGATGTGCAGAACCGGAGATAACTCTGTTTTCGTCGGGTTTCAAGCTGAGATATGCATTTTCTACGATAATCTTGGTGAGACTTCTGTCCGAAGTATGCAGAATCATCGAGATCGCTCAATTCGAGTTATTTAATGCGACAAACACGTTATCCGGTGTTTTCACCACTCCACAGTGCGTTTGATATGCAGAACCGGCGATATCTTGGTTTTCGTGGGGTTTCAAGCTGAGATATGCATTTTCTGCGATAATCTTGGTGAGACTTCTGTTAGAAGTATGCAGAAGCATCGAGATCGCTCGTTTCGAGCTATTTAATGCGAGAAACACGTTATCTGGTGTGATCACCACTCCACAGTGCGTTTGATATGCAGAACCGGCAACATCTTGATTTTCGTGAGGTTTCGTGCTGAGATATGCATTTTCTGCGATAATATTGGTGAGACTTCAGTCAGAAGTATGCAGAATCATCTAGATCGCTCTTTTCGAGCTATTTAATGCGAGAAACACGTTTTCTGGGGTTTTCACAACTCCACAGTTCGTTGGATATGCAGAACAGTAGATATCTTGGTTTTCGTGGGGTTTCAAGCAGAGATATGCATTTTCTGCGATAATCTTGGTGAGACTTCTGTTAGAAGTATGCAGAATCATCGAGATCGCACTTTTCGAGCTATTTAATGCGAGAAACACGTTATCTGGTGTTTTCACCACTCCACAGTTGGTTTGATATGCAGAACAGTAGATATCTTGGTTTTCGTGGGGTTTCAAGCTGAGATATGCATTATCTGCGATAATCTTGTTGAGACTTCTGTCCGAAGTATGCAGAATCATCGAGATCGCTCGTTTCGAGCTACTTAATGCGAGAAACACGGTATCTGGTGTTATCACCACTCCACAGTGCGTTGGATATGCAGAACCGGAGATATTTTGGTTTTCGTCGGGTTTCAAATTGAGATATGCAATTTCTTCGATAAGCTTGGTGAAACATCTGTCCGAAGTATGCAGAAAAGTCGAGAGCTCTCTTTTCGAGCTATTTAATGCGAGAAACACGTTTTCTGGGGTTTTCACCAGTCTACAGTTCGTTGGATATGCAGAACAGTAGATATCTTGGTTTTCATGGGGTTTCAAGCAGAGATATGCATTTTCTGCGATAATCTTGGTGAGACTTCTGTTAGAAGTATGCAGAATCATCGAGATCGCACTTTTCGAGCTATTTAATGCGAGAAACACGTTATCTGGTGTTTTCACCACTCCACAGTTGGTTTGATATGCAGAACAGTAGATATCTTGGTTTTCGTGGGGTTTCAAGCTGAGATATGCATTATCTGCGATAATCTTGTTGAGACTTCTGTCCGAAGTATGCAGAATCATCGAGATCGCTCGTTTCGAGCTACTTAATGCGAGAAACACGGTATCTGGTGTTATCACCACTCCACAGTGCGTTGGATATGCAGAGCAGTAGATATCTTGGTTTTCGTCGGGTTTCAAGCTGAGATATGCATTTTCTACGATAAGCTTGGTGAAACATCTGTCCGAAGTATGCAGAAACATCGAGAGCGCTCTTTTCGAGCTATTTAATGCGAGAAACACGTTTTCTGGTGTTTTCACCACTCCACAGTACGTTTGACATGCAGAACCGGAGATATCTTGGTTTCGGTCGGGTTTCAAGCTGAGATATGCATTTTCTACGATAATCCTGGTGAGACTTCTGTCTGAAGTATGCAGAATCTTCGAGAACGCTCTTTTCGAGCTACTTACTGCGCGAAACACGTTTTCTGGTGTTTTCACCACTCCACGGTACGTTTGATGTGCAGAACCGGAGATAACTCGGTTTTCGTTGGGTTTCAAGCTGAGATATGCATTTTCTACGATAATCTTGGTGAGACTTCTGTCAGAAGTATCCAGGATCTTCGAGATCGCTCTTTTCGAGCTATTTAATGCGAGAAACACGTTCTCTGGTTGTTTTCACCACTCCACAGTGCGTTTGATATGCAGAACCGGCGACATCTTTGATTTCGTCGGGGTTCAAGTTGAGATATGCATTTTCTACGATAATCTTGGTGGGTCTTTTGTCAGAAGTATGCAGAATCATCTAGATCGCTCTTTTCGAGCTATTTAATGCGAGAAACACGTTATCTGGTGTTTTCACCACTCCACAGTGCGTTTGATATGCAGTACCAGCGATATCTTGGTTTTCGTGGGGTTTCAAGCTGAGATATGCATTTTTTACGATAATCTTGGTGAGACTTCTGTCCGATGTAGGCAGAATCATCGAGATCGCTCTATTCGAGCTATTTAATGCGACAAACACGTTATCTGGTGTTTTCAGCACTCCACAGTGCGTTTGATATGCAGAACCAGCGATAGCTTGGTTTTCGTGGGGTTTCTAGCTGAGATATGCATTTTATACGATAATCTTGGTGAGACATCTGTCCGAAGTATGCTTAATTAACGAGATCGCTCGTTTCGAGCTATTTAATGCGAGAAACACGTTATCTAGTGTTTTCACCACTCCACAGTGCGTTGGAAATGCAGAACAGTAGATATCTTGTTTTTCGTGGGGTTTCAAGCAGAGATATGCATTTTCTGCGATAATCTTGGTGAGACTTCTGTCCGAAGTATGCAGAATCATCGAGATCGCTCGTTTCGAGCTATTTAATGCGAGAAACACGTTATCTGGTGTTTTTACCACTCCACAGTGCGTTGGATATGCAGAACCGGAGATATTTTGGTTTTCGTCGGGTTTCAAGCTGAGATATGCATTTTCTACGATAAGCTTGGTGAAACATCTGTCCGAAGTATGCAGAAACGTCGAGAGCGCTCTTTTCGAGCTATTTAGTGCGAGAAACACGTTTTCTGGGATTTTCACCACTCCACAGTTCGTTGGATATGCAGAACAGTAGATATCTTGGTTTTCGTGGGGTTTCAAGCAGAGATATGCATTTTCTGCGATAATCTTGGTGAGACTTCTGTCCGAAGTATGCAGAATCATCGAGATCGCTCGTTTCGAGCTATTTAATGCGAGAAACACGTTATCAGGTGTTTTCATCACTCCACAGGGCGTTTGATATGCAGAACCGGCGATATCTTGGTTTTCGTGGGGTTTCAAGCTGAGATATGCATTTTTTACGATAATCTTGGTGAGACTTCTGTCGGAAGTATGCTTAGTCATCGAGATCGCTCGTTTCGAGCTATTTAATGCGAGAAACACGTTATCTGGTGTTTTCACCACTCCACAGTGCGTATGATATGCAGAACCGGCGATATCTGGGTTTTCGTGGGGTTTCAAGCTTAGATATGCATTTTCAGCGATAATCTTGGAGAGACTTCTGTCCGAAGTATGCTGAAACATCGAGATCGCTCTTTTCGAGCTAGTTAATGCGAGAAAAACCTTATCCGGTTGTTTCACCACTCCACAGTGCGCTTGATTTGCAGAACCAGCGATATCTTCGCTTTCGTGGGGTATCAAGGTGAGATATGCATTTCCTGCGATAATCTTGGTGAGACTTCTGTCCGAAGTATGCAGAAACGTCGAGAGCGCTCTTTTCGAGCTATTTAATGCGAGATACACGTTTTCTGGGGTTTTCACCACTCCACAGTTCGTTGGATATGCAGAACCGGAGATATCTTGGTTTTCGTGGGGTTTCAAGCTGCGATATGCATTTCCTGCGATAATCTTGGTGAGACTTCTGTCCGAAGTATGCTGAATCATCGGGATCGCACTTTTCGAGCTATTTAATGCGAGAAACACGTTCTCTGGATGTTTCACCACTCCACTGTGCGTTTGATGTGCAGAACAGGCGATATCTTGATTTTCGTGGTGTTTCCAGCTGAGATATGCATTTTCGGCGATAATCTTGGTGGGTCTTTTGTCAGAAGTATGCAGAAACATCGAGAGCGCTCTTTTCGAGCTATTTAATGTGAGAAACTCGTTTTCTGGGGTTTTCACTACTCCGCAGTGCGTTTGATATGCAGAACCAGCGATATCTTGGTTTCCGAGGGGCTTCAAGCTGAGATATGCATTTCCTGCAATAATATTGGTGAGACTTCAGTCAGATGTATACAGAATCTTCGAGATCGCACTTTTCTAGCTATTTAATGTGAAAAAACAAGTTTTCTGGGTCTTTGACCACTCCACAGTGCGTTTGATATGTAGAGCCGCCGATAACTTGGTTTTCATGGGGTTTCCAGCTGAAATTGCATTTTCTGCGATAATCTTGGTGTTTCATCTATACGAAGTATGCAGAATCATCGAGAACGCTCGTTTCGAGCTACTTAATGCGAGAAACACGTTCTCTGGTGTTTTCACCACTCCACAGTGCGTTTGACATGCAGAACCGGCGATATTTTGGTTTCGCTCGGGTTTCAAGCTGAGATATGCATTTTCTACGATAAACCTGCCGAGACTTCTGTCAGAAGTATGCAGAATCTTCGAGAACGCTCTTTTCGAGCTACTTAATCCGCGAAACACGTTTTCTGGTGTTTTCACCACTCCACGGTACGTTTGATGTGCAGAACCGGAGATAACTCGGTTTTCGTCGGGTTTCAAGCTGAGATATGCATTTTCTACGATAATCTTGGTGAGACTTCTGTCCGAAGTATGCAGAATCATCGAGATCGCTCTATTCGAGTTATTTAATGCGACAAACACGTTATCCGGTGTTTTCACCACTCCACAGAGGGTTTGATATGCAGAACCGGCGATATCTTGGTTTTCGTGGGGTTTCAAGCTGAGATACGCATTTTCTGCGATAATCTTGGTGAGACTTCTGTTAGAAGTATGCAGAAGCATCGAGATCGCTCGTTTCGAGCTAGTTAATGCGAGAAACACGTTATCTGGTGTTATCACCACTCCACAGTGCGTTTGATATGCAGAACCGGCAACATCTTGATTTTCGTGAGGTTTCGTGCTGAGATATGCATTTTCTGCGATAATATTGGTGAGACTTCAGTCAGAAGTATGCAGAATCATCTAGATCGCTCTTTTCGAGCTATTTAATACGAAAAAACAAGTTTTCTGGTGTTTTCACCACTCCACAGTGCGTTTGATATGCAGAACCGGCGATATTTTGGTTTTCGTCGGGTTTCAAGCTGAGATATGCATTTTCTACGAAAATCTTGGTGAAACATCTGTCCGAAGTATGCAGAAACATCGAGAGCGCTCTTTTCGAGCTATCTAATGCGAGAAACTCGTTTTTTGGGGTTTTCACCACTCCACAGTTCGTTGGATATGCAGAACAGTAGATATCTTGGTTTTCGTGGGGTTGCAAGCTGAGATATGCATTTCCTGCGATAATGTTGGTGAGACTTCAGTCCGAAGTATGCTGAATCATCTAGATCGCTCTTTTCGAGCTATCTAATGCGAGAAACACGTTATCTGGTGTTTTCACCACTCCGCAGTGCGTTTGATATGCAGAACCAGCGATATCTTGGTTTTCGTGGGGCTTCAAGCTGAGATATGCATTTTCTGCAATAATATTGGTGAGACTTCAGTCAGAAGTATGCAGAATCTTCGAGATCGCACTTTTCTAGCTATTAAATGCGAGAAACACGTTATCTGGTGTTTTCACCACTCCACAGTGCGTTTGATATGCAGTACCAGCGATATCTTGGTTTTCGTGGGGTTTCAAGCTGAGATATGCATTTTCTGCAATAATATTGGTGAGACTTCAGTCACAAGTATGCAGAATCATCTAGATCGCTCTTTTCGAACTATTTAATGCGAAAAAACAAGTTTTCTGGTGTTTTGACCACTCCACAGTGCGTTTGATATGTAGAGCCGCCGATAACTTGGTTTTCATGGGGTTTCCAGCTGAAATATGCATTTTCTGCGATAATCTTGGTGTTTCATCTATACGAAGTATGCAGAATCATCGAGAACGCTCGTTTCGAGCTACTTAATGCGAGAAACACGGTATCTGGTGTTTTCACCACTCCACAGTTTGTTTGATATGCAGAACCAGCGATATCTTGGCTTTCGTGGGGTTTCAAGCTGGGATATCTATTTTCTGCAATAATATTGGTGAGACTTCAGTCACAAGTATGCAGAATCATCTAGATCGCTCTTTTCGAGCTATTTAATGCGAAAAAACACGTTTTCTGGTGTTTTCAACACTCCACAGTACGTTTGACATGCAGAACCGGAGATATCTTGGTTTCGGTCGGGTTTCAAGCTGAGATATGCATTTTCTACGATAACCCTGGCGAGACTTCTGTAAGAAGTATGCAGAATCTTGGAGAACGCTCTTTTCGAGCTACTTAATGCGCGAAACACGTTTTCTGGTGTTTTCACCACTCCACGGTACGTTTGATGTGCAGAACCGGAGATAACTCTGTTTTCGTCGGGTTTCAAGCTGAGATATGCATTTTCTACGATAATCTTGGTGAGACTTCTGTCCGAAGTATGCAGAATCATCGAGATCGCTCAATTCGAGTTATTTAATGCGACAAACACGTTATCCGGTGTTTTCACCACTCCACAGTGCGTTTGATATGCAGAACCGGCGATATCTTGGTTTTCGTGGGGTTTCAAGCTGAGATATGCATTTTCTGCGATAATCTTGGTGAGACTTCTGTTAGAAGTATGCAGAAGCATCGAGATCGCTCGTTTCGAGCTATTTAATGCGAGAAACACGTTATCTGGTGTGATCACCACTCCACAGTGCGTTTGATATGCAGAACCGGCAACATCTTGATTTTCGTGAGGTTTCGTGCTGAGATATGCATTTTCTGCGATAATATTGGTGAGACTTCAGTCAGAAGTATGCAGAATCATCTAGATCGCTCTTTTCGAGCTATTTAATGCGAGAAACACGTTTTCTGGGGTTTTCACAACTCCACAGTTCGTTGGATATGCAGAACAGTAGATATCTTGGTTTTCGTGGGGTTTCAAGCAGAGATATGCATTTTCTGCGATAATCTTGGTGAGACTTCTGTCCGAAGTATGCAGAATCATCGAGATCGCTCGTTTCGAGCTATTTAATGCGAGAAACACGTTATCTGGTGTTTTTACCACTCCACAGTGCGTTGGATATGCAGAACCGGAGATATTTTGGTTTTCGTCGGGTTTCAAATTGAGATATGCAATTTCTTCGATAAGCTTGGTGAAACATCTGTCCGAAGTATGCAGAAAAGTCGAGAGCTCTCTTTTCGAGCTATTTAATGCGAGAAACACGTTTTCTGGGGTTTTCACCAGTCTACAGTTCGTTGGATATGCAGAACAGTAGATATCTTGGTTTTCATGGGGTTTCAAGCAGAGATATGCATTTTCTGCGATAATCTTGGTGAGACTTCTGTTAGAAGTATGCAGAATCATCGAGATCGCACTTTTCGAGCTATTTAATGCGAGAAACACGTTATCTGGTGTTTTCACCACTCCACAGTTGGTTTGATATGCAGAACAGTAGATATCTTGGTTTTCGTGGGGTTTCAAGCTGAGATATGCATTATCTGCGATAATCTTGTTGAGACTTCTGTCCGAAGTATGCAGAATCATCGAGATCGCTCGTTTCGAGCTACTTAATGCGAGAAACACGGTATCTGGTGTTATCACCACTCCACAGTGCGTTGGATATGCAGAGCAGTAGATATCTTGGTTTTCGTCGGGTTTCAAGCTGAGATATGCATTTTCTACGATAAGCTTGGTGAAACATCTGTCCGAAGTATGCAGAAACATCGAGAGCGCTCTTTTCGAGCTATTTAATGCGAGAAACACGTTTTCTGGTGTTTTCACCACTCCACAGTACGTTTGACATGCAGAACCGGAGATATCTTGGTTTCGGTCGGGTTTCAAGCTGAGATATGCATTTTCTACGATAATCCTGGTGAGACTTCTGTCTGAAGTATGCAGAATCTTCGAGAACGCTCTTTTCGAGCTACTTACTGCGCGAAACACGTTTTCTGGTGTTTTCACCACTCCACGGTACGTTTGATGTGCAGAACCGGAGATAACTCGGTTTTCGTTGGGTTTCAAGCTGAGATATGCATTTTCTACGATAATCTTGGTGAGACTTCTGTCAGAAGTATCCAGGATCTTCGAGATCGCTCTTTTCGAGCTATTTAATGCGAGAAACACGTGCTCTGGTTGTTTTCACCACTCCACAGTGCGTTTGATATGCAGAACCGGCGACATCTTTGATTTCGTCGGGGTTCAAGTTGAGATATGCATTTTCTACGATAATCTTGGTGGGTCTTTTGTCAGAAGTATGCAGAATCATCTAGATCGCTCTTTTCGAGCTATTTAATGCGAGAAACACGTTATCTGGTGTTTTCACCACTCCACAGTGCGTTTGATATGCAGTACTAGCGATATCTTGGTTTTCGTGGGGTTTCAAGCTGAGATATGCATTTTTTACGATAATCTTGGTGAGACTTCTGTCCGATGTAGGCAGAATCATCGAGATCGCTCTATTCGAGCTATTTAATGCGACAAACACGTTATCTGGTGTTTTCAGCACTCCACAGTGCGTTTGATATGCAGAACCAGCGATAGCTTGGTTTTCGTGGGGTTTCTAGCTGAGATATGCATTTTATACGATAATCTTGGTGAGACATCTGTCCGAAGTATGCTTAATTAACGAGATCGCTCGTTTCGAGCTATTTAATGCGAGAAACACGTTATCTAGTGTTTTCACCACTCCACAGTGCGTTGGAAATGCAGAACAGTAGATATCTTGTTTTTCGTGGGGTTTCAAGCAGAGATATGCATTTTCTGCGATAATCTTGGTGAGACTTCTGTCCGAAGTATGCAGAATCATCGAGATCGCTCGTTTCGAGCTATTTAATGCGAGAAACACGTTATCTGGTGTTTTTACCACTCCACAGTGCGTTGGATATGCAGAACCGGAGATATTTTGGTTTTCGTCGGGTTTCAAGCTGAGATATGCATTTTCTACGATAAGCTTGGTGAAACATCTGTCCGAAGTATGCAGAAACGTCGAGAGCGCTCTTTTCGAGCTATTTAGTGCGAGAAACACGTTTTCTGGGATTTTCACCACTCCACAGTTCGTTGGATATGCAGAACAGTAGATATCTTGGTTTTCGTGGGGTTTCAAGCAGAGATATGCATTTTCTGCGATAATCTTTGTGAGACTTCTGTTAGAATTATGCAGAATCATCTAGATCGCTCTTTTCGAGCTACTTAATGCAAGGAACACGTTTTTTGGTGTTTTCACCACTCCACAGTACGTTTGACATGCAGAACCGGAGATATCTTGGTTTCGGTCGGGTTTCAAGCTGAGATATGCATTTTCTACGATAATCCTGGTGAGACTTCTGTCTGAAGTATGCAGAATCTTCGAGAACGCTCTTTTCGAGCTACTTACTGCACGAAACACGTTTTCTGGTGTTTTCACCACTCCACGGTACGTTTGATGTGCAGAACCGGAGATAACTCGGTTTTCGTTGGGTTTCAAGCTGAGATATGCATTTTCTACGATAATCTTGGTGAGACTTCTGTCAGAAGTATCCAGGATCTTCGAGATCGCTCTTTTCGAGCTATTTAATGCGAGAAACACGTTATCTGGTGTTTTCACCACTCCACAGTGCGTTTGATATGCAGTACCAGCGATATCTTGGTTTTCGTGGGGTTTCAAGCTGAGATATGCATTTTTTACGATAATCTTGGTGAGACTTCTGTCCGATGTAGGCAGAATCATCGAGATCGCTCTATTCGAGCTATTTAATGCGACAAACACGTTATCTGGTGTTTTCAGCACTCCACAGTGCGTTTGATATGCAGAACCAGCGATAGCTTGGTTTTCGTGGGGTTTCTAGCTGAGATATGCATTTTATACGATAATCTTGGTGAGACATCTGTCCGAAGTATGCTTAATTATCGAGATCGCTCGTTTCGAGCTATTTAATGCGAGAAACACGTTATCTAGTGTTTTCACCACTCCACAGTTCGTTGGATATGCAGAACAGTAGATATCTTGTTTTTCGTGGGGTTTCAAGCAGAGATATGCATTTTCTGCGATAATCTTGGTGAGACTTCTGTCCGAAGTATGCAGAATCATCGAGATCGCTCGTTTCGAGCTATTTAATGCGAGAAACACGTTATCTGGTGTTTTTACCACTCCACAGTGCGTTGGATATGCAGAACCGGAGATATTTTGGTTTTCGTCGGGTTTCAAGCTGAGATATGCATTATCTACGATAAGCTTGGTGAAACATCTGTCCGAAGTATGCAGAAACGTCGAGAGCGCTCTTTTCGAGCTATTTAGTGCGAGAAACACGTTTTCTGGGGTTTTCACCACTCCACAGTTCGTTGGATATGCAGAACAGTAGATATCTTGGTTTTCGTGGGGTTTCAATCTGAGATATGCATTTTTTACGATAATCTTGGTGAGACTTCTGTCCGAAGTATGCTTAATCATCGAGATCGCTCGTTTCGAGCTATTTAATGCGAGAAACACGTTATTTGGTGTTTTCACCACTCCACAGTGCGTATGATATGCAGAACCAGCGATATCTTGGTTTTCGTGGGGTTTCAAGCTGAGATATGCATTTTCTGCGATAATCTTGGTGAGACTTCTGTCCGAAGTATGCTGAAACATCGAGATCGCTCTTTTCGAGCTAGTTAATGCGAGAAAAAACTTATCCGCTGTATTCACCACTCCACAGTGCGTTTGATATGCAGAACACAGCGATATCTTGGTTTTCGTGGGGTTTCAAGCTGAGATATGCATTTTCTGCGATGATCTTGGTGAGACTTCTGTCCGAAGTATGCTGAATCATCGAGATCGCTCTTTTCGAGCTGGGTAGTGCGAGAAACACGTTATCTGGTGTTTTCACCACTCCACAGTGCGTTTGATATGCAGAACCGGCGACATCTTTGATTTCGTCGGGGTTCAAGTTGAGATATGCATTTTCTACGATAATCTTGGTGAGACTTCTGTCAGAAGTATGCAGAATCATCGTGATCGGCCTTTTCGAGCTATTTAATGCGAGAAACACGTTATCTGGTGTTTTCACCACTCCACAGTGCGTTTGATATGCAGAACAGTAGATATCTTGGTTTTCGTGGGGTTTCAAGCTGAGATATGCATTTTCTGCGATAATCTTGTTGAGACTTCTGTCCGGAGTATGCAGAAACATCGAGAGCGCTCTTTTCGAGCTATTTATTGCGAGAAACACGTTTTCTGGTGTTTTCACCACTCCACGGTACGTTTGATGTGCAGAACCGGAGATAACTCGGTTTTCGTTGGGTTTCAAGCTGAGATATGCATTTTCTACGATAATCTTGGTGAGACTTCTGTCAGAAGTATCCAGGATCTTCGAGATCGCTCTTTTCGAGCTATTTAATGCGAGAAACACGTTCTCTGGTTGTTTTCACCACTCCACAGTGCGTTTGATATGCAGAACCAGGCGACATCTTTGATTTCGTCGGGGTTCAAGTTGAGATATGCATTTTCTACGATAATCTTGGTGGGTCTTTTGTCAGAAGTATGCAGAATCATCTAGATCGCTCTTTTCGAGCTATTTAATGCGAGAAACACGATATCTGGTGTTTTCACCACTCCACAGTGCGTTTGATATGCAGTACCAGCGATATCTTGGTTTTCGTGGGGTTTCAAGCTGAGATATGCATATTTTACGATAATCTTGGTGAGACTTCTGTCCGATGTAGGCAGAATCATCGAGATCGCTCTATTCGAGCTATTTAATGCGACAAACACGTTATCTGGTGTTTTCAGCACTCCACAGTGCGTTTGATATGGAGAACCAGCGATAGCTTGGTTTTCGTGGGGTTTCAGGCTGAGATATGCATTTTATACGATAATCTTGGTGAGACTTCTGTCCGAAGTATGCTTAATAATCGAGATCGCTCGTTTCGAGCTATTTAATGCGAGAAACACGTTATCTGGTGTTTTCACCACTCCACAGTTCGTTGGATATGCAGAACAGTAGATATCTTGGTTTTCGTGGGGTTTCAAGCAGAGATATGCATTTTCTGCGATAATCTTGGTGAGACTTCTGTCCGAATTATGCAGAATCATCGAGATCGCTCGTTTCGAGCTATTTAATGCGAGAAACACGTTATCTGGTGTTTTTCCACTCCACAGTGCGTTGGATATGCAGAACCGGAGATATTTTGGTTTTCGTCGGGTTTCAAGCTGAGATATGCATTTTCTACGATAAGCTTGGTGAAACATCTGTCCGAAGTATGCAGAAACGTCGAGAGCGCTCTTTTCGAGCTATTTAATGCGAGAAACACGTTTTCTGGGGTTTTCACCACTCCACAGTTCGTTGGATATGCAGAACAGTAGATATCTTGGTTTTCGTGGGGTTTCAATCTGAGATATGCATTTTTTACGATAATCTTGGTGAGACTTCTGTCCGAAGTATGCTTAATCATCGAGATCGCTCGTTTCGAGCTATTTAATGCGAGAAACACGTTATCTGGTGTTTTCACCACTCCACAGTGCGTATGATATGCAGAACCGGCGATATCTTGGTTTTCGTGGGGTTTCAAGCTGAGATATGCATTTTCTGCGATAATCTTGGTGAGACTTCTGTCCGAAATATGCTGAATCATCGAGATTGCTCTTTTCGAGCTGGGTAGTGCGAGAAACACGTTATCTGGTGTTTTCAACACTCCACAGTGCGTTTGATATGCAGAACCGGCGACATCTTGATATTCGTGAGGTTTTAAGCTGAGATATGGATTTTCTACGATAATCTTGGTGAGACTTCAGTCAGAAGTATGCAGAATCATCTAGATCGCTCTTTTCAAGCTATTTAATGCGAAAAAACAAGTTTTCTGGTGTTTTCAAAATTCCACAGTGCGTTTTATATGCAGAACCGGCGATATCTTGATTTTCGTTGTGTTTCCAGCTGAGATATGCATTATCTGCGATAATCTTGGTGAGTCTTCTGTCAGAAGTATGCAGAATCATCGAGATCCCTTTTTTCGAGCTATTTAATGCGAGAAACACGTTTTCTGGTTGTTATCACGACTCCACAGTGCGTTTGATATGCAGAACCGGAGATATTTTGGTTTTCGTCGGGTTTCAAGCTGAGATATGCATTTTCTACGATAAGCTTGGTGAAACATCTGTCCGAAGTATGCAGAAACGTCGAGAGCGCTCTTTTCGAGCTATTTAATGCGAGAAACACGTTTTCTGGGGTTTTCACCACTCCACAGTTCGTTGGATATGCAGAACAGTAGATATCTTGGTTTTCGTGGGGTTTCAATCTGAGATATGCATTTTTTACGATAATCTTGGTGAGACTTCTGTCCGAAGTATGCTGAAACATCGAGATCGCTCTTTTCGAGCTAGTTAATGCGAGAAAAAACTTATCCGCTGTATTCACCACTCCACAGTGCGTTTGATATGCAGAACACAGCGATATCTTGGTTTTCGTGGGGTTTCAAGCTGAGATATGCATTTTCTGCGATAATCTTGGTGAGACTTCTGTCCGAAATATGCTGAATCATCGAGATTGCTCTTTTCGAGCTGGGTAGTGCGAGAAACACGTTATCTGGTGTTTTCACCACTCCACAGTGCGTTTGATATGCAGAACCGGCGACATCTTGATATTCGTGAGGTTTTAAGCTGAGATATGCATTTTATACGATAATCTTGGTGAGACTTCTGTCCGAAGTATGCTTAATAATCGAGATCGCTCGTTTCGAGCTATTTAATGCGAGAAACACGTTATCTGGTGTTTTCACCACTCCACAGTTCGTTGGATATGCAGAACAGTAGATATCTTGGTTTTCGTGGGGTTTCAAGCAGAGATATGCATTTTCTGCGATAATCTTGGTGAGACTTCTGTCCGAAGTATGCAGAATCATCGAGATCGCTCGTTTCGAGCTATTTAATGCGAGAAACACGTTATCTGGTGTTTTTACCACTCCACAGTGCGTTGGATATGCAGAACCGGAGATATTTTGGTTTTCGTCGGGTTTCAAGCTGAGATATGCATTTTCTACGATAAGCTTGGTGAAACATCTGTCCGAAGTATGCAGAAACGTCGAGAGCGCTCTTTTCGAGCTATTTAATGCGAGAAACACGTTTTCTGGGGTTTTCACCACTCCACAGTTCGTTGGATATGCAGAACAGTAGATATCTTGGTTTTCGTGGGGTTTCAATCTGAGATATGCATTTTTTACGATAATCTTGGTGAGACTTCTGTCCGAAGTATGCTGAAACATCGAGATCGCTCTTTTCGAGCTAGTTAATGCGAGAAAAAACTTATCCGCTGTATTCACCACTCCACAGTGCGTTTGATATGCAGAACACAGCGATATCTTGGTTTTCGTGGGGTTTCAAGCTGAGATATGCATTTTCTGCGATAATCTTGGTGAGACTTCTGTCCGAAGTATGCTGAATCATCGAGATCGCTCTTTTCGAGCTGGGTAGTGCGAGAAACACGTTATCTGGTGTTTTCACCACTCCACAGTGCGTTTGATATGCAGAACCGGCGACATCTTTGATTTCGTCGGGGTTCAAGTTGAGATATGCATTTTCTACGATAATCTTGGTGAGACTTCTGTCAGAAGTATGCAGAATCATCGTGATCGGCCTTTTCGAGCTATTTAATGCGAGAAACACGTTATCTGGTGTTTTCACCACTCCACAGTGCGTTTGATATGCAGAACAGTAGATATCTTGGTTTTCGTGGGGTTTCAAGCTGAGATATGCATTTTCTGCGATAATCTTGGTGAGACTTCTGTTAGAAGTATGCAGAATCATCGAGATCGCACTTTTCGAGCTATTTAATGCGAGAAACACGTTATCTGGTGTTTTCACCACTCCACAGTTGGTTTGATATGCAGAACAGTAGATATCTTGGTTTTCGTGGGGTTTCAAGCTGAGATATGCATTATCTGCGATAATCTTGTTGAGACTTCTGTCCGAAGTATGCAGAATCATCGAGATCGCTCGTTTCGAGCTACTTAATGCGAGAAACACGGTATCTGGAGTTATCACCACTCCACAGTGCGTTGGATATGCAGAGCAGTAGATATCTTGGTTTTCGTCGGGTTTCAAGCTGAGATATGCATTTTCTACGATAAGCTTGGTGAAACATCTGTCCGAAGTATGCAGAAACATCGAGAGCGCTCTTTTCGAGCTATTTAATGCGAGAAACACGTTTTCTGGGATTTTCACCACTCCACAGTTCGTTGGATATGCAGAACAGTAGATATCTTGGTTTTCGTGGGGTTTCAAGCAGAGATATGCATTTTCTGCGATAATCTTTGTGAGACTTCTGTCCGAAATATGCTGAATCATCGAGATTGCTCTTTTCGAGCTGGGTAGTGCGAGAAACACGTTATCTGGTGTTTTCACCACTCCACAGTGCGTTTGATATGCAGAACCGGCGACATCTTGATATTCGTGAGGTTTTAAGCTGAGATATGGATTTTCTACGATAATCTTGGTGAGACTTCAGTCAGAAGTATGCAGAATCATCTAGATCGCTCTTTTCAAGCTATTTAATGCGAAAAAACAAGTTTTCTGGTGTTTTCAACATTCCACAGTGCGTTTTATATGCAGAACCGGCGATATCTTGATTTTCGTTGTGTTTCCAGCTGAGATATGCATTTTCTGCGATAATCTTGGTGAGTCTTCTGTCAGAAGTATGCAGAATCATCGAGATCCCTTTTTTCGAGCTATTTAATGCGAGAAACACGTTTTCTGGTTGTTTTCACGACTCCACAGTGCGTTTGATATGCAGAACCGGCGACATCTTGATTTTCGTGAGGTTTCAAGCTGAGATATGGATTTTTTACGTTAATCTTGGTGAGACTTCAGTCAGAAGTATGCAGAATTATCTAGATCGCTCTTTTCATGCTATTTAATGCGAAAAAACAAGTTTTCTGGTGTTTTCACCACTCCACAGTGCGTTTGATATGCAGAACCGGCGACATCTTGGATTTCGTCGGGTTTCAAGCTGAGTTATGCATTTTCTGCGATAATCTTGGTGAGACTTCTGTCCGAAGTATGCTGAATCATCGAGATCGCTCTTTTCGAGCTGGGTAGTGCGAGAAACACGTTATCTGGTGTTTTCACCACTCCACAGTGCGTTTGATATGCAGAACCGGCGACATCTTTGATTTCGTCGGGGTTCAAGTTGAGATATGCATTTTCTACGATAATCTTGGTGAGACTTCTGTCAGAAGTATGCAGAATCATCGTGATCGGCCTTTTCGAGCTATTTAATGCGAGAAACACGTTATCTGGTGTTTTCACCACTCCACAGTGCGTTTGATATGCAGAACAGTAGATATCTTGGTTTTCGTCGGGTTTCAAGCTGAGATATGCATTTTCTGCGATAATCTTGGTGAGACTTCTGTCCGAAGTATGCTGAAACATCGAGATCGCTCTTTTCGAGCTAGTTAATGCGAGAAAAAACTTATCCGCTGTATTCACCACTCCACAGTGCGTTTGATATGCAGAACACAGCGATATCTTGGTTTTCGTGGGGTTTCAAGCTGAGATATGCATTTTCTGCGATAATCTTGGTGAGACTTCTGTCCGAAGTATGCTGAATCATCGAGATCGCTCTTTTCGAGCTGGGTAGTGCGAGAAACACGTTATCTGGTGTTTTCACCACTCCACAGTGCGTTTGATATGCAGAACCGGCGACATCTTTGATTTCGTCGGGGTTCAAGTTGAGATATGCATTTTCTACGATAATCTTGGTGAGACTTCTGTCAGAAGTATGCAGAATCATCGTGATCGGCCTTTTCGAGCTATTTAATGCGAGAAACACGTTATCTGGTGTTTTCACCACTCCACAGTGCGTTTGATATGCAGAACAGTAGATATCTTGGTTTTCGTGGGGTTTCAAGCTGAGATATGCATTTTCTGCGATAATCTTGGTGAGACTTCTGTTAGAAGTATGCAGAATCATCGAGATCGCACTTTTCGAGCTATTTAATGCGAGAAACACGTTATCTGGTGTTTTCACCACTCCACAGTTGGTTTGATATGCAGAACAGTAGATATCTTGGTTTTCGTGGGGTTTCAAGCTGAGATATGCATTATCTGCGATAATCTTGTTGAGACTTCTGTCCGAAGTATGCAGAATCATCGAGATCGCTCGTTTCGAGCTACTTAATGCGAGAAACACGGTATCTGGAGTTATCACCACTCCACAGTGCGTTGGATATGCAGAGCAGTAGATATCTTGGTTTTCGTCGGGTTTCAAGCTGAGATATGCATTTTCTACGATAAGCTTGGTGAAACATCTGTCCGAAGTATGCAGAAACATCGAGAGCGCTCTTTTCGAGCTATTTAATGCGAGAAACACGTTTTCTGGGATTTTCACCACTCCACAGTTCGTTGGATATGCAGAACAGTAGATATCTTGGTTTTCGTGGGGTTTCAAGCAGAGATATGCATTTTCTGCGATAATCTTTGTGAGACTTCTGTTAGAATTATGCAGAATCATCTAGATCGCTCTTTTCGAGCTACTTAATGCAAGGAACACGTTTTCTGGTGTTTTCACCACTCCACAGTACGTTTGACATGCAGAACCGGAGATATCTTGGTTTCGGTCGGGTTTCAAGCTGAGATATGCATTTTCTACGATGATCCTGGTGAGACTTCTGTCTGAAGTATGCAGAATCTTCGAGAACGCTCTTTTCGAGCTACCTACTGCGCGAAACACGTTTTCTGGTGTTTTCACCACTCCACGGTACGTTTGATGTGCAGAACCGGAGATAACTCGGTTTTCGTTGGGTTTCAAGCTGAGATATGCATTTTCTACGATAATCTTGGTGAGACTTCTGTCAGAAGTATCCAGGATCTTCGAGATCGCTCTTTTCGAGCTATTTAATGCGAGAAACACGTTATCTGGTGTTTTCACCACTCCACAGTGCGTTTGATATGCAGTACCAGCGATATCTTGGTTTTCGTGGGGTTTCAAGCTGAGATATGCATTTTTTACGATAATCTTGGTGAGACTTCTGTCCGATGTAGGCAGAATCATCGAGATCGCTCTATTCGAGCTATTTAATGCGACAAACACGTTATCTGGTGTTTTCAGCACTCCACAGTGCGTTTTATATGCAGAACCAGCGATAGCTTGGTTTTCGTGGGGTTTCTAGCTGAGATATGCATTTTCTACGATAAGCTTGGTGAAACATCTGTCCGAAGTATGCAGAAACGTCGAGAGCGCTCTTTTCGAGCTATTTAGTGCGAGAAACACGTTTTCTGGGGTTTTCACCACTCCACAGTTCGTTGGATATGCAGAACAGTAGATATCTTGGATTTCGTGGGGTTTCAATCTGAGATATGCATTTTTTACGATAATCTTGGTGAGACTTCTGTCCGAAGTATGCTTAATCATCGAGATCGCTCGTTTCGAGCTATTTAATGCGAGAAACACGTTATTTGGTGTTTTCACCACTCCACAGTGCGTATGATATGCAGAACCAGCGATATCTTGGTTTTCGTGGGGTTTCAAGCTGAGATATGCATTTTCTGCGATAATCTTGGTGAGACTTCTGACCGAAGTATGCTGAAACATCGAGATCGCTCTTTTCGAGCTAGTTAATGCGAGAAAAAACTTATCCGCTGTATTCACCACTCCACAGTGCGTTTGATATGCAGAACACAGCGATATCTTGGTTTTCGTGGGGTTTCAAGCTGAGATATGCATTTTCTGCGATGATCTTGGTGAGACTTCTGTCCGAAGTATGCTGAATCATCGAGATCGCTCTTTTCGAGCTGGGTAGTGCGAGAAACACGTTATCTGGTGTTTTCACCACTCCACAGTGCGTTTGATATGCAGAACCGGCGACATCTTTGATTTCGTCGGGGTTCAAGTTGAGATATGCATTTTCTACGATAATCTTGGTGGGTCTTTTGTCAGAAGTATGCAGAATCATCTAGATCGCTCTTTTCGAGCTATTTAATGCGAGAAACACGATATCTGGTGTTTTCACCACTCCACAGTGCGTTTGATATGCAGTACCAGCGATATCTTGGTTTTCGTGGGGTTTCAAGCTGAGATATGCATATTTTACGATAATCTTGGTGAGACTTCTGTCCGATGTAGGCAGAATCATCGAGATCGCTCTATTCGAGCTATTTAATGCGACAAACACGTTATCTGGTGTTTTCAGCACTCCACAGTGCGTTTGATATGCAGAACCAGCGATAGCTTGGTTTTCGTGGGGTTTCAGGCTGAGATATGCATTTTATACGATAATCTTGGTGAGACTTCTGTCCGAAGTATGCTTAATAATCGAGATCGCTCGTTTCGAGCTATTTAATGCGAGAAACACGTTATCTGGTGTTTTCACCACTCCACAGTTCGTTGGATATGCAGAACAGTAGATATCTTGGTTTTTCGTGGGGTTTCAAATAGAGATATGCATTTTCTGCGATAATCTTGGTGAGACTTCTGTCCGAAGTATGCAGAATCATCGAGATCGCTCGTTTCGAGCTATTTAATGCGAGAAACACGTTATCTGGTGTTTTTACCACTCCACAGTGCGTTGGATATGCAGAACCGGAGATATTTTGGTTTTCGTCGGGTTTCAAGCTGAGATATGCATTTTCTACGATAAGCTTGGTGAAACATCTGTCCGAAGTATGCAGAAACGTCGAGAGCGCTCTTTTCGAGCTATTTAATGCGAGAAACACGTTTTCTGGGGTTTTCACCACTCCACAGTTCGTTGGATATGCAGAACAGTAGATATCTTGGTTTTCGTGGGGTTTCAATCTGAGATATGCATTTTTTACGATAATCTTGGTGAGACTTCTGTCCGAAGTATGCTTAATCATCGAGATCGCTCGTTTCGAGCTATTTAATGCGAGAAACACGTTATCTGGTGTTTTCACCACTCCACAGTGCGTATGATATGCAGAACCGGCGATATCTTGGTTTTCGTGGGGTTTCAAGCTGAGATATGCATTTTCTGCGATAATCTTGGTGAGACTTCTGTCCGAAATATGCTGAATCATCGAGATTGCTCTTTTCGAGCTGGGTAGTGCGAGAAACACGTTATCTGGTGTTTTCACCACTCCACAGTGCGTTTGATATGCAGAACCGGCGACATCTTGATATTCGTGAGGTTTTAAGCTGAGATATGGATTTTCTACGATAATCTTGGTGAGACTTCAGTCAGAAGTATGCAGAATCATCTAGATCGCTCTTTTCAAGCTATTTAATGCGAAAAAACAAGTTTTCTGGTGTTTTCAACATTCCACAGTGCGTTTTATATGCAGAACCGGCGATATCTTGATTTTCGTTGTGTTTCCAGCTGAGATATGCATTTTCTGCGATAATCTTGGTGAGTCTTCTGTCAGAAGTATGCAGAATCATCGAGATCCCTTTTTTCGAGCTATTTAATGCGAGAAACACGTTTTCTGGTTGTTTTCACGACTCCACAGTGCGTTTGATATGCAGAACCGGAGATATTTTGGTTTTCGTCGGGTTTCAAGCTGAGATATGCATTTTCTACGATAAGCTTGGTGAAACATCTGTCCGAAGTATGCAGAAACGTCGAGAGCGCTCTTTTCGAGCTATTTAATGCGAGAAACACGTTTTCTGGGGTTTTCACCACTCCACAGTTCGTTGGATATGCAGAACAGTAGATATCTTGGTTTTCGTGGGGTTTCAATCTGAGATATGCATTTTTTACGATAATCTTGGTGAGACTTCTGTCCGAAGTATGCTGAAACATCGAGATCGCTCTTTTCGAGCTAGTTAATGCGAGAAAAAACTTATCCGCTGTATTCACCACTCCACAGTGCGTTTGATATGCAGAACACAGCGATATCTTGGTTTTCGTGGGGTTTCAAGCTGAGATATGCATTTTCTGCGATAATCTTGGTGAGACTTCTGTCCGAAAAATGCTGAATCATCGAGATTGCTCTTTTCGAGCTGGGTAGTGCGAGAAACACGTTATCTGGTGTTTTCACCACTCCACAGTGCGTTTGATATTCAGAACCGGCGACATCTTGATATTCGTGTGGTTTTAAGCTGAGATATGCATTTTATACGATAATCTTGGTGAGACTTCTGTCCGAAGTATGCTTAATAATCGAGATCGCTCGTTTCGAGCTATTTAATGCGAGAAACACGTTATCTGGTGTTTTCACCACTCCACAGTTCGTTGGATATGCAGAACAGTAGATATCTTGGTTTTCGTGGGGTTTCAAGCAGAGATATGCATTTTCTGCGATAATCTTGGTGAGACTTCTGTCCGAAGTATGCAGAATCATCGAGATCGCTCGTTTCGAGCTATTTAATGCGAGAAACACGTTATCTGGTGTTTTTACCACTCCACAGTGCGTTGGATATGCAGAACCGGAGATATTTTGGTTTTCGTCGGGTTTCAAGCTGAGATATGCATTTTCTACGATAAGCTTGGTGAAACATCTGTCCGAAGTATGCAGAAACGTCGAGAGCGCTCTTTTCGAGCTATTTAATGCGAGAAACACGTTTTCTGGGGTTTTCACCACTCCACAGTTCGTTGGATATGCAGAACAGTAGATATCTTGGTTTTCGTGGGGTTTCAAGCTGAGATATGCATTTTCTACGTTAATCTTTGTGAGACTTCTGTCAGAAGTATGCAGAATCTTCGAGATTGATCGTTTCGAGCTACTTATTGCGAGAAACACGATATCTGGTGTTTTCACCACTCCACAGTACGTTTGACATGCAGAACCGGCGAAATCTAGCTTTTCGTGGGTTTTCAAGCTGAGATATGAATTTTCTGCGATAATCTTGGTGTGACTTCAGTCAGAAGTATGCAGAATCATCTAGATCGCTCTTTTCAAGCTATTTAATGCGAAAAAACAATTTTTCTGGTGTTTCCACCACTCCACAGTGCGTTTGATATGCAGAACCGGCGACATCTTGGATTTCGTCGGGTTTCAAGCTGAGATATGCATTTTCTACGATAATCTTGGTGAGACTTCTGTCAGAAGTATGCAGAATCTTCGAGATCGCTCTTTTCGAGCTATTTAATGCGAGAAACACGTTTTCTGGCGTATTCACCACTCCACAGTACGTTTGACATGCAGAACCGGCGAAATCTTGCTTATCGTGGGTATTCAAGCTGAGATATGCATTTTCTGCGATAATCTTGGTGAGACTTCTGTCAGAAGTATGCAGAATCTTCGAAAACGCTCTTTTCGAGCTACATAATGCGAGAAACACGTTATCTGGTGTTTTCACCACTCCACAGTGCGTCAGATATGCAGAACCGGCGACATCTTGGATTTCGTCGGGTTTCAAGTTGAGATATGCATTTTCTACGATAATCTTGGTGAGACTTCTGTCAGAAGTATGCAGAATCTTTGAGAACGCTCTTTTCGAGCTACATAATGCGAGAAACACGTTATCTGGTGTTTTCACCACTCCACAGTGCGTTTGATATGCAGAACCGGCGACATCTTGGCTTTCGTCGGGTATCAAGCTGAGATATGCATTTTCAACGATAATCTTGGTGAGACTTCTGTCAGAAGTATGCAGAATCATGGGGATCGCTCTTTTCGAGCTATTTAATGCGAGAAACACGTTGTCTGGTTGTTTTCACTACTCCACAGTGCGTTTGATATGCAGAACCGGCGACATCTTGATTTTCGTGAGGTTTCAAGCTGAGATATGGATTTTCTATGATAATCTTGGTGAGACTTCAGTCAGAAGTATGCAGAATCATCTAGATCGCTCTTTTCAAGCTATTTAATGCGAAAAAACAATTTTTCTGGTGTTTCCACCACTCCACAGTGCGTTTGATGTGCAGAACCGGCGACATCTTGGATTTCGACGGGTTTCAAGCTGAGATATGCGTTTTCTACGATAATCTTGGTGAGACTTCTGTCAGAAGTATGCAGAATCTTCGAGATCGCTCTTTTCGAGCTATTTAATGTGTGAAACACGTTTTCTGGTGTATTCACCACTGCACAGTACGTTTGACATGCAGAACCGTCGAAATCTTGCTTTTCGTGGGTTGTCAAGCTGAGATATGCATTTTCTACGATAATCTTGATGGGACTTCTGTCAGAAGTATGCAGAATCATCGAGATCCGTTTTTTCGAGCTATTTAATGCGAGAAACACGTTATCTGGTGTTTTCACCACTCCACAGTGCGTTCGATATGCAGAACCGGCGACATCTTGGATTTCGTCGGGTTTCAAGCTGAGATATGCATTTTCTACGATAATCTTGGTGAGACTTCTGTCAGAAGTTTGCAGAATCTTCGAGAACGCTCTTTTCGAGCTGCTTAATGCGAGCAACATGTTTTCTGGTGTTTTCACCACTCCACAGTGCGTTTGATATGCAGAACCGGCGACATCTTGGCTTTCGTCGGGTTTCAAGCTGAGATATGCATTTTCTACGATAATCTTGATGGGACTTCTGTCAGAAGTATGCAGAATCATCGAGATCCGTTTTTTCGAGCTATTTAATGCGAGAAACACGTTATCTGGTGTTTTCACCACTCCACAGTGCGTTCGATATGCAGAACCGGCGACATCTTGGATTTCGTCGGGTTTCAAGCTGAGATATGCATTTTCTACGATAATCTTGATGGGACTTCTGTCAGAAGTATGCAGAATCATCGGGATCGCTCTTTTCGAGCTATTTAATGCGAGAAACACGTTGTGTGGTTGTTTTCACGACTCCACAGTGCGTTTGATATGCAGAACCGGCGATATCTTGATTTTCGTTGTGTTTCCAGCTGAGATATGCATTTTCTGTGATAATCTTGGTGAGACTTCTGTCAGCAGTATGCAGAATCATCGGGATCGCTCTTTTCGAGCTATTTAATGCGAGAAACACGTTGTGTGGTTGTTTTCACGACTCCACAGTGCGTTTGATATGCAGAACCGGCGATATCTTGATTTTCGTTGTGTTTCCAGCTGAGATATGCATTTTCTGTGATAATCTTGGTGAGTCTTCTGTCAGAAGTATGCAGAATCATGGGGATCGCTCTTTTCGAGCTATTTAATGCGAGAAACACGTTGTCTGGTTGTTTTCACGACTCCACAGTGCGTTTGATATGCAGAACCGGCGACATCTTGATATTCGTGAGGTTTTAAGCTGAGATATGGATTTTCTACGATAATCTTGGTGAGACTTCAGTCAGAAGTATGCAGAATAATCTAGATCTCTCTTTTCAAGCTATTTAATGCGAAAAAACAAGTTTTCTGGTGTTTTCAACATTCCACAGTGCGTTTTATATGCAGAACCGGCGATATCTTGATTTTCGTTGTGTTTCCAGCTGAGATATGCATTTTCTGCGATAATCTTGGTGAGTCTTCTGTCAGAAGTATGCAGAATCATCGAGATCCCTTTTTTCGAGCTATTTAATGCGAGAAACACGTTGTCTGGTTGTTTTCACGACTCCACAGTGCGTTTGATATGCAGAACCGGCGACATCTTGATTTTCGTGAGGTTTCAAGCTGAGATATGGATTTTTTACGTTAATCTTGGTGAGACTTCAGTCAGAAGTATGCAGAATTATCTAGATAGCTCTTTTCAAGCTATTTAATGCGAAAAAACAAGTTTTCTGGTGTTTTCACCACTCCACAGTGCGTTTGATATGCAGAACCGGCGACATCTTGGATTTCGTCGGGTTTCAAGCTGAGATATGCATTTTCTACGTTAATCTTTGTGAGACTTCTGTCAGAAGTATGCAGAATCTTCGAGATTGCTCGTTTCGAGCTACTTATTGCGAGAAACACGATATCTGGTGTTTTCACGACTCCACAGTGCGTTTGATATGCAGAACCGGCGACATCTTGATATTCGTGAGGTTATAAGCTGAGATATGGATTTTCTACGATAATCTTGGTGAGACTTCAGTCAGAAGTATGCAGAATCATCTAGATCGCTCTTTTCAAGCTATTTAATGCGAAAAAACAAGTTTTCTGGTGTTTTCACCACTCCACAGTGCGTATGATATGCAGAACCAGCGATATCTTGGTTTTCGTGGGGTTTCAAGCTGAGATATGCATTTTCTGCGATAATCTTGGTGAGACTTCTGTCCGAAGTATGCTGAAACATCGAGATCGCTCTTTTCGAGCTAGTTAATGCGAGAAAAAACTTATCCGCTGTATTCACCACTCCACAGTGCGTTTGATATGCAGAACACAGCGATATCTTGGTTTTCGTGGGGTTTCAAGCTGAGATATGCATTTTCTGCGATAATCTTGGTGAGACTTCTGTCCGAAATATGCTGAATCATCGAGATTGCCCTTTTCGAGCTGGGTAGTGCGAGAAACACGTTATCTGGTGTTTTCACCACTCCACAGTGCGTTTGATATGCAGAACCGGCGACATCTTGATATTCGTGAGGTTTTAAGCTGAGATATGGATTTTCTACGATAATCTTGGTGAGACTTCAGTCAGAAGTATGCAGAATCATCTAGATCGCTCTTTTCAAGCTATTTAATGCGAAAAAACAAGTTTTCTGGTGTTTTCAACATTCCACAGTGCGTTTTATATGCAGAACCGGCGATATCTTGATTTTCGTTGTGTTTCCAGCTGAGATATGCATTTTCTGCGATAATCTTGGTGAGTCTTCTGTCAGAAGTATGCAGAATCATCGAGATCCCTTTTTTCGAGCTATTTAATGCGAGAAACACGTTTTCTGGTTGTTTTCACGACTCCACAGTGCGTTTGATATGCAGAACCGGCGACATCTTGATTTTCGTGAGGTTTCAAGCTGAGATATGGATTTTTTACGTTAATCTTGGTGAGACTTCAGTCAGAAGTATGCAGAATTATCTAGATCGCTCTTTTCATGCTATTTAATGCGAAAAAACAAGTTTTCTGGTGTTTTCACCACTCCACAGTGCGTTTGATATGCAGAACCGGCGACATCTTGGATTTCGTCGGGTTTCAAGCTGAGATATGCATTTTCTACGTTAATCTTTGTGAGACTTCTGTCAGAAGTATGCAGAATCTTCGAGATTGCTCGTTTCGAGCTACTTATTGCGAGAAACACGATATCTGGTGTTTTCACCACTCCACAGTACGTTTGACATGCAGAACCGGCGAAATCTAGCTTTTCGTGGGTTTTCAAGCTGAGATATGAATTTTCTGCGATAATCTTGGTGTGACTTCAGTCAGAAGTATGCAGAATCATCTAGATCGCTCTTTTCACGCTATTTAATGCGAAAAAACAATTTTTCTGGTGTTTCCACCACTCCACAGTGCGTTTGATATGCAGAACCGGCGACATCTTGGATTTCGTCGGGTTTCAAGCTGAGATATGCATTTTCTACGATAATCTTGGTGAGACTTCTGTCGGAAGTATGCAGAATCTTCGAGATCGCTCTTTTCGAGCTATTTAATGCGAGAAACACGTTTTCTGGCGTATTCACCACTCCACAGTACGTTTGACATGCAGAACCGGCGAAATCTTGCTTATCGTGGGTTTTCAAGCTGAGATATGCATTTTCTGCGATAATCTTGGTGAGACTTCTGTCAGAAGTATGCAGAATCTTCGAAAACGCTCTTTTCGAGCTACATAATGCGAGAAACACGTTATCTGGTGTTTTCACCACTCCACAGTGCGTCAGATATGCAGAACCGGCGACATCTTGGATTTCGTCGGGTTTCAAGTTGAGATATGCATTTTCTACGATAATCTTGGTGAGACTTCTGTCAGAAGTATGCAGAATCTTTGAGAACGCTCTTTTCGAGCTACATAAAGCGAGAAACACGTTATCTGGTGTTTTCACCACTCCACAGTGCGTTTGATATGCAGAACCGGCGACATCTTGGCTTTCGTCGGGTATCAAGCTGAGATATGCATTTTCAACGATAATCTTGGTGAGACTTCTGTCAGAAGTATGCAGAATCATGGGGATCGCTCTTTTCGAGCTATTTAATGCGAGAAACACGTTGTCTGGTTGTTTTCACTACTCCACAGTGCGTTTGATATGCAGAACCGGCGACATTTTGATTTTCGTGAGGTTTCAAGCTGAGATATGGATTTTCTATGATAATCTTGGTGAGACTTCAGTCAGAAGTATGCAGAATCATCTAGATCGCTCTTTTCAAGCTATTTAATGCGAAAAAACAATTTTTCTGGTGTTTCCACCACTCCGCAGTGCGTTTGATGTGCAGAACCGGCGACATCTTGGATTTCGACGGGTTTCAAGCTGAGATATGCATTTTCTACGATAATCTTGGTGAGACTTCTGTCAGATGTATGCAGAATCTTCGAGATCGCTCTTTTCAAGCTATTTAATGCGAAAAAACAAGTTTTCTGGTGTTTTCAACATTCCACAGTGCGTTTTATATGCAGAACCGGCGATATCTTGATTTTCGTTGTGTTTCCAGCTGAGATATGCATTTTCTGCGATAATCTTGGTGAGTCTTCTGTCAGAAGTATGCAGAATCATCGAGATCCCTTTTTTCGAGCTATTTAATGCGAGAAACACGTTGTCTGGTTGTTTTCACGACTCCACAGTGCGTTTGATATGCAGAACACAGCGATATCTTGGTTTTCGTGGGGTTTCAAGCTGAGATATGCATTTTCTGCGATAATCTTGGTGAGACTTCTGTCCGAAATATGCTGAATCATCGAGATTGCCCTTTTCGAGCTGGGTAGTGCGAGAAACACGTTATCTGGTGTTTTCACCACTCCACAGTGCGTTTGATATGCAGAACCGGCGACATCTTGATATTCGTGAGGTTTTAAGCTGAGATATGGATTTTCTACGATAATCTTGGTGAGACTTCAGTCAGAAGTATGCAGAATCATCTAGATCGCTCTTTTCAAGCTATTTAATGCGAAAAAACAAGTTTTCTGGTGTTTTCAACATTCCACAGTGCGTTTTATATGCAGAACCGGCGATATCTTGATTTTCGTTGTGTTTCCAGCTGAGATATGCATTTTCTGCGATAATCTTGGTGAGTCTTCTGTCAGAAGTATGCAGAATCATCGAGATCCCTTTTTTCGAGCTATTTAATGCGAGAAACACGTTTTCTGGTTGTTTTCACGACTCCACAGTGCGTTTGATATGCAGAACCGGCGACATCTCGATTTTCGTGAGGTTTCAAGCTGAGATATGGATTTTTTACGTTAATCTTGGTGAGACTTCAGTCAGAAGTATGCAGAATTATCTAGATCGCTCTTTTCATGCTATTTAATGCGAAAAAACAAGTTTTCTGGTGTTTTCACCACTCCACAGTGCGTTTGATATGCAGAACCGGCGACATCTTGGATTTCGTCGGGTTTCAAGCTGAGATATGCATTTTCTACGTTAATCTTTGTGAGACTTCTGTCAGAAGTATGCAGAATCTTCGAGATTGCTCGTTTCGAGCTACTTATTGCGAGAAACACGATATCTGGTGTTTTCACCACTCCACAGTACGTTTGACATGCAGAACCGGCGAAATCTAGCTTTTCGTGGGTTTTCAAGCTGAGATATGAATTTTCTGCGATAATCTTGGTGTGACTTCAGTCAGAAGTATGCAGAATCATCTAGATCGCTCTTTTCACGCTATTTAATGCGAAAAAACAATTTTTCTGGTGTTTCCACCACTCCACAGTGCGTTTGATATGCAGAACCGGCGACATCTTGGATTTCGTCGGGTTTCAAGCTGAGATATGCATTTTCTACGATAATCTTGGTGAGACTTCTGTCAGAAGTATGCAGAATCTTCGAGATCGCTCTTTTCGAGCTATTTAATGCGAGAAACACGTTTTCTGGCGTATTCACCACTCCACAGTACGTTTGACATGCAGAACCGGCGAAATCTTGCTTATCGTGGGTTTTCAAGCTGAGATATGCATTTTCTGCGATAATCTTGGTGAGACTTCTGTCAGAAGTATGCAGAATCTTCGAAAACGCTCTTTTCGAGCTACATAATGCGAGAAACACGTTATCTGGTGTTTTCACCACTCCACAGTGCGTCAGATATGCAGAACCGGCGACATCTTGGATTTCGTCGGGTTTCAAGTTGAGATATGCATTTTCTACGATAATCTTGGTGAGACTTCTGTCAGAAGTATGCAGAATCTTTGAGAACGCTCTTTTCGAGCTACATAATGCGAGAAACACGTTATCTGGTGTTTTCACCACTCCACAGTGCGTTTGATATGCAGAACCGGCGACATCTTGGCTTTCGTCGGGTATCAAGCTGAGATATGCAT
This sequence comes from Anthophora plumipes, assembly GCA_951804975.1. Lineage (NCBI taxonomy): Eukaryota > Metazoa > Arthropoda > Insecta > Hymenoptera > Apidae > Anthophora > Anthophora plumipes. Next base: position 435,219 of record CATORF010000873.1, on the reverse strand, counting down.
TTTCAACGATAATCTTGGTGAGACTTCTGTCAGAAGTATGCAGAATCATGGGGATCGCTCTTTTCGAGCTATTTAATGCGAGAAACACGTTGTCTGGTTGTTTTCACTACTCCACAGTGCGTTTGATATGCAGAACCGGCGACATCTTGATTTTCGTGAGGTTTCAAGCTGAGATATGGATTTTCTATGATAATCTTGGTGAGACTTCAGTCAGAAGTATGCAGAATCATCTAGATCGCTCTTTTCAAGCTATTTAATGCGAAAAAACAATTTTTCTGGTGTTTCCACCACTCCGCAGTGCGTTTGATGTGCAGAACCGGCGACATCTTGGATTTCGACGGGTTTCAAGCTGAGATATGCATTTTCTACGATAATCTTGGTGAGACTTCTGTCAGATGTATGCAGAATCTTCGAGATCGCTCTTTTCGAGCTATTTAATGTGTGAAACACGTTTTCTGGTGTATTCACCACTGCACAGTACGTTTGACATGCAGAACCGTCGAAATCTTGCTTTTCGTGGGTTGTCAAGCTGAGATATGCATTTTCTGCGATAATCTTGGTGAGACTTCTGTCAGAAGTTTGCAGAATCTTCGAGAACGCTCTTTTCGAGCTGCTTAATGCGAGCAACATGTTTTCTGGTGTTTTCACCACTCCACAGTGCGTTTGATATGCAGAACCGGCGACATCTTGGCTTTCGTCGGGTTTCAAGCTGAGATATGCATTTTCTACGATAATCTTGATGGGACTTCTGTCAGAAGTATGCAGAATCATCGAGATCCGTTTTTTCGAGCTATTTAATGCGAGAAACACGTTATCTGGTGTTTTCACCACTCCACAGTGCGTTCGATATGCAGAACCGGCGACATCTTGGATTTCGTCGGGTTTCAAGCTGAGATATGCATTTTCTACGATAATCTTGATGGGACTTCTGTCAGAAGTATGCAGAATCTTCGAGGTCGCTCTTTTCGAGCTATTTAATGCGAGAAACACGTTTTCTGGCGTATTCACCACTCCACAGTACGTTTGACATGCAGAACCGGCGAAATCTTGCTTTTCGTGGGTTTTCAAGCTGAGATATGCATTTTCTGCGATAATCTTGGTGAGACTACTGTCAGAAGTATGCAGAATCTTCGAAAACGCTCTTTTCGAGCTACATAATGCGAGAAACACGTTATCTGGTGTTTCCACTACTCCACAGTGCGTTTGATATGCAGAACCAGCGACATCTTGGCTTTCGTCGGGTATCAAGCTGAGATATGCATTTTCAACGATAATCTTGGTGAGACTTCTGTCAGTAGTATGCAGAATCATCGGGATCGCTCTTTTCGAGCTATTTAATGCGAGAAACACGTTGTGTGGTTGTTTTCACGACTCCACAGTGCGTTTGATATGCAGAACCGGCGACATCTTGATTTTCGTGAGGTTTCAAGCTGAGATATGGATTTTTTACGTTAATCTTGGTGAGACTTCATTCAGAAGTATGCAGAATTATCTAGATAGCTCTTTTCAAGCTATTTAATGCGAAAAAACAAGTTTTCTGGTGTTTTCACCACTCCACAGTGCGTTTGATATGCAGAACCGGCGACATCTTGGATTTCGTCGGGTTTCAAGCTGAGATATGCATTTTCTACGTTAATCTTTGTGAGACTTCTGTCAGAAGTATGCAGAATCTTCGAGATTGCTCGTTTCGAGCTACTTATTGCGAGAAACACGATATCTGGTGTTTTCACGACTCCACAGTGCGTTTGATATGCAGAACCGGCGACATCTTGATATTCGTGAGGTTATAAGCTGAGATATGGATTTTCTACGATAATCTTGGTGAGACTTCAGTCAGAAGTATGCAGAATCATCTAGATCGCTCTTTTCAAGCTATTTAATGCGAAAAAACAAGTTTTCTGGTGTTTTCAACATTCCACAGTGCGTTTTATATGCAGAACCGGCGATATCTTGATTTTCGTTGTGTTTCCAGCTGAGATATGCATTTTCTGCGATAATCTTGGTGAGACTTCTGTCAGAAGTATGCAGAATCATCTAGATCGCTCTTTTCAAGCTATGTAATGCGAAAAAACAATTTTTCTGGTGTTTCCACCACTCCACAGTGCGTTTGATATGCAGAACCGGCGACATGTTGGCTTTCGTCGGGTATCAAGCTGAGATATGCATTTTCAACGATAATCTTGGTGAGACTTCTGTCAGAAGTATGCAGAATCATCGGGATCGCTCTTTTCGAGCTATTTGATGCGAGAAACACGTTGTCTGGTTGTTTTCACTACTCCACAGTGCGTTTGATATGCAGAACCGGCGACATCTTGATTTTCGTGAGGTTTCAAGCTGAGATATGGATTTTCTATGACAATCTTGGTGAGACTTCAGTCAGAAGTATGCAGAATCATCTAGATCGCTCTTTTCAAGCTATTTAATGCGAAAAAACAATTTTTCTGGTGTTTCCACCACTCCACAGTGCGATTGATATGCAGAACCGGCGACATCTTGGATTTCGTCGGGTTTCAAGCTGAGATATGCATTTTCAACGATAATCTTGGTGAGACTTCTGTCAGAAGTATGCAGAATCATCGGGTTCGCTCTTTTCGAGCTATTTCATGCGAGAAACACGTTGTCTGGTTGTTTTCACTACTCCACAGTGCGTTTGATATGCAGAACCGGCGACATCTTGATTTTCGTGAGGTTTCAAGCTGAGATATGGATTTTCTATGATAATCTTGGTGAGACTTCAGTCAGAAGTATGCAGAATCATCTAGATCGCTCTTTTCAAGCTATGTAATGCGAAAAAACAATTTTTCTGGTGTTTCCACCACTCCACAGTGCGATTGATATGCAGAACCGGCGACATCTTGGATTTCGTCGGGTTTCAAGCTGAGATATGCATTTTCAACGATAATCTTGGTGAGACTTCTGTCAGAAGTATGCAGAATCATCGGGTTCGCTCTTTTCGAGCTATTTAATGCGAGAAACACGTTATCTGGTGTTTTCACCACTCCACAGTACGTTTGACATGCAGAACCGGCGAAATCTTGCTTTTCGTGGGTTTTCAATCTGAGATATGAATTTTCTGCGATAATCTTGGTGAGACTTCAGTCAGAAGTATGCAGAATCATCGAGATCGCTCTTTTCGAGCTATTTAATGTGAAAAAACAAGTTTTCTGGTGTTTTCAACATTCCACAGTGCGTTTTATATGCAGAACCGGCGATATCTTGGTTTCGGTCGGGGTTCAAGCTGAGATATGCATTTTCTACGATAATCTTGGTGAGACTTCTGTCAGAAGTATGCAGAATCTTCGAGAACGCTCTTTTCGAGCTACATAATGCGAGAAACACGTTATCTGGTGTTTTCACCACTCCACAGTGCGTTTGATATGCAGAACCGGCGACATCTTGGATTTCGTCGGGTTTCAAGCTGAGATATGCATTTTCTACGATAATCTTGGTGAGACTTCTGTCAGAAGTATGCAGAATCTTCGAGATCGCTCTTTTCGAGCTATTTAATGTGAGAAACACGTTTTCTGGTGTATTCACCACTGCACAGTACGTTTGACATGCAGAACCGGCGAAATCTTGCTTTTCGTGGGTTGTCAAGCTGAGATATGCATTTTCTGCGATAATCTTGGTGAGACTTCTGTCAGAAGTATGCAGAATCTTCGAAAACGCTCTTTTCGAGCTACATAAAGCGAGAAACACGTTATCTGGTGTTTTCACCACTCCACAGTGCGTTAGATATGCAGAACCGGCGACATCTTGGATTTCGTCGGGTTTCAAGCTGAGATATGCATTTTCTACGTTAATCTTTGTGAGACTTCTGTCAGAAGTATGCAGAATCTTCGAGATCGCTCTTTTCGAGCTACTTATTGCGAGAAACACGATATCTGGTGTTTTCACCACTCCACAGTACGTTTGACATGCAGAACCGGCGAAATCATGCTTTTCGTGGGTTTTCAATCTGAGATATGAATTTTCTGCGATAATCTTGGTGAGACTTCAGTCAGAAGTATGCAGAATCATCGAGATCGCTCTTTTCGAGCTATTTAATGTGAAAAAACAAGTTTTCTGGTGTTTTCAACATTCCACAGTGCGTTTTATATGCAGAACCGGCGATATCTTGGTTTCGGTCGGGGTTCAAGCTGAGATATGCATTTTCTACGATAATCTTGGTGAGACTTCTGTCAGAAGTATGCAGAATCTTCGAGAACGCTCTTTTCGAGCTACATAATGCGAGAAACACGTTATCTGGTGTTTTCACCACTCCACAGTGCGTTTGATATGCAGAACCGGCGACATCTTGGCTTTCGTCGGGTATCAAGCTGAGATATGCATTTTCAACGATATTCTTGGTGAGACTTCTGTCAGAAGTATGCAGAATCATCGGGATCGCTCTTTTCGAGCTATTTCATGCGAGAAACACGTTGTCTGGTTGTTTTCACTACTCCACAGTGCGTTTGATATGCGGAACCGGCGACATCTTGATTTTCGTGAGATTTCAAGCTGAGATATGGATTTTCTGCGATAATCTTGGTGAGACTTCAGTCAGAAGTATGCAGAATCATCTAGATCGCTCTTTTCAAGCTATTTAATGCGAAAAAACAATTTTTCTGGTGTTTCCACCACTCCACAGTGCGTTTGATGTGCAGAACCGGCGACATCTTGGATTTCGTCGGGTTTCAAGCTGAGATATGCATTTTCTACGATAATCTTGGTGAGACTTCTGTCAGAAGTATGCAGAATCTTCGAGATCGCTCTTTTCGAGCTATTTAATGTGTGAAACACGTTTTCTGGTGTATTCACCACTGCACAGTACGTTTGACATGCAGAACCGTCGAAATCTTGCTTTTCGTGGGTTGTCAAGCTGAGATATGCATTTTCTGCGATAATCTTGGTGAGACTTCTGTCAGAAGTATGCAGAATCTTCGAGATCGCTCTTTTCGAGCTACTTATTGCGAGAAACACGATATCTGGTGTTTTCACCACTCCACAGTACGTTTGACATGCAGAACCGGCGAAATCATGCTTTTCGTGGGTTTTCAATCTGAGATATGAATTTTCTGCGATAATCTTGGTGAGACTTCAGTCAGAAGTATGCAGAATCATCGAGATCGCTCTTTTCGAGCTATTTAATGTGAAAAAACAAGTTTTCTGGTGTTTTCAACATTCCACAGTGCGTTTTATATGCAGAACCGGCGATATCTTGGTTTCGGTCGGGGTTCAAGCTGAGATATGCATTTTCTACGATAATCTTGGTGAGACTTCTGTCAGAAGTATGCAGAATCTTCGAGAACGCTCTTTTCGAGCTACATAATGCGAGAAACACGTTATCTGGTGTTTTCACCACTCCACAGTGCGTTTGATATGCAGAACCGGCGACATCTTGGCTTTCGTCGGGTATCAAGTTGAGATATGCATTTTCAACGATAATCTTGGTGGGTCTTTTGTCAGAAGAATGCAGAATCAACTAGATCGCTCTTTTCGAGCTACTTAATGCACGAAACACGTTTTCTGGTGTTTTCATCACTCCACAGGGCGTTTGATATGCAGAATCGGCGATATCTTGTTTTTCGTGGGGTTTCCAGCTGAGATATGCATTTTCTGCGATAATCTTGGTGAGTCTTCTGTCAGAAGTATGCAGAATCATCGAGATCGCTCTATTCGAGCTATTTAATGCGAGAAACACGTTATCTGGTGTTTTCATCATTCCACAGGGCGTTTGATATGCAGAAGCGGCGATATCTTGGTTTTCGTGGGGTTTCCAGCTGAGATATGCATTTTCTGCGATAATCTTGGTGAGACTTTAGTCAGAAGTATGCAGAATCATCTAGATCGCTCGTTTCGAGCTACTTAATGCGAAAAAACAAGTTTTCTGGTGTTTTGACCACTTCACAGTGCGTTTGATATGTAGAGCCGCCGATAACTTGGTTTTCTTGGGATTTCCAGCTGAAATATGCATTTTCTGCGATAATATTGGTGACACTTCTGTCCGAAGTATGCTGAATCATCTAGATCGCTCGTTTCGAGCTACTTAATGCGAAAAAACAAGTTTTCTGGTGTTTTGACCACTCCACAGTGCGTTTGATATGTAGAGCCGACGATAACTTGGTTTTCGTGGGATTTCCAGCTGAAATATGCATTTTCTGCGATAATATTGGTGAGACTTCAGCCAGAAGTATGCAGAATCATCTAGATCGCTCGTTTCGAGCTACTTAATGCGAAAAGACAAGTTTGCTGGTGTTTTGACCACTCCACAGTGCGTTTGATATGTAGAGCCGCCGATAACTTGGTTTTCGTGGGGTTTCAAGCTGAGATATGCATTTTCAGCGATAAGCTTGGTGAGTCTTCTGCCAGAAGTATGCAGAATCATCTAGATCGCTCTTTTCGAGCTATTTAATGCGAGAAACACGTTTTCTGGTGTATTCACCACTCCACAGTGCGTTAGACAAGCAGAACCGGAGATATCTTCGTTTCGGTCGGGTTTCAAGCTGAGATATGCATTTTCTACGATAATATTGGTGAGACCTCTGTCAGAAGTATGCAGAATCATCTAGATCGCTCGTTTCGAGCTATTTAATGCGAAAAGACAAGTTTTCTGGTGTTTTCATCACTCCACAGGGCGTTTGATATGCAGAACCGGCGATATCTTGGTTTTCGTGGGGTTTCCAGCTGAGATATGCATTTTCTGCGATAATCTTGGTGAGACTTTAGTCAGAAGTATGCAGAATCATCTAGATCGCTCGTTTCGAGCTACTTAATGCGAAAAAACAAGTTTTCTGGTGTTTTGACCACTCCACAGTGCGTTTGATATGTAGAGCCGCCGATAACTTGGTTTTCGTGGGATTTCCAGCTGAAATATGCATTTTCTGCGATAATATTGGTGAGACTTCCGTCAGATGTATGCAGAATCATCTAGATCGCTCGTTTCGAGCTACTTAATGCGAAAAGACAAGTTTTCTGGTGTTTTGACCACTCCACAGTACGTTTGATATGTAGAGCCGCCGATAACTTGGTTTTCGTGGGGTTTCCAGCTGGAATATGCATTTTCAGCGATAATCTTGGTGAGTCTTCTGTCAGAAGTATGCAGAATCATCGAGATCGCTCTATTCGAGCTATGTAATGCGAGAAACACGTTATCTGGTGTTTTCATCACTCCACAGGGCGTTTGATATGCAGAATCTGCGATATCTTGGTTTTCGTGGGGTTTCCAGCTGAGATATGCATTTTCTGCGATAATCTTGGTGAGTCTTCTGCCAGAAGTATGCAGAATCATCTAGATCGCTCTTTTCGAGCTATTTAATGCGAGAAACACGTTATCTGGTGTTTTCATCACTCCACAGCGCGTTTGATATGCAGAACCGGCGATATCTTGGTTTTCGTGGGGTTTCCAGCTGAGATATGCATTTTCTGCGATAATCTTGGTGAGACTTTAGTCAGAAGTATGCAGAATGATCGGGATCGCTCTTGTCGAGCTATTTAATGCGGGAAACACGTTATCTGGTGTTTTCACCACTCCACAGTGCGTTTTATATGCAGAACCGGCGACATCTTGATTTTCGTGAGGTTTCAAGCTGATATATGCATTTTCTGCGATAATATTGGTGAGACTTCAGTCATAAGTATGCAGAATCATCTAGATCTCTCGTTTCGAGCTATTTAATGCGAAAAAACAAGATTTCTGGTGTTTTCAACATTCCACAGTGCGTTTGATATGCAGAACCGGCGACATCTTGGATTTCGTCGGGTTTCAAGCTGAGATATGCATTTTCTGCGATAATCTTGGTGAGACTTCAGTCAGAAGTATGCAGAATGATCGGGATCGCTCTTGTCGAGCTATTTAATGCGGGAAACACGTTGTCTGGTTGTTTTCACGACTCCACAGTGCGTTTGATATGCAGAACCGGCGACATCTTGGATTTCGTCGGGTTTCAAGCTGAGATATGCATTTTCTGCGATAATCTTGGTGTTTCATCTATGAGAAGTATGCAGAATCATCGAGAACGCTCTTTTCGAGCTAGTTATTGCGAGCAACACGTTTTCGGGTGTTTTCACCACTCCACAGTGCGTCTGATATGCAGAACCGGCGACATCTTGGATTTCGTCGCGTCTCAAGCTGAGATATGCGTTTCCAACGATAATCTTGGTGAGACTTCTGTCAGAAGTATGCAGTATAATCGAGATCCCTTTTTTCGAGCTATTTAATGCGAGAAACACGTTATCTGGTGTTTTCACCACTCCACAGTGCGTTTGATATGCAGAACCGGCGACATCTTGGATTTCGTCGGGTTTCAAGCTGAGATATGCATTTTCTACGATAATCTTGATGAGACTTCTGTCAGAAGTATGCAGAATCTTCGAGATCGCACTTTTCGAGCTATTTAATGCGAGAAACACGTTTTCTGGTGTATTCACCACTCCACAGTACGTTTGACATGCAGAACCGGCGAAATCTTGCTTTTCGTGGGTTTTCAAGCTGAGATATGCATTTTCTGCGATAATCTTGGTGAGACTTCTGTCAGAACTATGCAGAATCTTCGAAAACGCTCTTTTCGAGCTACATAATGCGAGAAACACGTTATCTGGTGTTTTCACTACTCCACAGTGCGTTTGATATGCAGAACCAGCGACATTTTGGCTTTCGTCGGGTATCAAGCTGAGATATGCATTTTCAACGATAATCTTGGTGAGACTTCTGTCAGAAGTATGCAGAATCTTCGAGAACGCTCTTTTCGAGCTGCATAATGCGAGAAACACGTTATCTGGTGTTTTCACCACTCCACAGTGCGTTTGATATGCAGAACCGGCGACATCTTGGCTTTCGTCGGGTATCAAGTTGAGATATGCATTTTCAACGATAATCTTGGTGGGTCTTTTGTCAGAAGAATGCAGAATCAACTAGATCGCTCTTTTCGAGCTACTTAATGCACGAAACACGTTTTCTGGTGTTTTCATCACTCCACAGGGCGTTTGATATGCAGAACCGGCGATATCTTGGTTTTCGTGGGGTTTCCAGCTGAGATATGCATTTTCTGCGATAATCTTGGTGAGACTTTAGTCAGAAGTATGCAGAATCATCTAGATCGCTCGTTTCGAGCTACTTAATGCGAAAAAACAAGTTTTCTGGTGTTTTGACCACTCCACAGTGCGTTTGATGTGTAGAGCCGCCGATAACTTGGTTTTCTTGGGATTTCCAGCTGAAATATGCATTTTCTGCGATAATATTGGTGAGACTTCAGTCAGAAGTATGCAGAATCATCTAGATCGCTCGTTTCGAGCTACTGAATGCGAAAAGACAAGTTTTCTGGTGTTTTGACCACTCCACAGTGCGTTTGACATGTAGAGCCGCCGATAACTTGGTTTTCGTGGAGTTTCAAGCTGAGATATGCATTTTCAGCGATAAGCTTGGTGAGTCTTCTGCCAGAAGTATGCAGAATCATCTAGATCGCTCTTTTCGAGCTATTTAATGCGAGAAACACGTTTTCTGGTGCATTCACCACTCCACAGTGCGTTAGACATGCAGAACCGGAGATATCTTCGTTTCGGTCGGGTTTCAAGCTGAGATATGCATTTTCTACGATACTATTGGTGAGACCTCTGTCAGAAGTATGCAGAATCATCTAGATCGCTCGTTTCGAGCTATTTAATGCGAAAAGACAAGTTTTCTGGTGTTTACATCACTCCACAGGGCGTTTGATATGCAGAACCGGCGATATCTTGGTTTTCGTGGGGTTTCCAGCTGAGATATGCATTTTCTGCGATAATCTTGGTGAGACTTTAGTCAGAAGTATGCAGAATCATCTAGATCGCTCGTTTCGAGCTACTTAATGCGAAAAAACAAGTTTTCTGGTGTTTTGACCACTCCACAGTGCGTTTGATATGTAGAGCCGCCGATAACTTGGTTTTCGTGGGGTTTCAAGCTGAGATATGCATTTTCAGCGATAAGCTTGGTGAGTCTTCTGCCAGAAGTATGCAGAATCATCTAGATCGCTCTTTTCGAGCTATTTAATGCGAGAAACACGTTTTCTGGTGCATTCACCACTCCACAGTGCGTTAGACATGCAGAACCGGAGATATCTTCGTTTCGGTCGGGTTTCAAGCTGAGATATGCATTTTCTACGATAATATTGGTGAGACCTCTGTCTGAAGTATGCAGAATCATCTAGATCGCTCGTTTCGAGCTATTTAATGCGAAAAGACAAGTTTTCTGGTGTTTTCATCACTCCACAGGGCGTTTGATATGCAGAACCGGCGATATCTTGGTTTTCGTGAGGTTTCCAGCTGAGATATGCATTTTCTGCGATAATCTTGGTGAGACTTTAGTCAGAAGTATGCAGAATCATCTAGATCGCTCGTTTCGAGCTACTTAATGCGAAAAAACAAGTTTTCTGGTGTTTTGACCACTCCACAGTGCGTTTGATATGTAGAGCCGCCGATAACTTGGTTTTCTTGGGATTTCCAGCTGAAATATGCATTTTCTGCGATAATATTGGTGACACTTCTGTCCGAAGTATGCTGAATCATCGAGATCGCTCTTTTCGAGCTAGTTAGTGCGAGAAACACGTTTTCTGGTGTATTCACCACTCCACAGTGCGTTAGACATGCAGAGCCGGAGATATCTTCGTTTCGGTCGGGTTTCAAGCTGAGATATGCATTTTCTACGATAATATTGGTGAGACCTCTGTCAGAAGTATGCAGAATCATCTAGATCGCTCGTTTCGAGCTATTTAATGCGAAGAGACAAGTTTTCTGGTGTTTTCATCACTCCACAGGGCGTTTGATATGCAGAACCGGCGATATCTTGGTTTTCGTGGGGTTTCCAGCTGAGATACGCATTTTCTGCGATAATCTTGGTGAGACTTTAGTCAGAAGTATGCAGAATCATCTAGATCGCTCGTTTCGAGCTACTTAATGCGAAAAAACAAGTTTTCTGGTGTTTTGACCACTCCACAGTGCGTTTGATATGTAGAGCCGACGATAACTTGGTTTTCGTAGGATTTCCAGCTGAAATATGCATTTTCTGCGATAATATTGGTGAGACTTCAGCCAGAAGTATGCAGAATCATCTAGATCGCTCGTTTCGAGCTACTTAATGCGAAAAGACAAGTTTGCTGGTGTTTTGACCACTCCACAGTGCGTTTGATATGTAGAGCCGCCGATAACTTGGTTTTCGTGGGGTTTCAAGCTGAGATATGCATTTTCAGCGATAAGCTTGGTGAGTCTTCTGCCAGAAGTATGCAGAATCATCTAGATCGCTCTTTTCGAGCTATTTAATCCGAGAAACACGTTTTCTGGTGTATTCACCACTCCACAGTGCGTTAGACAAGCAGAACCGGAGATATCTTCGTTTCGGTCGGGTTTCAAGCTGAGATATGCATTTTCTACGATAATATTGGTGAGACCTCTGTCAGAAGTATGCAGAATCATCTAGATCGCTCGTTTCGAGCTACTTAATGCGAAAAGACAAGTTTGCTGGTGTTTTCACCACTCCACAGTGCGTCTGATATGCAGAACCGGCGACATCTTGGATTTCGTCGCGTCTCAAGCTGAGATATGCGTTTCCAACGATAATCTTGGTGAGACTTCTGTCAGAAGTATGCAGTATAATCGAGATCCCTTTTTTCGAGCTATTTAATGCGAGAAACACGTTATCTGGTGTTTTCACCACTCCACAGTGCGTTTGATATGCAGAACCGGCGACATCTTGGATTTCGTCGGGTTTCAAGCTGAGATATGCATTTTCTACGATAATCTTGATGAGACTTCTGTCAGAAGTATGCAGAATCTTCGAGATCGCACTTTTCGAGCTATTTAATGCGAGAAACACGTTTTCTGGTGTATTCACCACTCCACAGTACGTTTGACATGCAGAACCGGCGAAATCTTGCTTTTCGTGGGTTTTCAAGCTGAGATATGCATTTTCTGCGATAATCTTGGTGAGACTTCTGTCAGAACTATGCAGAATCTTCGAAAACGCTCTTTTCGAGCTACATAATGCGAGAAACACGTTATCTGGTGTTTTCACTACTCCACAGTGCGTTTGATATGCAGAACCAGCGACATTTTGGCTTTCGTCGGGTATCAAGCTGAGATATGCATTTTCAACGATAATCTTGGTGAGACTTCTGTCAGAAGTATGCAGAATCTTCGAGAACGCTCTTTTCGAGCTGCATAATGCGAGAAACACGTTATCTGGTGTTTTCACCACTCCACAGTGCGTTTGATATGCAGAACCGGCGACATCTTGGCTTTCGTCGGGTATCAAGTTGAGATATGCATTTTCAACGATAATCTTGGTGGGTCTTTTGTCAGAAGAATGCAGAATCAACTAGATCGCTCTTTTCGAGCTACTTAATGCACGAAACACGTTTTCTGGTGTTTTCATCACTCCACAGGGCGTTTGATATGCAGAACCGGCGATATCTTGGTTTTCGTGGGGTTTCCAGCTGAGATATGCATTTTCTGCTATAATCTTGGTGAGACTTTAGTCAGAAGTATGCAGAATCATCTAGATCGCTCGTTTCGAGCTACTTAATGCGAAAAAACAAGTTTTCTGGTGTTTTGACCACTCCACAGTGCGTTTGATATGTAGAGCCGCCGATAACTTGGTTTTCTTGGGATTTCCAGCTGAAATATGCATTTTCTGCGATAATATTGGTGAGACTTCAGTCAGAAGTATGCAGAATCATCTAGATCGCTCGTTTCGAGCTACTGAATGCGAAAAGACAAGTTTTCTGGTGTTTTGACCACTCCACAGTGCGTTTGACATGTAGAGCCGCCGATAACTTGGTTTTCGTGGAGTTTCAAGCTGAGATATGCATTTTCAGCGATAAGCTTGGTGAGTCTTCTGCCAGAAGTATGCAGAATCATCTAGATCGCTCTTTTCGAGCTATTTAATGCGAGAAACACGTTTTCTGGTGCATTCACCACTCCACAGTGCGTTAGACGTGCAGAACCGGAGATATCTTCGTTTCGGTCGGGTTTCAAGCTGAGATATGCATTTTCTACGATAATATTGGTGAGACCTCTGTCGGAAGTATGCAGAATCATCTAGATCGCTCGTTTCGAGCTATTTAATGCGAAAAGACAAGTTTTCTGGTGTTTACATCACTCCACAGGGCGTTTGATATGCAGAACCGGCGATATCTTGGTTTTCGTGGAGTTTCCAGCTGAGATATGCATTTTCTGCGATAATCTTGGTGAGACTTTAGTCAGAAGTATGCAGAATCATCTAGATCGCTCGTTTCGAGCTACTTAATGCGAAAAAACAAGTTTTCTGGTGTTTTGACCACTCCACAGTGCGTTTGATATGTAGAGCCGCCGATAACTTGGTTTTCGTGGGGTTTCAAGCTGAGATATGCATTTTCAGCGATAAGCTTGGTGAGTCTTCTGCCAGAAGTATGCAGAATCATCTAGATCGCTCTTTTCGAGCTATTTAATGCGAGAAACACGTTTTCTGGTGCATTCACCACTCCACAGTGCGTTAGACATGCAGAACCGGAGATATCTTCGTTTCGGTCGGGTTTCAAGCTGAGATATGCATTTTCTACGATAATATTGGTGAGACCTCTGTCTGAAGTAAGCAGAATCATCTAGATCGCTCGTTTCGAGCTATTTAATGCGAAAAGACAAGTTTTCTGGTGTTTTCATCACTCCACAGGGCGTTTGATATGCAGAACCGGCGATATCTTGGTTTTCGTGAGGTTTCCAGCTGAGATATGCATTTTCTGCGATAATCTTGGTGAGACTTTAGTCAGAAGTATGCAGAATCATCTAGATCGCTCGTTTCGAGCTACTTAATGCGAAAAAACAAGTTTTCTGGTGTTTTGACCACTCCACAGTGCGTTTGATATGTAGAGCCGCCGATAACTTGGTTTTCTTGGGATTTCCAGCTGAAATATGCATTTTCTGCGATAATATTGGTGACACTTCTGTCCGAAGTATGCTGAATCATCGAGATCGCTCTTTTCGAGCTAGTTAGTGCGAGAAACACGTTTTCTGGTGTATTCACCACTCCACAGTGCGTTAGACATGCAGAGCCGGAGATATCTTCGTTTCGGTCGGGTTTCAAGCTGAGATATGCATTTTCTACGATAATATTGGTGAGACCTCTGTCAGAAGTATGCAGAATCATCTAGATCGCTCGTTTCGAGCTATTTAATGCGAAGAGACAAGTTTTCTGGTGTTTTCATCACTCCACAGGGCGTTTGATATGCAGAACCGGCGATATCTTGGTTTTCGTGGGGTTTCCAGCTGAGATACGCATTTTCTGCGATAATCTTGGTGAGACTTTAGTCAGAAGTATGCAGAATCATCTAGATCGCTCGTTTCGAGCTACTTAATGCGAAAAAACAAGTTTTCTGGTGTTTTGACCACTCCACAGTGCGTTTGATATGTAGAGCCGACGATAACTTGGTTTTCGTGGGATTTCCAGCTGAAATATGCATTTTCTGCGATAATATTGGTGAGACTTCAGCCAGAAGTATGCAGAATCATCTAGATCGCTCGTTTCGAGCTACTTAATGCGAAAAGACAAGTTTGCTGGTGTTTTGACCACTCCACAGTGCGTTTGATATGTAGAGCCGCCGATAACTTGGTTTTCGTGGGGTTTCAAGCTGAGATATGCATTTTCAGCGATAAGCTTGGTGAGTCTTCTGTCCGAAGTATGCTGAATCATCGAGATCGCTCTTTTCGAGCTAGTTAGTGCGAGAAACACGTTTTCTGGTGTATTCACCACTCCACAGTGCGTTAGACATGCAGAGCCGGAGATATCTTCGTTTCGGTCGGGTTTCAAGCTGAGATATGCATTTTCTACGATAATATTGGTGAGACCTCTGTCAGAAGTATGCAGAATCATCTAGATCGCTCGTTTCGAGCTATTTAATGCGAAGAGACAAGTTTTCTGGTGTTTTCATCACTCCACAGGGCGTTTGATATGCAGAACCGGCGATATCTTGGTTTTCGTGGGGTTTCCAGCTGAGATACGCATTTTCTGCGATAATCTTGGTGAGTCTTTAGTCAGAAGTATGCAGAATCATCTAGATCGCTCGTTTCGAGCTACTTAATGCGAAAAAACAAGTTTTCTGGTGTTTTGACCACTCCACAGTGCGTTTGATATGTAGAGCCGCCGATAACTTGGTTTTCGTGGGGTTTCCAGCTGGAATATGCATTTTCAGCGATAATCTTGGTGAGTCTTCTGTCAGAAGTATGCAGAATCATCGAGATCGCTCTATTCGAGCTATGTAATGCGAGAAACACGTTATCTGGTGTTTTCATCACTCCACAGGGCGTTTGATATGCAGAATCGGCGATATCTTGGTTTTCGTGGGGTTTCCAGCTGAGATATGCATTTTCTGCGATAATCTTGGTGAGTCTTCTGCCAGAAGTATGCAGAATCATCTAGATCGCTCTTTTCGAGCTATTTAATGCGAGAAACACGTTATCTGGTGTTTTCATCACTCCACAGCGCGTTTGATATGCAGAACCGGCGATATCTTGGTTTTCGTGGGGTTTCCAGCTGAGATATGCATTTTCTGCGATAATCTTGGTGAGACTTTAGTCAGAAGTATGCAGAATGATCGGGATCGCTCTTGTCGAGCTATTTAATGCGGGAAACACGTTATCTGGTGTTTTCACCACTCCACAGTGCGTTAGACATGCAGAACCGGAGATATCTTCGTTTCGGTCGGGTTTCAAGCTGAGATATGCATTTTCTTCGATAATATTGGTGAGACCTCTGTCAGAAGTATGCAGAATCATCTAGATCGCTCGTTTCGAGCTATTTAATGCGAAAAGACAAGTTTTCTGGTGTTTACATCACTCCACAGGGCGTTTGATATGCAGAACCGGCGATATCTTGGTTTTCGTGGGGTTTCCAGCTGAGATATGCATTTTCTGCGATAATCTTGGTGAGACTTTAGTCAGAAGTATGCAGAATCATCTAGATCGCTCGTTTCGAGCTACTTAATGCGAAAAAACAAGTTTTCTGGTGTTTTGACCACTCCACAGTGCGTTTGATATGTAGAGCCGCCGATAACTTGGTTTTCTGGGGTTTTCCAGCTGAAATATGCATTTTCTGCGATAATATTGGTTGACACTTCTGTCCGAAGTATGCTGAATCATCGAGATCGCTCTTTTCGAGCTAGTTAGTGCGAGAAACACGTTTTCTGGTGTATTCACCACTCCACAGTGCGTTAGACATGCAGAGCCGGAGATATCTTCGTTTCGGTCGGGTTTCAAGCTGAGATATGCATTTTCTACGATAATATTGGTGAGACCTCTGTCAGAAGTATGCAGAATCATCTAGATCGCTCGTTTCGAGCTATTTAATGCGAAAAGACAAGTTTTCTGGTGTTTTCATCACTCCACAGGGCGTTTGATATGCAGAACCGGCGATATCTTGGTTTTCGTGGGGTTTCCAGCTGAGATATGCATTTTCTGCGATAATCTTGGTGAGACTTTAGTCAGAAGTATGCAGAATCATCTAGATCGCTCGTTTCGAGCTACTTAATGCGAAAAAACAAGTTTTCTGGTATTTTGACCACTCCACAGTGCGTTTGATATGTAGAGCCGACGATAACTTGGTTTTCGTGGGATTTCCAGCTGAAATATGCATTTTCTGCGATAATATTGGTGAGACTTCAGCCAGAAGTATGCAGAATCATCTAGATCGCTCGTTTCGAGCTACTTAATGCGAAAAGACAAGTTTTCTGGTGTTTTGACCACTCCACAGTGCGTTTGATATGTAGAGCCGCCGATAACTTGGTTTTCGTGGGGTTTCCAGCTGGAATATGCATTTTCAGCGATAATCTTGGTGAGTCTTCTGTCAGAAGTATGCAGAATCATCGAGATCGCTCTATTCGAGCTATGTAATGCGAGAAACACGTTATCTGGTGTTTTCATCACTCCACAGGGCGTTTGATATGCAGAATCGGCGATATCTTGGTTTTCGTGGGGTTTCCAGCTGAGATATGCATTTTCTGCGATAATCTTGGTGAGTCTTCTGCCAGAAGTATGCAGAATCATCTAGATCGCTCTTTTCGAGCTATTTAATGCGAGAAACACGTTATCTGGTGTTTTCATCACTCCACAGCGCGTTTGATATGCAGAACCGGCGATATCTTGGTTTTCGTGGGGTTTCCAGCTGAGATATGCATTTTCTGCGATAATCTTGGTGAGACTTTAGTCAGAAGTATGCAGAATCATCTAGATCGCTCGTTTCGAGCTACTTAATGCGAAAAAACAAGTTTTCTGGTGTTTTGACCACTCCACAGTGCGTTTGATATGTAGAGCCGCCGATAACTTGGTTTTCTTGGGATTTCCAGCTGAAATATGCATTTTCTGCGATAATATTGGTGAGACTTCAGTCAGAAGTATGCAGAATCATCTAGATCGCTCGTTTCGAGCTATTTAATGCGAAAAGACAAGTTTTCTGGTGTTTTGACCACTCCACAGTGCGTTTGATATGTAGAGCCGCCGATAACTTGGTTTTCGTGGGGTTTCCAGCTGAAATATGCATTTTCTGCGATAATCTTGGTGAGTCTTCTGTCAGAAGTATGCAGAATCATCGAGATCGCTCTATTCGAGCTATTTAATGCGAGAAACACGTTATCTGGTGTTTTCATCACTCCACAGGGCGTTTGATATGCAGAACAGTAGATATCTTGGTTTTCGTGGGGTTTCAAGCAGAGATATGCATTTTCTGCGATAATCTTGGTGAGACTTCTGTCCGAAGTATGCAGAATCATCGAGATCGCTCGTTTCGAGCTAGTTAATGCGAGAAAAAACTTATCCGCTGTATTCACCACTCCACAGTGCGTTTGATATGCAGAACACAGCGATATCTTGGTTTTCGTGGGGTTTCAAGCTGAGATATGCATTTTCTGCGATAATCTTGGTGAGACTTCTGTTAGAAGGATGCAGAAGCATCGAGATCTCTCGTTTCGAGCTAGTTGTTGCGAGAAAAACCTTATCCGTTGTTTTCACCACTCCACAGTGCGTTTGATATGCAGAACCAGCGATATCTTGGTTTTCGTGGGGTTTCAAGCTGAGATATGCATTTTCTAGTATAATCTTGGTGAGACTTCCGTCCGAAGTATGCTGAATCATCTAGATCGCTGTTTTCGAGCTATTTAATGCGAGAAACACGTTTTCTGGGGTTTTCACCACTCCACAGTTCGTTGGATATGCTGAACAGGAGATATCTTGGTTTTCGTGGAGTTTCTAGCAGAGATATTCATTTTCTGCGATAATCATGGTGAGACCGCTGTTAGAAGTATGCAGAATCATCGCGATCGCACATTTCGATCTATTTAATGCGAGAAACACGTTGTCTGGTGTTTTCACCACTCCACAGTTGGTTTGATATGCAGAACCGGCGATATCTGGGTTTTCGTGGGGTTTCAAGCTGAGATATGCATTTTCAGCGATAATCTTGGTGAGTCTTTTGTCAGAAGTATGCAGAATCATCTAGATCGCTCTTTTCGAGCGATTTAATGCGAAAAAACAAGTTTTCTGGTGTTTTCAACATTCCACAGTGCGTTTGATATGCAGAACCGGCGATATCTTGATTTTCGTGGTGTTTCCAGCTGAGATATGCATTTTCTGCGATAATCTAGGTGAGTCTTCTGTCCGAAGTATGCTTTATTATCGAGATCGCTCGTTTCGAGCTATTTAATGCGAGAAACACGTTATCTGGTGTTTTCACCACTCCACAGTTCGTTGGATATGCAGAACAGTAGATATCTTGGTTTTCGTGGGGTTTCAAGCAGAGATATGCATTTTCTGCGATAAGCTTGGTGAAACATCTGTCCGAAGTATGCAGAAAAGTCGAGAGCGCTCTTTTCGAGCTATTTAATGCGAGAAACACGTTTTCTGGGGTTTTCACCAGTCTACAGTTCGTTGGATATGCAGAACTGTAGATATCTTGGTTTTCGTGGGGTTTCAAGCAGAGATATGCATTTTTTACGATAATCTTGGTGAGACTTCTGTCCGAAGTATGCTTAGTCATCGAGATCGCTCGTTTCGAGCTATTTAATGCGAGAAACACGTTATCTGGTGTTTTCACCACTCCACAGTGCGTATGATATGCAGAACCGGCGATATCTGGGTTTTCGTGGGGTTTCAAGCTTAAATATGCATTTTCAGCGATAATCTTGGAGAGACTTCTGTCCGAAGTATGCTGAAACATCGAGATCGCTCTTTTCGAGCTAGTTAATGCGAGAAAAACCTTATCCGGTGTTTTCACCACTCCACAGTGCGTTTGATATGCAGAACCGGCGATAACTTGGTTTTCGTGGGGTTTCAAGCTGAGATATGCATTTTCTGCGATAATCTTGGAGAGACTTCTGTCCGAAGTATGCTGAAACATCGAGATCGCTCTTTTCGAGCTAGTTAATGCGAGAAAAACCTTATCCGGTGGTTTCACCACTCCACAGTGCGCTTGATATGCAGAACCAGCGATATCTTCGCTTTCGTGGGGTATCAAGGTGAGATATGCATTTCCTGCGATAATCTTGGTGAGACTTCTGTCCGAAGTATGCAGAATCATGGCTATCGCTTTTTTCGAGCTATTTAATGCGAGAAACACGTTATCTGCTGTTTTGACCACTCCACAGTGCGTTTGATATGTAGAGCCGCCGATAACTTGGTTTTCGTGGGGTTTCCAGCTGAAATATGCATTTTCTGCGATAATCTTGGTGTTTCATCTATGAGAAGTATGCAGAATCATCGAGAACGCTCATTTCGAGCAAGATAATGCGAGAAACACGTTTTCTGGTGTTTTCACCACTCCACAGTGCGTTTGATATGCAGAACAGTAGATATCTTGGTTTTCGTGGGGTTTCAAGCTGAGATATGCATTTTCTGCGATAATCTTGGTGAGACTTCTGTAAGAAGTGTGCAGAAACGTCGAGAGCGCTCTTTTCGAGCTATTTAATGCGAGATACACGTTTTCTGGGGTTTTCACCACTCCACAGTTCGTTGGATATGCAGAACCGGAGATATCTTGGTTTTCGTGGGGTTTCAAGCTGCGATATGCATTTCCTGCGATAATCTTGGTGAGACTTCTGTCCGAAGTATGCTGAATCATCGGGATCGCACTTTTCGAGCTATTTAATGCGAGAAACACGTTCTCTGGATGTTTCACCACTCCACAGTGCGTTTGATGTGCAGAACAGGCGATATCTTGATTTTCGTGGTGTTTCCAGCTGAGATATGCATTTTCGGCGATAATCTTGGTGGGTCTTTTGTCAGAAGTATGCAGAAACATCGAGAGCGCTCTTTTCGAGCTATTTAATGTGAGAAACCCGTTTTCTGGGGTTTTCACTACTCCGCAGTGCGTTTGATATGCAGAACCAGCGATATCTTGGTTTCCGTGGGGCTTCAAGCTGAGATATGCATTTCCTGCAATAATATTGGTGAGACTTCAGTCAGATGTATGCAGAATCTTCGAGATCGCACTTTTCTAGCTATTTAATGCGAAAAAAAAAGTTTTCTGGGTCTTTGACCACTCCACAGTGCGTTTGATATGTAGAGCCGCCGATAACTTGGTTTTCATGGGGTTTCCAGCTGAAATATGCATTTTCTGCGATAATCTTGGTGTTTCATCTATACGAAGTATGCAGAATCATCGAGAACGCTCGTTTCGAGCTACTTAATGCGAGAAACACGTTATCTGGTGTTTTCACCACTCCACAGTGCGTTTGACATGCAGAACCGGCGATATTTTGGTTTCGGTCGGGTTTCAAGCTGAGATATGCATTTTCTACGATAAACCTGCCGAGACTTCTGTCAGAAGTATGCAGAATCTTCGAGAACGCTCTTTTCGAGCTACTTAATGCGCGAAACACGTTTTCTGGTGTTTTCACCACTCCACGGTACGTTTGATGTGCAGAACCGGAGATAACTCGGTTTTCGTCGGGTTTCAAGCTGAGATATGCATTTTCTACGATAATCTTGGTGAGACTTCTGTCCGAAGTATGCAGAATCATCGAGATCGCTCTATTCGAGTTATTTAATGCGACAAACACGTTATCCGGTGTTTTCACCACTCCACAGTGGGTTTGATATGCAGAACCGGCGCTATCTTGGTTTTCGTGGGGTTTCAAGCTGAGATACGCATTTTCTGCGATAATCTTGGTGAGACTTCTGTTAGAAGTATGCAGAAGCATCGAGATCGTTCGTTTCGAGCTATTTAATGCGCGAAACACGTTATCTGGTGTTATCACCACTCCACAGTGCGTTTGATATGCAGAACCGGCAACATCTTGATTTTCGTGAGGTTTCGTGCTGAGATATGCATTTTCTGCGATAATATTGGTGAGACTTCAGTCAGAAGTACGCAGAATCATCTAGATCGCTCTTTTCGAGCTATTTAATGCGAAAAAACAAGTTTTCTGGTGTTTTCACCACTCCACAGTGCGTTTGATATGCAGAACCGGCGATATTTTGGTTTTCGTCGGGTTTCAAGCTGAGATATGCATTTTCTACGAAAATCTTGGTGAAACATCTGTCCGAAGTATGCAGAAACATCGAGAGCGCTCTTTTCGAGCTATCTAATGCGAGAAACTCGTTTTTTGGGGTTTTCACCACTCCACAGTGGGTTTGATATGCAGAACAGTAGATATCTTGGTTTTCGTGGGGTTGCATGCTGAGATATGCATTTTCAGCGATAATCTTGGTGAGTCTTTAGTCAGAAGTATGCGGAATCATCTAGATCGCTCGTTTCGAGCTACTTAATGCGAAAAAACAAGTTTTCTGGTGTTTTGACCACTCCACAGTGCGTTTGATATGTAGAGCCGCCGATAACTTGGTTTTCGTGGGGTTTCCAGCTGGAATATGCATTTTCAGCGATAATCTTGGTGAGTCTTCTGTCAGAAGTATGCAGAATTATCGAGATCGCTCTATTCGAGCTATGTAATGCGAGAAACACGTTATCTGGTGTTTTCATCACTCCACAGGGCGTTTGATATGCAGAATCGGCGATATCTTGGTTTTCGTGGGGTTTCTAGCTGAGATATGCATTTTCTGCGATAATCTTGGTGAGTCTTCTGCTAGAAGTATGCAGAATCATCTAGATCGCTCTTTTCGAGCTATTTAATGCGAGAAACACGTTATCTGGTGTTTTCATCACTCCACAGCGCGTTTGATATGCAGAACCGGCGATATCTTGGTTTTCGTGTGGTTTCCAGCTGAGATATGCATTTTCTGCGATAATCTTGGTGAGACTTTAGTCAGAAGTATGCAGAATCATCTAGATCGCTCGTTTCGAGCTACTTAATGCGAAAAAACAAGTTTTCTGGTGTTTTGACCACTCCACAGTGCGTTTGATATGTAGAACCGGCGATATCTTGGTTTTCGTGGGGTTTCAAGCTGAGATATGCATTTTTTACGATAATCCTGGTGAGACTTCTGTCCGAAGTATGCTTAGTCATCGAGATCGCTCGTTTCGAGCTATTTAATGCGAGAAACACGTTATCTGGTGTTTTCACCACTCCACAGTGCGTATGATATGCAGAACCGGCGATATCTGGGTTTTCGTGGGGTTTCAAGCTTAGATATGCATTTTCAGCGATAATCTTGGAGAGACTTCTGTCCGAAGTATGCTGAAACATCGAGATCGCTCTTTTCGAGCTAGTTAATGCGAGAAAAACCTTATCCGGTGTTTTCACCACTCCACGGTACGTTTGATGTGCAGAACCGGAGATAACTCGGTTTTCGTCGGGTTTCAAGCTGAGATATGCATTTTCTACGATAATCTTGGTGAGACTTCTGTCCGAAGTATGCAGAATCATCGAGATCGCTCTATTCGAGTTATTTAATGCGACAAACACGTTATCCGGTGTTTTCACCACTCCACAGTGGGTTTGATATGCAGAACCGGCGATATCTTGGTTTTCGTGGGGTTTCAAGCTGAGATACGCATTTTCTGCGATAATCTTGGTGAGACTTCTGTTAGAAGTATGCAGAAGCATCGAGATCGCTCTTTTCGAGCTATTTAATGCGAGAAACACGTTATCTGGTGTTTTCATCACTCCACAGCGCGTTTGATATGCAGAACCGGCGATATCTTGGTTTTCGTGGGGTTTCCAGCTGAGATATGCATTTTCTGCGATAATCTTGGTGAGACTTTAGTCAGAAGTATGCAGAATCATCTAGATCACTCGTTTCGAGCTACTTAATGCGAAAAAACAAGTTTTCTGGTGTTTTGACCACTCCACAGTGCGTTTGATATGTAGAGCCGCCGATAACTTGGTTTTCTTGGGATTTCCAGCTGAAATATGCATTTTCTGCGATAATATTGGTGAGACTTCAGTCAGAAGTATGCAGAATCATCTAGATCGCTCGTTTCGAGCTATTTAATGCGAAAAGACAAGTTTTCTGGTGTTTTGACCACTCCACAGTGCGTTTGATATGTAGAGCCGCCGATAACTTGGTTTTCGTGGGGTTTCCAGCTGAAATATGCATTTTCTGCGATAATCTTGGTGAGTCTTCTGTCAGAAGTAGGCAGAATCATCGAGATCGCTCTATTCGAGCTATTTAATGCGAGAAACACGTTATCTGGTGTTTTCATCACTCCACAGGGCGTTTGATATGCAGAACCGGCGATATCTTGGTTTTCGTGGGGTTTCAAGCTGAGATATGCATTTTTTACGATAATCTTGGTGAGACTTCTGTCCGAAGTATGCTTAGTCATCGAGATCGCTCGTTTCGAGCTATTTAATGCGAGAAACACGTTATCTGGTGTTTTCACCACTCCACAGT
Source organism: Anthophora plumipes (assembly GCA_951804975.1). NCBI lineage: Eukaryota > Metazoa > Arthropoda > Insecta > Hymenoptera > Apidae > Anthophora > Anthophora plumipes. Next base: position 411,462 of record CATORF010000873.1, on the reverse strand, counting down.
GCGTATGATATGCAGAACCGGCGATATCTGGGTTTTCGTGGGGTTTCAAGCTTAGATATGCATTTTCAGCGATAATCTTGGAGAGACTTCTGTCCGAAGTATGCTGAAACATCGAGATCGCTCTTTTCGAGCTAGTTAATGCGAGAAAAACCTTATCCGGTGTTTTCACCACTCCACAGTGCGATTGATATGCAGAACCGGCGATAACTTGGTTTTCGTGGGGTTTCTAGCTGAGATATGCATTTTCTGCGATAATCTTGGAGAGACTTCTGTCCGAAGTATGCTGAAACATCGAGATCGCTCTTTTCGAGCTAGTTAATGCGAGAAAAACCTTATCCGGTGGTTTCACCACTCCACAGTGCGCTTGATATGCAGAACCAGCGATATCTTCGCTTTCGTGGGGTATCAAGGTGAGATATGCATTTCCTGCGATAATCTTGGTGAGACTTCTGTCCGAAGTATGCAGAATCATGGCTATCGCTTTTTTCGAGCTATTTAATGCGAGAAACACGTTATCTGCTGTTTTGACCACTCCACAGTGCGCTTGATATGCAGAACCAGCGATATCTTCGCTTTCGTGGGGTATCAAGGTGAGATATGCATTTCCTGCGATAATCTTGGAGAGACTTCTGTCCGAAGTATGCTGAAACATCGAGATCGCTCTTTTCGAGCTAGTTAATGCGAGAAAAACCTTATCCGGTGTTTTCACCACTCCACAGTGCGTTTGATATGCAGAACCGGCGATAACTTGGTTTTCGTGGGGTTTCAAGCTGAGATATGCATTTTCTGCGATAATCTTGGAGAGACTTCTGTCCGAAGTATGCTGAAACATCGAGATCGCTCTTTTCGAGCTAGTTAATGCGAGAAAAACCTTATCCGGTGGTTTCACCACTCCACAGTTTGTTTGATATGCAGAACCAGCGATATCTTGGCTTTCGTGGGGTTTCAAGCTGAGATATGCATTTTCTGCAATAATATTGGTGAGACTTCAGTCACAAGTATGCAGAATCATCGAGAACGCTCGTTTCGAGCTACTTAATGCGAGAAACACGTTATCTGGTGTTTTCACCACTCCACAGTGCGTTTGACATGCAGAACCGGCGATATTTTGGTTTCGGTCGGGTTTCAAGCTGAGATATGCATTTTCTACGATAAACCTGCCGAGACTTCTGTCAGAAGTATGCAGAATCTTCGAGAACGCTCTTTTCGAGCTACTTAATGCGCGAAACACGTTTTCTGGTGATTTCACCACTCCACGGTACGTTTGATGTGCAGAACCGGAGATAACTCGGTTTTCGTCGGGTTTCAAGCTGAGATATGCATTTTCTACGATAATCTTGGTGAGACTTCTGTCCGAAGTATGCAGAATCATCGAGATCGCTCTATTCGAGTTATTTAATGCGACAAACACGTTATCCGGTGTTTTCACCACTCCACAGTGGGTTTGATATGCAGAACCGGCGATATCTTGGTTTTCGTGGGGTTTCAAGCTGAGATACGCATTTTCTGCGATAATCTTGGTGAGACTTCTGTTAGAAGTATGCAGAAGCATCGAGATCGCTCGTTTCGAGCTATTTAATGCGAGAAACACGTTATCTGGTGTTATCACCACTCCACAGTGCGTTTGATATGCAGAACCGGCGATATTTTGGTTTTCGTCGGGTTTCAAGCTGAGATATGCATTTTCTACGAAAATCTTGGTGAAACATCTGTCCGAAGTATGCAGAAACATCGAGAGTGCTCTTTTCGAGCTATCTAATGCGAGAAACTCGTTTTTTGGGGTTTTCACCACTCCACAGTTCGTTGGATATGCAGAACAGTAGATATCTTGGTTTTCGTGGGGTTGCAAGCTGAGATATGCATTTCCTGCGATAATCTTGGTGAGACTTCAGTCCGAAGTATGCTGAATCATCTAGATCGCTCTTTTCGAGCTATCTAATGCGAGAAACACGTTATCTGGTGTTTTCACCACTCCACAGTGCGTTTGATATGCAGAACCAGCGATATCTTGCTTTCGTGGGGCTTCAAGCTGAGATATGCATTTTCTGCAATAATATTGGTGAGACTTCAGTCAGAAGTATGCAGAATCTTCGAGATCGCACTTTTCTAGCTATTAAATGCGAGAAACACGTTATCTGGTGTTTTCACCACTCCACAGTGCGTTTGATATGCAGTACTAGCGATATCTTGGTTTTCGTGGGGTTTCAAGCTGAGATATGCATTTTCTGCAATAATATTGGTGAGACTTCAGTCACAAGTATGCAGAATCATCTAGATCGCTCTTTTCGAGCTATTTAATGCGAAAAAACAAGTTTTCTGGTGTTTTGACCACTCCACAGTGCGTTTGATATGTAGAGCCGCCGATAACTTGGTTTTCATGGGGTTTCCAGCTGAAATATGCATTTTCTGCGATAATCTTGGTGTTTCATATATACGAAGTATGCAGAATCATCGAGAACGCTCGTTTCGAGCTACTTAATGCGAGAAACACGGTATCTGGTGTTTTCACCACTCCACAGTTTGTTTGATATGCAGAACCAGCGATATCTTGGCTTTCGTGGGGTTTCAAGCTGAGATATGCATTTTCAGCGATAATCTTGGAGAGACTTCTGTCCGAAGTATGCTGAAACATCGAGATCGCTCTTTTCGAGCTAGTTAATGCGAGAAAAACCATATCCGGTGTTTTCACCACTCCACAGTGCGTTTGATATGCAGAACCGGCGATAACTTGGTTTTCGTGGGGTTTCAAGCTGAGATATGCATTTTCTGCGATAATCTTGGAGAGACTTCTGTCCGAAGTATGCTGAAACATCGAGATCGCTCTTTTCGAGCTAGTTAATGCGAGAAAAACCTTATCCGGTGGTTTCACCACTCCACAGTTTGTTTGATATGCAGAACCAGCGATATCTTGGCTTTCGTGGGGTTTCAAGCTGAGATATGCATTTTCTGCAATAATATTGGTGAGACTTCAGTCACAAGTATGCAGAATCATCGAGAACGCTCGTTTCGAGCTACTTAATGCGAGAAACACGTTATCTGGTGTTTTCACCACTCCACAGTGCGTTTGACATGCAGAACCGGCGATATTTTGGTTTCGGTCGGGTTTCAAGCTGAGATATGCATTTTCTACGATAAACCTGCCGAGACTTCTGTCAGAAGTATGCAGAATCTTCGAGAACGCTCTTTTCGAGCTACTTAATGCGCCAAACACGTTTTCTGGTGATTTCACCACTCCACGGTACGTTTGATATGCAGAACCGGCGATATTTTGGTTTTCGTCGGGTTTCAAGCTGAGATATGCATTTTCTACGAAAATCTTGGTGAAACATCTGTCCGAAGTATGCAGAAACATCGAGAGCGCTCTTTTCGAGCTATCTACTGCGAGAAACTCGTTTTTTGGGGTTTTCACCACTCCACAGTTCGTTGGATATGCAGAACAGTAGATATCTTGGTTTTCGTGGGGTTGCAAGCTGAGATATGCATTTCCTGCGATAATCTTGGTGAGACTTCAGTCCGAAGTATGCTGAATCATCTAGATCGCTCTTTTCGAGCTATCTAATGCGAGAAACACGTTATCTGGTGTTTTCACCACTCCGCAGTGCGTTTGATATGCAGAACCAGCGATATCTTGGTTTTCGTGGGGCTTCAAGCTGAGATATGCATTTTCTGCAATAATATTGGTGAGACTTCAGTCAGAAGTATGCAGAATCTTCGAGATCGCACTTTTCTAGCTATTAAATGCGAGAAACACGTTATCTGGTGTTTTCACCACTCCACAGTGCGTTTGATATGCAGTACCAGCGATATCTTGGTTTTCGTGGGGTTTCAAGCTGAGATATGCATTTTCTGCAATAATATTGGTGAGACTTCAGTCACAAGTATGCAGAATCATCTAGATCGCTCTTTTCGAGCTATTTAATGCGAAAAAACAAGTTTTCTGGTGTTTTGACCACTCCACAGTGCGTTTGATATGTAGAGCCGCCGATAACTTGGTTTTCATGGGGTTTCCAGCTGAAATATGCATTTTCTGCGATAATCTTGGTGTTTCATCTATACGAAGTATGCAGAATCATCGAGAACGCTCGTTTCGAGCTACTTAATGCGAGAAACACGGTATCTGGTGTTTTCACCACTCCACAGTTTGTTTGATATGCAGAACCAGCGATATCTTGGCTTTCGTGGGGTTTCAAGCTGAGATATGCATTTTCTGCGATAATCTTGGTGAGACTTCTGTTAGAAGTATGCAGAAGCATCGAGATCGCTCGTTTCGAGCTATTTAATGCGAGAAACACGTTATCTGGTGTTATCACCACTCCACAGTGCGTTTGATATGCAGAACAGGAGATATCTTGGTTTTCGTGGAGTTTCTAGCAGAGATATGCATTTTCTGCGATAATCATGGTGAGACCTCTGTTAGAAGTATGCAGAATCATCGCGATCGCACATTTCGATCTATTTAATGCGAGAAACACGTTGTCTGGTGTTTTCACCACTCCACAGTTGGTTTGATATGCAGAACCGGCGATATCTGGGTTTTCGTGGGGTTTCAAGCTGAGATATGCATTTTCAGCGATAATCTTGGTGAGTCTTTTGTCAGAAGTATGCAGAATCATCTAGATCGCTCTTTTCGAGCGATTTAATGCGAAAAAACAAGTTTTCTGGTGTTTTCAACATTCCACAGTGCGTTTGATATGCAGAACCGGCGATATCTTGATTTTCGTGGTGTTTCCAGCTGAGATATGCATTTTCTGCGATAATCTAGGTGAGTCTTCTGTCCGAAGTATGCTTTATTATCGAGATCGCTCGTTTCGAGCTATTTAATGCGAGAAACACGTTATCTGGTGTTTTCACCACTCCACAGTTCGTTGGATATGCAGAACAGTAGATATCTTGGTTTTCGTGGGGTTTCAAGCAGATATATGCATTTTCTGCGATAATCTTGGTGAGACTTCTGTCCGAAGTATGCAGAATCATCGAGATCGCTCGTTTCGAGCTATTTAATGCGAGAAACACGTTATCTTTTTTTTTACCACTCCACAGTGCGTTGGATATGCAGAACCGGAGATATTTTGGTTTTCGTCGGGTTTCAAATTGAGATATGCATTTTCTACGATAATCTTGGTGAGACTTCTGTCCGAAGTATGCAGAATCATCGAGATCGCTCAATTCGAGTTATTTAATGCGACAAACACGTTATCCGGTGTTTTCACCACTCCACAGTGCGTTTGATATGCAGAACCGGCGATATCTTGGTTTTCGTGGGGTTTCAAGCTGAGATATGCATTTTCTGCGATAATCTTGGTGAGACTTCGGTTAGAAGTATGCAGAAGCATCGAGATCGCTCGTTTCGAGCTATTTAATGCGAGAAACACGTTATCTGGTGTTATCACCACTCCACAGTGCGTTTGATATGCAGAACCGGCAACATCTTGATTTTCGTGAGGTTTCGTGCTGAGATATGCATTTTCTGCGATAATATTGGTGAGACTTCAGTCAGAAGTATGCAGAATCATCTAGATCGCTCTTTTCGAGCTATTTAATGCGAAAAAACAAGTTTTCTGGTGTTTTCACCACTCCACAGTGCGTTTGATATGCAGAACCGGCGATATCTTGGTTTTCGTGGGGTTTCAAGCTGAGATATGCATTTTCTGCGATAATCTTGGTGAGACTTCTGTTAGAAGGATGCAGAAGCATCGAGATCTCTCGTTTCGAGCTAGTTGTTGCGAGAAAAACCTTATCCGTTGTTTTCACCACTCCACAGTGCGTTTGATATGCAGAACCAGCGATATCTTGGTTTTCGTGGGGTTTCAAGCTGAGATATGCATTTTCTAGTATAATCTTGGTGAGACTTCCGTCCGAAGTATGCTGAATCATCTAGATCGCTGTTTTCGAGCTATTTAATGCGAGAAACACGTTTTCTGGGGTTTTCACCACTCCACAGTTCGTTGGATATGCTGAACAGGAGATATCTTGGTTTTCGTGGAGTTTCTAGCAGAGATATTCATTTTCTGCGATAATCATGGTGAGACCGCTGTTAGAAGTATGCAGAATCATCGCGATCGCACATTTCGATCTATTTAATGCGAGAAACACGTTGTCTGGTGTTTTCACCACTCCACAGTTGGTTTGATATGCAGAACCGGCGATATCTGGGTTTTCGTGGGGTTTCAAGCTGAGATATGCATTTTCAGCGATAATCTTGGTGAGTCTTTTGTCAGAAGTATGCAGAATCATCTAGATCGCTCTTTTCGAGCGATTTAATGCGAAAAAACAAGTTTTCTGGTGTTTTCAACATTCCACAGTGCGTTTGATATGCAGAACCGGCGATATCTTGATTTTCGTGGTGTTTCCAGCTGAGATATGCATTTTCTGCGATAATCTAGGTGAGTCTTCTGTCCGAAGTATGCTTTATTATCGAGATCGCTCGTTTCGAGCTATTTAATGCGAGAAACACGTTATCTGGTGTTTTCACCACTCCACAGTTCGTTGGATATGCAGAACAGTAGATATCTTGGTTTTCGTGGGGTTTCAAGCAGAGATATGCATTTTCTGCGATAAGCTTGGTGAAACATCTGTCCGAAGTATGCAGAAAAGTCGAGAGCGCTCTTTTCGAGCTATTTAATGCGAGAAACACGTTTTCTGGGGTTTTCACCAGTCTACAGTTCGTTGGATATGCAGAACTGTAGATATCTTGGTTTTCGTGGGGTTTCAAGCAGAGATATGCATTTTCTGCGATAATCTTGGTGAGACTTCTGTTAGAAGTATGCAGAATCATCGAGATCGCACTTTTCGAGCTATTTAATGCGAGAAACACGTTATCTGGTGTTTTCACCACTCCACAGTTGGTTTGATATGCAGAACAGTAGATATCTTGGTTTTCGTGGGGTTTCAAGCTGAGATATGCATTATCTGCGATAATCTTGTTGAGACTTCTGTCCGAAGTATGCAGAATCATCGAGATCGCTCGTTTCGAGCTACTTAATGCGAGAAACACGGTATCTGGTGTTATCACCACTCCACAGTGTGTTGGATATGCAGAGCAGTAGATATCTTGGTTTTCGTCGGGTTTCAAGCTGAGATATGCATTTTCTACGATAAGCTTGGTGAAACATCTGTCCGAAGTATGCAGAAACATCGAGAGCGCTCTTTTCGAGCTATTTAATGCGAGAAACACGTTTTCTGGGGTTTTCACCACTCCACAGTTCGTTGGATATGCAGAACAGTAGATATCTTGGTTTTCGTGGGGTTTCAAGCAGAGATATGCATTTTCTGCGATAATCTTTGTGAGACTTCTGTTAGAAGTATGCAGAATCATCGAGATCGCGCTTCTCGAGCTATTTAATGCGAGAAACACGTTATCTGGTGTTTTCACCACTCCACAGTTGGTTTGATATGCAGAACCGGCGATATTTTGGTTTTCGTCGGGTGTCAAGCTGAGATATGCATTTTCTACGATAATCTTGGTGAAATATCTGTCTGAAGTATGCAGAAACATCGAGAGCGCTCATTTCGAGCTATTTAATGCGAGAAACACGTTCTCTGGTTGTTTTCACCACTCCACAGTGCGTTTGATATGCAGAACCGGCGATATCTTGATTTTCGTGCTGTTTCCAGCTGAGATATGCATTTTCTGCGATAATCTTGGTTGGTCTGTTGTCAGAAGTATGCAGAATCATCTAGATCGCTCTTTTCGAGCTATTTAATGCGAGAAACACGTTATCTGGTGTTTTCACCACTCCACAGTGCGTTTGATATGCAGAACCGTCGACATCTTTGATTTCATCGGGGTTCAAGTTGAGATATGCATTTTCTACGATAATCTTGGTGAGACTTCTGTCAGAAGAATGCAGAATCATCGTGATCGGCCTTTTCGAGCTATTTAACGCGAGAAACACGTTCTCTGGTTGTTTTCACCACTCCACAGTGCGTTTGATATGCAGAACCGGCAACATCTTGATTTTCGTGAGGTTTCGAGCTGAGATATGCATTTTCTGCGAAAATATTGGTGAGACTTCAGTCAGAATTATGCAGAATCATCTAGATCGCTCTTTTCGAGCTACTTAATGCACGAAACACGTTTTCTGGTGTTTTCACCACTCCACAGTACGTTTGACATGCAGAACCGGAGATATCTTGGTTTCGGTCGGGTTTCAAGCTGAGATATGCATTTTCTACGATAATCCTGGTGAGACTTCTGTCTGAAGTATGCAGAATCTTCGAGAACGCTCTTTTCGAGCTACTTACTGCGCGAAACACGTTTTCTGGTGTTTTCACCACTCCACGGTACGTTTGATGTGCAGAACCGGCGACATCTTTGATTTCGTCGGGGTTCAAGTTGAGATATTCATTTTCTACGATAATCTTGGTGAGACTTCTGTCAGAAGTATGCAGAATCATCGTGATCGGCCTTTTCGAGCTATTTAATGCGAGAAACACGTTATCTGGTGTTTTCACCACTCCACAGTGCGTTTGATATGCAGAACAGTAGATATCTTGGTTTTCGTGGGGTTTCAAGCTGAGATATGCATTTTCTGCGATAATCTTGTTGAGACTTCTGTCCGGAGTATGCAGAAACATCAAGAGCGCTCTTTTCGAGCTATTTATTGCGAGAAACACTATCTCTGGTTGTTTTCACCACTCCACAGTGCGTTTGATATGCAGAACCGGCGATATCTTGATTTTCGTGCTGTTTCCAGCTGAGATATGCATTTTCTGCGATAATCTTGGTTGGTCTTTCGTCAGAAGGATGCAGAATCATCTAGATCGCTCTTTTCGAGCTATTTAATGCGAGAAACACGTTATCTGGTGTTTTCACCACTCCACAGTGCGTTTGATATGCAGAACCGTCGACATCTTTGATTTCATCGGGGTTCAAGTTGAGATATGCATTTTCTACGATAATCTTGGTGAGACTTCTGTCAGAAGAATGCAGAATCATCGTGATCGGCCTTTTCGAGCTATTTAACGCGAGAAACACGTTCTCTGGTTGTTTTCACCACTCCACAGTGCGTTTGATATGCAGAACCGGCAACATCTTGATTTTCGTGAGGTTTCGAGCTGAGATATGCATTTTCTGCGAAAATATTGGTGAGACTTCAGTCAGAATTATGCAGAATCATCTAGATCGCTCTTTTCGAGCTACTTAATGCACGAAACACGTTTTCTGGTGTTTTCACCACTCCACAGTACGTTTGACATGCAGAACCGGAGATATCTTGGTTTCGGTCGGGTTTCAAGCTGAGATATGCATTTTCTACGATAATCCTGGTGAGACTTCTGTCTGAAGTATGCAGAATCTTCGAGAACGCTCTTTTCGAGCTACTTACTGCGCGAAACACGTTTTCTGGTGTTTTCACCACTCCACGGTACGTTTGATGTGCAGAACCGGCGACATCTTTGATTTCGTCGGGGTTCAAGTTGAGATATTCATTTTCTACGATAATCTTGGTGAGACTTCTGTCAGAAGTATGCAGAATCATCGTGATCGGCCTTTTCGAGCTATTTAATGCGAGAAACACGTTATCTGGTGTTTTCACCACTCCACAGTGCGTTTGATATGCAGAACAGTAGATATCTTGGTTTTCGTGGGGTTTCAAGCTGAGATATGCATTTTCTGCGATAATCTTGTTGAGACTTCTGTCCGGAGTATGCAGAAACATCAAGAGCGCTCTTTTCGAGCTATTTATTGCGAGAAACACTATCTCTGGTTGTTTTCACCACTCCACAGTGCGTTTGATATGCAGAACCGGCGATATCTTGATTTTCGTGCTGTTTCCAGCTGAGATATGCATTTTCTGCGATAATCTTGGTTGGTCTTTCGTCAGAAGGATGCAGAATCATCTAGATCGCTCTTTTCGAGCTATTTAATGCGAGAAACACGTTATCTGGTGTTTTCACCACTCCACAGTGCGTTTGATATGCAGAACCGGCGACATCTTTGATTTCGTCGGGGTTCAAGTTGAGATATGCATTTTCTACGATAATCTTGGTGGGACTTCTGTCAGAAGTATGCAGAATTATCGTGATCGGCCTTTTCGAGCTATTTAACGCGAGAAACACGTTCTCTGGTGGTATTCACCACTCCACGGTGCGTTTGATATGCAGAACCGGCAACATCTTGATTTTCGTGAGGTTTCGAGCTGAGATATGCATTTTCTGCGATAATATTGGTGAGACTTCAGTCAGAATTATGCAGAATCATCTAGATCCCTCTTTTCGAGCTACTTAATGCACGAAACACGTTTTCTGGTGTTTTCACCATTCCACAGTACGTTTGACATGCAGAACCGGAGATATCTTGGTTTCGGTGGGGTTTCTAGCTGAGATATGCATTTTCTACGATAATCCTGGTGAGACTTCTGTCTGAAGTATGCAGAATCTTCGAGAACGCTCTTTTCGAGCTACTTACTGCGCGAAACACGTTTTCTGGTGTTTTCACCACTCCACGGTACATTTGATGTGCAGAACCGGAGATAACTCGGTTTTCGTTGGGTTTCAAGCTGAGATATTCATTTTCTACGATAATCTTGGTGAGACTTCTGTCAGAAGTATCCAGGATCTTCGAGATCGCTATTTTCGAGCTATTTAATGCGAGAAACATGTTCTCTGGTTGTTGTCACCACTCCACAGTGCGTTTGATATGCAGAACCGGCGACATCTTTGATTTCGTCGGGGTTCAAGTTGAGATATGCATTTTCTACGATAATCTTGGTGGGTCTTTTGTCAGAAGTATGCAGAATCATCTAGATCGCTCTTTTCGAGCTATTTAATGCGAGAAACACGTTATCTGGTGTTTTCACCACTCCACAGTGCGTTTGATATGCAGTACCAGCGATATCTTGGTTTTCGTGGGGTTTCAAGCTGAGATATGCATTTTTTACGATAATCTTGGTGAGACTTCTGTCCGATGTAGGCAGAATCATCGAGATCGCTCTATTCGAGCTATTTAATGCGACAAACACGTTATCTGGTGCTTTCAGCACTCCACAGTGCGTTTGATATGCAGAACCAGCGATAGCTTGGTTTTCGTGGGGTTTCAAGCTGAGATATGCATTTTATACGATAATCTTGGTGAGACTTCTGTCCGAAGTATGCTTAATTATCGAGATCGCTCGTTTCGAGCTATTTATGCGAGAAACACGTTATCTGGTGTTTTCACCACTCCACAGTTCGTTGGATATGCAGAACAGTAGATATCTTGATTTTCGTGAGGTTTCGAGCTGAGATATGCATTTTCTGCGATAATCTTGGTGAGACTTCTGTCCGAAGTATGCTGAAACATCGAGATCGCTCTTTTCGAGCTAGTTAATGCGAGAAAAAACTTATCCGCTGTATTCACCACTCCACAGTGCGTTTGATATGCAGAACACAGCGATATCTTGGTTTTCGTGGGGTTTCAAGCTGAGATATGCATTTTCTGCGATAATCTTGGTGAGACTTCTGTCCGAAGTATGCTGAATCATCGAGATCGCTCTTTTCGAGCTGGGTAGTGCGAGAAACACGTTATCTGGTGTTTTCACCACTCCACAGTGCGTTTGATATGCAGAACCGGCGACATCTTTGATTTCGTCGGGGTTCAAGTTGAGATATGCATTTTCTACGATAATCTTGGTGAGACTTCTGTCAGAAGTATGCAGAATCATCGTGATCGGCCTTTTCGAGCTATTTAATGCGAGAAACACGTTATCTGGTTTTTTCACCACTCCACAGTGCGTTTGATATGCAGAACAGTAGATATCTTGGTTTTCGTGGGGTTTCAAGCTGAGATATGCATTTTCTGCGATAATCTTGGTGAGACTTCTGTCCGAAGTATGCAGAATCATCGTGATCGGCCTTTTCGAGCTATTTAATGCGAGAAACACGTTATCTGGTGTTTTCACCACTCCAAAGTGCGTTTGATATGCAGAACAGTAGATATCTTGGTTTTCGTGGGGTTTCAAGCTGAGATCTGCATTTTCTGCGATAATCTTGTTGAGACTTCTGTCCGGAGTATGCAGAAACATCGAGAGCGCTCTTTTCGAGCTATTTATTGCGAGAAACACTATCTCTGGTTGATTTCACCACTCCAAAGTGCGTTTGATATGCAGAACCGGCGATATCTTGATTTTCGTGCTGTTTCCAGCTGAGATATGCATTTTCTGCGATAATCTTGGTTGGTCTTTTGTCAGAAGTATGCAGAATCATCTAGATCGCTCTTTTCGAGCTATTTAATGCGAGAAACACGTTATCTGGTGTTTTCACCACTCCACAGTGCGTTTGATATGCAGAACCGGCGACATCTTTGATTTCGTCGGGGTTCAAGTTGAGATATGCATTTTCTACGATAATCTTGGTGAGACTTCTGTCAGAAGTATGCAGAAGTATCGTGATCGGCCTTTTCGAGCTATTTAACGCGAGAAACACGTTCTCTGGTGGTTTTCACCACTCCACAGTGCGTTTGATATGCAGAACCGGCAACATCTTGATTTTCGTGAGGTTTCGAGCTGAGATATGCATTTTCTGCGATAATATTGGTGAGACTTCAGTCAGAATTATGCAGAATCATCTAGATCGCTCTTTTCGAGCTACTTAATGCACGAAACACGTTTTCTGGTGTTTTCACCACTCCACAGTACGTTTGACATGCAGAACCGGAGATATCTTGGTTTCGGTCGGGTTTCAAGCTGAGATATGCATTTTCAACGATAATCCTGGTGAGACTTCTGTCTGAAGTATGCAGAATCTTCGAGAACGCTATTTTCGAGCTACTTACTGCGCGAAACACGTTTTCTGGTGTTTTCACCACTCCACGGTACGTTTGATGTGCAGAACCGGAGATAACTCGGTTTTCGTTGGGTTTCAAGCTGAGATATGCATTTTCTACGATAATCTTGGTGAGACTTCTGTCAGAAGTATCCAGGATCTTCGAGATCGCTCTTTTCGAGCTATTTAATGCGAGAAACACGTTCTCTGGTTGTTTTCACCACTCCACAGTGCGTTTGATATGCAGAACAGTAGATATCTTGGTTTTCGTGGGGTTTCAAGCAGAGATATGCATTTTCTGCGATAATCTTGGTGAGACTTCTGTCCGAAGTATGCAGAATCATCGAGATCGCTCGTTTCGAGCTAGTTAATGCGAGAAAAAACTTATCCGCTGTATTCACCACTCCACAGTGCGTTTGATATGCAGAACACAGCGATATCTTGGTTTTCGTGGGGTTTCAAGCTGAGATATGCATTTTCTGCGATAATCTTGGTGAAACTTCTGTCCGAAGTATGCTGAATCATCGAGATCGCTCTTTACGAGCTGGGTAGTGCGAGAAACACGTTATCTGGTGTTTTCACCACTCCACAGTGCGTTTGATATGCAGAACCGGCGACATCTTTGATTTCGTCGGGGTTCAAGTTGAGATATGCATTTTCTACGATAATCTTGGTGAGACTTCTGTCAGAAGTATGCAGAATCATCGTGATCGGCCTTTTCGAGCTATTTAATGCGAGAAACACGTTATCTGGTGTTTTCGCCACTCCACAGTGCGTTTGATATGCAGAACCGGAGATATCTTGGTTTTCGTGGGGTTTCAAGCTGAGATATGCATTTTCTGCGATAATCTTGTTGAGACTTCTGTCCGGAGTATGCAGAATTATCGTGATCGGCCTTTTCGAGCTATTTAACGCGAGAAACACGTTCTCTGGTTTTTTCACCACTTCACAGTACGTTTGACATGCAGAACCGGAGATATCTTGGTTTCGGTCGGGTTTCAAGCTGAGATATGCATTTTCCACGATAATCCTGGTGAGACTTCTGTCTGAAGTATGCAGAATCTTCGAGAACGCTATTTTCGAGCTACTTACTGCGCGAAACTTGTTTTCTGGTGTTTTCACCACTCCACGGTACGTTTGATGTGCAGAACCGGAGATAACTCGGTTTTCGTTGGGTTTCAAGCTGAGATATGCATTTTCTACGATAATCTTGGTGAGACTTCTGTCAGAAGTATCCAGGATCTTCGAGATCGCTCTTTTCGAGCTATTTAATGCGAGAAACACGTTCTCTGGTTGTTTTCACCACTCCACAGTGCGTTTGATATGCAGAACAGTAGATATCTTGGTTTTCGTGGGGTTTCAAGCTGAGACATGCATTTTCTGCGATAATCTTGTTGAGACTTCTGTCAGATGTATGCAGAATGTTCGAGAACGCACTTTTCGAGCTACTTAATGTGCGAAACACGTTTTCTGGTGTTATCACCACTCCACGGTACGTTTGATGTGCAGAACCGGAGATAACTCGGTTTTCGTCGGGTTTCAGGCTGAGATATGCATTTTCTGCGATAATCTTGGTGACACTTCTGTCCGAAGTATGCTGAATCATCGAGAGCGCTCTTTTCGAGCTATTTAATGCGAGAAACCCGTTTTCTGGGGTTTTCACCACTCCACAGTACGTTAGACATGCAGAACCGGAGATATCTTCGTTTCGCCGGGTTTCAAGCTGAGATATGCATTTTCTACGATAATATTGGTGAGACCTCTGTCAGAAGTATGCAGAATCATCTAGATCGCTCGTTTCGAGCTATTTAATGCGAAAAGACAAGTTTTCTGGTGTTTTGACCACTCCACAGTGCGTTTGATATGTAGTGCCGCCGATAACTTGGTTTTCGTGGGGTTTCCAGCTGAAATATGCATTTTCTGCAATAATCTTGGTGAGTCTTCTGTCAGAAGTATGCAGAATCATCGAGATCGCTCTATTCGAGCTATTTAATGCGAGAAACACGTTATCTGGAGTTTTCATCACTCCACAGGGCGTCTGATATGCAGAACCGGCGATATCTTGGTTTTCGTGGGGTTTCCAGCTGAGATATGCATTTTCTGCGATAATCTTGGTGAGACTTTAGTCAGAAGTATGCAGAATCATCTAGATCGCTCGTTTCGAGCTACTTAATGCGAAAAAACAAGTTTTCTGGTGTTTTGACCACTCCACAGTGCGTTTGATATGTAGATCCGCCGATAACTTGGTTTTCGTGGGATTTCCAGCTGAAATATGCATTTTCTGCGATAATATTAGTGAGACTTCAGTCAGAAGTATGCAGAATCATGTAGATCGCTCGTTTCGAGCTATTTAATGCGAAAAGACAAGTTTTCTGGTGTTTTGACCACTCCACAGTGCGTTTGATATGTAGAGCCGCCGATAACTTAGTTTTCGTGGGGTTTCAAGCTGAGATATGCATTTTCTGCGATAATCTTGTTGAGACTTCTGTCCGAAGTATGCAGAATCATCGAGATCGCTCATTTCGAGCTATTTAATGCGAGAAACACGTTATCTGGTGTTTTCACCACTCCACAGTGCGTTGGATATGCAGAACCGGAGATATTTTGGTTTTCGTCGGGTTTCAAGCTGAGATATGCATTTTCTACGATAAGCTTGGTGAAACATCTGTCCAAAGTATGCAGAAACTTCGAGAGCGCTCTTTTCGAGCGATTTAATGCGAGAAACACGTTTTCTGGGGTTTTCACCACACCACAGTTCGTTGGATATGCAGAACCGGAGATATCTTGGTTTTCGTGGGGTTTCCAGCTGAAATATGCATTTTCTGCGATAATCTTGGTGAGTCTTCTGTCCGAAGTATGCAGAATCATCGAGATCGCTCATTTCGAGCTATTTAATGCGATAAACACGTTATCTGGTGTTTTCACCACTCCACAGTTGGTTTGATATGCAGAACCGGCGATATTTTGGTTTTCGTCGGATTTCAAGCTGAGATATGCATTTTCTACGATATTCTTGGTGAGACATCTGTCCGAAGTATGCAGAAACATCGAGAGCATTCTTTTCGAGCTATTTAATGCGAGAAACTCGTTTTCTGGGGTTTTCACCACTCCACAGTTCGTTGGATATGCAGAACCGGAGATATCTTGGTTTTTGTGGGGTTTCAAGCAGAAATATGCATTTTCTGCGATAATCTTGGTGAGTCTTCTGTCAGAAGTATGCAGAATCATCGAGATCGCTCTATTCGAGCTATTTAATGCGGGAAACACGTTATCTGGTGTTTTCAGCACTCCACAGTGCGTTTGATATGTAGAGCCGCCGATAACTTCGTTTTCGTGGGATTTCCAGCTGAAATATGCATTTTCTGCGATAATATTTGTGAGACTTCAGTCAGAAGTATCCAGAATCATCTAGATCGCTCGTTTCGAGCTGCTTAATGCGAAAAGACAAGTTTTCTGGTGCTTTGACCACTCCACAGTGCGTTTGATATGTAGAGCCGCCGATAACTTGGTTTTCGTGGGATTTCCAGCTGAAATATGCATTTTCTACGATAATATTGGTGAGACCTCTGTCAGAAGTATGCAGAATCATCTAGATCGCTCGTTTCGAGCTATTTAATGCGAAAAGACAAGTTTTATGGTGTTTTGACCACTCCACAGTGCGTTTGATATGTAGTGCCGCCGATAACTTGGTTTTCGTGGGGTTTCCAGCTGAAATATGCATTTTCTGCAATAATCTTGGTGAGTCTTCTGTCAGAAGTATGCCGAATCATCGAGATCGCTCTATTCGAGCTATTTAATGCGAGAAACACGTTATCTGGTGTTTTCATCACTCCACAGGGCGTCTGATATGCAGAACCGGCGATATCTTGGTTTTCGTGGGGTTTCCAGCTGAGATATGCATTTTCTGCGATAATCTTGGTGAGACTTTAGTCAGAAGTATGCAGAATCATCTAGATCGCTCGTTTCGAGCTACTTAATGCGAAAAAACAAGTTTTCTGGTGTTTTGACCACTCCACAGTGCGTTTGATATGTAGAGCCGCCGATAACTTGGTTTTCGTGGGATTTCCAGCTGAAATATGCATTTTCTGCGATAATATTAGTGAGACTTCAGTCAGAAGTATGCAGAATCATGTAGATCGCTCGTTTCGAGCTATTTAATGCGAAAAGACAAGTTTTCTGGTGTTTTGACCACTCCACAGTGCGTTTGATATGTAGAGCCGCCGATAACTTAGTTTTCGTGGGGTTTCAAGCTGAGATATGCATTTTCTGCGATAATCTTGTTGAGACTTCTGTCCGAAGTATGCAGAATCATCGAGATCGCTCATTTCGAGCTATTTAATGCGAGAAACACGTTATCTGGTGTTTTCACCACTCCACAGTGCGTTGGATATGCAGAACCGGAGATATTTTGGTTTTCGTCGGGTTTCAAGCTGAGATATGCATTTTCTACGATAAGCTTGGTGAAACATCTGTCCAAAGTATGCAGAAACTTCGAGAGCGCTCTTTTCGAGCGATTTAATGCGAGAAACACGTTTTCTGGGGTTTTCACCACACCACAGTTCGTTGGATATGCAGAACCGGAGATATCTTGGTTTTCGTGGGGTTTCCAGCTGAAATATGCATTTTCTGCGATAATCTTGGTGAGTCTTCTGTCCGAAGTATGCAGAATCATCGAGATCGCTCATTTCGAGCTATTTAATGCGATAAACACGTTATCTGGTGTTTTCACCACTCCACAGTTGGTTTGATATGCAGAACCGGCGATATTTTGGTTTTCGTCGGATTTCAAGCTGAGATATGCATTTTCTACGATATTCTTGGTGAGACATCTGTCCGAAGTATGCAGAAACATCGAGAGCATTCTTTTCGAGCTATTTAATGCGAGAAACTCGTTTTCTGGGGTTTTCACCACTCCACAGTTCGTTGGATATGCAGAACCGGAGATATCTTGGTTTTTGTGGGGTTTCAAGCAGAAATATGCATTTTCTGCGATAATCTTGGTGAGTCTTCTGTCAGAAGTATGCAGAATCATCTAGATCGCTCGTTTCGAGCTATTTAATGCGAAAAGACAAGTTTTATGGTGTTTTGACCACTCCACAGTGCGTTTGATATGTAGTGCCGCCGATAACTTGGTTTTCGTGGGGTTTCCAGCTGAAATATGCATTTTCTGCAATAATCTTGGTGAGTCTTCTGTCAGAAGTATGCCGAATCATCGAGATCGCTCTATTCGAGCTATTTAATGCGAGAAACACGTTATCTGGTGTTTTCATCACTCCACAGGGCGTCTGATATGCAGAACCGGCGATATCTTGGTTTTCGTGGGGTTTCCAGCTGAGATATGCATTTTCTGCGATAATCTTGGTGAGACTTTAGTCAGAAGTATGCAGAATCATCTAGATCGCTCGTTTCGAGCTACTTAATGCGAAAAAACAAGTTTTCTGGTGTTTTGACCACTCCACAGTGCGTTTGATATGTAGAGCCGCCGATAACTTGGTTTTCGTGGGATTTCCAGCTGAAATATGCATTTTCTGCGATAATATTAGTGAGACTTCAGTCAGAAGTATGCAGAATCATGTAGATCGCTCGTTTCGAGCTATTTAATGCGAAAAGACAAGTTTTCTGGTGTTTTGACCACTCCACAGTGCGTTTGATATGTAGAGCCGCCGATAACTTAGTTTTCGTGGGGTTTCAAGCTGAGATATGCATTTTCTGCGATAATCTTGTTGAGACTTCTGTCCGAAGTATGCAGAATCATCGAGATCGCTCATTTCGAGCTATTTAATGCGAGAAACACGTTATCTGGTGTTTTCACCACTCCACAGTGCGTTGGATATGCAGAACCGGAGATATTTTGGTTTTCGTCGGGTTTCAAGCTGAGATATGCATTTTCTACGATAAGCTTGGTGAAACATCTGTCCAAAGTATGCAGAAACTTCGAGAGCGCTCTTTTCGAGCGATTTAATGCGAGAAACACGTTTTCTGGGGTTTTCACCACACCACAGTTCGTTGGATATGCAGAACCGGAGATATCTTGGTTTTCGTGGGGTTTCCAGCTGAAATATGCATTTTCTGCGATAATCTTGGTGAGTCTTCTGTCCGAAGTATGCAGAATCATCGAGATCGCTCATTTCGAGCTATTTAATGCGATAAACACGTTATCTGGTGTTTTCACCACTCCACAGTTGGTTTGATATGCAGAACCGGCGATATTTTGGTTTTCGTCGGATTTCAAGCTGAGATATGCATTTTCTACGATATTCTTGGTGAGACATCTGTCCGAAGTATGCAGAAACATCGAGAGCATTCTTTTCGAGCTATTTAATGCGAGAAACTCGTTTTCTGGGGTTTTCACCACTCCACAGTTCGTTGGATATGCAGAACCGGAGATATCTTGGTTTTTGTGGGGTTTCAAGCAGAAATATGCATTTTCTGCGATAATCTTGGTGAGTCTTCTGTCAGAAGTATGCAGAATCATCGAGATCGCTCTATTCGAGCTATTTAATGCGGGAAACACGTTATCTGGTGTTTTCAGCACTCCACAGTGCGTTTGATATGTAGAGCCGCCGATAACTTCGTTTTCGTGGGATTTCCAGCTGAAATATGCATTTTCTGCGATAATATTTGTGAGACTTCAGTCAGAAGTATCCAGAATCATCTAGATCGCTCGTTTCGAGCTGCTTAATGCGAAAAGACAAGTTTTCTGGTGCTTTGACCACTCCACAGTGCGTTTGATATGTAGAGCCGCCGATAACTTGGTTTTCGTGGGATTTCCAGCTGAAATATGCATTTTCTGCGATAATATTGGTGAGACTTCAGTCAGAAGTATGCAGAATCATCTAGATCGCTCGTTTCGAGCTACTTAATGCGAAAAGACAAGTTTTCTGGTGTTTTGACCACTCCACAGTGCGTTTGATATGTAGAGCCGCCGATAACTTGGTTTTCGTGGGGTTTCCAGCTGGAATATGCATTTTCTGCGATAATCTTGGTGAGTCTTCTGTCAGAAGTATGCAGAATCATCGAGATCGCTCTATTCGAGCTATATAATGCGAGAAACACGTTATCTGGTGTTTTCATCACTCCACAGGGCGTATGAAATGCAGAATCGGCGATATCTTGGTTTTCGTGGGGTTTCCAGCTGAGATATGCATTTTCTGTGATAATCTTGGTGAGTCTTCTGTCAGAAGTATGCAGAATCATCGAGATCGCTCTATTCGAGCTATTTAATGCGAGAAACACGTTATCTGGTGTTTTCATCACTCCACAGGGCGTTTGATATGCAGAACCGGCGATATCTTGGTTTTCGTGGGGTTTCCAGCTGAGATATGCATTTTCTGCGATAATCTTGGTGAGACTTTAGTCAGAAGTATGCAGAATCATCTAGATCGCTCGTTTCGAGATACTTAATGCGAAAAAACAAGTTTTCAGGTGTTTTGACCACTCCACAGTGCGTTTGATATGTAGTGCCGCCGATAACTTGGTTTTCGTGGGGTTTCCAGCTGAAATATGCATTTTCTGCAATAATCTTGGTGAGTCTTCTGTCAGAAGTATGCAGAATCATCGAGATCGCTCTATTCGAGCTATTTAATGGGAAAAGACAATTTTTCTGGTGTTTTGACCACTCCACAGTGCGTTTGATATGTAGAGCCGCCGATAACTTGGTTTTCGTGGGGTTTCCAGCTGAAATATGCATTTTCTGCGATAATCTTGGTGAGTCTTCTGTCAGAAGTATGCAGAATCATCGAGATCGCTCTATTCGAGCTATTTAATGCGAGAAACACGTTATCTGGTGTTTTCATCACTCCACAGGGCGTTTGATATGCAGAACCGGCGATATCTTGGTTTTCGTGGGGTTTCCAGCTGAGATATGCATTTTCTGCGATAATCTTGGTGAGACTTTAGTCAGAAGTATGCAGAATCATCGAGATCGCTCTATTCGAGCTATTTAATGCGGTAAACACGTTATCTGGTGTTTTCAGCACTCCACAGGGCGTTTGATATGCAGAACCGGCGATATCTTGGTTTTCGTGGGGTTTCCAGCTGAGATATGCATTTTCTGCGATAATCTTGGTGAGTCTTCTGTCAGAAGTATGCAGAATCATCTAGATCGCTCTTTTCGAGCTACTGAATGCGAGGAACACGTTTGCTGGTATATTCACCACTCCACAGTTCGTTAGACATGCAGAACCGCAGATATCTTCGTTTCGGTCGGGTTTCAAGCTGAGATATGCATTTTCTACGATAATATTGGTGAGACCACTGTCAGAAGTATGCAGAATCTTCGAGAACCCTCTTTTCGAGCTACTTAATGCGAGAAACACGTTTTCGGGTGTTTTCACCACTCCACAGTACGTTTGATGTGCAGAACCGGAGATATCTTGGTTTTCGTGATGTTTGAAGCTGAGATATGCATTTTCTGCGATAATCTTGGTGAGTCTTCTGTCAGAAGTATGCAGAATCATCTAGATCGCTCTTTTCGAGCTACTGAATGCGAGGAACACGTTTTCTGGTATATTCACCACTCCACAGTACGTTTGACATGCAGAACCGGAGATATCTTGGATTCGTTCGGGTTTCAAGCTGAGATATGCATTTTCGACGATAATCCTGGTGAAACTTCTGTCAGAAGTATGCAGAATCTTCGAGATCGCACTTTTCGAGCTATTTAATGCGAGAAACACGTTATCTGGTGTTTTCACCACTCCACAGTGCGTTTGATATGCAGAACCAGCGATATCTTGGTTTTCGTGGGGTGTCAAGCTGAGATATGCATTTTTTACGATAATCTTGGTTAGACTTCTGTCCGAAGTATGCTTAGTCATCGAGATCGCTCGTTTCGAGCTATTCAATGCGAGAAACACGTTATCTGGTGTTTTCACCACTCCACAGTGCGTTTGATATGCAGAACCGGCGATATCTTGGTTTTCGTGGGGTTTCAAGCTGAGATATGCATTTTCTGCGATAATCTTGGAGAGACTTCTGTCCGAAGTATGCTGAAACATCGAGATCGCTCTTTTCGAGCTAGTTAATGCGAGAAAAACCTTATCCGGTGGTTTCACCACTCCACAGTGCGCTTGATATGCAGAACCAGCGATATCTACGTTTTCGTGGGGTATCAAGGTGAGATATGCATTTCCTGCGATAATCTTGGTGAGACTTCTGTCCGAAGTATGCAGAATCATGGCTATCGCTTTTTTCGAGCTATTTAATGCGAGAAACACGTTATCTGCTGTTTTGACCACTCCACAGTGCGTTTGATATGTAGAGCCGCCGATAACTTGGTTTTCGTGGGGTTTCCAGCTGAAATATGCATTTTCTGCGATAATCTTGGTGTTTCTTCTATGAGAAGTATGCAGAATCATCGAGAACGCTCTTTTCGAGCTAGATAATGCGAGAAACACGTTTTCTGGTGTTTTCACCACTCCACAGTGCGTTTGATATGCAGAACAGAGGATATCTTGGTTTTCGTGGGGTTTCAAGCTGAAATATGCATTTTCTGCGATAATATTGGTGAGACTTCAGTCAGAAGTATGCAGAATCATCTAGATCGCTCGTTTCGAGCTACTTAATGCGAAAAGACAAGTTATCTGGTGTTTTGACCACTCCACAGTGCGTTTGATATGTAGAGCCGCCGATAACTTGGTTTTCGTGGGGTTTCCAGCTGGAATATGCATTTTCTGCGATAATCTTGGTGAGTCTTCTGTCAGAAGTATGCAGAATCATCGAGATCGCTCTATTCGAGCTATGTAATGCGAGAAACACGTTATCTGGTGTTTTCATCACTCCACAGGGCGTTTGATATGCAGAATCGGCGATATCTTGGTTTTCGTGGGGTTTCCAGCTGAGATATGCATTTTCTGCGATAATCTTGGTGAGTCTTCTGTCAGAAGTATGCAGAATCATCGAGATCGCTCTATTCGAGCTATGTAATGCGAGAAACACGTTATCTGGTGTTTTCATCACTCCACAGGGCGTTTGATATGCAGAATCGGCGATATCTTGGTTTTCGTGGGGTTTCCAGCTGAGATATGCATTTTCTGCGATAATCTTGGTGAGTCTTCTGTCAGAAGTATGCAGAATCATCGAGATCGCTCTATTCGAGCTATGTAATGCGAGAAACACGTTATCTGGTGTTTTCATCACTCCACAGAGCGTTTTATATGCAGAATCGGCGATATCTTGGTTTTCGTGGGGTTTCCAGCTGAGATATGCATTTTCTGCGATAATCTTGGTGAGTCTTCTGTCAGAAGTATGCAGAATCATCGAGGTCACACTATTCGAGCTATTTAATGCGGGAAACACGTTATCTGGTGTTTTCAGCACTCCACAGGGCGTATGATATGCAGAACCGGCGATATCTTGGTTTTCGTGGGGTTTCCAGCTGAGATATGCATTTTCTGCGATAATCTTGGTGAGACTTTAGTCAGAAGTATGCAGAATCATCGAGATCGCTCTATTCGAGCTATTTAATGCGGGAAACACGTTATCTGGTGTTTTCAGCACTCCACAGGGCGTTTGATATGCAGAACCGGCGATATCTTGGTTTTCGTGGGGTTTCCGGCTGAGATATGCATTTTCTGCGATAATCTTGATGAGTCTTCTGTCAGAAGTATGCTGAATCATCTAGATCGCTCTTTTCGAGCTATTTAATGCGAGGAACACGTTTTCTGGTATATTCACAACTCCACAGTACGTTAGACATGCAGAACCGGAGATATCTTCGTTTCGGTCGGGTTTCAAGCTGAGATATGCATTTTCTACGATAATCCTGGTGAGACTTCTGTCAGAAGTATGCTGAAACATCGAGATCGCTCTTTTCGAGCTAGTTAATGCGAGAAAAACCATATCCGGTGGTTTCACCACTCCACAGTGCGCTTGATATGCATAACCAGCGATATCTTCGCTTTCGTGGGGTATCAAGGTGAGATATGCATTTCCTGCGATAATCTTGGTGAGACATCTGTCCGAAGTATGCAGAATCATGGCTATCGCTTTTTTCGAGCTATTTAATGCGAGAAACACGTTATCTGCTGTTTTGACCACTCCACAGTGCGTTTGATATGTAGAGCCGCCGATAACTTGGTTTTCGTGGGGTTTCCAGCTGAAATATGCATTTTCTGCGATAATCATGGTGTTTCATCTATGAGAAGTATGCAGAATCATCGAGAACGCTCTTTTCGAGCTAGATAATGCGAGAAACACGTTTTCTGGTGTTTTCACCACTCCACAGTGCGTTTGATAGGCAGAACAGTAGATATCTTGGTTTTCGTGGGGTTTCAAGCTGAGATATGCATTTTCTGCGGTAATCTTTTTGAGACTTCTGTCCGAAGTATGCAGAATCATCTAGATCGCGCTTTTCAAGCTATTTAATGCGAGAAACAGGTTATCTGGTGTTTTCACCACTCCACAGTTGGTTTGATATGCAGAACCGGCGATATTTCGGTTTTCCTCGGGTTTCAAGCTGAGATATGCATTTTCTACGATAATCTTGGTGAAACATCTGTCCGAAGTATGCAGAAACATCGAGAGCGCTCTTTTCGAGCTATTTAATGCGAGAAACTCGTTTTCTGGGGTTTTCACCACTCCACAGTTCGTTGGATATGCAGAACCGGAGATATCTTGGTTTTCGTGGGGTTTCAAGCTGAGATATGCATTTCCTGCGATAATCTTGGTGAGACTTCTGTCCGAAGTATGGTGAATCATCTAGATCGCTCTTTTCGAGCTATTTAATGCGAGAAACACGTTTTCTGGTGTTTTCACCACTCCACAGTACGTTTGACATGCAGAACCGGAGATATCTTGGTTTCGGCCGGGTTTCAAGCTGAGATATGCATTTTCTACGATAATCTTGGTGAAACATCTGTCCGAAGTATGCAGAACCATCGAGAGCGCTCTTTTCGAGCTATTTAATGCGAGAAACTCGTTTTCTGGGGTTTTCACCACTCCACAGTTCGTTGGATATGCAGAACCGGAGATATCTTGGTTTTCGTTTGGTTTCCAGCTGAGATATGCATTTCCTGCGATAATCTTGGTGAGACTTCTGTAAGAAGTGTGCAGAATCTTCGAGAACGCTCTTTTCGAGCTGCTTAATGCGCGAAACACGTTTTCTGGTGTTTTCACCACTCCACGGTACGTTTGATGTGCAGAACAGGCGATATCTTGATTTTCGTGGTGTTTCCAGCTGAGATATGCATTTTCGGCGATAATCTTGGTGGGTCTATTGTCAGAAGTATGCAGAAACATCGAGAGCGCTCTTTTCGAGCTATTTAATGTGAGAAACTCGTTTTCTGGGGTTTTCACCACTCCACAGTGCGTTTGATATGTAGAGCCGCCGATAACTTGGTTTTCGTGGGGTTTCCAGCTGGAATATGCATTTTCTGCGATAATCTTGGTGAGTCTTCTGTCAGAAGTATGCAGAATCATCGAGATCGCTCTATTCGAGCTATGTAATGCGAGAAACACGTTATCTGGTGTTTTCATCACTCCACAGGGCGTTTGATATGCAGAATCGGCGATATCTTGGTTTTCGTGGGGTTTCCAGCTGAGATATGCATTTTCTGCGATAATCTTGGTGAGTCTTCTGTCAGAAGTATGCAGAATCATCGAGATCGCTCTATTCGAGCTATGTAATGCGAGAAACACGTTATCTGGTGTTTTCACCACTCCACAGTGCGTTTGATATGCAGAACCAGCGATATCTTGGCTTTCGTGGGGTTTCAAGCTGAGATATGCATTTTCTGCGATAATATTGGTGAGACTTCAGTCACAAGTATGCAGAATCATCAAGATCGCTCTTTTCGAGCTATTTAATGCGAACAAACACGTTTTCTGGTGTTTTCACCACTCCACAGTACGTTTGACATGCAGAACCGGAGATATCTTGGTTTCGGTCGGGTTTCAAGCTGAGATATGCATTTTCTATGATAAACCTGCCGAGACTTCTGTCAGAAGTATGCAGAATCTTCGAGAACGCTCTTTTCGAGCTACTTAATGCGCGAAACACGTTTTCTGGTGTTTTCACCACTCCACGGTACGTTTGATGTGCAGAACCGGAGATAACTCGGTTTTCGTCGGGTTTCAAGCTGAGATATGCATTTTCTACGATAATCTTGGTGAGACTTCTGTCCGAAGTATGCAGAATCATCTAGATCGCTCTTCTCGAGCTATTTAATGCGAAAAAACAAGTTTTCTGGTGTTTTCACCACTCCACAGTGCGTTTGATATGCAGAACCGGCGATATTTTGGTTTTCGTCGGGTTTCAAGCTGAGATATGCATTTTCTACGAAAATCTTGGTGAAACATCTGTCCGAAGTATGCAGAAACATCGAGAGCGCTCTTTTCGAGCTATCTAATGCGAGAAACTCGTTTTTTGGGGTTTTCACCACTCCACAGTTCGTTGGATATGCAGAACCGGAGATATCTTGGTTTTCGTGGGGTTTCAAGTTGCGATATGCATTTCCTGCGATAATCTTGGTGAGACTTCTGTCCGAAGTATGCTGAATCATCGGGATCGCACTTTTCGAGCTATTTAATGCGAGATACACGTTTTCTGGGGTTTTCACCACTCCACAGTTCGTTGGATATGCAGAACCGGAGATATCTTGGTTTTCGTGGGGTTTCAAGCTGCGATATGCATTTCCTGCGATAATCTTGGTGAGACTTCTGTCCGAAGTATGCTGAATCATCGGGATCGCACTTTTCGAGCTATTTAATGCGAGAAACACGTTCTCTGGATGTTTCACCACTCCACAGTGCGTTTGATGTGCAGAACAGGCGATATCTTGATTTTCGTGGTGTTTCCAGCTGAGATATGCATTTTCGGCGATAATCTTGTTGAGACTTCTGTCCGAAGTATGCAGAATCTTCGAGAACGCTCTCTTCGAGCTACTTAATGCGCGAAACACGTTTTCTGGTGTTTTCACCACTCCACGGTACGTTTGATGTGCAGAACCGGAGATAACTCGGTTTTCGTCGGGTTTCAAGCTGAGATATGCATTTTCTACGATAAGCTTGGTGGAACATCTGTCCGAAGAATGCAGAAACGTCGAGAGCGCTCTTTTCGAGCTATTTAATGCGAGAAACACGTTTTCTGGGGTTTTCACCACTCCACAGTTCGTTGGATATGCAGAACAGTAGATATCTTGGTTTTCTTGGGGTTTCAAGCAGAGATATGCATTTTCTGCGATAATCTTGTTGAGACTTCTGGCCGAAGGATGCAGAATCATCGAGATCGCTCGATTCGAGCTATTTAATGCGAGAAACACGTTATCTGGTGTTATCACCACTCCACAGTGCGTTTGATATGCATAACCGCCAACATCTTGATTTTCGTGAGGTTTCGTGCTGAGATATGCATTTTCTGCGATAATATTCGTGAGACTTCAGTCAGAAGTATGCAGAATCATCTAGATCGCTCTTTTCGAGCTATTTAATGCGAAAAAACAAGTTTTCTGGTGTTTTCACCAATCCACAGTGCGTTTGATATGCAGAACCGGCGATATTTCGGTTTTCGTCGGGGTTCAAGTTGAGATATGCATTTTCTACGATAATCTTGGTGAGACTTCTGTCAGAAGTATGCTGAATCATCGGGATCGCTCTTTTCGAGCTACTGAATGCGAGGAACACGTTTTCTGGTATATTCACCACTCCACAGTTCGTTAGACATGCAGAACCGCAGATATCTTCGTTTCGGTCGGGTTTCAAGCTGAGATATGCATTTTCTACGATAATATTGGTGAGACCACTGTCAGAAGTATGCAGAATCTTCGAGAACCCTCTTTTCGAGCTACTTAATGCGAGAAACACGTTTTCGGGTGTTTTCACCACTCCACAGTACGTTTGATGTGCAGAACCGGAGATATCTTGGTTTTCGTGATGTTTGAAGCTGAGATATGCATTTTCTGCGATAATCTTGGTGAGTCTTCTGTCAGAAGTATGCAGAATCATCTAGATCGCTCTTTTCGAGCTACTGAATGCGAGGAACACGTTTTCTGGTATATTCACCACTCCACAGTACGTTTGACATGCAGAACCGGAGATATCTTGGATTCGTTCGGGTTTCAAGCTGAGATATGCATTTTCGACGATAATCCTGGTGAAACTTCTGTCAGAAGTATGCAGAATCTTCGAGATCGCACTTTTCGAGTTATTTAATGCGAGAAACACGTTATCTGGTGTTTTCACCACTCCACAGTGCGTTTGATATGCAGAACCAGCGATATCTTGGTTTTCGTGGGGTTTCAAGCTGAGATATGCATTTTTTACGATAATCTTGGTTAGACTTCTGTCCGAAGTATGCTTAGTCATCGAGATCGCTCGTTTCGAGCTAGTTAATGCGAGAAACACGTTATCTGCTGTTTTGACCACTCCACAGTGCGTTTGATATGTAGAGCCGCCGATAACTTGGTTTTCGTGGGGTTTCCAGCTGAAATATGCATTTTCTGCGATAATCTTGGTGTTTCTTCTATGAGAAGTATGCAGAATCATCGAGAACGCTCTTTTCGAGCTAGATAATGCGAGAAACACGTTTTCTGGTGTTTTCACCACTCCACAGTGCGTTTGATATGCAGAACAGAGGATATCTTGGTTTTCGTGGGGTTTCAAGCTGAAATATGCATTTTCTGCGATAATATTGGTGAGACTTCAGTCAGAAGTATGCAGAATCATCTAGATCGCTCGTTTCGAGCTACTTAATGCGAAAAGACAAGTTATCTGGTGTTTTGACCACTCCACAGTGCGTTTGATATGTAGAGCCGCCGATAACTTGGTTTTCGTGGGGTTTCCAGCTGGAATATGCATTTTCTGCGATAATCTTGGTGAGTCTTCTGTCAGAAGTATGCAGAATCATCGAGATCGCTCTATTCGAGCTATGTAATGCGAGAAACATGTTATCTGGTGTTTTCATCACTCCACAGGGCGTTTGATATGCAGAATCGGCGATATCTTGGTTTTCGTGGGGTTTCCAGCTGAGATATGCATTTTCTGCGATAATCTTGGTGAGTCTTCTGTCAGAAGTATGCAGAATCATCGAGATCGCTCTATTCGAGCTATGTAATGCGAGAAACACGTTATCTGGTGTTTTCATCACTCCACAGGGCGTTTGATATGCAGAATCGGCGATATCTTGGTTTTCGTGGGGTTTCCAGCTGAGATATGCATTTTCTGCGATAATCTTGGTGAGTCTTCTGTCAGAAGTATGCAGAATCATCGAGATCGCTCTATTCGAGCTATGTAATGCGAGAAACACGTTATCTGGTGTTTTCATCACTCCACAGAGCGTTTGATATGCAGAATCGGCGATATCTTGGTTTTCGTGGGGTTTCCAGCTGAGATATGCATTTTCTGCGATAATCTTGGTGAGTCTTCTGTCAGAAGTATGCAGAATCATCGAGGTCACACTATTCGAGCTATTTAATGCGGGAAACACGTTATCTGGTGTTTTCAGCACTCCACAGGGCGTTTGATATGCAGAACCGGCGATATCTTGGTTTTCGTGGGGTTTCCAGCTGAGATATGCATTTTCTGCGATAATCTTGGTGAGACTTTAGTCAGAAGTATGCAGAATCATCGAGATCGCTCTATTCGAGCTATTTAATGCGGGAAACACGTTATCTGGTGTTTTCAGCACTCCACAGGGCGTTTGATATGCAGAACCGGCGATATCTTGGTTTTCGTGGGGTTTCCGGCTGAGATATGCATTTTCTGCGATAATCTTGGTGAGTCTTCTGTCAGAAGTATGCTGAATCATCTAGATCGCTCTTTTCGAGCTATTTAATGCGAGGAACACGTTTTCTGGTATATTCACAACTCCACAGTACGTTAGACATGCAGAACCGGAGATATCTTCGTTTCGGTCGGGTTTCAAGCTGAGATATGCATTTTCTACGATAATCCTGGTGAGACTTCTGTCAGAAGTATGCTGAAACATCGAGATCGCTCTTTTCGAGCTAGTTAATGCGAGAAAAACCATATCCGGTGGTTTCACCACTCCACAGTGCGCTTGATATGCAGAACCAGCGATATCTTCGCTTTCGTGGGGTATCAAGGTGAGATATGCATTTCGTGCGATAATCTTGGTGAGACATCTGTCCGAAGTATGCAGAATCATGGCTATCGCTTTTTTCGAGCTATTTAATGCGAGAAACACGTTATCTGCTGTTTTGACCACTCCACAGTGCGTTTGATATGTAGAGCCGCCGATAACTTGGTTTTCGTGGGGTTTCCAGCTGAAATATGCATTTTCTGCGATAATCATGGTGTTTCATCTATGAGAAGTATGCAGAATCATCGAGAACGCTCTTTTCGAGCTAGATAATGCGAGAAACACGTTTTCTGGTGTTTTCACCACTCCACAGTGCGTTTGATAGGCAGAACAGTAGATATCTTGGTTTTCGTGGGGTTTCAAGCTGAGATATGCATTTTCTGCGGTAATCTTTTTGAGACTTCTGTCCGAAGTATGCAGAATCATCTAGATCGCGCTTTTCAAGCTATTTAATGCGAGAAACAGGTTATCTGGTGTTTTCACCACTCCACAGTTGGTTTGATATGCAGAACCGGCGATATTTCGGTTTTCCTCGGGTTTCAAGCTGAGATATGCATTTTCTACGATAATCTTGGTGAAACATCTGTCCGAAGTATGCAGAAACATCGAGAGCGCTCTTTTCGAGCTATTTAATGCGAGAAACTCGTTTTCTGGGGTTTTCACCACTCCACAGTTCGTTGGATATGCAGAACCGGAGATATCTTGGTTTTCGTGGGGTTTCAAGCTGAGATATGCATTTCCTGCGATAATCTTGGTGAGACTTCTGTCCGAAGTATGGTGAATCATCTAGATCGCTCGTTTCGAGCTATTTAATGCGAAAAAACAAGTTTTCTGGTGTTTTCAACATTCCACAGTGCGTTTGATATACAGAACCTGCGATATCTTGATTTTCGGGGTGTTTCCAGCTGAGATATGCATTTTCTGCGATAAGCTTGGTGAGTCTTCTGCCAGAAGTATGCAGAATCATCTAGATCGCTCTTTTCGAGCTACTGAATGCGAGGAACACGTTTTCTGGTATATTCACCACTCCACAGTACGTTTGACATGCAGAACCGGAGATATCTTGGATTCGTTCGGGTTTCAAGCTGAGATATGCATTTTCGACGATAATCCTGGTGAAACTTCTGTCAGAGGTATGCAGAATCTTCGAGATCGCACTTTTCGAGCTATTTAATGCGAGAAACACGTTATCTGGTGTTTTCACCACTCCACAGTGCGTTTGATATGCAGAACCAGCGATATCTTGGTTTTCGTGGGGTTTCAAGCTGAGATATGCATTTTTTACGATAATCTTGGTTAGACTTCTGTCCGAAGTATGCTTAGTCATCGAGATCGCTCGTTTCGAGCTATTCAATGCGAGAAACACGTTATCTGGTGTTTTCACCACTCCACAGTGCGTTTGATATGCAGAACCGGCGATATCTTGGTTTTCGTGGGGTTTCAAGCTGAGATATGCATTTTCTGCGATAATCTTGGAGAGACTTCTGTCCGAAGTATGCTGAAACATCGAGATCGCTCTTTTCGAGCTAGTTAATGCGAGAAAAACCTTATCCGGTGGTTTCACCACTCCACAGTGCGCTTGATATGCAGAACCAGCGATATCTACGCTTTCGTGGGGTATCAAGGTGAGATATGCATTTCCTGCGATAATCTTGGTGAGACTTCTGTCCGAAGTATGCAGAATCATGGCTATCGCTTTTTTCGAGCTATTTAATGCGAGAAACACGTTATCTGCTGTTTTGACCACTCCACAGTGCGTTTGATATGTAGAGCCGCCGATAACTTGGTTTTCGTGGGGTTTCCAGCTGAAATATGCATTTTCTGCGATAATCTTGGTGTTTCTTCTATGAGAAGTATGCAGAATCATCGAGAACGCTCTTTTCGAGCTAGATAATGCGAGAAACACGTTTTCTGGTGTTTTCACCACTCCACAGTGCGTTTGATATGCAGAACAGAGGATATCTTGGTTTTCGTGGGGTTTCAAGCTGAAATATGCATTTTCTGCGATAATATTGGTGAGACTTCAGTCAGAAGTATGCAGAATCATCTAGATCGCTCGTTTCGAGCTACTTAATGCGAAAAGACAAGTTATCTGGTGTTTTGACCACTCCACAGTGCGTTTGATATGTAGAGCCGCCGATAACTTGGTTTTCGTGGGGTTTCCAGCTGGAATATGCATTTTCTGCGATAATCTTGGTGAGTCTTCTGTCAGAAGTATGCAGAATCATCGAGATCGCTCTATTCGAGCTATGTAATGCGAGAAACACGTTATCTGGTGTTTTCATCACTCCACAGGGCGTTTGATATGCAGAATCGGCGATATCTTGGTTTTCGTGGGGTTTCCAGCTGAGATATGCATTTTCTGCGATAATCTTGGTGAGTCTTCTGTCAGAAGTATGCAGAATCATCGAGATCGCTCTATTCGAGCTATGTAATGCGAGAAACACGTTATCTGGTGTTTTCATCACTTCACAGGGCGTTTGATATGCAGAATCGGCGATATCTTGGTTTTCGTGGGGTTTCCAGCTGAGATATGCATTTTCTGCGATAATCTTGGTGAGTCTTCTGTCAGAAGTATGCAGAATCATCGAGATCGCTCTATTCGAGCTATGTAATGCGAGAAACACGTTATCTGGTGTTTTCATCACTCCACAGAGCGTTTGATATGCAGAATCGGCGATATCTTGGTTTTCGTGGGGTTTCCAGCTGAGATATGCATTTTCTGCGATAATCTTGGTGAGTCTTCTGTCAGAAGTATGCAGAATCATCGAGGTCACACTATTCGAGCTATTTAATGCGGGAAACACGTTATCTGGTGTTTTCAGCACTCCACAGGGCGTTTGATATGCAGAACCGGCGATATCTTGGTTTTCGTGGAGTTTCCAGCTGAGATATGCATTTTCTGCGATAATCTTGGTGAGACTTTAGTCAGAAGTATGCAGAATCATCGAGATCGCTCTATTCGAGCTATTTAATGCGGGAAACACGTTATCTGGTGTTTTCAGCACTCCACAGGGCGTTTGATATGCAGAACCGGCGATATCTTGGTTTTCGTGGGGTTTCCGGCTGAGATATGCATTTTCTGCGATAATCTTGGTGAGTCTTCTGTCAGAAGTATGCTGAATCATCTAGATCGCTCTTTTCGAGCTATTTAATGCGAGGAACACGTTTTCTGGTATATTCACAACTCCACAGTACGTTAGACATGCAGAACCGGAGATATCTTCGTTTCGGTCGGGTTTCAAGCTGAGATATGCATTTTCTACGATAATCCTGGTGAGACTTCTGTCAGAAGTATGCTGAAACATCGAGATCGCTCTTTTCGAGCTAGTTAATGCGAGAAAAACCATATCCGGTGGTTTCACCACTCCACAGTGCGCTTGATATGCAGAACCAGCGATATCTTCGCTTTCGTGGGGTATCAAGGTGAGATATGCATTTCGTGCGATAATCTTGGTGAGACATCTGTCCGAAGTATGCAGAATCATGGCTATCGCTTTTTTCGAGCTATTTAATGCGAGAAACACGTTATCTGCTGTTTTGACCACTCCACAGTGCGTTTGATATGTAGAGCCGCCGATAACTTGGTTTTCGTGGGGTTTCCAGCTGAAATATGCATTTTCTGCGATAATCATGGTGTTTCATCTATGAGAAGTATGCAGAATCATCGAGAACGCTCTTTTCGAGCTAGATAATGCGAGAAACACGTTTTCTGGTGTTTTCACCACTCCACAGTGCGTTTGATAGGCAGAACAGTAGATATCTTGGTTTTCGTGGGGTTTCAAGCTGAGATATGCATTTTCTGCGGTAATCTTTTTGAGACTTCTGTCCGAAGTATGCAGAATCATCTAGATCGCGCTTTTCAAGCTATTTAATGCGAGAAACAGGTTATCTGGTGTTTTCACCACTCCACAGTTGGTTTGATATGCAGAACCGGCGATATTTCGGTTTTCCTCGGGTTTCAAGCTGAGATATGCATTTTCTACGATAATCTTGGTGAAACATCTGTCCGAAGTATGCAGAAACATCGAGAGCGCTCTTTTCGAGCTATTTAATGCGAGAAACTCGTTTTCTG
Source organism: Anthophora plumipes (assembly GCA_951804975.1). Taxonomy (NCBI): domain Eukaryota; kingdom Metazoa; phylum Arthropoda; class Insecta; order Hymenoptera; family Apidae; genus Anthophora; species Anthophora plumipes. The sequence continues at coordinate 377,608 of CATORF010000873.1, read as the reverse complement.
GGGTTTTCACCACTCCACAGTTCGTTGGATATGCAGAACCGGAGATATCTTGGTTTTCGTGGGGTTTCAAGCTGAGATATGCATTTCCTGCGATAATCTTGGTGAGACTTCTGTCCGAAGTATGGTGAATCATCTAGATCGCTCGTTTCGAGCTATTTAATGCGAAAAAACAAGTTTTCTGGTGTTTTCAACATTCCACAGTGCGTTTGATATACAGAACCTGCGATATCTTGATTTTCGGGGTGTTTCCAGCTGAGATATGCATTTTCTGCGATAAGCTTGGTGAGTCTTCTGCCAGAAGTATGCAGAATCATCTAGATCGCTCTTTTCGAGCTATTTAATGCGAGAAACACGTTTTCTGGTGTTTTCACCACTCCACAGTACGTTTGACATGCAGAACCGGAGATATCTTGGTTTCGGCCGGGTTTCAAGCTGAGATATGCATTTTCTACGATAATCTTGGTGAAACATCTGTCCGAAGTATGCAGAACCATCGAGAGCGCTCTTTTCGAGCTATTTAATGCGAGAAACTCGTTTTCTGGGGTTTTCACCACTCCACAGTTCGTTGGATATGCAGAACCGGAGATATCTTGGTTTTCGTTTGGTTTCCAGCTGAGATATGCATTTCCTGCGATAATCTTGGTGAGACTTCTGTAAGAAGTGTGCAGAATCTTCGAGAACGCTCTTTTCGAGCTGCTTAATGCGCGAAACACGTTTTCTGGTGTTTTCACCACTCCACGGTACGTTTGATGTGCAGAACAGGCGATATCTTGATTTTCGTGGTGTTTCCAGCTGAGATATGCATTTTCGGCGATAATCTTGGTGGGTCTATTGTCAGAAGTATGCAGAAACATCGAGAGCGCTCTTTTCGAGCTATTTAATGCGAGAAACTCGTTTTCTGGGGTTTTCACCACTCCACAGTTCGTTGGATATGCAGAACCGGAGATATCTTGGTTTTCGTGGGGTTTCAAGCTGAGATATGCATTTCCTGCGATAATCTTGGTGAGACTTCTGTCCGAAGTATGGTGAATCATCTAGATCGCTCGTTTCGAGCTATTTAATGCGAAAAAACAAGTTTTCTGGTGTTTTCAACATTCCACAGTGCGTTTGATATACAGAACCTGCGATATCTTGATTTTCGGGGTGTTTCCAGCTGAGATATGCATTTTCTGCGATAAGCTTGGTGAGTCTTCTGCCAGAAGTATGCAGAATCATCTAGATCGCTCTTTTCGAGCTATTTAATGCGAGAAACACGTTTTCTGGTGTTTTCACCACTCCACAGTACGTTTGACATGCAGAACCGGAGATATCTTGGTTTCGGCCGGGTTTCAAGCTGAGATATGCATTTTCTACGATAATCTTGGTGAAACATCTGTCCGAAGTATGCAGAACCATCGAGAGCGCTCTTTTCGAGCTATTTAATGCGAGAAACTCGTTTTCTGGGGTTTTCACCACTCCACAGTTCGTTGGATATGCAGAACCGGAGATATCTTGGTTTTCGTTTGGTTTCCAGCTGAGATATGCATTTCCTGCGATAATCTTGGTGAGACTTCTGTAAGAAGTGTGCAGAATCTTCGAGAACGCTCTTTTCGAGCTGCTTAATGCGCGAAACACGTTTTCTGGTGTTTTCACCACTCCACGGTACGTTTGATGTGCAGAACAGGCGATATCTTGATTTTCGTGGTGTTTCCAGCTGAGATATGCATTTTCGGCGATAATCTTGGTGGGTCTATTGTCAGAAGTATGCAGAAACATCGAGAGCGCTCTTTTCGAGCTATTTAATGTGAGAAACTCGTTTTCTGGGGTTTTCACCACTCCGCAGTGCGTTTGATATGCAGAACCAGCGATATCTTGGTTTCCGTGGGGCTTCAAGCTGAGATATGCATTTCCTGCAATAATATTGGTGAGACTTCAGTCAGATGTATGCAGAATCTTCGAGATCGCACTTTTCTAGCTATTTAATGCGAAAAAACAAGTTTTCTGGGTCTTTGACCACTCCACAGTGCGTTTGATATGTAGAGCCGCCGATAACTTGGTTTTCATGGGGTTTCCAGCTGAAATATGCATTTTCTGCGATAATCTTGGTGTTTCATCTATACGAAGTATGCAGAATCATCGAGAACGCTCGTTTCGAGCTACTTAATGCGAGAAACACGTTATCTGGTGTTTTCACCACTCCACAGTGCGTTTGATATGCAGAACCAGCGATATCTTGGCTTTCGTGGGGTTTCAAGCTGAGATATGCATTTTCTGCGATAATATTGGTGAGACTTCAGTCACAACTATGCAGAATCATCAAGATCGCTCTTTTCGAGCTATTTAATGCGAACAAACACGTTTTCTGGTGTTTTCACCACTCCACAGTACGTTTGACATGCAGAACCGGAGATATCTTGGTTTCGGTCGGGTTTCAAGCTGAGATATGCATTTTCTATGATAAACCTGCCGAGACTTCTGTCAGAAGTATGCAGAATCTTCGAGAACGCTCTTTTCGAGCTACTTAATGCGCGAAACACGTTTTCTGGTGTTTTCACCACTCCACGGTACGTTTGATGTGGAGAACCGGAGATAACTCGGTTTTCGTCGGGTTTCAAGCTGAGATATGCATTTTCTACGATAATCTTGGTGAGACTTCTGTCCGAAGTATGCAGAATCATCTAGATCGCTCTTCTCGAGCTATTTAATGCGAAAAAACAAGTTTTCTGGTGTTTTCACCACTCCACAGTGCGTTTGATATGCAGAACCGGCGATATTTTGGTTTTCGTCGGGTTTCAAGCTGAGATATGCATTTTCTACGAAAATCTTGGTGAAACATCTGTCCGAAGTATGCAGAAACATCGAGAGCGCTCTTTTCGAGCTATCTAATGCGAGAAACTCGTTTTTTGGGGTTTTCACCACTCCACAGTTCGTTGGATATGCAGAACCGGAGATATCTTGGTTTTCGTGGGGTTTCAAGTTGCGATATGCATTTCCTGCGATAATCTTGGTGAGACTTCTGTCCGAAGTATGCTGAATCATCGGGATCGCACTTTTCGAGCTATTTAATGCGAGATACACGTTTTCTGGGGTTTTCACCACTCCACAGTTCGTTGGATATGCAGAACCGGAGATATCTTGGTTTTCGTGGGGTTTCAAGCTGCGATATGCATTTCCTGCGATAATCTTGGTGAGACTTCTGTCCGAAGTATGCTGAATCATCGGGATCGCACTTTTCGAGCTATTTAATGCGAGAAACACGTTCTCTGGATGTTTCACCACTCCACAGTGCGTTTGATGTGCAGAACAGGCGATATCTTGATTTTCGTGGTGTTTCCAGCTGAGATATGCATTTTCGGCGATAATCTTGTTGAGACTTCTGTCCGAAGTATGCAGAATCTTCGAGAACGCTCTCTTCGAGCTACTTAATGCGCGAAACACGTTTTCTGGTGTTTTCACCACTCCACGGTACGTTTGATGTGCAGAACCGGAGATAACTCGGTTTTCGTCGGGTTTCAAGCTGAGATATGCATTTTCTACGATAAGCTTGGTGGAACATCTGTCCGAAGAATGCAGAAACGTCGAGAGCGCTCTTTTGGAGCTATTTAATGCGAGAAACACGTTTTCTGGGGTTTTCACCACTCCACAGTTCGTTGGATATGCAGAACAGTAGATATCTTGGTTTTCTTGGGGTTTCAAGCAGAGATATGCATTTTCTGCGATAATCTTGTTGAGATTTCTGGCCGAAGGATGCAGAATCATCGAGATCGCTCGATTCGAGCTATTTAATGCGAGAAACACGTTATCTGGTGTTATCACCACTCCACAGTGCGTTTGATATGCATAACCGCCAACATCTTGATTTTCGTGAGGTTTCGTGCTGAGATATGCATTTTCTGCGATAATATTCGTGAGACTTCAGTCAGAAGTATGCAGAATCATCTAGATCGCTCTTTTCGAGCTATTTAATGCGAAAAAACAAGTTTTCTGGTGTTTTCACCACTCCACAGTGCGTTTGATATGCAGAACCGGCGATATTTCGGTTTTCGTCGGGGTTCAAGTTGAGATATGCATTTTCTACGATAATCTTGGTGAGACTTCTGTCAGAAGTATGCTGAATCATCGGGATCGCTCTTTTCGAGCTATTTAATGCGAGAATCACGTTCTCTGGTTGTTTTCACCACTCCACAGTGCGGTTGATGTGCAGAACCGGAGATATTTCGGTTTTCGTCGGGTTTCAAGCTGAGATATGCATTTTCTACGAAAATCTTGGTGAAACATCTGTCCGAAGTATGCAGAAACATCGAGAGCGCTCTTTTCGAGCTATCTAATGCGAGAAACTCGTTTTTTGGGGTTTTCACCACTCCACAGTTCGTTGGATATGCAGAACCGGAGATATCTTGGTTTTCGTGGGGTTTCAAGCTGCGATATGCATTTCCTGCGATAATCTTGGTGAGACTTCTGTCCGAAGTATGCTGAATCATCGGGATCGCACTTTTCGAGCTATTTAATGCGAGAATCACGTTCTCTGGTTGTTTTCACCACTCCACAGTGCGGTTGATGTGCAGAACCGGAGATATTTTGGTTTTCGTCGGGTTTCAAGCTGAGATATGCATTTTCTACGATAAGCTTGGTGGAACATCTGTCCGAAGTATGCAGAAACGTCGAGAGCGCTCTTTTCGAGCTATTTAATGCGAGAAACACGTTATCTGGTGTTTTCATCACTCCACAGGGCGTTTGATATGCAGAACCGGCGATATCTTGGTTTTCGTGGGGTTTCCAGCTGAGATATGCATTTTCTGCGATAATCTTGGTGAGACTTTAGTCAGAAGTATGCAGAATCATCTAGATCGCTCGTTTCGAGCTACTTAATGCGAAAAAACAAGTTTTCTGGTGTTTTGACCACTCCACAGTGCGTTTGATATGTAGAGCCGCCGAAAACTTGGTTTTCTTGGGATTTCCAGCTGAAATATGCATTTTCTGCGATAATATTGGTGAGACTTCAGTCACAAGTATGCAGAATCATCTAGATCGCTCGTTTCGAGCTATTTAATGCGAAAAGACAAGTTTTCTGGTGTTTTGACCACTCCACAGTGCGTTTGATATGTAGAGCCACCGATAACTTGGTTTTCGTGGGGTTTCCAGCTGAAATATGCATTTTCTGCGATAATCTTGGTGAGTCTTCTGTCAGATGTATGCAGAATCATCGAGGTCACACTATTCGAGCTATTTAATGCGGGAAACACGTTATCTGGTGTTTTCAGCACTCCACAGGGCGTTTGATATGCAGAACCGGCGATATCTTGGTTTTCGTGGGGTTTCCAGCTGAGATATGCATTTTCTGCGATAATCTGGGTGAGACTTTAGTCAGAAGTATGCAGAATCATCGAGATCGCTCTATTCGAGCTATTTAATGCGGGAAACACGTTATCTGGTGTTTTCAGCACTCCACAGGGCGTTTGATATGCAGAACCGGCGATATCTTGGTTTTCGTGGGGTTTCCAGCTGAGATATGCATTTTCTGCGATAATCTTGGTGAGTCTTCTGTCAGAAGTATGCTGAATCATCTAGATCGCTCTTTTCGAGCTATTTAATGCGAGGAACACGTTTTCTGGTATATTCACCACTCCACAGTACGTTAGACATGCAGAACCGGAGATATCTTCGTTTCGGTCGGGTTTCAAGCTGAGATATGCATTTTCTACGATAATATTGGTGAGACCTCTGTCAGAAGTATGCAGAATCTTCGAGAACGCTCTTTTCGAGCTACTTAATGCGAGAAACACGTTTTCGGGTGTTTTCACCACTCCACAGTACGTTTGATGTGCAGAACCGGCGATATCTTGGTTTTCGTGGGGTTTCCAGCTGAGATATGCATTTTCTGCGATAATCTTGGTGAGACTTTAGTCAGAAGTATGCAGAATCATCGAGATCGCTCTATTCGAGCTATTTAATGCGGGAAACACGTTATCTGGTGTTTTCAGCACTCCACAGGGCGTTTGATATGCAGAACCGGCGATATCTTGGTTTTCGTGGGGTTTCCAGCTGAGATATGCATTTTCTGCGATAATCTTGGTGAGTCTTCTTTCAGAAGTATGCTGAATCATCTAGATCGCTCTTTTCGAGCTATTTAATGCGAGGAACACGTTTTCTGGTATATTCACCACTCCACAGTACGTTAGACATGCAGAACCGGAGATATCTTCGTTTCGGTCGGGTTTCAAGCTGAGATATGCATTTTCTACGATAATATTGGTGAGACCTCTGTCAGAAGTATGCAGAATCATCGAGGTCACACTATTCGAGCTATTTAATGCGGGAAACACGTTATCTGGTGTTTTCAGCACTCCACAGGGCGTTTGATATGCAGAACCGGCGATATCTTGGTTTTCGTGGGGTTTCCAGCTGAGATATGCATTGTCTGCGATAATATTGGTGAGACTTCAGTCAGAAGTATGCAGGATCATCTAGATCGCTCTTTTCGAGCTACTTAATGCACGAAACACGTTTTCTGGTGTTTTCACAACTCCACAGTACGTTTGACATGCAGAACCGGCGATATCTTGGTTTCGTTCGGGTTTCAAGCTGAGATAAGCATTTTCTACGATAATCCTGGTGAGACTTCTGTCAGAAGTATGCAGAATCTTCGAGATCGCACTTTTCGAGCTATTTAATGCGAGAAACACGTTATCTGGTGTTTTCACCACTCCACAGTGCGTTTGATATGTAGAGCCACCGATAACTTGGTTTTCGTGGGGTTTCCAGCTGAGATATGCATTTTCTCCGATAATCTTGGTGAGTCTTCTGTCAGAAGTATGCAGAATCATCGAGGTCACACTATTCGAGCTATTTAATGCGGGAAACACGTTATCTGGTGTTTTCAGCACTCCACAGGGCGTTTGATATGCAGAACCGGCGAGATCTTGGTTTTCGTGGGGTTTCCAGCTGAGATATGCATTTTCTGCGGTAATCTTGGTGAGACTTTAGTCAGAAGTATGCAGAATCATCGAGATCGCTCTATTCGAGCTATTTAATGCGGGAAACACGTTATCTGGTGTTTTCAGCACTCCACAGGGCGTTTGATATGCAGAACCGGCGATATCTTGGTTTTCGTGGGGTTTCAAGCTGAGATATGCATTTTTTACGATAATCTTGGTGAGACTTCTGTCCGAAGTATGCTTAGTCATCGAGATCGCTCGTTTCGAGCTATTTAATGCGAGAAACACGTTATCTGGTGTTTTCACCACTCCACAGTGCGTATGATATGCAGAACCGGCGATATCTGGGTTTTCGTGGGGTTTCAAGCTTAGATATGCATTTTCAGCGATAATCTTGCCGAGACTTCTGTCCGAAGTATGCTGAAACATCGAGATCGCTCTTTTCGAGCTAGTTAATGCGAGAAAAACCTTATCCGGTGTTTTCACCACTCCACAGTGCGTTTGATATGCAGAACCGGCGATATCTTGGTTTTCGTGGGGTTTCAAGCTGAGATATGCATTTTCTGCGATAATCTTGGAGAGACTTCTGTCCGAAGTATGCTGAAACATCGAGATCGCTCTTTTCGAGCTAGTTAAGGCGAGAAAAACCTTATCCGGTGGTTTCACCACTCCACAGTGCGCTTGATATGCAGAACCAGCGACATCTTCGCTTTCGTGGGGTATCAAGGTGAGATATGCATTTCCTGCGATAATCTTGGTGAGACTTCTGTCCGAAGTATGCAGAATCATGGCTATCGCTTTTTTCGAGCTATTTAATGCGAGAAACACGTTATCTGCTGTTTTGACCACTCCACAATGCGTTTGATATGTAGAGCCGCCGATAACTTGGTTTTCGTGGGGTTTCCAGCTGAAATATGCATTTTCTGCGATAATCATGGTGTTTCATCTATGAGAAGTATGCAGAATCATCGAGAACGCTCTTTTCGAGCTAGATAATGCGAGAATCACGTTCTCTGGTTGTTTTCACCACTCCACAGTGCGGTTGATGTGCAGAACCGGAGATATTTCGGTTTTCGTCGGGTTTCAAGCTGAGATATGCATTTTCTACGAAAATCTTGGTGAAACATCTGTCCGAAGTATGCAGAAACATCGAGAGCGCTCTTTTCGAGCTATCTAATGCGAGAAACTCGTTTTTTGGGGTTTTCACCACTCCACAGTTCGTTGGATATGCAGAACCGGAGATATCTTGCTTTTCGTGGGGTTTCAAGCTGCGATATGCATTTCCTGCGATAATCTTGGTGAGACTTCTGTCCGAAGTATGCAGAATCATCTAGATCGCTCTTCTCGAGCTATTTAATGCGAGAAACACGTTCTCTGGATGTTTCACCACTCCACAGTGCGTTTGATGTGCAGAACAGGCGATATCTTGATTTTCGTGGTGTTTCCAGCTGAGATATGCATTTTCGGCGATAATCTTGTTGAGACTTCTGTCCGAAGTATGCAGAATCTTCGAGAACGCTCTCTTCGAGCTACTTAATGCGCGAAACACGTTTTCTGGTGTTTTCACCACTCCACGGTACGTTTGATGTGCAGAACCGGAGATAACTCGGTTTTCGTCGGGTTTCAAGCTGAGATATGCATTTTCTACGATAAGCTTGGTGGAACATCTGTCCGAAGAATGCAGAAACGTCGAGAGCGCTCTTTTCGAGCTATTTAATGCGAGAAACACGTTTTCTGGGGTTTTCACCACTCCACAGTTCGTTGGATATGCATAACAGTAGATATCTTGGTTTTCTTGGGGTTTCAAGCAGAGATATGCATTTTCTGCGATAATCTTGTTGAGACTTCTGGCCGAAGGATGCAGAATCATCGAGATCGCTCGATTCGAGCTATTTAATGCGAGAAACACGTTATCTGGTGTTATCACCACTCCACAGTGCGTTTGATATGCAGAACCGCCAACATCTTGATTTTCGTGAGGTTTCGTGCTGAGATATGCATTTTCTGCGATAATATTGGTGAGACTTCAGTCAGAAGTATGCAGAATCATCTAGATCGCTCTTTTCGAGCTATTTAATGCGAAAAAACAAGTTTTCTGGTGTTTTCACCACTCCACAGTGCGTTTGATATGCAGAACCGGCGATATTTCGGTTTTCGTCGGGTTTCAAGCTGAGATATGCATTTTCTACGAAAATCTTGGTGAAACATCTGTCCGAAGTATGCAGAAACATCGAGAGCGCTCTTTTCGAGCTATCTAATGCGAGAAACTCGTTTTTTGGGGTTTTCACCACTCCACAGTTCGTTGGATATGCAGAACCGGAGATATCTTGCTTTTCGTGGGGTTTCAAGCTGCGATATGCATTTCCTGCGATAATCTTGGTGAGACTTCTGTCCGAAGTATGCTGAATCATCGGGATCGCTCTTTTCGAGCTATTTAATGCGAGAATCACGTTCTCTGGTTGTTTTCACCACTCCACAGTGCGGTTGATGTGCAGAACCGGAGATATTTCGGTTTTCGTCGGGTTTCAAGCTGAGATATGCATTTTCTACGAAAATCTTGGTGAAACATCTGTCCGAAGTATGCAGAAACTTCGAGAGCGCTCTTTTCGATCTATCTAATGCGAGAAACTCGTTTTTTGGGGTTTTCACCACTCCACAGTTCGTTGGATATGCAGAACCGGAGATATCTTGGTTTTCGTGGGGTTTCAAGCTGCGATATGCATTTCCTGCGATAATCTTGGTGAGACTTCTGTCCGAAGTATGCTGAATCATCGGGATCGCACTTTTCGAGCTATTTAATGCGAGAATCACGTTCTCTGGTTGTTTTCACCACTCCACAGTGCGGTTGATGTGCAGAACCGGAGATATTTTGGTTTTCGTCGGGTTTCAAGCTGAGATATGCATTTTCTACGATAAGCTTGGTGGAACATCTGTCCGAAGTATGCAGAAACGTCGAGAGCGCTCTTTTCGAGCTATTTAATGCGAGAAACACGTTATCTGGTGTTTTCATCACTCCACAGGGCGTTTGATATGCAGAACCGGCGATATCTTGGTTTTCGTGGGGTTTCCAGCTGAGATATGCATTTTCTGCGATAATCTTGGTGAGACTTTAGTCAGAAGTATGCAGAATCATCTAGATCGCTCGTTTCGAGCTACTTAATGCGAAAAAACAAGTTTTCTGGTGTTTTGACCACTCCACAGTGCGTTTGATATGTAGAGCCGCCGAAAACTTGGTTTTCTTGGGATTTCCAGCTGAAATATGCATTTTCTGCGATAATATTGGTGAGACTTCAGTCACAAGTATGCAGAATCATATAGATCGCTCGTTTCGAGCTATTTAATGCGAAATGACAAGTTTTCTGGTGTTTTGACCACTCCACAGTGCGTTTGATATGTAGAGCCACCGATAACTTGGTTTTCGTGGGGTTTCCAGCTGAAATATGCATTTTCTGCGATAATCTTGGTGAGTCTTCTGTCAGAAGTATGCAGAATCATCGAGGTCACACTATTCGAGCTATTTAATGCGGGAAACACGTTATCTGGTGTTTTCAGCACTCCACAGGGCGTTTGATATGCAGAACCGGCGATATCTTGGTTTTCGTGGGGTTTCCAGCTGAGATATGCATTTTCTGCGATAATCTTGGTGAGACTTTAGTCAGAAGTATGCAGAATCATCGAGATCGCTCTATTCGAGCTATTTAATGCGGGAAACACGTTATCTGGTGTTTTCAGCACTCCACAGGGCGTTTGATATGCAGAACCGGCGATATCTTGGTTTTCGTGGGGTTTCCAGCTGAGATATGCATTTTCTGCGATAATCTTGGTGAGTCTTCTGTCAGAAGTATGCTGAATCATCTAGATCGCTCTTTTCGAGCTATTTAATGCGAGGAACACGTTTTCTGGTATATTCACCACTCCACAGTACGTTAGACATGCAGAACCGGAGATATCTTCGTTTCGGTCGGGTTTCAAGCTGAGATATGCATTTTCTACGATAATATTGGTGAGACCTCTGTCAGAAGTATGCAGAATCTTCGAGAACGCTCTTTTCGAGCTACTTAATGCGAGAAACACGTTTTCGGGTGTTTTCACCACTCCACAGTACGTTTGAAGTGCAGAACCGGAGATATCTTGGTTTTCGTGAGGTTTGAAGCTGAGATATGCATTTTCTGCGATAATATTGGTGAGACTTCAGTCAGAAGTATGCGGGATCATCTAGATCGCTCTTTTCGAGCTACTTAATGCACGAAACACGTTTTCTGGTGTTTTCACAACTCCACAGTACGTTTGACATGCAGAACCGGCGATATCTTGGTTTCGTTCGGGTTTCAAGCTGAGATATGCATTTTCTACGATAATCCTGGTGAGACTTCTGTCAGAAGTATGCAGAATCTTCGAGATCGCACTTTTCGAGCTATTTAATGCGAGAAACACGTTATCTGGTGTTTTCACCACTCCACAGTGCGTTTGATATGTAGAGCCACCGATAACTTGGTTTTCGTGGGGTTTCCAGCTGAAATATGCATTTTCTGCGATAACCTTGGTGAGTCTTCTGTCAGAAGTATGCAGAATCATCGAGGTCACACTATTCGAGCTATTTAATGCGGGAAACACGTTATCTGGTGTTTTCAGCACTCCACAGGGCGTTTGATATGCAGAACCGGCGATATCTTGGTTTTCGTGGGGTTTCCAGCTGAGATATGCATTTTCTGCGATAATCTTGGTGAGTCTTCTGTCAGAAGTATGCAGAATCATCGAGGTCACACTATTCGAGCTATTTAATGCGGGAAACACGTTATCTGGTGTTTTCAGCACTCCACAGGGCGTTTGATATGCAGAACCGGCGATATCTTGGTTTTCGTGGGGTTTCCAGCTGAGATATGAATTTTCTGCGATAATCTTGGTGAGACTTTAGTCAGAAGTATGCAGAATCATCGAGATCGCTCTATTCGAGCTATTTAATGCGGGAAACACGTTATCTGGTGTTTTCAGCACTCCACAGGGCGTTTGATATGCAGAACCGGCGATATCTTGGTTTTCGTGGGGTTTCCAGCTGAGATATGCATTTTCTGCGATAATCTTGGTGAGTCTTCTGTCAGAAGTATGCAGAATCATCTAGATCGCTCGTTTCGAGCTATTTAATGCGAAAAGACAAGTTTTCTGGTGTTTTGACCACTCCACAGTGCGTTCGATATGTAGAGCCACCGATAACTTGGTTTTCGTGGGGTTTCCAGCTGAAATATGCATTTTCTGCGATAATCTTGGTGAGTCATCTGTCAGAAGTATGCAGAATCATCGAGGTCACACTATTCCAGCTATTTGATGCGGGAAACACGTTATCTGGTGTTTTCAGCACTCCACAGGGCGTTTGATATGCAGAACCGGCGATATCTTGGTTTTCGTGGGGTTTCCAGCTGAGATATGCATTTTCTGCGATAATCTTGGTGAGACTTTAGTCAGAAGTATGCAGAATCATCGAGATCGCTCTATTCGAGCTATTTAATGCGGGAAACACGTTATCTGGTGTTTTCAGCACTCCACAGGGCGTTTGATATGCAGAACCGGCGATATCTTGGTTTTCGTGGGGTTTCCAGCTGAGATATGCATTTTCTGCGATAATCTTGGTGAGTCTTCTGTCAGAAGTATGCTGAATCATCTAGATCGCTCTTTTCGAGCTATTTAATGCGAGGAACACGTTTTCTGGTATATTCACCACTCCACAGTACGTTAGACATGCAGAACCGGAGATATCTTCGTTTCGGTCGGGTTTCAAGCTGAGATATGCATTTTCTACGATAATATTGGTGAGACCTCTGTCAGAAGTATGCAGAATCTGCGAGAACGCTCTTTTCAAGCTACTTAATGCGAGAAACACGTTTTCGGGTGTTTTCACCACTCCACAGTACGTTTGATGTGCAGAACCGGAGATATCTTGGTTTTCGTGAGGTTTGAAGCTGAGATATGCATTTTCTGCGATAATATTGGTGAGACTTCAGTCAGAAGTATGCAGGATCATCTAGATCGCTCTTTTCGAGCTACTTAATGCACGAAACACGTTTTCTGGTGTTTTCACAACTCCACAGTACGTTTGACATGCAGAACCGGCGATATCTTGGTTTCGTTCGGGTTTCAAGCTGAGATATGCATTTTCTACGATAATCCTGGTGAGACTTCTGTCAGAAGTATGCAGAATCTTCGAGATCGCACTTTTCGAGCTATTTAATGCGAGAAACACGTTATCTGGTGTTTTCAGCACTCCACAGGGCGTTTGATATGCAGAACCGTCGATATCTTGGTTTTCGTGGGGTTTCCAGCTGAGATATGCATTTTCTGCGATAATCTTGGTGAGTCTTCTGTCAGAAGTATGCAGAATCATCGAGGTCACACTATTCGAGCTATTTAATGCGGGAAACACGTTATCTGGTGTTTTCAGCACTCCACAGGGCGTTTGATATGCAGAACCGGCGATATCTTGGTTTTCGTGGGGTTTCCAGCTGAGATAAGCATTTTCTGCGATAATCTTGGTGAGACTTTAGTCAGAAGTATGCAGAATCATCGAGATCGCTCTATTCGAGCTATTTAATGCGGGAAACACGTTATCTGGTGTTTTCAGCACTCCACAGGGCGTTTGATATGCAGAACCGGCGATATCTTGGTTTTCGTGGGGTTTCAAGCTGAGATATGCATTTTTTACGATAATCTTGGTGAGACTTCTGTCCGAAGTATGCTTAGTCATCGAGATCGCTCGTTTCGAGCTATTTAATGCGAGAAACACGTTATCTGGTGTTTTCACCACTCCACAGTGCGTATGATATGCAGAACCGGCGATATCTGGGTTTTCGTGGGGTTTCAAGCTTAGATATGCATTTTCAGCGATAATCTTGGAGAGACTTCTGTCCGAAGTATGCTGAAACATCGAGATCGCTCTTTTCGAGCTAGTAAATGCGAGAAAAACCTTATCCGGTGTTTTCACCACTCCACAGTGCGTTTGATATGCAGAACCGGCGATATCTTGGTTTTCGTGGGGTTTCAAGCTGAGATATGCATTTTCTGCGATAATCTTGGAGAGACTTCTGTCCGAAGTATGCTGAAACATCGAGATCGCTCTTTTCGAGCTAGTTAATGCGAGAAAAACCTTATCCGGTGGTTTCACCACTCCACAGTGCGCTTGATATGCAGAACCAGCGATATCTTCGCTTTCGTGGGGTATCAAGGTGAGATATGCATTTCCTGCGATAATCTTGGTGAGACTTCTGTCCGAAGTATGCAGAATCATGGCTATCGCTTTTTTCGAGCTATTTAATGCGAGAAACACGTTATCTGCTGTTTTGACCACTCCACAGTGCGTTTGATATGTAGAGCCGCCGATAACTTGGTTTTCGTGGGGTTTCCAGCTGAAATATGCATTTTCTGCGATAATCATGGTGTTTCATCTATGAGATGTATGCAGAATCATCGAGAACGCTCTTTTCGAGCTAGATAATGCGAGAATCACGTTCTCTGGTTGTTTTCACCACTCCACAGTGCGGTTGATGTGCAGAACCGGAGATATTTCGGTTTTCGTCGGGTTTCAAGCTGAGATATGCATTTTCTACGATAAGCTTGGTGGAACATCTGTCCGAAGTATGCAGAAACGTCGAGAGCGCTCTTTTCGAGCTATTTAATGCGAGAAACACGTTATCTGGTGTTTTCATCACTCCACAGGGCGTTTGATATGCAGAACCGGCGATATCTTGGTTTTCGTGGGGTTTCCAGCTGAGATATGCATTTTCTGCGATAATCTTGGTGAGACTTTAGTCAGAAGTATGCAGAATCATCTAGATCGCTCGTTTCGAGCTACTTAATGCGAAAAAACAAGTTTTCTGGTGTTTTGACCACTCCACAGTGCGTTTGATATGTAGAGCCGCCGAAAACTTGGTTTTCTTGGGATTTCCAGCTGAAATATGCATTTTCTGCGATAATATTGGTGAGACTTCAGTCACAAGTATGCAGAATCATCTAGATCGCTCGTTTCGAGCTATTTAATGCGAAAAGACAAGTTTTCTGGTGTTTTGACCACTCCACAGTGCGTTCGATATGTAGAGCCACCGATAACTTGGTTTTCGTGGGGTTTCCAGCTGAAATATGCATTTTCTGCGATAATCTTGGTGAGTCTTCTGTCAGAAGTATGCAGAATCATCGAGGTCACACTATTCCAGCTATTTGATGCGGGAAACACGTTATCTGGTGTTTTCAGCACTCCACAGGGCGTTTGATATGCAGAACCGGCGATATCTTGGTTTTCGTGGGGTTTCCAGCTGAGATATGCATTTTCTGCGATAATCTTGGTGAGACTTTAGTCAGAAGTATGCAGAATCATCGAGATCGCTCTATTCGAGCTATTTAATGCGGGAAACACGTTATCTGGTGTTTTCAGCACTCCACAGGGCGTTTGATATGCAGAACCGGCGATATCTTGGTTTTCGTGGGGTTTCCAGCTGAGATATGCATTTTCTGCGATAATCTTGGTGAGTCTTCTGTCAGAAGTATGCTGAATCATCTAGATCGCTCTTTTCGAGCTATTTAATGCGAGGAACACGTTTTCTGGTATATTCACCACTCCACAGTACGTTAGACATGCAGAACCGGAGATATCTTCGTTTCGGTCGGGTTTCAAGCTGAGATATGCATTTCCTACGATAATATTGGTGAGACCTCTGTCAGAAGTATGCAGAATCTTCGAGAACGCTCTTTTCGAGCTACTTAATGCGAGAAACACGTTTTCGGGTGTTTTCACCACTCCACAGTACGTTTGATGTGCAGAACCGGAGATATCTTGGTTTTCGTGAGGTTTGAAGCTGAGATATGCATTTTCTGCGATAATATTGGTGAGACTTCAGTCAGAAGTATGCAGGATCATCTAGATCGCTCTTTTCGAGCTACTTAATGCACGAAACACGTTTTCTGGTGTTTTCACAACTCCACAGTACGTTTGACATGCAGAACCGGCGATATCTTGGTTTCGTTCGGGTTTCAAGCTGAGATATGCATTTTCTACGATAATCCTGGTGAGACTTCTGTCAGAAGTATGCAGAATCTTCGAGATCGCACTTTTCGAGCTATTTAATGCGAGAAACACGTTATCTGGTGTTTTCACCACTCCACAGTGCGTTTGATATGTAGAGCCACCGATAACTTGGTTTTCGTGGGGTTTCCAGCTGAAATATGCATTTTCTGCGATAACCTTGGTGAGTCTTCTGTCAGAAGTATGCAGAATCATCGAGGTCACACTATTCGAGCTATTTAATGCGGGAAACACGTTATCTGGTGTTTTCAGCACTCCACAGGGCGTTTGATATGCAGAACCGGCGATATCTTGGTTTTCGTGGGGTTTCAAGCTGAGATATGCATTTTTTACGATAATCTTGGTGAGACTTCTGTCCGAAGTATGCTTAGTCATCGAGATCGCTCGTTTCGAGCTATTTAATGCGAGAAACACGTTATCTGGTGTTTTCACCACTCCACAGTGCGTATGATATGCAGAACCGGCGATATCTGGGTTTTCGTGGGGTTTCAAGCTTAGATATGCATTTTCAGCGATAATCTTGGAGAGACTTCTGTCCGAAGTATGCTGAAACATCGAGATCGCTCTTTTCGAGCTAGTTAATGCGAGAAAAACCTTATCCGGTGTTTTCACCACTCCACAGTGCGTTTGATATGCAGAACCGGCGATATCTTGGTTTTCGTGGGGTTTCAAGCTGAGATATGCATTTTCTGCGATAATCTTGGAGAGACTTCTGTCCGAAGTATGCTGAAACATCGAGATCGCTCTTTTCGAGCTAGTTAATGCGAGAAAAACCTTATCCGGTGGTTTCACCACTCCACAGTGCGCTTGATATGCAGAACCAGCTATATCTTCGCTTTCGTGGGGTATCAAGGTGAGATATGCATTTCCTGCGATAATCTTGGTGAGACTTCTGTCCGAAGTATGCAGAATCATGGCTATCGCTTTTTTCGAGCTATTTAATGCGAGAAACACGTTATCTGCTGTTTTGACCACTCCACAGTGCGTTTGATATGTAGAGCCGCCGATAACTTGGTTTTCGTGGGGTTTCCAGCTGAAATATGCATTTTCTGCGATAATCATGGTGTTTCATCTATGAGAAGTATGCAGAATCATCGAGAACGCTCTTTTCGAGCTAGATAATGCGAGAAACACGTTTTCTGGTGTTTTCACCACTCCACAGTGCGTTTGATATGCAGAACAGTAGATATCTTGGTTTTCGTGGGGTTTCAAGCTGAGATATGCATTTTCTGCGATAATCTTTTTGAGACTTCTGTCCGAAGTATGCAGAATCTTCGAGATCGCGCTTTTCAAGCTATTTAATGCGAGAAACAGGTTATCTGGTGCTTTCACCACTCCACAGTTGGTTTGATATGCAGACCCGGCGATATTTCGGTTTTCCTCGGGTTTCAAGCTGAGATATGCATTTTCTACGATAATCTTGGTGAAACATCTGTCCGAAGTATGCAGAAACATCGAGAGCGCTCTTTTCGAGCTATTTAATGCGAGAAACTCGTTTTCTAGGGTTTTCACCACTCCACAGTTCGTTGGATATGCAGAACCGGAGATATCTTGGTTTTCGTGGGGTTTCAAGCTGAGATATGCATTTCCTGCGATAATCTTGGTGAGACTTCTGTCCGAAGTATGGTGAATCATCTTGATCGCTCGTTTCGAGCTATTTAATGCGAAAAAACAAGTTTTCTGGTGTTTTCAACATTCCACAGTGCGTTTGATATACAGAACGTGCGATATCTTGATTTTCGGGGTGTTTCCAGCTGAGATATGCATTTTCTGCGATAAGCTTGGTGAGTCTTCTGCCAGAAGTATGCAGAATCATCTAGATCGCTCTTTTCGAGCTATTTAATGCGAGAAACACGTTTTCTGGTGTTTTCACCACTCCACAGTACGTTTGACATGCAGAACCGGAGATATCTTGGTTTCGGCCGGGTTTCAAGCTGAGATATGCATTTTCTACGATAAGCTTGGTGAAACATCTGTCCGAAGTATGCAGAAACGTCGAGAGCGCTCTTTTCGAGCTATTTAATGCGAGATACACGTTTTCTGGGGTTTTCACCACTCCACAGTTCGTTGGATATGCAGAACCGGAGATATCTTGGTTTTCGTGGAGTTTCAAGCTGCGATATGCATTTCCTGCGATAATCTTGGTGAGACTTCTGTCCGAAGTATGCTGAATCATCGGGATCGCACTTTTCGAGCTATTTAATGCGAGAAACACGTTCTCTGGATGTTTCACCACTCCACAGTGCGTTTGATGTGCAGAACCGGCGATATCTTGATTTTCGTGGTGTTTCCAGCTGAGATATGCATTTTCGGCGATAATCTTGGTGGGTCTTTTGTCAGAAGTATGCAGAAACATCGAGAGCGCTCTTTTCGAGCTATTTAATGTGAGAAACTCGTTTTCTGGGGTTTTCACCACTCCGCAGTGCGTTTGATATGCAGAACCAGCGATATCTTGGTTTCCGTGGGGCTTCAAGCTGAGATATGCATGTCCTGCAATAATATTGGTGAGATTTCAGTCAGATGTATGCAGAATCTTCGAGATCGCACTTTTCTAGCTATTTAATGCGAAAAAACAAGTTTTCTGGGTCTTTGACCACTCCACAGTGCGTTTGATATGTAGAGCCGCCGATAACTTGGTTTTCATGGGGTTTCCAGCTGAAATATGCATTTTCTGCGATAATCTTGGTGTTTCATCTATACGAAGTATGCAGAATCATCGAGAACGCTCGTTTCGAGCCACTTAATGCGAGAAACACGTTATCTGGTGTTTTCACCACTCCACAGTGCGTTTGATATGCAGAACCAGCGATATCTTGGCTTTCGTGGAGTTTCAAGCTGAGATATGCATTTTCTGCGATAATATTGGTGAGACTTCAGTCACAAGTATGCAGAATCATCAAGATCGCTCTTTTCGAGCTATTTAATGCGAACAAACACGTTTTCTGGTGTTTTCACCACTCCACAGTACGTTTGACATGCAGAACCGGAGATATCTTGGTTTCGGTCGGGTTTCAAGCTGAGATATGCATTTTCTACGATAAACCTGCCGAGACTTCTGTCAGAAGTATGCAGAATCTTCGAGAACGCTCTTTTCGAGCTACTTAATGCGCGAAACACGTTTTCTGGTGTTTTCACCACTCCACGATACGTTTGATGTGCAGAACCGGAGATAACTCGGTTTTCGTCGGGTTTCAAGCTGAGATATGCATTTTCTACGATAATCTTGGTGAGACTTCTGTCCGAAGTATGCAGAATCATCGAGATCGCTCTATTCGAGTTATTTAATGCGACAAACACGTTATCCGGTGTTTTCACCACTCCACAGTGCGTTTGATATGCAGAACCGGCGATATCTTGGTTTTCGTGGGGTTTCAAGCTGAGATATGCATTTTCTGCGATAATCTTGGTGAGACTTCTGTTAGAAGTATGCAGAAGCATCGAGATCGCTCGTTTCGAGCTATTTAATGCGAGAAACACGTTATCTGGTGTTATCACCACTCCACAGTGCGTTTGATATGCAGAACCGCCAACATCTTGATTTTCGTGAGGTTTCGTGCTGAGATATGCATTTTCTGCGATAATATTGGTGAGACTTCAGTCAGAAGTATGCAGAATCATCTAGATCGCTCTTCTCGAGCTATTTAATGCGAAAAAACAAGTTTTCTGGTGTTTTCACCACTCCACAGTGCGTTTGATATGCAGAACCGGCGATATTTTGGTTTTCGTCGGGTTTCAAGCTGAGATATGCATTTTCTACGAAAATCTTGGTGAAACATCTGTCCGAAGTATGCAGAAACATCGAGAGCGCTCTTTTCGAGCTATTTAATGCGAGAAACACGTTTCCTGGGGTTTTAACCACTCCACAGTTCGTTGGATATGCAGAACAGTAGATATCTTGGTTTTCTTGGGGTTTCAAGCAGAGATATGCATTTTCTGCGATAATCTTGTTGAGACTTCTGGCCGAAGGATGCAGAATCATCGAGATCGCTCGTTTCGAGCTAGTTAGTGCGAGAAACACGTTATCTGGTGTTTTCACCACTCCGCAGTGCGTTTGATATGCAGAACAGTACATATCTTGGTTTTCGTGGGGTTTCAAGCTGACATATGCATTTTCTGCGATAATCTTGTTGAGACTTCTGTCCGAAGTATGCAGAATCTTCGAGAACGCTCTCTTCGAGCTACTTAATGCGCGAAACACGTTTTCTGGTGTTTTCACCACTCCACGGTACGTTTGATGTGCAGAACCGGAGATAACTCGGTTTTCGTCGGGTTTCAAGCTGAGATATGCATTTTCTACGATAAGCTTGGTGGAACATCTGTCCGAAGAATGCAGAAACGTCGAGAGCGCTCTTTTCGAGCTATTTAATGCGAGAAACACGTTTTCTGGGGTTTTCACCACTCCACAGTTCGTTGGATATGCAGAACAGTAGATATCTTGGTTTTCTTGGGGTTTCAAGCAGAGATATGCATTTTCTGCGATAATCTTGTTGAGACTTCTGGCCGAAGGATGCAGAATCATCGAGATCGCTCGATTCGAGCTATTTAATGCGAGAAACACGTTATCTGGTGTTATCACCACTCCACAGTGCGTTTGATATGCAGAACCGCCAACATCTTGATTTTCGTGAGGTTTCGTGCTGAGATATGCATTTTCTGCGATAATATTGGTGAGACTTCAGTCAGAAGTATGCAGAATCATCTAGATCGCTCTTTTCGAGCTATTTAATGCGAAAAAACAAGTTTTCTGGTGTTTTCACCACTCCACAGTGCGTTTGATATGCAGAACCGGCGATATTTCGGTTTTCGTCGGGTTTCAAGCTGAGATATGCATTTTCTACGAAAATCTTGGTGAAACATCTGTCCGAAGTATGCAGAAACATCGAGAGCGCTCTTTTCGAGCTATCTAATGCGAGAAACTCGTTTTTTGGGGTTTTCACCACTCCACAGTTCGTTGGATATGCAGAACCGGAGATATCTTGGTTTTCGTGGGGTTTCAAGCTGCGATATGCATTTCCTGCGATAATCTTGGTGAGACTTCTGTCCGAAGTATGCTGAATCATTGGGATCGCTCTTTTCGAGCTATTTAATGCGAGAATCACGTTCTCTGGTTGTTTTCACCACTCCACAGTGCGGTTGATGTGCAGAACCGGCGATATTTCGGTTTTCGTCGGGTTTCAAGCTGAGATATGCATTTTCTACGAAAATCTTGGTGAAACATCTGTCCGAAGTATGCAGAAACATCGAGAGCGCTCTTTTCGAGCTATCTAATGCGAGAAACTCGTTTTTTGGGGTTTTCACCACTCCACAGTTCGTTGGATATGCAGAACCGGAGATATCTTGGTTTTCGTGGGGTTTCAAGCTGCGATATGCATTTCCTGCGATAATCTTGGTGAGACTTCTGTCCGAAGTATGCTGAATCATCGGGATCGCTCTTTTCGAGCTATTTAATGCGAGAATCACGTTCTCTGGTTGTTTTCACCACTCCACAGTGCGGTTGATGTGCAGAACCGGAGATATTTTGGTTTTCGTCGGGTTTCAAGCTGAGATATGCATTTTCTACGATAAGCTTGGTGGAACATCTGTCCGAAGTATGCAGAAACGTCGAGAGCGCTCTTTTCGAGCTATTTAATGCGAGAAACACGTTTTCTGGGGTTTTCACCACTCCACAGTGCGTTTGATATGCAGAATCGGCGATATCTTGGTTTTCGTGGGGTTTCCAGCTGAGATATGCATTTTCTGCGATAATCTTGGTGAGTCTTCTGTCAGAAGTATGCAGAATCATCGAGATCGCTCTATTCGAGCTATTTAATGCGAGAAACACGTTATCTGGTGTTTTCATCACTCCACAGGGCGTTTGATATGCAGAACCGGCGATATCTTGGTTTTCTTGGGGTTTCCAGCTGAGATATGCATTTTCTGCGATAATCTTGGTGAGACTTTAGTCAGAAGTATGCAGAATCATCTAGATCGCTCGTTTCGAGCTACTTAATGCGAAAAAACAAGTTTTCTGGTGTTTTGACCACTCCACAGTGCGTTTGATATGTAGAGCCGCCGATAACTTGGTTTTCTTGGGATTTCCAGCTGAAATATGCATTTTCTGCGATAATATTGGTGAGACTTCAGTCACAAGTATGCAGAATCATCTAGATCGCTCGTTTCGAGCTATTTAATGCGAAAAGACAAGTTTTCTGGTGTTTTGACCACTCCACAGTGCGTTTGATATGTAGAGCCACCGATAACTTGGTTTTCGTGGGGTTTCAAGCTGAGATATGCATTTTCTGCGATAATCTTGGTGAGACTTCTGTTAGAAGTATGCAGAAGCATCGAGATCGCTCGTTGCGAGCTATTTAATGCGAGAAACACGTTATCTGGTGTTATCACCACTCCATAGTGCGTTTGATATGCAGAACCGCCAACATCTTGATTTTCGTGAGGTTTCGTGCTGAGATATGCATTTTCTGCGATAATATTGGTGAGACTTCAGTCAGAAGTATGCAGAATCATCTAGATCGCTGTTTTCGAGCTATTTAATGCGAAAAAACATGTTTTCTGGTGTTTTCACCACTCCACAGTGCGTTTGAAATGCAGAACCGGCGATATTTTGGTTTTCGTCGGGTTTCAAGCTGAGATATGCATTTTCTACGAAAATCTTGGTGAAACATCTGTCCGAAGTATGCAGAAACATCGAGAGCGCTCTTTTCGAGCTATCTAATGCGAGAAACTCGTTTTTTGGGGTTTTCACCACTCCACAGTTCGTTGGATATGCAGAACCGGAGATATCTTGGTTTTCGTGGGGTTTCAAGCTGCGATATGCATTTCCTGCGATAATCTTGTTGAGACTTCTGTCCGAAGTATGCAGAATCATCTAGATCGCTCGTTTCGAGCTACTTAATGCGAAAAAACAAGTTTTCTGGTGTTTTGACCACTCCACAGTGCGTTTGATATGTAGAGCCGCCGAAAACTTGGTTTTCTTGGGATTTCCAGCTGAAATATGCATTTTCTGCGATAATATTGGTGAGACTTCAGTCACAAGTATGCAGAATCATCTAGATCGCTCGTTTCGAGCTATTTAATGCGAAAAGACAAGTTTTCTGGTGTTGTGACCACTCCACAGTGCGTTTGATATGTAGAGCCACCGATAACTTGGTTTTCGTGGGGTTTCCAGCTGAAATATGCATTTTCTGCGATAATCTTGGTGAGTCTTCTGTCAGAAGTATGCAGAATCATCGAGGTCACACTATTCGAGCTATTTAATGCGGGAAACACGTTATCTGGTGTTTTCAGCACTCCACAGGGCGTTTGATATGCAGAACCGGCGATATCTTGGTTTTCGTGGGGTTTCCAGCTGAGATATGCATTTTCTGCGATAATCTTGGTGAGACTTTAGTCAGAAGTATGCAGAATCATCGAGATCGCTCTATTCGAGCTATTTAATGCGGGAAACACGTTATCTGGCGTTTTCAGCACTCCACAGGGCGTTTGATATGCAGAACCGGCGATATCTTGGTTTCCTGGGGTTTCCAGCTGAGATATGCATTTTCTGCGATAATCTTGGTGAGTCTTCTGTCAGAAGTATGCTGAATCATCTAGATCGCTCTTTTCGAGCTATTTAATGCGAGGAACACGTTTTCTGGTATATTCACCACTCCACAGTACGTTAGACATGCAGAACCGGAGATATCTTCGTTTCGGTCGGGTTTCAAGCTGAGATATGCATTTTCTACGATAATATTGGTGAGACCTCTGTCAGAAGTATGCAGAATCTTCGAGAACGCTCTTTTCGAGCTACTTAATGCGAGAAACACGTTTTCGGGTGTTTTCACCACTCCACAGTACGTTTGATGTGCAGAACCGGAGATATCTTGGTTTTCGTGAGGTTTGAAGCTGAGATATGCATTTTCTGCGATAATATTGGTGAGACTTCAGTCAGAAGTATGCAGGATCATCTAGATCGCTCTTTTCGAGCTACTTAATGCACGAAACACGTTTTCTGGTGTTTTCACAACTCCACAGTACGTTTGACATGTAGAACCGGCGATATCTTGGTTTCGTTCGGGTTTCAAGCTGAGATATGCATTTTCTACGATAATCCTGGTGAGACTTCTGTCAGAAGTATGCAGAATCTTCGAGATCGCACTTTTCGAACTATTTAATGCGAGAAACACGTTATCTGGTGTTTTCACCACTCCACAGTGCGTTTGATATGTAGAGCCACCGATAACATGGTTTTCGTGGGGTTTCCAGCTGAAATATGCATTTTCTGCGATAACCTTGGTGAGTCATCTGTCAGAAGTATGCAGAATCATCAGGTCACACTATTCGAGCTATTTAATGCGGGAAACACGTTATCTGGTGTTTTCAGCACTCCACAGGGCGTTTGATATGCAGAACCGGCGATATCTTGGTTTTCGTGGGGTTTCCAGCTGAGATATGCATTTTCTGCGATAATCTTGGTGAGTCTTCTCTCAGAAGTATGCAGAATCATCGAGGTCACACTATTCGAGCTATTTAATGCGGGAAACACGTTATCTGGTGTTTTCAGCACTCCACAGGGCGTTTGATATGCAGAACCGGCGATATCTTGGTTTTCGTGGGGTTTCCAGCTGAGATATGCATTTTCTGCGATAATCTTGGTGAGACTTTAGTCAGAAGTATGCAGAATCATCGAGATCGCTCTATTCGAGCTATTTAATGCGGGAAACACGTTCTCTGGATGTTTCACCACTCCACAGTGCGTTTGATGTGCAGAACCGGTGATATCTTGATTTTCGTGGTGTTTCCAGCTGAGATATGCATTTTCGGCGATAATCTTGGTGGGTCTTTTGTCAGAAGTATGCAGAAACATCGAGAGCGCTCTTTTCGAGCTATTTAATGTGAGAAACTCGTTTTCTGGGGTTTTCACCACTCCGCAGTGCGTTTGATATGCAGAACCAGCGATATCTTGGTTTCCGTGGGGCTTCAAGCTGAGATATGCATTTCCTGCAATAATATTGGTGAGATTACAGTCAGATGTATGCAGAATCTTCGAGATCGCACTTTTCTAGCTATTTAATGCGAAAAAACAAGTTTTCTGGGTCTTTGACCACTCCACAGTGCGTTTGATATGTAGAGCCGCCGATAACTTGGTTTTCATGGGGTTTCCAGCTGAAATATGCATTTTCTGCGATAATCTTGGTGTTTCATCTATACGAAGTATGCAGAATCATCGAGAACGCTCGTTTCGAGCCACTTAATGCGAGAAACACGTTATCTGGTGTTTTCACCACTCCACAGTGCGTTTGATATGCAGAACCAGCGATATCTTGGCTTTCGTGGGGTTTCAAGCTGAGATATGCATTTTCTGCGATAATATTGGTGAGACTTCAGTCACAAGTATGCAGAATCATCAAGATCGCTCTTTTCGAGCTATTTAATGCGAACAAACACGTTTTCTGGTGTTTTCACCACTCCACAGTACGTTTGACATGCAGAACCGGAGATATCTTGGTTTCGGTCGGGTTTCAAGCTGAGATATGCATTTTCTACGATAAACCTGCCGAGACTTCTGTCAGAAGTATGCAGAATCTTCGAGAACGCTCTTTTCGAGCTACTGAATGCGCGAATCACGTTTTCTGGTGTTTTCACCACTCCACGATACGTTTGATGTGCAGAACCGGAGATAACTCGGTTTTCGTCGGGTTTCAAGCTGAGATATGCATTTTCTACGATAATCTTGGTGAGACTTCTGTCCGAAGTATGCAGAAACATCGAGAGCGCTCTTTTCGAGCTATTTAATGCGAGAAACACGTTTTCTGGGGTTTTCACCACTCCACAGTTCGTTGGATATGCAGAACAGTAGATATCTTGGTTTTCTTGGGGTTTCAAGCAGAGATATGCATTTTCTGCGATAATCTTGTTGAGACTTCTGTCCGAAGTATGCAGAATCTTCGAGAACGCTCTCTTCGAGCTACTTAATGCGCGAAACACGTTTTCTGGTGTTTTCACCACTCCACGGTACGTTTGATGTGCAGAACCGGAGATAACTCGGTTTTCGTCGGGTTTCAAGCTGAGATATGCATTTTCTACGATAAGCTTGGTGGAACATCTGTCCGAAGAATGCAGAAACGTCGAGAGCGCTCTTTTCGAGCTATTTAATGCGAGAAACACGTTTTCTGGGGTTTTCACCACTCCACAGTTCGTTGGATATGCAGAACAGTAGATATCTTGGTTTTCTTGGGGTTTCAAGCAGAGATATGCATTTTCTGCGATAATCTTGTTGAGACATCTGGCCGAAGGATGCAGAATCATCGAGATCGCTCGATTCGAGCTATTTAATGCGAGAAACACGTTATCTGGTGTTATCACCACTCCACAGTGCGTTTGATATGCAGAACCGCCAACATCTTGATTTTCGTGAGGTTTCGTGCTGAGATATGCATTTTCTGCGATAATATTGGTGAGACTTCAGTCAGAAGTATGCAGAATCATCTAGATCGCTCTTTTCGAGCTATTTAATGCGAAAAAACAAGTTTTCTGGTGTTTTCACCACTCCACAGTGCGTTTGATATGCAGAACCGGCGATATTTCGGTTTTCGTCGGGTTTCAAGCTGAGATATGCATTTTCTACGAAAATCTTGGTGAAACATCTGTCCGAAGTATGCAGAAACATCGAGAGCGCTCTTTTCGAGCTATCTAATGCGAGAAACTCGTTTTTTGGGGTTTTCACCACTCCACAGTTCGTTGGATATGCAGAACCGGAGATATCTTGGTTTTCGTGGGGTTTCAAGCTGCGATATGCATTTCCTGCGATAATCTTGGTGAGACTTCTGTCCGAAGTATGCTGAATCATCGGGATCGCACTTTTCGAGCTATTTAATGCGAGAATCACGTTCTCTGGTTGTTTTCAGCACTCCACGGTGCGGTTGATGTGCAGAACCGGAGATATTTTGGTTTTCGTCGGGTTTCAAGCTGAGATATGCATTTTCTACGATAAGCTTGGTGGAACATCTGTCCGAAGTATGCAGAAACGTCGAGAGCGCTCTTTTCGAGCTATTTAATGCGAGAAACACGTTTTCTGGAGTTTTCACCACTCCACAGTTCGTTGGATATGCAGAACAGTAGATATCTTGGTTTTCTTGGGGTTTCAAGCAGAGATATGCATTTTCTGCGATAATCTTGTTGAGACTTCTGGCCGAAGGATGCAGAATCATCGAGATCGCTCGTTTCGAGCTAGTTAGTGCGAGAAACACGTTATCTGGTGTTTTCACCACTCCACAGTGCGTTTGATATGCAGAACAGTACATATCTTGGTTTTCGTGGGGTTTCAAGCTGAGATATGCATTTTCTGCGATAATCTTGTTGAGACTTCTGTCCGAAGTATGCAGAATCTTCGAGAACGCTCTCTTCGAGCTACTTAATGCGCGAAACACGTTTTCTGGTGTTTTCACCACTCCACGGTACGTTTGATGTGCAGAACCGGAGATAACTCGGTTTTCGTCGGGTTTCAAGCTGCGATATGCATTTCCTGCGATAATCTTGGTGAGACTTCTGTCCGAAGTATGCTGAATCATCGGGATCGCACTTTTCGAGCTATTTAATGCGAGAATCACGTTCTCTGGTTGTTTTCACCACTCCACAGTGCGGTTGATGTGCAGAACCGGAGATATTTTGGTTTTCGTCGGGTTTCAAGCTGAGATACGCATTTTCTACGATAAGCTTGGTGGAACATCTGTCCGAAGTATGCAGAAACGTCGAGAGCGCTCTTTTCGAGCTATTTAATGCGAGAAACACGTTATCTGGTGTTTTCATCACTCCACAGGGCGTTTGATATGCAGAACCGGCGATATCTTGGTTTTCGTGGGGTTTCCAGCTGAGATATGCATTTTCTGCGATAATCTTGGTGAGACTTTAGTCAGAAGTATGCAGAATCATCTAGATCGCTCGTTTCGAGCTACTTAATGCGAAAAAACAAGTTTTCTGGTGTTTTGACCACTCCACAGTGCGTTTGATATGTAGAGCCGCCGAAAACTTGGTTTTCTTGGGATTTCCAGCTGAAATATGCATTTTCTGCGATAATATTGGTGAGACTTCAGTCACAAGTATGCAGAATCATCTAGATCGCTCGTTTCGAGCTGTTTAATGCGAAAAGACAAGTTTTCTGGTGTTGTGACCACTCCACAGTGCGTTTGATATGGTGAGCCACCGATAACTTGGTTTTCGTGGGGTTTCCAGCTGAAATATGCATTTTCTGCGATAATCTTGGTGAGTCTTCTGTCAGAAGTATGCAGAATCATCGAGGTCACACTATTCGAGCTATTTAATGCGGGAAACACGTTATCTGGTGTTTTCAGCACTCCACAGGGCGTTTGATATGCAGAACCGGCGATATCTTGGTTTTCGTGGGGTTTCCAGCTGAGATATGCATTTTCTGCGATAATCTTGGTGAGACTTTAGTCAGAAGTATGCAGAATCATCGAGATCGCTCTATTCGAGCTATTTAATGCGGGAAACACGTTATCTGGTGTTTTCAGCACTCCACAGGGCGTTTGATATGCAGAACCGGCGATATCTTGGTTTCCTGGGGTTTCCAGCTGAGATATGCATTTTCTGCGATAATCTTGGTGAGTCTTCTGTCAGAAGTATGCTGAATCATCTAGATCGCTCTTTTCGAGCTATTTAATGCGAGGAACACGTTTTCTGGTATATTCACCACTCCACAGTACGTTAGACATGCAGAACCGGAGATATCTTCGTTTCGGTCGGGTTTCAAGCTGAGATATGCATTTTCTACGATAATATTGGTGAGACCTCTGTCAGAAGTATGCAGAATCTTCGAGAAAGCTCTTTTCGAGCTACTTAATGCGAGAAACACGTTTTCGGGTGTTTTCACCACTCCACAGTACGTTTGATGTGCAGAACCGGAGATATCTTGGTTTTCGTGAGGTTTGAAGCTGAGATATGCATTTTCTGCGATAATATTGGTGAGACTTCAGTCAGAAGTATGCAGGATCATCTAGATCGCTCTTTTCGAGCTACTTAATGCACGAAACACGTTTTCTGGTGTTTTCACAACTCCACAGTACGTTTGACATGCAGAACCGGCGATATCTTGGTTTCGTTCGGGTTTCAAGCTGAGATATGCATTTTCTACGATAATCCTGGTGAGACTTCTGTCAGAAGTATGCAGAATCTTCGAGATCGCACTTTTCGAGCTATTTAATGCGAGAAACACGTTATCTGGTGTTTTCACCACTCCACAGTGCGTTTGATATGTAGAGCCACCGATAACTTGGTTTTCGTCGGGTTTCCAGCTGAAATATGCATTTTCTGCGATAACCTTGGTGAGTCTTCTGTCAGAAGTATGCAGAATCATCGAGGTCACACTATTCGAGCTATTTAATGCGGGAAACACGTTATCTGGTGTTTTCAGCACTCCACAGGGCGTTTGATATGCAGAACCGGCGATATCTTGGTTTTCGTGGGGTTTCCAGCTGAGATATGCATTTTCTGCGATAATCTTGGTGAGTCTTCTGTCAGAAGTATGCAGAATCATCGAGGTCACACTATTCGAGCTATTTAATGCGGGAAACACGTTATCTGGTGTTTTCAGCACTCCACAGGGCGTTTGATATGCAGAACCGGCGATATCTTGGTTTTCGTGGGGTTTCCAGGTGAGATATGCATTTTCTGCGATAATCTTGGTGAGACTTTAGTCAGAAGTATGCAGAATCATCGAGATCGCTCTATTCGAGCTATTTAATGCGGGAAACACGTTCTCTGGATGTTTCACCACTCCACAGTGCGTTTGATGTGCAGAACCGGCGATATCTTGATTTTCGTGGTGTTTCCAGCTGAGATATGCATTTTCGGCGATAATCTTGGTGGGTCTTTTGTCAGAAGTATGCAGAAACATCGAGAGCGCTCTTTTCGAGCTATTTAATGTGAGAAACTCGTTTTCTGGGGTTTTCACCACTCCGCAGTGCGTTTGATATGCAGAACCAGCGATATCTTGGTTTCCGTGGGGCTTCAAGCTGAGATATGCATTTCCTGCAATAATATTGGTGAGATTACAGTCAGATGTATGCAGAATCTTCGAGATCGCATTTTTCTAGCTATTTAATGCGAAAAAACAAGTTTTCTGGGTCTTTGACCACTCCACAGTGCGTTTGATATGTAGAGCCGCCGATAACTTGGTTTTCATGGGGTTTCCAGCTGAAATATGCATTTTCTGCGATAATCTTGGTGTTTCATCTATACGAAGTATGCAGAATCATCGAGAACGCTCGTTTCGAGCCACTTAATGCGAGAAACACGTTATCTGGTGTTTTCACCACTCCACAGTGCGTTTGATATGCAGAACCAGCGATATCTTGGCTTTCGTGGGGTTTCAAGCTGAGATATGCATTTTCTGCGATAATATTGGTGAGACTTCAGTCACAAGTATGCAGAATCATCAAGATCGCTCTTTTCGAGCTATTTAATGCGAACAAACACGTTTTCTGGTGTTTTCACCACTCCACAGTACGTTTGACATGCAGAACCGGAGATATCTTGGTTTCGGTCGGGTTTCAAGCTGAGATATGCATTTTCTACGATAAACCTGCCGAGACTTCTGTCAGAAGTATGCAGAATCTGCGAGAACGCTCTTTTCGAGCTACTGAATGCGCGAATCACGTTTTCTGGTGTTTTCACCACTCCACGATACGTTTGATGTGCAGAACCGGAGATAACTCGGTTTTCGTCGGGTTTCAAGCTGAGATATGCATTTTCTGCGATAATCTTGGTGAGACTTCTGTTAGAAGTATGCAGAAGCATCGAGATCGCTCGTTTCGAGCTATTTAATGCGAGAAACACGTTATCTGGTGTTATCACCACTCCACAGTGCGTTTGATATGCAGAACCGCCAACATCTTGATTTTCGTGAGGTTTCGTGCTGAGATATGCATTCTCTGCGATAATATTGGTGAGACTTCAGTCAGAAGTATGCAGAATCATCTAGATCGCTCTTCTCGAGCTATTTAATGCGAAAAAACAAGTTTTCTGGTGTTTTCACCACTCCACAGTGCGTTTGATATGCAGAACCGGCGATATTTTGGTTTTCGTCGGGTTTCAAGCTGAGATATGCATTTTCTACGAAAATCTTGGTGAAACATCTGTCCGAAGTATGCAGAAACATCGAGAGCGCTCTTTTCGAGCTATTTAATGCGAGAAACACGTTTTCTGGGGTTTTCACCACTCCACAGTTCGTTGGATATGCAGAACAGTAGATATCTTGGTTTTCTTGGGGTTTCAAGCAGAGATATGCATTTTCTGCGATAATCTTGTTGAGACTTCTGGCCGAAGGATGCAGAATCATCGAGATCGCTCGTTTCGAGCTAGTTAGTGCGAGAAACACGTTATCTGGTGTTTTCACCACTCCACAGTGCGTTTGATATGCAGAACAGTACATATCTTGGTTTTCGTGGGGTTTCAAGCTGAGATATGCATTTTCTGCGATAATCTTGTTGAGACTTCTGTCCGAAGTATGCAGAATCTTCGAGAACGCTCTCTTCGAGCTACTTAATGCGCGAAACACGTTTTCTGGTGTTTTCACCACTCCACGGTACGTTTGATGTGCAGAACCGGAGATAACTCGGTTTTCGTCGGGTTTCAAGCTGAGATATGCATTTTCTACGATAAGCTTGGTGGAACATCTGTCCGAAGAATGCAGAAACGTCGAGAGCGCTCTTTTCGAGCTATTTAATGCGAGAAACACGTTTTCTGGGGTTTTCACCACTCCACAGTTCGTTGGATATGCAGAACAGTAGATATCTTGGTTTTCTTGGGGTTTCAAGCAGAGATATGCATTTTCTGCGATAATCTTGTTGAGACTTCTGGCCGAAGGATGCAGAATCATCGAGATCGCTCGATTCGAGCTATTTAATGCGAGAAACACGTTATCTGGTGTTTTCACCACTCCACAGTGCGTTTGATATGCAGAACCGGAGATATTTTGGTTTTCGTCGGGTTTCAAGCTGAGATATGCATTTTCTACGATAAGCTTGGTGGAACATCTGTCCGAAGTATGCAGAAACGTCGAGAGCGCTCTTTTCGAGCTATTTAATGCGAGAAACACGTTTTCTGGGGTTTTCACCACTCCACAGTGCGTTTGATATGCAGAATCGGCGATATCTTGGTTTTCGTGGGGTTTCCAGCTGAGATATGCATTTTCTGCGATAATCTTGGTGAGTCTTCTGTCAGAAGTATGCAGAATCATCGAGATCGCTCTATTCGAGCGATTTAATGCGAGAAACACGTTATCTGGTGTTTTCATCACTCCACAGGGCGTTTGATATGCAGAACCGGCGATATCTTGGTTTTCGTGGGGTTTCCAGCTGAGATATGCATTTTCTGCGATAATCTTGGTGAGACTTTAGTCAGAAGTATGCAGAATCATCTAGATCGCTCGTTTCGAGCTACTTAATGCGAAAAAACAAGTTTTCTGGTGTTTTGACCACTCCACAGTGCGTTTGATATGTAGAGCCGCCGATAACTTGGTTTTCGTGGGGTTTCAAGCTGAGATATGCATTTTCTGCGATAATCTTGGTGAGACTTCTGTTAGAAGTATGCAGAATCATCGAGATCGCTCGTTTCGAGCTAGTTAGTGCGAGAAACACGTTATCTGGTGTTTTCACCACTCCACAGTGCGTTTGATATGCAGAACAGTACATATCTTGGTTTTCGTGGGGTTTCAAGCTGAGATATGCATTTTCTACGATAAGCTTGGTGGAACATCTGTCCGAAGAATGCAGAAACGTCGAGAGCGCTCTTTTCGAGCTATTTAATGCGAGAAACACGTTTTCTGGGGTTTTCACCACTCCACAGTTCGTTGGATATGCAGAACAGTAGATATCTTGGTTTTCTTGGGGTTTCAAGCAGAGATATGCATTTTCTGCGATAATCTTGTTGAGACTTCTGGCCGAAGGATGCAGAATCATCGAGATCGCTCGATTCGAGCTATTTAATGCGAGAAACACGTTATCTGGTGTTTTCACCACTCCACAGTGCGTTTGATATGCAGAACCGGAGATATTTTGGTTTTCGTCGGGTTTCAAGCTGAGATATGCATTTTCTACGATAAGCTTGGTGGAACATCTGTCCGAAGTATGCAGAAACGTCGAGAGCGCTCTTTTCGAGCTATTTAATGCGAGAAACACGTTTTCTGGGGTTTTCACCACTCCACAGTGCGTTTGATATGCAGAATCGGCGATATCTTGGTTTTCGTGGGGTTTCCAGCTGAGATATGCATTTTCTGCGATAATCTTGGTGAGTCTTCTGTCAGAAGTATGCAGAATCATCGAGATCGCTCTATTCGAGCGATTTAATGCGAGAAACACGTTATCTGGTGTTTTCATCACTCCACAGGGCGTTTGATATGCAGAACCGGCGATATCTTGGTTTTCGTGGGGTTTCCAGCTGAGATATGCATTTTCTGCGATAATCTTGGTGAGACTTTAGTCAGAAGTATGCAGAATCATCTAGATCGCTCGTTTCGAGCTACTTAATGCGAAAAAACAAGTTTTCTGGTGTTTTGACCACTCCACAGTGCGTTTGATATGTAGAGCCGCCGATAACTTGGTTTTCGTGGGGTTTCAAGCTGAGATATGCATTTTCTGCGATAATCTTGGTGAGACTTCTGTTAGAAGTATGCAGAATCATCGAGATCGCTCGTTTCGAGCTAGTTAGTGCGAGAAACACGTTATCTGGTGTTTTCACCACTCCACAGTGCGTTTGATATGCAGAACAGTACATATCTTGGTTTTCGTGGGGTTTCAAGCTGAGATATGCATTTTCTGCGATAATCTTGTTGAGACTTCTGTCCGAAGTATGCAGAATCTTCGAGAACGCTCTCTTCGAGCTACTTAATGCGCGAAACACGTTTTCTGGTGTTTTCACCACTCCACGGTACGTTTGATGTGCAGAACCGGAGATAACTCGGTTTTCGTCGGGTTTCAAGCTGCGATATGCATTTCCTGCGATAATCTTGGTGAGACTTCTGTCCGAAGTATGCTGAATCATCGGGATCGCACTTTTCGAGCTATTTAATGCGAGAATCACGTTCTCTGGTTGTTTTCACCACTCCACAGTGCGGTTGATGTGCAGAACCGGAGATATTTTGGTTTTCGTCGGGTTTCAAGCTGAGATACGCATTTTCTACGATAAGCTTGGTGGAACATCTGTCCGAAGTATGCAGAAACGTCGAGAGCGCTCTTTTCGAGCTATTTAATGCGAGAAACACGTTATCTGGTGTTTTCATCACTCCACAGGGCGTTTGATATGCAGAACCGGCGATATCTTGGTTTTCGTGGGGTTTCCAGCTGAGATATGCATTTTCTGCGATAATCTTGGTGAGACTTTAGTCAGAAGTATGCAGAATCATCTAGATCGCTCGTTTCGAGCTACTTAATGCGAAAAAACAAGTTTTCTGGTGTTTTGACCACTCCACAGTGCGTTTGATATGTAGAGCCGCCGAAAACTTGGTTTTCTTGGGATTTCCAGCTGAAATATGCATTTTCTGCGATAATATTGGTAAGACTTCAGTCACAAGTATGCAGAATCATCTAGATCGCTCGTTTCGAGCTATTTAATGCGAAAAGACAAGTTTTCTGGTGTTGTGACCACTCCACAGTGCGTTTGATATGTAGAGCCACCGATAACTTGGTTTTCGTGGGGTTTCCAGCTGAAATATGCATTTTCTGCGATAATCTTGGTGAGTCTTCTGTCAGAAGTATGCAGAATCATCGAGGTCACACTATTCGAGCTATTTAATGCGGGAAACACGTTATCTGGTGTTTTCAGCACTCCACAGGGCGTTTGATATGCAGAACCGGCGATATCTTGGTTTTCGTGGGGTTTCCAGCTGAGATATGCATTTTCTGCGATAATCTTGGTGAGACTTTAGTCAGAAGTATGCAGAATCATCGAGATCGCTCTATTCGAGCTATTTAATGCGGGAAACACGTTATCTGGTGTTTTCAGCACTCCACAGGGCGTTTGATATGCAGAACCGGCGATATCTTGGTTTTCGTGGGGTTTCCAGCTGAGATATGCATTTTCTGCGATAATCTTGGTGAGTCTTCTGTCAGAAGTATGCTGAATCATCTGGATCGCTCTTTTCGAGCTATTTAATGCGAGGAACACGTTTTCTGGTATATTCACCACTCCACAGTACGTTAGACATGCAGAACCGGAGATATCTTCGTTTCGGTCGGGTTTCAAGCTGAGATATGCATTTTCTACGATAATATTGGTGAGACCTCTCTCAGAAGTATGCAGAATCTTCGAGAACGCTCTTTTCGAGCTACTTAATGCGAGAAACACGTTTTCGGGTGTTTTCACCACTCCACAGTACGTTTGATGTGCAGAACCGGAGATATCTTGGTTTTCGTGAGGTTTGAAGCTGAGATATGCATTTTCTGCGATAATATTGGTGAGACTTCAGTCAGAAGTATGCAGGATCATCTAGATCGCTCTTTTCGAGCTACTTAATGCACGAAACACGTTTTCTGGTGTTTTCACAACTCCACAGTACGTTTGACATGCAGAACCGGCGATATCTTGGTTTCGTTCGGGTTTCAAGCTGAGATATGCATTTTCTACGATAATCCTGGTGAGACTTCTGTCAGAAGTATGCAGAATCTTCGAGATCGCACTTTTCGAGCTATTTAATGCGAGAAACACGTTATCTGGTGTTTTCACCACTCCGCAGTGCGTTTGATATGTAGAGCCACCGATAACTTGGTTTTCGTGGGGTTTCCAGCTGAAATATGCATTTTCTGCGATAACCTTGGTGAGTCTTCTGTCAGAAGTATGCAGAATCATCGAGGTCACACTATTCGAGCTATTTAATGCGGGAAACACGTTATCTGGTGTTTTCAGCACTCCACAGGGCGTTTGATATGCAGAACCGGCGATATCTTGGTTTTCGTGGGGTTTCCAGCTGAGATATGCATTTTCTGCGATAATCTTGGTGAGTCTTCTGTCAGAAGTATGCAGAATCATCGAGGTCACACTATTCGAGCTATTTAATGCGGGAAACACGTTATCTGGTGTTTTCAGCACTCCACAGGGCGTTTGATATGCAGAACCGGCGATATCTTGGTTTTCGTGGGGTTTCCAGCTGAGATATGCATTTTCTGCGATAATCTTGGTGAGACTTTAGTCAGAAGTATGCAGAATCATCGAGATCGCTCTATTCGAGCTATTTAATGCGGGAAACACGTTATCTGGTGTTTTCAGCACTCCACAGGGCGTTTGATATGCAGAACCGGCGATATCTTGGTTTTCGTGGGGTTTCAAGCTGAGATATGCAGTTTTTACGATAATCTTGGTGAGACTTCTGTCCGAAGTATGCTTAGTCATCGAGATCGCTCGTTTCGAGCTATTTAATGCGAGAAACACGTTATCTGGTGTTTTCACCACTCCACAGTGCGTATGATATGCAGAACCGGCGATATCTGGGTTTTCGTGGGGTTTCCAGCTGAGATATGCATTTTCTGCGATAATCTTGGAGAGACTTCTGTCCGAAGTATGCTGAAACATCGAGATCGCTCTTTTCGAGCTAGTTAATGCGAGAAAAACCTTATCCGGTGGTTTCACCACTCCACAGTGCGCTTGATATGCAGAACCAGCGATATCTTCGCTTTCGTGGGGTATCAAGGTGAGATATGCATTTCCTGCGATAATCTTGGTGAGACTTCTGTCCGAAGTATGCAGAATCATGGCTATCGCTTTTTTCGAGCTATTTAATGCGAGAAACACGTTATCTACTGTTTTGACCACTCCACAGTGCGTTTGATATGTAGAGCCGCCGATAACTTGGTTTTCGTGGGGTTTCCAGCTGAAATATGCATTTTCTGCGATAATCATGGTGTTTCATCTATGAGAAGTATGCAGAATCATCGAGAACGCTCTTTTCGAGCTAGATAATGCGAGAAACACGTTTTCTGGTGTTTTCACCACTCCACAGTGCGTTTGATATGCAGAACAGTAGATATCTTGGTTTTCGTGGGGTTTCAAGCTGAGATATGCATTTTCTGCGATAATCTTGGTGAAACATCTGTCAGAAGTATGCAGAATCATCGAGGTCACACTATTCGAGCTATTTAATGCGGGAAACACGTTATCTGGTGTTTTCAGCACTCCACAGGGCGTTTGATATGCAGAACCGGCGATATCTTGGTTTTCGTGGGGTTTCCAGCTGAGATATGCATTTTCTGCGATAATCTTGGTGAGACTTTAGTCAGAAGTATGCAGAATCATCGAGATCGCTCTATTCGAGCTATTTAATGCGGGAAACACGTTATCTGGTGTTTTCAGCACTCCACAGGGCGTTTGATATGCAGAACCGGCGATATCTTGGTTTTCGTGGGGTTTCAAGCTGAGATATGCAGTTTTTACGATAATCTTGGTGAGACTTCTGTCCGAAGTATGCTTAGTCATCGAGATCGCTCGTTTCGAGCTATTTAATGCGAGAAACACGTTATCTGGTGTTTTCACCACTCCACAGTGCGTATGATATGCAGAACCGGCGATATCTTGGTTTTCGTGGGGTTTCCAGCTGAGATATGCATTTTCTGCGATAATCTTGGTGAGACTTTAGTCAGAAGTATGCAGAATCATCGAGATCGCTCTATTCGAGCTATTTAATGCGGGAAACACGTTATCTGGTGTTTTCAGCACTCCACAGGGCGTTTGATATGCAGAACCGGCGATATCTTGGTTTTCGTGGGGTTTCCAGCTGAGATATGCATTTTCTGCGATAATCTTGGTGAGACTTTAGTCAGAAGTATGCAGAATCATCGAGATCGCTCTATTCGAGCTATTTAATGCGGGAAACACGTTATCTGGTGTTTTCAGCACTCCACAGGGCGTTTGATATGCAGAACCGGCGATATCTTGGTTTTCGTGGGGTTTCAAGCTGAGATATGCATTTTCAGCGATAATCTTGGAGAGACTTCTGTCCGAAGTATGCTGAAACATCGAGATCGCTCTTTTCGAGCTAGTTAATGCGAGAAAAACCTTATCCGGTGTTTTCACCACTCCACAGTGCGTTTGATATGCAGAACCGGCGATATCTTGGTTTTCGTGGGGTTTCAAGCTGAGATATGCATTTTCTGCGATAATCTTGGAGAGACTTCTGTCCGAAGTATGCTGAAACATCGAGATCGCTCTTTTCGAGCTAGTTAATGCGAGAAAAACCTTATCCGGTGGTTTCACCACTCCACAGTGCGCTTGATATGCAGAACCAGCGATATCTTCGCTTTCGTGGGGTATCAAGGTGAGATATGCATTTCCTGCGATAATCTTGGTGAGACTTCTGTCCGAAGTATGCAGAATCATGGCTATCGCTTTTTTCGAGCTATTTAATGCGAGAAACACGTTATCTACTGTTTTGACCACTCCACAGTGCGTTTGATATGTAGAGCCGCCGATAACTTGGTTTTCGTGGGGTTTCCAGCTGAAATATGCATTTTCTGCGATAATCATGGTGTTTCATCTATGAGAAGTATGCAGAATCATCGAGAACGCTCTTTTCGAGCTAGATAATGCGAGAAACACGTTTTCTGGTGTTTTCACCACTCCACAGTGCGTTTGATATGCAGAACAGTAGATATCTTGGTTTTCGTGGGGTTTCAAGCTGAGATATGCATTTTCTGCGATAATCTTGGTGAAACATCTGTCCGAAGTATGCAGAAACATCGAGAGCGCTCTTTTCGAGCTATTTAATGCGAGAAACTCGTTTTCTGGGGTTTTCACCACTCCACAGTTCGTTGGATATGCAGAACCGGAGATATCTTGGTTTTCGTGGGGTTTCAAGCTGAGATATGCATTTCCTGCGATAATCTTGGTGAGACTTCTGTCCGAAGTATGGTGAATCATCTAGATCGCTCGTTTCGAGCTATTTAATGCGAAAAAACAAGTTTTCTGGTGTTTTCAACATTCCACAGTGCGTTTGATATACAGAACGTGCGATATCTTGATTTTCGGGGTGTTTCCAGCTGAGATATGCATTTTCTGCGATAAGCTTGGTGAGTCTTCTGCCAGAAGTATGCAGAATCATCTAGATCCTCTTTTCGAGCTATTTAATGCGAGAAACACGTTTTCTGGTGTTTTCACCACTCCACAGTACGTTTGACATGCAGAACCGGAGATATCTTGGTTTCGGCCGGGTTTCAAGCTGAGATATGCATTTTCTGCGATAATCTTGTTGAGACTTCTGGCCGAAGGATGCAGAATCATCGAGATCGCTCGTTTCGAGCTAGTTAGTGCGAGAAACACGTTATCTGGTGTTTTCACCACTCCACAGTGCGCTTGATATGCAGAACCAGCGATATCTTCGCTTTCGTGGGGTATCAAGGTGAGATATGCATTTCCTGCGATAATCTTGGTGAGACTTCTGTCCGAAGTATGCAGAATCATGGCTATCGCTTTTTTCGAGCTATTTAATGCGAGAAACACGTTATCTACTGTTTTGACCACTCCACAGTGCGTTTGATATGTAGAGCCGCCGATAACTTGGTTTTCGTGGGGTTTCCAGCTGAAATATGCATTTTCTGCGATAATCATGGTGTTTCATCTATGAGAAGTATGCAGAATCATCGAGAACGCTCTTTTCGAGCTAGATAATGCGAGAAACACGTTTTCTGGTGTTTTCACCACTCCACAGTGCGTTTGATATGCAGAACAGTAGATATCTTGGTTTTCGTGGGGTTTCAAGCTGAGATATGCATTTTCTGCGATAATCTTGGTGAAACATCTGTCCGAAGTATGCAGAAACATCGAGAGCGCTCTTTTCGAGCTATTTAATGCGAGAAACTCGTTTTCTGGGGTTTTCACCACTCCACAGTTCGTTGGATATGCAGAACCGGAGATATCTTGGTTTTCGTGGGGTTTCAAGCTGAGATATGCATTTCCTGCGATAATCTTGGTGAGACTTCTGTCCGAAGTATGGTGAATCATCTAGATCGCTCGTTTCGAGCTATTTAATGCGAAAAAACAAGTTTT
The DNA here is from genome assembly GCA_951804975.1 of Anthophora plumipes. NCBI lineage: Eukaryota > Metazoa > Arthropoda > Insecta > Hymenoptera > Apidae > Anthophora > Anthophora plumipes. Next base: position 337,606 of record CATORF010000873.1, on the reverse strand, counting down.
CTGGTGTTTTCAACATTCCACAGTGCGTTTGATATACAGAACGTGCGATATCTTGATTTTCGGGGTGTTTCCAGCTGAGATATGCATTTTCTGCGATAAGCTTGGTGAGTCTTCTGCCAGAAGTATGCAGAATCATCTAGATCCTCTTTTCGAGCTATTTAATGCGAGAAACACGTTTTCTGGTGTTTTCACCACTCCACAGTACGTTTGACATGCAGAACCGGAGATATCTTGGTTTCGGCCGGGTTTCAAGCTGAGATATGCATTTTCTGCGATAATCTTGTTGAGACTTCTGGCCGAAGGATGCAGAATCATCGAGATCGCTCGTTTCGAGCTAGTTAGTGCGAGAAACACGTTATCTGGTGTTTTCACCACTCCACAGTGCGTTTGATATGCAGAACAGTACATATCTTGGTTTTCGTGGGGTTTCAAGCTGAGATATGCATTTTCTGCGATAATCTTGTTGAGACTTCTGTCCGAAGTATGCAGAATCTTCGAGAACGCTCTCTTCGAGCTACTTAATGCGCGAAACACGTTTTCTGGTGTTTTCACCACTCCACGGTACGTTTGATGTGCAGAACCGGAGATAACTCGGTTTTCGTCGGGTTTCAAGCTGAGATATGCATTTTCTACGATAAGCTTGGTGGAACATCTGTCCGAAGAATGCAGAAACGTCGAGAGCGCTCTTTTCGAGCTATTTAATGCGAGAAACACGTTTTCTGGGGTTTTCACCACTCCACAGTTCGTTGGATATGCAGAACAGTAGATATCTTGGTTTTCTTGGGGTTTCAAGCAGAGATATGCATTTTCTGCGATAATCTTGTTGAGACTTCTGGCCGAAGGATGCAGAATCATCGAGATCGCTCGATTCGAGCTATTTAATGCGAGAAACACGTTATCTGGTGTTTTCACCACTCCACAGTGCGTTTGATATGCAGAACCGGAGATATTTTGGTTTTCGTCGGGTTTCAAGCTGAGATATGCATTTTCTACGATAAGCTTGGTGGAACATCTGTCCGAAGTATGCAGAAACGTCGAGAGCGCTCTTTTCGAGCTATTTAATGCGAGAAACACGTTTTCTGGGGTTTTCACCACTCCACAGTGCGTTTGATATGCAGAATCGGCGATATCTTGGTTTTCGTGGGGTTTCCAGCTGAGATATGCATTTTCTGCGATAATCTTGGTGAGTCTTCTGTCAGAAGTATGCAGAATCATCGAGATCGCTCTATTCGAGCTATTTAATGCGAGAAACACGTTATCTGGTGTTTTCATCACTCCACAGGGCGTTTGATATGCAGAACCGGCGATATCTTGGTTTTCGTGGGGTTTCCAGCTGAGATATGCATTTTCTGCGATAATCTTGGTGAGACTTTAGTCAGAAGTATGCAGAATCATCTAGATCGCTCGTTTCGAGCTACTTAATGCGAAAAAACAAGTTTTCTGGTGTTTTGACCACTCCACAGTGCGTTTGATATGTAGAGCCGCCGATAACTTGGTTTTCGTGGGGTTTCAAGCTGAGATATGCATTTTCTGCGATAATCTTGGTGAGACTTCTGTTAGAAGTATGCAGAATCATCGAGATCGCTCGTTTCGAGCTAGTTAGTGCGAGAAACACGTTATCTGGTGTTTTCACCACTCCACAGTGCGTTTGATATGCAGAACAGTACATATCTTGGTTTTCGTGGGGTTTCAAGCTGAGATATGCATTTTCTGCGATAATCTTGTTGAGACTTCTGTCCGAAGTATGCAGAATCTTCGAGAACGCTCTCTTCGAGCTACTTAATGCGCGAAACACGTTTTCTGGTGTTTTCACCACTCCACGGTACGTTTGATGTGCAGAACCGGAGATAACTCGGTTTTCGTCGGGTTTCAAGCTGCGATATGCATTTCCTGCGATAATCTTGGTGAGACTTCTGTCCGAAGTATGCTGAATCATCGGGATCGCACTTTTCGAGCTATTTAATGCGAGAATCACGTTCTCTGGTTGTTTTCACCACTCCACAGTGCGGTTGATGTGCAGAACCGGAGATATTTTGGTTTTCGTCGGGTTTCAAGCTGAGATACGCATTTTCTACGATAAGCTTGGTGGAACATCTGTCCGAAGTATGCAGAAACGTCGAGAGCGCTCTTTTCGAGCTATTTAATGCGAGAAACACGTTATCTGGTGTTTTCATCACTCCACAGGGCGTTTGATATGCAGAACCGGCGATATCTTGGTTTTCGTGGGGTTTCCAGCTGAGATATGCATTTTCTGCGATAATCTTGGTGAGACTTTAGTCAGAAGTATGCAGAATCATCTAGATCGCTCGTTTCGAGCTACTTAATGCGAAAAAACAAGTTTTCTGGTGTTTTGACCACTCCACAGTGCGTTTGATATGTAGAGCCGCCGAAAACTTGGTTTTCTTGGGATTTCCAGCTGAAATATGCATTTTCTGCGATAATATTGGTAAGACTTCAGTCACAAGTATGCAGAATCATCTAGATCGCTCGTTTCGAGCTATTTAATGCGAAAAGACAAGTTTTCTGGTGTTGTGACCACTCCACAGTGCGTTTGATATGTAGAGCCACCGATAACTTGGTTTTCGTGGGGTTTCCAGCTGAAATATGCATTTTCTGCGATAATCTTGGTGAGTCTTCTGTCAGAAGTATGCAGAATCATCGAGGTCACACTATTCGAGCTATTTAATGCGGGAAACACGTTATCTGGTGTTTTCAGCACTCCACAGGGCGTTTGATATGCAGAACCGGCGATATCTTGGTTTTCGTGGGGTTTCCAGCTGAGATATGCATTTTCTGCGATAATCTTGGTGAGACTTTAGTCAGAAGTATGCAGAATCATCGAGATCGCTCTATTCGAGCTATTTAATGCGGGAAACACGTTATCTGGTGTTTTCAGCACTCCACAGGGCGTTTGATGTGCAGAACCGGAGATATCTTGGTTTTCGTGAGGTTTGAAGCTGAGATATGCATTTTCTGCGATAATATTGGTGAGACTTCAGTCAGAAGTATGCAGGATCATCTAGATCGCTCTTTTCGAGCTACTTAATGCACGAAACACGTTTTCTGGTGTTTTCACAACTCCACAGTACGTTTGACATGCAGAACCGGCGATATCTTGGTTTCGTTCGGGTTTCAAGCTGAGATATGCATTTTCTACGATAATCCTGGTGAGACTTCTGTCAGAAGTATGCAGAATCTTCGAGATCGCACTTTTCGAGCTATTTAATGCGAGAAACACGTTATCTGGTGTTTTCACCACTCCGCAGTGCGTTTGATATGTAGAGCCACCGATAACTTGGTTTTCGTAGGGTTTCCAGCTGAAATATGCATTTTCTGCGATAACCTTGGTGAGTCTTCTGTCAGAAGTATGCAGAATCATCGAGGTCACACTATTCGAGCTATTTAATGCGGGAAACACGTTATCTGGTGTTTTCAGCACTCCACAGGGCGTTTGATATGCAGAACCGGCGATATCTTGGTTTTCGTGGGGTTTCCAGCTGAGATATGCATTTTCTGCGATAATCTTGGTGAGTCTTCTGTCAGAAGTATGCAGAATCATCGAGGTCACACTATTCGAGCTATTTAATGCGGGAAACACGTTATCTGGTGTTTTCAGCACTCCACAGGGCGTTTGATATGCAGAACCGGCGATATCTTGGTTTTCGTGGGGTTTCCAGCTGAGATATGCATTTTCTGCGATAATCTTGGTGAGACTTTAGTCAGAAGTATGCAGAATCATCGAGATCGCTCTATTCGAGCTATTTAATGCGGGAAACACGTTATCTGGTGTTTTCAGCACTCCACAGGGCGTTTGATATGCAGAACCGGCGATATCTTGGTTTTCGTGGGGTTTCAAGCTGAGATATGCAGTTTTTACGATAATCTTGGTGAGACTTCTGTCCGAAGTATGCTTAGTCATCGAGATCGCTCGTTTCGAGCTATTTAATGCGAGAAACACGTTATCTGGTGTTTTCACCACTCCACAGTGCGTATGATATGCAGAACCGGCGATATCTGGGTTTTCGTGGGGTTTCAAGCTTAGATATGCATTTTCAGCGATAATCTTGGAGAGACTTCTGTCCGAAGTATGCTGAAACATCGAGATCGCTCTTTTCGAGCTAGTTAATGCGAGAAAAACCTTATCCGGTGTTTTCACCACTCCACAGTGCGTTTGATATGCAGAACCGGCGATATCTTGGTTTTCGTGGGGTTTCAAGCTGAGATATGCATTTTCTGCGATAATCTTGGAGAGACTTCTGTCCGAAGTATGCTGAAACATCGAGATCGCTCTTTTCGAGCTAGTTAATGCGAGAAAAACCTTATCCGGTGGTTTCACCACTCCACAGTGCGCTTGATATGCAGAACCAGCGATATCTTCGCTTTCGTGGGGTATCAAGGTGAGATATGCATTTCCTGCGATAATCTTGGTGAGACTTCTGTCCGAAGTATGCAGAATCATGGCTATCGCTTTTTTCGAGCTATTTAATGCGAGAAACACGTTATCTACTGTTTTGACCACTCCACAGTGCGTTTGATATGTAGAGCCGCCGATAACTTGGTTTTCGTGGGGTTTCCAGCTGAAATATGCATTTTCTGCGATAATCATGGTGTTTCATCTATGAGAAGTATGCAGAATCATCGAGAACGCTCTTTTCGAGCTAGATAATGCGAGAAACACGTTTTCTGGTGTTTTCACCACTCCACAGTGCGTTTGATATGCAGAACAGTAGATATCTTGGTTTTCGTGGGGTTTCAAGCTGAGATATGCATTTTCTGCGATAATCTTGGTGAAACATCTGTCCGAAGTATGCAGAAACATCGAGAGCGCTCTTTTCGAGCTATTTAATGCGAGAAACTCGTTTTCTGGGGTTTTCACCACTCCACAGTTCGTTGGATATGCAGAACCGGAGATATCTTGGTTTTCGTGGGGTTTCAAGCTGAGATATGCATTTCCTGCGATAATCTTGGTGAGACTTCTGTCCGAAGTATGGTGAATCATCTAGATCGCTCGTTTCGAGCTATTTAATGCGAAAAAACAAGTTTTCTGGTGTTTTCAACATTCCACAGTGCGTTTGATATACAGAACGTGCGATATCTTGATTTTCGGGGTGTTTCCAGCTGAGATATGCATTATCTGCGATAAGCTTGGTGAGTCTTCTGCCAGAAGTATGCAGAATCATCTAGATCCTCTTTTCGAGCTATTTAATGCGAGAAACACGTTTTCTGGTGTTTTCACCACTCCACAGTACGTTTGACATGCAGAACCGGAGATATCTTGGTTTCGGCCGGGTTTCAAGCTGAGATATGCATTTTCTACGATAATCTTGGTGAAACATCTGTCCGAAGTATGCAGAACCATCGAGAGCGCTCTTTTCGAGCTATTTAATGCGAGAAACTCGTTTTCTGGGGTTTTCACCACTCCACAGTTCGTTGGATATGCAGAACCGGAGGTATCTTGGTTTTCGTGGGGTTTCCAGCTGAGATATGCATTTCCTGCGATAATCTTGGTGAGACTTCTGTAAGAAGTGTGCAGAATCTTCGAGAACGCTCTTTTCGAGCTGCTTAATGCGCGAAACACGTTTTCTGGTGTTTTCACCACTCCACAGAACGTTTGATGTGCAGATCAGGCGATATCTTGATTTTCGTGGTGTTTCCAGCAGAGATATGCATTTTCTGCGATAATCTTGGTGGGTCCTTTGTCAGAAGCATGCAGAAACATCGAGAGCGCTCTTTTCGAGCTATTTAATGTGAGAAACTCGTTTTCTGGGGTTTTCACCACTCCACAGTTCGTTGGATATGCAGAACCGGAGATATTTTGGTTTTCGTCGGGTTTCAAGCTGAGATATGCATTTTCTACGATAAGCTTGGTGGAACATCTGTCCGAAGTATGCAGAAACGTCGAGAGCGCTCTTTTCGAGCTATTTAATGCGAGAAACACGTTATCTGGTGTTTTCAGCACTCCACAGGGCGTTTGATATGCAGAACCGGCGATATCTTGGTTTTCGTGGGGTTTCCAGCTGAGATATGCATTTTCTGCGATAATCTTGGTGAGTCTTCTGTCAGAAGTATGCTGAATCATCTGGATCGCTCTTTTCGAGCTATTTAATGCGAGGAACACGTTTTCTGGTATATTCACCACTCCACAGTACGTTAGACATGCAGAACCGGAGATATCTTCGTTTCGGTCGGGTTTCAAGCTGAGATATGCATTTTCTACGATAATATTGGTGAGACCTCTCTCAGAAGTATGCAGAATCTTCGAGAACGCTCTTTTCGAGCTACTTAATGCGAGAAACACGTTTTCGGGTGTTTTCACCACTCCACAGTACGTTTGATGTGCAGAACCGGAGATATCTTGGTTTTCGTGAGGTTTGAAGCTGAGATATGCATTTTCTGCGATAATATTGGTGAGACTTCAGTCAGAAGTATGCAGGATCATCTAGATCGCTCTTTTCGAGCTACTTAATGCACGAAACACGTTTTCTGGTGTTTTCACAACTCCACAGTACGTTTGACATGCAGAACCGGCGATATCTTGGTTTCGTTCGGGTTTCAAGCTGAGATATGCATTTTCTACGATAATCCTGGTGAGACTTCTGTCAGAAGTATGCAGAATCTTCGAGATCGCACTTTTCGAGCTATTTAATGCGAGAAACACGTTATCTGGTGTTTTCACCACTCCGCAGTGCGTTTGATATGTAGAGCCACCGATAACTTGGTTTTCGTGGGGTTTCCAGCTGAAATATGCATTTTCTGCGATAACCTTGGTGAGTCTTCTGTCAGAAGTATGCAGAATCATCGAGGTCACACTATTCGAGCTATTTAATGCGGGAAACACGTTATCTGGTGTTTTCAGCACTCCACAGGGCGTTTGATATGCAGAACCGGCGATATCTTGGTTTTCGTGGGGTTTCCAGCTGAGATATGCATTTTCTGCGATAATCTTGGTGAGTCTTCTGTCAGAAGTATGCAGAATCATCGAGGTCACACTATTCGAGCTATTTAATGCGGGAAACACGTTATCTGGTGTTTTCAGCACTCCACAGGGCGTTTGATATGCAGAACCGGCGATATCTTGGTTTTCGTGGGGTTTCCAGCTGAGATATGCATTTTCTGCGATAATCTTGGTGAGACTTTAGTCAGAAGTATGCAGAATCATCGAGATCGCTCTATTCGAGCTATTTAATGCGGGAAACACGTTATCTGGTGTTTTCAGCACTCCACAGGGCGTTTGATATGCAGAACCGGCGATATCTTGGTTTTCGTGGGGTTTCAAGCTGAGATATGCAGTTTTTACGATAATCTTGGTGAGACTTCTGTCCGAAGTATGCTTAGTCATCGAGATCGCTCGTTTCGAGCTATTTAATGCGAGAAACACGTTATCTGGTGTTTTCACCACTCCACAGTGCGTATGATATGCAGAACCGGCGATATCTGGGTTTTCGTGGGGTTTCAAGCTTAGATATGCATTTTCAGCGATAATCTTGGAGAGACTTCTGTCCGAAGTATGCTGAAACATCGAGATCGCTCTTTTCGAGCTAGTTAATGCGAGAAAAACCTTATCCGGTGTTTTCACCACTCCACAGTGCGTTTGATATGCAGAACCGGCGATATCTTGGTTTTCGTGGGGTTTCAAGCTGAGATATGCATTTTCTGCGATAATCTTGGAGAGACTTCTGTCCGAAGTATGCTGAAACATCGAGATCGCTCTTTTCGAGCTAGTTAATGCGAGAAAAACCTTATCCGGTGGTTTCACCACTCCACAGTGCGCTTGATATGCAGAACCAGCGATATCTTCGCTTTCGTGGGGTATCAAGGTGAGATATGCATTTCCTGCGATAATCTTGGTGAGACTTCTGTCCGAAGTATGCAGAATCATGGCTATCGCTTTTTTCGAGCTATTTAATGCGAGAAACACGTTATCTACTGTTTTGACCACTCCACAGTGCGTTTGATATGTAGAGCCGCCGATAACTTGGTTTTCGTGGGGTTTCCAGCTGAAATATGCATTTTCTGCGATAATCATGGTGTTTCATCTATGAGAAGTATGCAGAATCATCGAGAACGCTCTTTTCGAGCTAGATAATGCGAGAAACACGTTTTCTGGTGTTTTCACCACTCCACAGTGCGTTTGATATGCAGAACAGTAGATATCTTGGTTTTCGTGGGGTTTCAAGCTGAGATATGCATTTTCTGCGATAATCTTGGTGAAACATCTGTCCGAAGTATGCAGAAACATCGAGAGCGCTCTTTTCGAGCTATTTAATGCGAGAAACTCGTTTTCTGGGGTTTTCACCACTCCACAGTTCGTTGGATATGCAGAACCGGAGATATCTTGGTTTTCGTGGGGTTTCAAGCTGAGATATGCATTTCCTGCGATAATCTTGGTGAGACTTCTGTCCGAAGTATGGTGAATCATCTAGATCGCTCGTTTCGAGCTATTTAATGCGAAAAAACAAGTTTTCTGGTGTTTTCAACATTCCACAGTGCGTTTGATATACAGAACGTGCGATATCTTGATTTTCGGGGTGTTTCCAGCTGAGATATGCATTTTCTGCGATAAGCTTGGTGAGTCTTCTGCCAGAAGTATGCAGAATCATCTAGATCCTCTTTTCGAGCTATTTAATGCGAGAAACACGTTTTCTGGTGTTTTCACCACTCCACAGTACGTTTGACATGCAGAACCGGAGATATCTTGGTTTCGGCCGGGTTTCAAGCTGAGATATGCATTTTCTACGATAATCTTGGTGAAACATCTGTCCGAAGTATGCAGAACCATCGAGAGCGCTCTTTTCGAGCTATTTAATGCGAGAAACTCGTTTTCTGGGGTTTTCACCACTCCACAGTTCGTTGGATATGCAGAACCGGAGGTATCTTGGTTTTCGTGGGGTTTCCAGCTGAGATATGCATTTCCTGCGATAATCTTGGTGAGACTTCTGTAAGAAGTGTGCAGAATCTTCGAGAACGCTCTTTTCGAGCTGCTTAATGCGCGAAACACGTTTTCTGGTGTTTTCACCACTCCACAGAACGTTTGATGTGCAGATCAGGCGATATCTTGATTTTCGTGGTGTTTCCAGCAGAGATATGCATTTTCTGCGATAATCTTGGTGGGTCCTTTGTCAGAAGTATGCAGAAACATCGAGAGCGCTCTTTTCGAGCTATTTAATGTGAGAAACTCGTTTTCTGGGGTTTTCACCACTCCACAGTTCGTTGGATATGCAGAACCGGAGATATTTTGGTTTTCGTCGGGTTTCAAGCTGAGATATGCATTTTCTACGATAAGCTTGGTGGAACATCTGTCCGAAGTATGCAGAAACGTCGAGAGCGCTCTTTTCGAGCTATTTAATGCGAGAAACACGTTATCTGGTGTTTTCATCACTCCACAGGGCGTTTGATATGCAGAACCGGCGATATCTTGGTTTTCGTGGGGTTTCCAGCTGAGATATGCATTTTCTGCGATAATCTTGGTGAGACTTTAGTCAGAAGTATGCAGAATCATCTAGATCGCTCGTTTCGAGCTACTTAATGCGAAAAAACAAGTTTTCTGGTGTTTTGACCACTCCACAGTGCGTTTGATATGTAGAGCCGCCGAAAACTTGGTTTTCTTGGGATTTCCAGCTGAAATATGCATTTTCTGCGATAATATTGGTGAGACTTCAGTCACAAGTATGCAGAATCATCTAGATCGCTCGTTTCGAGCTATTTAATGCGAAAAGACAAGTTTTCTGGTGTTGTGACCACTCCACAGTGCGTTTGATATGTAGAGCCACCGATAACTTGGTTTTCGTGGGGTTTCCAGCTGAAATATGCATTTTCTGCGATAATCTTGGTGAGTCTTCTGTCAGAAGTATGCAGAATCATCGAGGTCACACTATTCGAGCTATTTAATGCGGGAAACACGTTATCTGGTGTTTTCAGCACTCCACAGGGCGTTTGATATGCAGAACCGGCGATATCTTGGTTTTCGTGGGGTTTCCAGCTGAGATATGCATTTTCTGCGATAATCTTGGTGAGACTTTAGTCAGAAGTATGCAGAATCATCGAGATCGCTCTATTCGAGCTATTTAATGCGGGAAACACGTTATCTGGTGTTTTCAGCACTCCACAGGGCGTTTGATATGCAGAACCGGCGATATCTTGGTTTTCGTGGGGTTTCCAGCTGAGATATGCATTTTCTGCGATAATCTTGGTGAGTCTTCTGTCAGAAGTATGCTAAATCATCTAGATCGCTCTTTTCGAGCTATTTAATGCGAGGAACACGTTTTCTGGTATATTCACCACTCCACAGTACGTTAGACATGCAGAACCGGAGATATCTTCGTTTCGGTCGGGTTTCAAGCTGAGATATGCATTTTCTACGATAATATTGGTGAGACCTCTCTCAGAAGTATGCAGAATCTTCGAGAACGCTCTTTTCGAGCTACTTAATGCGAGAAACACGTTTTCGGGTGTTTTCACCACTCCACAGTACGTTTGATGTGCAGAACCGGAGATATCTTGGTTTTCGTGAGGTTTGAAGCTGAGATATGCATTTTCTGCGATAATATTGGTGAGACTTCAGTCAGAAGTATGCAGGATCATCTAGATCGCTCTTTTCGAGCTACTTAATGCACGAAACACGTTTTCTGGTGTTTTCACAACTCCACAGTACGTTTGACATGCAGAACCGGCGATATCTTGGTTTCGTTCGGGTTTCAAGCTGAGATATGCATTTTCTACGATAATCCTGGTGAGACTTCTGTCAGAAGTATGCAGAATCTTCGAGATCGCACTTTTCGAGCTATTTAATGCGAGAAACACGTTATCTGGTGTTTTCACCACTCCGCAGTGCGTTTGATATGTAGAGCCACCGATAACTTGGTTTTCGTGGGGTTTCCAGCTGAAATATGCATTTTCTGCGATAACCTTGGTGAGTCTTCTGTCAGAAGTATGCAGAATCATCGAGGTCACTCTATTCGAGCTATTTAATGCGGGAAACACGTTATCTGGTGTTTTCAGCACTCCACAGGGCGTTTGATATGCAGAACCGGCGATATCTTGGTTTTCGTGGGGTTTCCAGCTGAGATATGCATTTTCTGCGATAATCTTGGTGAGTCTTCTGTCAGAAGTATGCAGAATCATCGAGGTCACACTATTCGAGCTATTTAATGCGGGAAACACGTTATCTGGTGTTTTCAGCACTCCACAGGGCGTTTGATATGCAGAACCGGCGATATCTTGGTTTTCGTGGGGTTTCCAGCTGAGATATGCATTTTCTGCGATAATCTTGGTGAGACTTTAGTCAGAAGTATGCAGAATCATCGAGATCGCTCTATTCGAGCTGTTTAATGCGGGAAACACGTTATCTGGTGTTTTCAGCACTCCACAGGGCGTTTGATATGCAGAACCGGCGATATCTTGGTTTTCGTGGGGTTTCAAGCTGAGATATGCATTTTTTACGATAATCTTGGTGAGACTTCTGTCCGAAGTATGCTTAGTCATCGAGATCGCTCGTTTCGAGCTATTGAATGCGAGAAACACGTTATCTGGTGTTTTCACCACTCCACAGTGCGTATGATATGCAGAACCGGCGATATCTGGGTTTTCGTGGGGTTTCAAGCTTAGATATGCATTTTCAGCGATAATCTTGGAGAGACTTCTGTCCGAAGTATGCTGAAACATCGAGATCGCTCTTTTCGAGCTAGTTAATGCGAGAAAAAGCTTATCCGGTGTTTTCACCACTCCACAGTGCGTTTGATATGCAGAACCGGCGATATCTTGGTTTTCGTGGGGTTTCAAGCTGAGATATGCATTTTCTGCGATAATCTTGGAGAGACTTCTGTCCGAAGTATGCTGAAACATCGAGATCGCTCTTTTCGAGCTAGTTAATGCGAGAAAAACCTTATCCGGCGGTTTCACCTCTCCACAGTGCGCTTGATATGCAGAACCAGCGATATCTTCGCTTTCGTGGGGTATCAAGGTGAGATATGCATTTCCTGCGATAATCTTGGTGAGACTTCTGTCCGAAGTATGCAGAATCATGGCTATCGCTTTTTTCGAGCTATTTAATGCGAGAAACACGTTATCTACTGTTTTGACCACTCCACAGTGCGTTTGATATGTAGAGCCGCCGATAACTTGGTTTTGGTGGGGTTTCCAGCTGAAATATGCATTTTCTGCGATAATCATGGTGTTTCATCTATGAGAAGTATGCAGAATCATCGAGAACGCTCTTTTCGAGCTAGATAATGCGAGAAACACGTTTTCTGGTGTTTTCACCACTCCACAGTGCGTTTGATATGCAGAACAGTAGATATCTTGGTTTTCGTGGGGTTTCAAGCTGAGATATGCATTTTCTGCGATAATCTTGGTGAAACATCTGTCCGAAGTATGCAGAAACATCGAGAGCGCTCTTTTCGAGCTATTTAATGCGAGAAACTCGTTTTCTGGGGTTTTCACCACTCCACAGTTCGTTGGATATGCAGAACCGGAGATATCTTGGTTTTCGTGGGGTTTCAAGCTGAGATATGCATTTCCTGCGATAATCTTGGTGAGACTTCTGTCCGAAGTATGGTGAATCATCTAGATCGCTCGTTTCGAGCTATTTAATGCGAAAAAACTAGTTTTCTGGTGTTTTCAACATTCCACAGTGCGTTTGATATACAGAACGTGCGATATCTTGATTTTCGGGGTGTTTCCAGCTGAGATATGCATTTTCTGCGATAAGCTTGGTGAGTCTTCTGCCAGAAGTATGCAGAATCATCTAGATCCTCTTTTCGAGCTATTTAATGCGAGAAACACGTTTTCTGGTGTTTTCACCACTCCACAGTACGTTTGACATGCAGAACCGGAGATATCTTGGTTTCGGCCGGGTTTCAAGCTGAGATATGCATTTTCTACGATAATCTTGGTGAAACATCTGTCCGAAGTATGCAGAACCATCGAGAGCGCTCTTTTCGAGCTATTTAATGCGAGAAACTCGTTTTCTGGGGTTTTCACCACTCCACAGTTCGTTGGATATGCAGAACCGGAGGTATCTTGGTTTTCGTGGGGTTTCCAGCTGAGATATGCATTTCCTGCGATAATCTTGGTGAGACTTCTGTAAGAAGTGTGCAGAATCTTCGAGAACGCTCTTTTCGAGCTGCTTAATGCGCGAAACACGTTTTCTGGTGTTTTCACCACTCCACAGAACGTTTGATGTGCAGATCAGGCGATATCTTGATTTTCGTGGTGTTTCCAGCAGAGATATGCATTTTCTGCGATAATCTTGGTGGGTCCTTTGTCAGAAGTATGCAGAAACATCGAGAGCGCTCTTTTCGAGCTATTTAATGTGAGAAACTCGTTTTCTGGGGTTTTCACCACTCCACAGTTCGTTGGATATGCAGAACCGGAGATATTTTGGTTTTCGTCGGGTTTCAAGCTGAGATATGCATTTTCTACGATAAGCTTGGTGAAACATCTGTCCGAAGTATGCAGAAACGTCGAGAGCGCTCTTTTCGAGCTATTTAATGCGAGATACACGTTTTCTGGGGTTTTCACCACTCCACAGTTCGTTGGATATGCAGAACCGGAGATATCTTGGTTTTCGTGGGGTTTCAAGCTGAGATATGCATTTTCTACGATAAGCTTGGTGAAACATCTGTCCGAAGTATGCAGAAACGTCGAGAGCGCTCTTTTCGAGCTATTTAATGCGAGATACACGTTTTCTGGGGTTTTCACCACTCCACAGTTCGTTGGATATGCAGAACCGGAGATATCTTGGTTTTCGTGGGGTTTCAAGCTGCGATATGCATTTCCTGCGATAATCTTGGTGAGACTTCTGTCCGAAGTATGCTGAATCATCGGGATCGCACTTTTCGAGCTATTTAATGCGAGAAACACGTTCTCTGGATGTTTCACCACTCCACAGTGCGTTTGATGTGCAGAACCGGCGATATCTTGATTTTCGTGGTGTTTCCTGCTGAGATATGCATTTTCGGCGATAATCTTGGTGGGTCTTTTGTCAGAAGTATGCAGAAACATCGAGAGCGCTCTTTTCGAGCTATTTAATGTGAGAAACTCGTTTTCTGGGGTTTTCACCACTCCGCAGTGCGTTTGATATGCAGAACCAGCGATATCTTGGTTTCCGTGGGGCTTCATGCTGAGATATGCATTTCCTGCAATAATATTGGTGAGATTTCAGTCAGATGTATGCAGAATTTTCGAGATCGCACTTTTCTAGCTATTTAATGCGCAAAAACAAGTTTTCTGGGTCTTTGACCACTCCACAGTGCGTTTGATATGTAGAGCCGCCGATAACTTGGTTTTCATGGGGTTTCCAGCTGAAATATGCATTTTCTGCGATAATCTTGGTGTTTCATCTATACGAAGTATGCAGAATCATCGAGAACGCTCGTTTCGAGCTACTTAATGCGAGAAACACGTTATCTGGTGTTTTCACCACTCCACAGTGCGTTTGATATGCAGAACCAGCGATATCTTAGCTTTCGTGGGGTTTCAAGCTGAGATATGCATTTTCTGCGATAATATTGGTGAGACTTCAGTCACAAGTATGCAGAATCATCAAGATCGCTCTTATCGAGTTATTTAATGCGACAAACACGTTATCCGGTGTTTTCACCACTCCACAGTGCGTTTGATATGCAGCACCTGCGATATCTTGGTTTTCGTGGGGATTCAAGCTGAGATATGCAATTTCTGCGATAATCTTGGTGAGACTTCAGTCAGAAGTATGCAGGATCATCTAGATCGCTCTTTTCGAGCTACTTAATGCACGAAACACGTTTTCTGGTGTTTTCACAACTCCACAGTACGTTTGACATGCAGAACCGGCGATATCTTGGTTTCGTTCGGGTTTCAAGCTGAGATATGCATTTTCTACGATAATCCTGGTGAGACTTCTGTCAGAAGTATGCAGAATCTTCGAGATCGCACTTTTCGAGCTATTTAATGCGAGAAACACGTTATCTGGTGTTTTCACCACTCCGCAGTGCGTTTGATATGTAGAGCCACCGATAATTTGGTTTTCGTGGGGTTTCCAGCTGAAATATGCATTTTCTGCGATAACCTTGGTGAGTCTTCTGTCAGAAGTATGCAGAATCATCGAGGTCACACTATTCGAGCTATTTAATGCGGGAAACACGTTATCTGGTGTTTTCAGCACTCCACAGGGCGTTTGATATGCAGAACCGGCGATATCTTGGTTTTCGTGGGGTTTCCAGGTGAGATATGCATTTTCTGCGATAATCTTGGTGAGTCTTCTGTCAGAAGTATGCAGAATCATCGAGGTCACACTATTCGAGCTATTTAATGCGGGAAACACGTTATCTGGTGTTTTCAGCACTCCACAGGGCGTTTGATATGCAGAACCGGCGATATCTTGGTTTTCGTGGGGTTTCCAGCTGAGATATGCATTTTCTGCGATAATCTTGGTGAGACTTTAGTCAGAAGTATGCAGAATCATCGAGATCGCTCTATTCGAGCTATTTAATGCGGGAAACACGTTATCTGGTGTTTTCAGCACTCCACAGGGCGTTTGATATGCAGAACCGGCGATATCTTGGTTTTCGTGGGGTTTCAAGCTGAGATATGCATTTTTTACGATAATCTTGGTGAGACTTCTGTCCGAAGTATGCTTAGTCATCGAGATCGCTCGTTTCGAGCTATTTAATGCGAGAAACACGTTATCTGGTGTTTTCACCACTCCACAGTGCGTATGATATGCAGAACCGGCGATATCTGGGTTTTCGTGGGGTTTCAAGCTTAGATATGCATTTTCAGCGATAATCTTGGAGAGACTTCTGTCCGAAGTATGCTGAAACATCGAGATCGCTCTTTTCGAGCTAGTTAATGCGAGAAAAACCTTATCCGGTGTTTTCACCACTCCACAGTGCGTTTGATATGCAGAACCGGCGATATCTTGGTTTTCGTGGGGTTTCAAGCTGAGATATGCATTTTCTGCGATAATCTTGGAGAGACTTCTGTCCGAAGTATGCTGAAACATCGAGATCGCTCTTTTCGAGCTAGTTAATGCGAGAAAAACCTTATCCGGTGGTTTCACCACTCCACAGTGCGCTTGATATGCAGAACCAGCGATATCTTCGCTTTCGTGGGGTATCAAGGTGAGATATGCATTTCCTGCGATAATCTTGGTGAGACTTCTGTCCGAAGTATGCAGAATCATGGCTATCGCTTTTTTCGAGCTATTTAATGCGAGAAACAGATTATCTACTGTTTTGACCACTCCACAGTGCGTTTGATATGTAGAGCCGCCGATAACTTGGTTTTCGTGGGGTTTCCAGCTGAAATATGCATTTTCTGCGATAATCATGGTGTTTCATCTATGAGAAGTATGCAGAATCATCGAGAACGCTCTTTTCGAGCTAGATAATGCGAGAAACACGTTTTCTGGTGTTTTCACCACTCCACAGTGCGTTTGATATGCAGAACAGTAGATATCTTGGTTTTCGTGGGGTTTCAAGCTGAGATATGCATTTTCTGCGATAATCTTGGTGAAACATCTGTCCGAAGTATGCAGAAACATCGAGAGCGCTCTTTTCGAGCTATTTAATGCGAGAAACTCGTTTTCTGGGGTTTTCACCACTCCACAGTTCGTTGGATATGCAGAACCGGAGATATCTTGGTTTTCGTGGGGTTTCAAGCTGAGATATGCATTTCCTGCGATAATCTTGGTGAGACTTCTGTCCGAAGTATGGTGAATCATCTAGATCGCTCGTTTCGAGCTATTTAATGCGAAAAAACAAGTTTTCTGGTGTTTTCAACATTCCACAGTGCGTTTGATATACAGAACGTGCGATATCTTGATTTTCGGGGTGTTTCCAGCTGAGATATGCATTTTCTGCGATAAGCTTGGTGAGTCTTCTGCCAGAAGTATGCAGAATCATCTAGATCCTCTTTTCGAGCTATTTAATGCGAGAAACACGTTTTCTGGTGTTTTCACCACTCCACAGTACGTTTGACATGCAGAACCGGAGATATCTTGGTTTCGGCCGGGTTTCAAGCTGAGATATGCATTTTCTACGATATTCTTGGTGAAACATCTGTCCGAAGTATGCAGAACCATCGAGAGCGCTCTTTTCGAGCTATTTAATGCGAGAAACTCGTTTTCTGGGGTTTTCACCACTCCACAGTTCGTTGGATATGCAGAACCGGAGGTATCTTGGTTTTCGTGGGGTTTCCAGCTGAGATATGCATTTCCTGCGATAATCTTGGTGAGACTTCTGTAAGAAGTGTGCAGAATCTTCGAGAACGCTCTTTTCGAGCTGCTTAATGCGCGAAACACGTTTTCTGGTGTTTTCACCACTCCACAGAACGTTTGATGTGCAGATCAGGCGATATCTTGATTTTCGTGGTGTTTCCAGCAGAGATATGCATTTTCTGCGATAATCTTGGTGGGTCCTTTGTCAGAAGTATGCAGAAACATCGAGAGCGCTCTTTTCGAGCTATTTAATGTGAGAAACTCGTTTTCTGGGGTTTTCACCACTCCACAGTTCGTTGGATATGCAGAACCGGAGATATTTTGGTTTTCGTCGGGTTTCAAGCTGAGATATGCATTTTCTACGATAAGCTTGGTGAAACATCTGTCCGAAGTATGCAGAAACGTCGAGAGCGCTCTTTTCGAGCTATTTAATGCGAGATACACGTTTTCTGGGGTTTTCACCACTCCACAGTTCGTTGGATATGCAGAACCGGAGATATCTTGGTTTTCGTGGGGTTTCAAGCTGCGATATGCATTTCCTGCGATAATCTTGGTGAGACTTCTGTCCGAAGTATGCTGAATCATCGGGATCGCACTTTTCGAGCTATTTAATGCGAGAAACACGTTCTCTGGATGTTTCACCACTCCACAGTGCGTTTGATGTGCAGAACCGGCGATATCTTGATTTTCGTGGTGTTTCCAGCTGAGATATGCATTTTCGGCGATAATCTTGGTGGGTCTTTTGTCAGAAGTATGCAGAAACATCGAGAGCGCTCTTTTCGAGCTATTTAATGTGAGAAACTCGTTTTCTGGGGTTTTCACCACTCCGCAGTGCGTTTGATATGCAGAACCAGCGATATCTTGGTTTCCGTGGGGCTTCATGCTGAGATATGCATTTCCTGCAATAATATTGGTGAGATTTCAGTCAGATGTATGCAGAATCATCAAGATCGCTCTTTTCGAGTTATTTAATGCGACAAACACGTTATCCGGTGTTTTCACCACTCCACAGTGCGTTTGATATGCAGAACCGCCAACATCTTGATTTTCGTGAGGTTTCGTGCTGAGATATGCATTTTCTGCGATAATATTGGTGAGACTTCAGTCAGAAGTATGCAGAATCATCTAGATCGCTCTTCTCGAGCTATTTAATGCGAAAAAACAAGTTTTCTGGTGTTTTCACCACTCCACAGTGCGTTTGATATGCAGAACCGGCGATATTTTGGTTTTCGTCGGGTTTCAAGCTGAGATATGCATTTTCTACGAAAATCTTGGTGAAACATCTGTCCGAAGTATGCAGAAACATCGAGAGCGCTCTTTTCGAGCTATTTAATGCGAGAAACACGTTTTCTGGGGTTTTCACCACTCCACAGTTCGTTGGATATGCAGAACAGTAGATATCTTGGTTTTCTTGGGGTTTCAAGCAGAGATATGCATTTTCTGCGATAATCTTGAGGAGACTTCTGGCCGATGGATGCAGAATCATCGAGATCGCTCGTTTCGAGCTAGTTAGTGCGAGAAACACGTTATCTGGTGTTTTCACCACTCCACAGTGCGTTTGATATGCAGAACAGAACATATCTTGGTTTTCGTGGGGTTTCAAGCTGAGATATGCATTTTCTGCGATAATCTTGTTGAGACTTCTGTCCGAAGTATGCAGAATCTTCGAGAACGCTCTCTTCGAGCTACTTAATGCGCGAAACACGTTTTCTGGTGTTTTCACCACTCCACGGTACGTTTGATGTGCAGAACCGGAGATAACTCGGTTTTCGTCGGGTTTCAAGCTGAGATATGCATTTTCTACGATAAGCTTGGTGGAACATCTGTCCGAAGAATGCAGAAACGTCGAGAGCGCTCTTTTCGAGCTATTTAATGCGAGAAACACGTTTTCTGGGGTTTTCACCACTCCACAGTTCGTTGGATATGCAGAACAGTAGATATCTTGGTTTTCTTGGGGTTTCGTGCTGAGATATGCATTTTCTGCGATAATCTTGTTGAGACTTCTGTCCGAAGTATGCAGAATCTTCGAGAACGCTCTCTTCGAGCTACTTAATGCGCGAAACACGTTTTCTGGTGTTTTCACCACTCCACGGTACGTTTGATGTGCAGAACCGGAGATAACTCGGTTTTCGTCGGGTTTCAAGCTGAGATATGCATTTTCTGCGATAATATTGGTGAGACTTCAGTCAGAAGTATGCAGAATCATCTAGATCGCTCTTCTCGAGCTATTTAATGCGAAAAAACAAGTTTTCTGGTGTTTTCACCACTCCACAGTGCGTTTGATATGCAGATCCGGCGATATTTCGGTTTTCGTCGGGTTTCAAGCTGAGATATGCATTTTCTACGAAAATCTTGGTGAAACATCTGTCCGAAGTATGCAGAAACATCGAGTGCGCTCTTTTCGAGCTATCTAATGCGAGAAACTCGTTTTTTGGGGTTTTCACCACTCCACAGTTCGTTGGATATGCAGAACCGGAGATATCTTGGTTTTCGTGGGGTTTCAAGCTGCGATATGCATTTCCTGCGATAATCTTGGTGAGACTTCTGTCCGAAGTATGCTGAATCATCGGGATCGCTCTTTTCGAGCTATTTAATGCGAGAATCACGTTCTCTGGTTGTTTTCACCACTCCACAGTGCGGTTGATGTGCAGAACCGGAGATATTTTGGTTTTCGTCGGGTTTCAAGCTGAGATATGCATTTTCTGCGATAATATTGGTGAGACTTCAGTCAGAAGTATGCAGAATCATCTAGATCGCTCTTCTCGAGCTATTTAATGCGAAAAAACAAGTTTTCTGGTGTTTTCACCACTCCACAGTGCGTTTGATATGCAGAACCGGCGATATTTCGGTTTTCGTCGGGTTTCAAGCTGAGATATGCATTTTCTACGAAAATCTTGGTGAAACATCTGTCCGAAGTATGCAGAAACATCGAGAGCGCTCTTTTCGAGCTATCTAATGCGAGAAACTCGTTTTTTGGGGTTTTCACCACTCCACAGTTCGTTGGATATGCAGAACAGTAGATATCTTGGTTTTCTTGGGGTTTCGTGCTGAGATATGCATTTTCTGCGATAATCTTGTTGAGACTTCTGTCCGAAGTATGCAGAATCTTCGAGAACGCTCTCTTCGAGCTACTTAATGCGCGAAACACGTTTTCTGGTGTTTTCACCACTCCACGGTACGTTTGATATGCAGAACAGAACATATCTTGGTTTTCGTGGGGTTTCAAGCTGAGATATGCATTTTCTGCGATAATCTTGTTGAGACTTCTGTCCGAAGTATGCAGAATCATCTAGATCGCTCTTCTCGAGCTATTTAATGCGAAAAAACAAGTTTTCTGGTGTTTTCACCACTCCACAGTGCGTTTGATATGCAGAACCGGCGATATTTCGGTTTTCGTCGGGTTTCAAGCTGAGATATGCATTTTCTACGATAAGCTTGGTGGAACATCTGTCCGAAGAATGCAGAAACGTCGAGAGCGCTCTTTTCGAGCTATTTAATGCGAGAAACACGTTTTCTGGGGTTTTCACCACTCCACAGTTCGTTGGATATGCAGAACAGTAGATATCTTGGTTTTCTTGGGGTTTCAAGCTGAGATATGCATTTTCTGCGATAATATTGGTGAGACTTCAGTCAGAAGTATGCAGAATCATCTAGATCGCTCTTTTCGAGCTATTTAATGCGAAAAAACAAGTTTTCTGGTGTTTTCACCACTCCACAGTGCGTTTGATATGCAGAACCGGCGATATTTCGGTTTTCGTCGGGTTTCAAGCTGAGATATGCATTTTCTACGAAAATCTTGGTGAAACATCTGTCCGAAGTATGCAGAAACATCGAGAGCGCTCTTTTCGAGCTATCTAATGCGAGAAACTCGTTTTTTGGGGTTTTCACCACTCCACAGTTCGTTGGATATGCAGAACCGGAGATATCTTGGTTTTCGTGGGGTTTCAAGCTTCGATATGCATTTCCTGCGATAATCTTGGTGAGACTTCTGTCCGAAGTATGCTGAATCATCGGGATCGCACTTTTCGAGCTATTTAATGCGCGAATCACGTTCTCTGGTTGTTTTCACCACTCCACAGTGCGGTTGATGTGCAGAACCGGAGATATTTTGGTTTTCGTCGGGTTTCAAGCTGAGATATGCATTTTCTACGATAAGCTTGGTGGAACATCTGTCCGAAGTATGCAGAAACGTCGAGAGCGCTCTTTTCGAGCTATTTAATGCGAAAAGACAAGTTTTCTGATGTTTTGACCACTCCACAGTGCGTTTGATATGTAGAGCCACCGATAACTTGGTTTTCGTGGGGTTTCCAGCTGAAATATGCATTTTCTGCGATAATCTTGGTGAGTCTTCTGTCAGAAGTATGCAGAATCATCGAGGTCACACTATTCGAGCTATTTAATGCGGGAAACACGTTATCTGGTGTTTTCAGCACTCCACAGGGCGTTTGATATGCAGAACCGGCGATATCTTGGTTTTCGTGTGGTTTCCAGCTGAGATATGCATTTTCTGCGATAATCTTGGTGAGACTTTAGTCAGAAGTATGCAGAATCATCGAGATCGCTCTATTCGAGCTATTTGATGCGGGAAACACGTTATCTGGTGTTTTCAGCACTCCACAGGGCGTTTGATATGCAGAACCGGCGATATCTTGGTTTTCGTGGGGTTTCCAGCTGAGATATGCATTTTCTGCGATAATCTTGGTGAGTCTTCTGTCAGAAGTATGCTGAATCATCTAGATCGCTCTTTTCGAGCTATTTAATGCGAGGAACACGTTTTCTGGTATATTCACCACTCCACAGTACGTTAGACATGCAGAACCGGAGATATCTTCGTTTCGGTCGGGTTTCAAGCTGAGATATGCATTTTCTACGATAAGCTTGGTGGGACATCTGTCCGAAGTATGCAGAAACGTCGAGAGCGCTCTTTTCGAGCTATTTAATGCGAGAAACACGTTATCTGGTGTTTTCATCACTCCACAGGGCGTTTGATATGCAGAACCGTCGATATCTTGGTTTTCGTGGGGTTTCCAGCTGAGATATGCATTTTCTGCGATAATATTGGTGAGACTTCAGTCAGAAGTATGCAGGATCATCTAGATCGCACTTTTCGAGCTACTTAATGCACGAAACACGTTTTCTGTTGTTTTCACAACCCCACAGTACGTTTGAGATGCAGAACCGGCGATATCTTGGTTTCGTTCGGGTTTCAAGCTGAGATATGCATTTTCTACGATAATCCTGGTGAGACTTCTGTCAGAAGTATGCAGAATCTTCGAGATCGCAATTTCGAGCTATTTAATGCGAGAAACACGTTATCTGGTGTTTTCACCACTCCACAGTGCGTTTGATATGTAGAGCCACCGATAACTTGGTTTTCGTGGGGTTTCCAGCTGAAATATGCATTTTCTGCGATAACCTTGGTGAGTCTTCTGTCAGAAGTATGCAGAATCATCGAGGTCACACTATTCGAGCTATTTAATGCGGGAAACACGTTATCTGGTGTTTTCAGCACTCCACAGGGCGTTTGATATGCAGAACCGGCGATATCTTGGTTTTCGTGGGGTTTCCAGCTGAGATATGCATTTTCTGCGATAATCTTGGTGAGTCTTCTGTCAGAAGTATGCAGAATCATCGAGGTCACACTATTCGAGCTATTTAATGCGGGAAACACGTTATCTGGTGTTTTCAGCACTCCACAGGGCGTTTGATATGCAGAACCGGCGATATCTTGGTTTTCGTGGGGTTTCCAGCTGAGATATGCATTTTCTGCGATAATCTTGGTGAGACTTTAGTCAGAAGTATGCAGAAGCATCGAGATCGCTCTATTCGAGCTATTTAATGCGGGAAACACGTTATCTGGTGTTTTCAGCACTCCACAGGGCGTTTGATATGCAGAACCGGCGATATCTTGGTTTTCGTGGGGTTTCAAGCTGAGATATGCATTTTTTACGATAATCTTGGTGAGACTTCTGTCCGAAGTATGCTTAGTCATCGAGATCGCTCGTTTCGAGCTATTTAATGCGAGAAACACGTTATCTGGTGTTTTCACCACTCCACAGTGCGTATGATATGCAGAACCGGCGATATCTGAGTTTTCGTGGGGTTTCAAGCTTAGATATGCATTTTCAGCGATAATCTTGGAGATACTTCTGTCCGAAGTATGCTGAAACATCGAGATCGCTCTTTTCGAGCTAGTTAATGCGAGAAAAACCTTATCCGGTGGTTTCACCACTCCACAGTGCGCTTGATATGCAGAACCAGCGATATCTTCGCTTTCGTGGGGTATCAAGGTGAGATATGCATTTCCTGCGATAATCTTGGTGAGACTTCTGTCCGAAGTATGCAGAATCATGGCTATCGCTTTTTTCGAGCTATTTAATGCGAGAAACACGTTATCTGCTGTTTTGACCACTCCACAGTGCGTTTGATATGTAGAGCCGCCGATAACTTGGTTTTCGTGGGGTTTCCAGCTGAAATATGCATTTTCTGCGATAATCATGGTGTTTCATCTATGAGAAGTATGCAGAATCATCGAGAACGCTCTTTTCGAGCTAGATAATGCGAGAAACACGTTTTCTGGTGTTTTCACCACTCCACAGTGCGTTTGATATGCAGAACAGTAGATATCTTGGTTTTCGTGGGGTTTCAAGCTGAGATATGCATTTTCTGCGATAATCTTTTTGAGACTTCTGTCCGAAGTATGCAGAATCTTCGAGATCGCGCTTTTCAAGCTATTTAATGCGAGAAACAGGTTATCTGGTGTTTTCACCACTCCACAGTTGGTTTGATATGCAGACCCGGCGATATTTCGGTTTTCCTCGGGTTTCAAGCTGAGATATGCATTTTCTACGATAATCTTGGTGAAACATCTGTCCGAAGTATGCAGAAACATCGAGAGCGCTCTTTTCGAGCTATTTAATGCGAGAAACTCGTTTTCTGGGGTTTTCACCACTCCACAGTTCGTTGGATATGCAGAACCTGAGATATCTTGGTTTTCGTGGGGTTTCAAGCTGAGATATGCATTTCCTGCGATAATCTTGGTGAGACTTCTGTCCGAAGTATGGTGAATCATCTAGATCGCTCGTTTCGAGCTATTTAATGCGAAAAAACAAGTTTTCTGGTGTTTTCAACATTCCACAGTGCGTTTGATATACAGAACGTGCGATATCTTGATTTTCGGGGTGTTTCCAGCTGAGATATGCATTTTCTGCGATAAGCTTGGTGAGTCTTCTGCCAGAAGTATGCAGAATCATCTAGATCGCTCTTTTCGAGCTATTTAATGCGAGAAACACGTTTTCTGGTGTTTTCACCACTCCACAGTACGTTTGACATGCAGAACCGGAGATATCTTGGTTTCGGCCGGGTTTCAAGCTGAGATATGCATTTTCTACGATAATCTTGGTGAAACATCTGTCCGAAGTATGCAGAACCATCGAGAGCGCTCTTTTCGAGCTATTTAATGCGAGAAACTCGTTTTCTGGGGTTTTCACCACTCCACAGTTCGTTGGATATGCAGAACCGGAGATATCTTGGTTTTCGTGGGGTTTCCAGCTGAGATATGCATTTCCTGCGATAATCTTGGTGACACTTCTGTAAGAAGTGTGCAGAATCTTCGAGAACGCTCTTTTCGAGCTGCTTAATGCGCGAAACACGTTTTCTGGTGTTTTCACCACTCCACAGAACGTTTGATGTGCAGATCAGGCGATATCTTGATTTTCGTGGTGTTTCCAGCAGAGATATGCATTTTCTGCGATAATCTTGGTGGGTCCTTTGTCAGAAGTATGCAGAAACATCGAGAGCGCTCTTTTCGAGCTATTTAATGTGAGAAACTCGTTTTCTGTTGTTTTCACAACCCCACAGTACGTTTGAGATGCAGAACCGGCGATATCTTGGTTTCGTTCGGGTTTCAAGCTGAGATATGCATTTTCTACGATAATCCTGGTGAGACTTCTGTCAGAAGTATGCAGAATCTTCGAGATCGCACTTTTCGAGCTATTTAATGCGAGAAACACGTTATCTGGTGTTTTCACCACTCCACAGTGCGTTTGATATGTAGAGCCACCGATAACTTGGTTTTCGTGGGGTTTCCAGCTGAAATATGCATTTTCTGCGATAACCTTGGTGAGTCTTCTGTCAGAAGTATGCAGAATCATCGAGGTCACACTATTCGAGCTATTTAATGCGGGAAACACGTTATCTGGTGTTTTCAGCACTCCACAGGGCGTTTGATATGCAGAACCGGCGATATCTTGGTTTTCGTGGGGTTTCCAGCTGAGATATGCATTTTCTGCGATAATCTTGGTGAGTCTTCTGTCAGAAGTATGCAGAATCATCGAGGTCACACTATTCGAGGTATTTAATGCGGGAAACACGTTATCTGGTGTTTTCAGCACTCCACAGGGCGTTTGATATGCAGAACCGGCGATATCTTGGTTTTCGTGGGGTTTCCAGCTGAGATATGCATTTTCAGCGATAATCTTGGAGATACTTCTGTCCGAAGTATGCTGAAACATCGAGATCGCTCTTTTCGAGCTAGTTAATGCGAGAAAAACCTTATCCGGTGGTTTCACCACTCCACAGTGCGCTTGATATGCAGAACCAGCGATATCTTCGCTTTCGTGGGGTATCAAGGTGAGATATGCATTTCCTGCGATAATCTTGGTGAGACTTCTGTCCGAAGTATGCAGAATCATGGCTATCGCTTTTTTCGAGCTATTTAATGCGAGAAACACGTTATCTGCTGTTTTGACCACTCCACAGTGCGTTTGATATGTAGAGCCGCCGATAACTTGGTTTTCGTGGGGTTTCCAGCTGAAATATGCATTTTCTGCG
This sequence comes from Anthophora plumipes, assembly GCA_951804975.1. Lineage (NCBI taxonomy): Eukaryota > Metazoa > Arthropoda > Insecta > Hymenoptera > Apidae > Anthophora > Anthophora plumipes. The sequence goes on along the minus strand of CATORF010000873.1, from coordinate 311,577 downwards.
ATAATCATGGTGTTTCATCTATGAGAAGTATGCAGAATCATCGAGAACGCTCTTTTCGAGCTAGATAATGCGAGAAACACGTTTTCTGGTGTTTTCACCACTCCACAGTGCGTTTGATATGCAGAACAGTAGATATCTTGGTTTTCGTGGGGTTTCAAGCTGAGATATGCATTTTCTGAGATAATCTTTTTGAGACTTCTGTCCGAAGTATGCAGAATCTTCGAGATCGCGCTTTTCAAGCTATTTAATGCGAGAAACAGGTTATCTGGTGTTTTCACCACTCCACAGTTGGTTTGATATGCAGACCCGGCGATATTTCGGTTTTCCTCGGGTTTCAAGCTGAGATATGCATTTTCTACGATAATCTTGGTGAAACATCTGTCCGAAGTATGCAGAAACATCGAGAGCGCTCTTTTCGAGCTATTTAATGCGAGAAACTCGTTTTCTGGGGTTTTCACCACTCCACAGTTCGTTGGATATGCAGAACCTGAGATATCTTGGTTTTCGTGGGGTTTCAAGCTGAGATATGCATTTCCTGCGATAATCTTGGTGAGACTTCTGTCCGAAGTATGGTGAATCATCTAGATCGCTCGTTTCGAGCTATTTAATGCGAAAAAACAAGTTTTCTGGTGTTTTCAACATTCCACAGTGCGTTTGATATACAGAACGTGCGATATCTTGATTTTCGGGGTGTTTCCAGCTGAGATATGCATTTTCTGCGATAAGCTTGGTGAGTCTTCTGCCAGAAGTATGCAGAATCATCTAGATCGCTCTTTTCGAGCTATTTAATGCGAGAAACACGTTTTCTGGTGTTTTCACCACTCCACAGTACGTTTGACATGCAGAACCGGAGATATCTTGGTTTCGGCCGGGTTTCAAGCTGAGATATGCATTTTCTACGATAATCTTGGTGAAACATCTGTCCGAAGTATGCAGAACCATCGAGAGCGCTCTTTTCGAGCTATTTAATGCGAGAAACTCGTTTTCTGGGGTTTTCACCACTCCACAGTTCGTTGGATATGCAGAACCGGAGATATCTTGGTTTTCGTGGGGTTTCCAGCTGAGATATGCATTTCCTGCGATAATCTTGGTGACACTTCTGTAAGAAGTGTGCAGAATCTTCGAGAACGCTCTTTTCGAGCTGCTTAATGCGCGAAACACGTTTTCTGGTGTTTTCACCACTCCACAGAACGTTTGATGTGCAGATCAGGCGATATCTTGATTTTCGTGGTGTTTCCAGCAGAGATATGCATTTTCTGCGATAATCTTGGTGGGTCCTTTGTCAGAAGTATGCAGAAACATCGAGAGCGCTCTTTTCGAGCTATTTAATGTGAGAAACTCGTTTTCTGTTGTTTTCACAACCCCACAGTACGTTTGAGATGCAGAACCGGCGATATCTTGGTTTCGTTCGGGTTTCAAGCTGAGATATGCATTTTCTACGATAATCCTGGTGAGACTTCTGTCAGAAGTATGCAGAATCTTCGAGATCGCACTTTTCGAGCTATTTAATGCGAGAAACACGTTATCTGGTGTTTTCACCACTCCACAGTGCGTTTGATATGTAGAGCCACCGATAACTTGGTTTTCGTGGGGTTTCCAGCTGAAATATGCATTTTCTGCGATAACCTTGGTGAGTCTTCTGTCAGAAGTATGCAGAATCATCGAGGTCACACTATTCGAGCTATTTAATGCGGGAAACACGTTATCTGGTGTTTTCAGCACTCCACAGGGCGTTTGATATGCAGAACCGGCGATATCTTGGTTTTCGTGGGGTTTCCAGCTGAGATATGCATTTTCTGCGATAATCTTGGTGAGTCTTCTGTCAGAAGTATGCAGAATCATCGAGGTCACACTATTCGAGCTATTTAATGCGGGAAACACGTTATCTGGTGTTTTCAGCACTCCACAGGGCGTTTGATATGCAGAACCGGCGATATCTTGGTTTTCGTGGGGTTTCCAGCTGAGATATGCATTTTCTGCGATAATCTTGGTGAGACTTTAGTCAGAAGTATGCAGAATCATCGAGATCGCTCTATTCGAGCTATTTAATGCGGGAAACACGTTATCTGGTGTTGTCAGCACTCCACAGGGCGTTTGATATGCAGAACCGGCGATATCTTGGTTTTCGTGGGGTTTCAAGCTGAGATATGCATTTTTTACGATAATCTTGGTGAGACTTCTGTCCGAAGTATGCTTAGTCATCGAGATCGCTCGTTTCGAGCTATTTAATGCGAGAAACACGTTATCTGGTGTTTTCACCACTCCACAGTGCGTATGATATGCAGAACCGGCGATATCTGAGTTTTCGTGGGGTTTCAAGCTTAGATATGCATTTTCAGCGATAATCTTGGAGAGACTTCTGTCCGAAGTATGCTGAAACATCGAGATCGCTCTTTTCGAGCTAGTTAATGCGAGAAAAACCTTATCCGGTGGTTTCACCACTCCACAGTGCGCTTGATATGCAGAACCAGCGATATCTTCGCTTTCGTGGGGTATCAAGGTGAGATATGCATTTCCTGCGATAATCTTGGTGAGACTTCTGTCCGAAGAATGCAGAATCATGGCTATCGCTTTTTTCGAGCTGTTTAATCCGAGAAACACGTTATCTGCTGTTTTGACCACTCCACAGTGCGTTTGATATGTAGAGCCGCCGATAACTTGGTTTTCGTGGGGTTTCCAGCTGAAATATGCATTTTCTGCGATAATCATGGTGTTTCATCTATGAGAAGTATGCAGAATCATCGAGAACGCTCTTTTCGAGCTAGATAATGCGAGAAACACGTTTTCTGGTGTTTTCACCACTCCACAGTGCGTTTGATATGCAGAACAGTAGATATCTTGGTTTTCGTGGGGTTTCCAGCTGAAATATGCATTTTCTGCGATAATCATGGTGTTTCATCTATGAGAAGTATGCAGAATCATCGAGAACGCTCTTTTCGAGCTAGATAATGCGAGAAACACGTTTTCTGGTGTTTTCACCACTCCACAGTGCGTTTGATATGCAGAACAGTAGATATCTTGGTTTTCGTGGGGTTTCAAGCTGAGATATGCATTTTCTACGATAATCTTGGTGAAACATCTGTCCGAAGTATGCAGAAACATCGAGAGCGCTCTTTTCGAGCTATTTAATGCGAGAAACTCGTTTTCTGGGGTTTTCACCACTCCACAGTTCGTTGGATATGCAGAACCGGAGATATCTTGGTTTTCGTGGGGTTTCAAGCTGAGATATGCATTTCCTGCGATAATCTTGGTGAGACTTCTGTCCGAAGTATGGTGAATCATCTAGATCGCTCGTTTCGAGCTATTTAATGCGAAAAAACAAGTTTTCTGGTGTTTTCAACATTCCACAGTGCGTTTGATATACAGAACGTGCGATATCTTGATTTTCGGGGTGTTTCCAGCTGAGATATGCATTTTCTGCGATAAGCTTGGTGAGTCTTCTGCCAGAAGTATGCAGAATCATCTAGATCGCTCTTTTCGAGCTATTTAATGCGAGAAACACGTTTTCTGGTGTTTTCACCACTCCACAGTACGTTTGACATGCAGAACCGGAGATATCTTGGTTTTCGTGGGGTTTCCAGCTGAGATATGCATTTCCTGCGATAATCTTGGTGACACTTCTGTAAGAAGTGTGCAGAATCTTCGAGAACGCTCTTTTCGAGCTGCTTAATGCGCGAAACACGTTTTCTGGTGTTTTCACCACTCCACAGAACGTTTGATGTGCAGATCAGGCGATATCTTGATTTTCGTGGTGTTTCCAGCAGAGATATGCATTTTCTGCGATAATCTTGGTGGGTCCTTTGTCAGAAGTATGCAGAAACATCGAGAGCGCTCTTTTCGAGCTATTTAATGTGAGAAACTCGTTTTCTGGGGTTTTCACCACTCCACAGTTCGTTGGATATGCAGAACCGGAGATATTTTGGTTTTCGTCGGGTTTCAAGCTGAGATATGCATTTTCTACGATAAGCTTGGTGAAACATCTGTCCGAAGTATGCAGAAACGTCGAGAGCGCTCTTTTCGAGCTATTTAATGCGAGATACACGTTTTCTGGGGTTTTCACCACTCCACAGTTCGTTGGATATGCAGAACCGGAGATATCTTGGTTTTCGTGGGGTTTCAAGCTGAGATATGCATTTTCTACGATAAGCTTGGTGAAACATCTGTCCGAAGTATGCAGAAACGTCGAGAGCGCTCTTTTCGAGCTATTTAATGCGAGATACACGTTTTCTGGGGTTTTCACCACTCCACAGTTCGTTGGATATGCAGAACCGGAGATATCTTGGTTTTCGTGGGGTTTCAAGCTGCGATATGCATTTCCTGCGATAATCTTGGTGAGACTTCTGTCCGAAGTATGCTGAATCATCGGGATCGCACTTTTCGAGCTATTTAATGCGAGAAACACGTTCTCTGGATGTTTCACCACTCCACAGTGCGTTTGATGTGCAGAACCGGCGATATCTTGATATTCGTGGTGTTTCCAGCTGAGATATGCATTTTCGGCGATAATCTTGGTGGGTCTTTTGTCAGAAGTATGCAGAAACATCGAGAGCGCTCTTTTCGAGCTATTTAATGTGAGAAACTCGTTTTCTGGGGTTTTCACCACTCCGCAGTGCGTTTGATATGCAGAACCAGCGATATCTTGGTTTCCGTGGGGCTTCAAGCTGAGATATGCATTTCCTGCAATAATATTGGTGAGACTTCAGTCAGATGTATGCAGAATCTTCGAGATCGCACTTTTCTAGCTATTTAATGCGAAAAAACAAGTTTTCTGGGTCTTCGACCACTCCACAGTGCGTTTGATTTGTAGAGCCGCCGATAACTTGGTTTTCATGGGGTTTCCAGCTGAAATATGCATTTTCTGCGATAATCTTGGTGTTTCATCTATACGAAGTATGCAGAATCATCGAGAACGCTCGTTTCGAGCTACTTAATGCGAGAAACACGTTATCTGGTGTTTTCACCACTCCACAGTGCGTTTGATATGCAGAACCAGCGATATCTTGGCTTTCGTGGGGTTTCAAGCTGAGATATGCATTTTCTGCGATAATATTGGTGAGACTTCAGTCACAAGTATGCAGAATCATCAAGATCGCTCTTTTCGAGCTATTTAACGCGAACAAACACGTTTTCTGGTGTTTTCACCACTCCACAGTACGTTTGACATGCAGAACCGGAGATATCTTGGTTTCGGTCGGGTTTCAAGCTGAGATATGCATTTTCTACGATAAACCTGCCGAGACCTCTGTCAGAAGTATGCAGAATCTTCGAGAACGCTCTTTTCGAGCTACTTAATGCGCGAAACACGTTTTCTGGTGTTTTCACCACTCCACGATACGTTTGATGTGCAGAACCGGAGATAACTCGGTTTTCGTGGGGTTTCCAGCTGAGATATGCATTTTCTGCGATAATCTTGGTGAGTCTTCTGTCAGAAGTATGCAGAATCATCGAGGTCACACTATTCGAGCTATTTAATGCGGGAAACACGTTATCTGGTGTTTTCAGCACTCCACAGGGCGTTTGATATGCAGAACCGGCGATATCTTGGTTTTCGTGGGGTTTCCAGCTGAGATATGCATTTTCTGCGATAATCTTGGTGAGACTTTAGTCAGAAGTATGCAGAAGCATCGAGATCGCTCTATTCGAGCTATTTAATGCGGGAAACACGTTATCTGGTGTTTTCAGCACTCCACAGGGCGTTTGATATGCAGAACCGGCGATATCTTGGTTTTCGTGGGGTTTCAAGCTGAGATATGCATTTTTTACGATAATCTTGGTGAGACTTCTGTCCGAAGTATGCTTAGTCATCGAGATCGCTCGTTTCGAGCTATTTAATGCGAGAAACACGTTATCTGGTGTTTTCACCACTCCACAGTGCGTATGATATGCAGAACCGGCGATATCTGAGTTTTCGTGGGGTTTCAAGCTTAGATATGCATTTTCAGCGATAATCTTGGAGATACTTCTGTCCGAAGTATGCTGAAACATCGAGATCGCTCTTTTCGAGCTAGTTAATGCGAGAAAAACCTTATCCGGTGGTTTCACCACTCCACAGTGCGCTTGATATGCAGAACCAGCGATATCTTCGCTTTCGTGGGGTATCAAGGTGAGATATGCATTTCCTGCGATAATCTTGGTGAGACTTCTGTCCGAAGTATGCAGAATCATGGCTATCGCTTTTTTCGAGCTATTTAATGCGAGAAACACGTTATCTGCTGTTTTGACCACTCCACAGTGCGTTTGATATGTAGAGCCGCCGATAACTTGGTTTTCGTGGGGTTTCCAGCTGAAATATGCATTTTCTGCGATAATCATGGTGTTTCATCTATGAGAAGTATGCAGAATCATCGAGAACGCTCTTTTCGAGCTAGATAATGCGAGAAACACGTTTTCTGGTGTTTTCACCACTCCACAGTGCGTTTGATATGCAGAACAGTAGATATCTTGGTTTTCGTGGGGTTTCAAGCTGAGATATGCATTTTCTGCGATAATCTTTTTGAGACTTCTGTCCGAAGTATGCAGAATCTTCGAGATCGCGCTTTTCAAGCTATTTAATGCGAGAAACAGGTTATCTGGTGTTTTCACCACTCCACAGTTGGTTTGATATGCAGACCCGGCGATATTTCGGTTTTCCTCGGGTTTCAAGCTGAGATATGCATTTTCTACGATAATCTTGGTGAAACATCTGTCCGAAGTATGCAGAAACATCGAGAGCGCTCTTTTCGAGCTATTTAATGCGAGAAACTCGTTTTCTGGGGTTTTCACCACTCCACAGTTCGTTGGATATGCAGAACCTGAGATATCTTGGTTTTCGTGGGGTTTCAAGCTGAGATATGCATTTCCTGCGATAATCTTGGTGAGACTTCTGTCCGAAGTATGGTGAATCATCTAGATCGCTCGTTTCGAGCTATTTAATGCGAAAAAACAAGTTTTCTGGTGTTTTCAACATTCCACAGTGCGTTTGATATACAGAACGTGCGATATCTTGATTTTCGGGGTGTTTCCAGCTGAGATATGCATTTTCTGCGATAAGCTTGGTGAGTCTTCTGCCAGAAGTATGCAGAATCATCTAGATCGCTCTTTTCGAGCTATTTAATGCGAGAAACACGTTTTCTGGTGTTTTCACCACTCCACAGTACGTTTGACATGCAGAACCGGAGATATCTTGGTTTCGGCCGGGTTTCAAGCTGAGATATGCATTTTCTACGATAATCTTGGTGAAACATCTGTCCGAAGTATGCAGAACCATCGAGAGCGCTCTTTTCGAGCTATTTAATGCGAGAAACTCGTTTTCTGGGGTTTTCACCACTCCACAGTTCGTTGGATATGCAGAACCGGAGATATCTTGGTTTTCGTGGGGTTTCCAGCTGAGATATGCATTTCCTGCGATAATCTTGGTGACACTTCTGTAAGAAGTGTGCAGAATCTTCGAGAACGCTCTTTTCGAGCTGCTTAATGCGCGAAACACGTTTTCTGGTGTTTTCACCACTCCACAGAACGTTTGATGTGCAGATCAGGCGATATCTTGATTTTCGTGGTGTTTCCAGCAGAGATATGCATTTTCTGCGATAATCTTGGTGGGTCCTTTGTCAGAAGTATGCAGAAACATCGAGAGCGCTCTTTTCGAGCTATTTAATGTGAGAAACTCGTTTTCTGTTGTTTTCACAACCCCACAGTACGTTTGAGATGCAGAACCGGCGATATCTTGGTTTCGTTCGGGTTTCAAGCTGAGATATGCATTTTCTACGATAATCCTGGTGAGACTTCTGTCAGAAGTATGCAGAATCTTCGAGATCGCACTTTTCGAGCTATTTAATGCGAGAAACACGTTATCTGGTGTTTTCACCACTCCACAGTGCGTTTGATATGTAGAGCCACCGATAACTTGGTTTTCGTGGGGTTTCCAGCTGAAATATGCATTTTCTGCGATAACCTTGGTGAGTCTTCTGTCAGAAGTATGCAGAATCATCGAGGTCACACTATTCGAGCTATTTAATGCGGGAAACACGTTATCTGGTGTTTTCAGCACTCCACAGGGCGTTTGATATGCAGAACCGGCGATATCTTGGTTTTCGTGGGGTTTCCAGCTGAGATATGCATTTTCTGCGATAATCTTGGTGAGTCTTCTGTCAGAAGTATGCAGAATCATCGAGGTCACACTATTCGAGGTATTTAATGCGGGAAACACGTTATCTGGTGTTTTCAGCACTCCACAGGGCGTTTGATATGCAGAACCGGCGATATCTTGGTTTTCGTGGGGTTTCCAGCTGAGATATGCATTTTCAGCGATAATCTTGGAGATACTTCTGTCCGAAGTATGCTGAAACATCGAGATCGCTCTTTTCGAGCTAGTTAATGCGAGAAAAACCTTATCCGGTGGTTTCACCACTCCACAGTGCGCTTGATATGCAGAACCAGCGATATCTTCGCTTTCGTGGGGTATCAAGGTGAGATATGCATTTCCTGCGATAATCTTGGTGAGACTTCTGTCCGAAGTATGCAGAATCATGGCTATCGCTTTTTTCGAGCTATTTAATGCGAGAAACACGTTATCTGCTGTTTTGACCACTCCACAGTGCGTTTGATATGTAGAGCCGCCGATAACTTGGTTTTCGTGGGGTTTCCAGCTGAAATATGCATTTTCTGCGATAATCATGGTGTTTCATCTATGAGAAGTATGCAGAATCATCGAGAACGCTCTTTTCGAGCTAGATAATGCGAGAAACACGTTTTCTGGTGTTTTCACCACTCCACAGTGCGTTTGATATGCAGAACAGTAGATATCTTGGTTTTCGTGGGGTTTCAAGCTGAGATATGCATTTTCTGAGATAATCTTTTTGAGACTTCTGTCCGAAGTATGCAGAATCTTCGAGATCGCGCTTTTCAAGCTATTTAATGCGAGAAACAGGTTATCTGGTGTTTTCACCACTCCACAGTTGGTTTGATATGCAGACCCGGCGATATTTCGGTTTTCCTCGGGTTTCAAGCTGAGATATGCATTTTCTACGATAATCTTGGTGAAACATCTGTCCGAAGTATGCAGAAACATCGAGAGCGCTCTTTTCGAGCTATTTAATGCGAGAAACTCGTTTTCTGGGGTTTTCACCACTCCACAGTTCGTTGGATATGCAGAACCTGAGATATCTTGGTTTTCGTGGGGTTTCAAGCTGAGATATGCATTTCCTGCGATAATCTTGGTGAGACTTCTGTCCGAAGTATGGTGAATCATCTAGATCGCTCGTTTCGAGCTATTTAATGCGAAAAAACAAGTTTTCTGGTGTTTTCAACATTCCACAGTGCGTTTGATATACAGAACGTGCGATATCTTGATTTTCGGGGTGTTTCCAGCTGAGATATGCATTTTCTGCGATAAGCTTGGTGAGTCTTCTGCCAGAAGTATGCAGAATCATCTAGATCGCTCTTTTCGAGCTATTTAATGCGAGAAACACGTTTTCTGGTGTTTTCACCACTCCACAGTACGTTTGACATGCAGAACCGGAGATATCTTGGTTTCGGCCGGGTTTCAAGCTGAGATATGCATTTTCTACGATAATCTTGGTGAAACATCTGTCCGAAGTATGCAGAACCATCGAGAGCGCTCTTTTCGAGCTATTTAATGCGAGAAACTCGTTTTCTGGGGTTTTCACCACTCCACAGTTCGTTGGATATGCAGAACCGGAGATATCTTGGTTTTCGTGGGGTTTCCAGCTGAGATATGCATTTCCTGCGATAATCTTGGTGACACTTCTGTAAGAAGTGTGCAGAATCTTCGAGAACGCTCTTTTCGAGCTGCTTAATGCGCGAAACACGTTTTCTGGTGTTTTCACCACTCCACAGAACGTTTGATGTGCAGATCAGGCGATATCTTGATTTTCGTGGTGTTTCCAGCAGAGATATGCATTTTCTGCGATAATCTTGGTGGGTCCTTTGTCAGAAGTATGCAGAAACATCGAGAGCGCTCTTTTCGAGCTATTTAATGTGAGAAACTCGTTTTCTGTTGTTTTCACAACCCCACAGTACGTTTGAGATGCAGAACCGGCGATATCTTGGTTTCGTTCGGGTTTCAAGCTGAGATATGCATTTTCTACGATAATCCTGGTGAGACTTCTGTCAGAAGTATGCAGAATCTTCGAGATCGCACTTTTCGAGCTATTTAATGCGAGAAACACGTTATCTGGTGTTTTCACCACTCCACAGTGCGTTTGATATGTAGAGCCACCGATAACTTGGTTTTCGTGGGGTTTCCAGCTGAAATATGCATTTTCTGCGATAACCTTGGTGAGTCTTCTGTCAGAAGTATGCAGAATCATCGAGGTCACACTATTCGAGCTATTTAATGCGGGAAACACGTTATCTGGTGTTTTCAGCACTCCACAGGGCGTTTGATATGCAGAACCGGCGATATCTTGGTTTTCGTGGGGTTTCCAGCTGAGATATGCATTTTCTGCGATAATCTTGGTGAGTCTTCTGTCAGAAGTATGCAGAATCATCGAGGTCACACTATTCGAGCTATTTAATGCGGGAAACACGTTATCTGGTGTTTTCAGCACTCCACAGGGCGTTTGATATGCAGAACCGGCGATATCTTGGTTTTCGTGGGGTTTCCAGCTGAGATATGCATTTTCTGCGATAATCTTGGTGAGACTTTAGTCAGAAGTATGCAGAATCATCGAGATCGCTCTATTCGAGCTATTTAATGCGGGAAACACGTTATCTGGTGTTGTCAGCACTCCACAGGGCGTTTGATATGCAGAACCGGCGATATCTTGGTTTTCGTGGGGTTTCAAGCTGAGATATGCATTTTTTACGATAATCTTGGTGAGACTTCTGTCCGAAGTATGCTTAGTCATCGAGATCGCTCGTTTCGAGCTATTTAATGCGAGAAACACGTTATCTGGTGTTTTCACCACTCCACAGTGCGTATGATATGCAGAACCGGCGATATCTGAGTTTTCGTGGGGTTTCAAGCTTAGATATGCATTTTCAGCGATAATCTTGGAGAGACTTCTGTCCGAAGTATGCTGAAACATCGAGATCGCTCTTTTCGAGCTAGTTAATGCGAGAAAAACCTTATCCGGTGGTTTCACCACTCCACAGTGCGCTTGATATGCAGAACCAGCGATATCTTCGCTTTCGTGGGGTATCAAGGTGAGATATGCATTTCCTGCGATAATCTTGGTGAGACTTCTGTCCGAAGAATGCAGAATCATCGCTATCGCTTTTTTCGAGCTGTTTAATCCGAGAAACACGTTATCTGCTGTTTTGACCACTCCACAGTGCGTTTGATATGCAGAACAGTAGATATCTTGGTTTTCGTGGGGTTTCCAGCTGAAATATGCATTTTCTGCGATAATCATGGTGTTTCATCTATGAGAAGTATGCAGAATCATCGAGAACGCTCTTTTCGAGCTAGATAATGCGAGAAACACGTTTTCTGGTGTTTTCACCACTCCACAGTGCGTTTGATATGCAGAACAGTAGATATCTTGGTTTTCGTGGGGTTTCAAGCTGAGATATGCATTTTCTACGATAATCTTGGTGAAACATCTGTCCGAAGTATGCAGAAACATCGAGAGCGCTCTTTTCGAGCTATTTAATGCGAGAAACTCGTTTTCTGGGGTTTTCACCACTCCACAGTTCGTTGGATATGCAGAACCGGAGATATCTTGGTTTTCGTGGGGTTTCAAGCTGAGATATGCATTTCCTGCGATAATCTTGGTGAGACTTCTGTCCGAAGTATGGTGAATCATCTAGATCGCTCGTTTCGAGCTATTTAATGCGAAAAAACAAGTTTTCTGGTGTTTTCAACATTCCACAGTGCGTTTGATATACAGAACGTGCGATATCTTGATTTTCGGGGTGTTTCCAGCTGAGATATGCATTTTCTGCGATAAGCTTGGTGAGTCTTCTGCCAGAAGTATGCAGAATCATCTAGATCGCTCTTTTCGAGCTATTTAATGCGAGAAACACGTTTTCTGGTGTTTTCACCACTCCACAGTACGTTTGACATGCAGAACCGGAGATATCTTGGTTTTCGTGGGGTTTCCAGCTGAGATATGCATTTCCTGCGATAATCTTGGTGACACTTCTGTAAGAAGTGTGCAGAATCTTCGAGAACGCTCTTTTCGAGCTGCTTAATGCGCGAAACACGTTTTCTGGTGTTTTCACCACTCCACAGAACGTTTGATGTGCAGATCAGGCGATATCTTGATTTTCGTGGTGTTTCCAGCAGAGATATGCATTTTCTGCGATAATCTTGGTGGGTCCTTTGTCAGAAGTATGCAGAAACATCGAGAGCGCTCTTTTCGAGCTATTTAATGTGAGAAACTCGTTTTCTGGGGTTGTCACCACTCCACAGTTCGTTGGATATGCAGAACCGGAGATATTTTGGTTTTCGTCGGGTTTCAAGCTGAGATATGCATTTTCTACGATAAGCTTGGTGAAACATCTGTCCGAAGTATGCAGAAACGTCGAGAGCGCTCTTTTCGAGCTATTTAATGCGAGATACACGTTTTCTGGGGTTTTCACCACTCCACAGTTCGTTGGATATGCAGAACCGGAGATATCTTGGTTTTCGTGGGGTTTCAAGCTGAGATATGCATTTTCTACGATAAGCTTGGTGAAACATCTGTCCGAAGTATGCAGAAACGTCGAGAGCGCTCTTTTCGAGCTATTTAATGCGAGATACACGTTTTCTGGGGTTTTCACCACTCCACAGTTCGTTGGATATGCAGAACCGGAGATATCTTGGTTTTCGTGGGGTTTCAAGCTGCGATATGCATTTCCTGCGATAATCTTGGTGAGACTTCTGTCCGAAGTATGCTGAATCATCGGGATCGCACTTTTCGAGCTATTTAATGCGAGAAACACGTTCTCTGGATGTTTCACCACTCCACAGTGCGTTTGATGTGCAGAACCGGCGATATCTTGATATTCGTGGTGTTTCCAGCTGAGATATGCATTTTCGGCGATAATCTTGGTGGGTCTTTTGTCAGAAGTATGCAGAAACATCGAGAGCGCTCTTTTCGAGCTATTTAATGTGAGAAACTCGTTTTCTGGGGTTTTCACCACTCCGCAGTGCGTTTGATATGCAGAACCAGCGATATCTTGGTTTCCGTGGGGCTTCAAGCTGAGATATGCATTTCCTGCAATAATATTGGTGAGACTTCAGTCAGATGTATGCAGAATCTTCGAGATCGCACTTTTCTAGCTATTTAATGCGAAAAAACAAGTTTTCTGGGTCTTCGACCACTCCACAGTGCGTTTGATTTGTAGAGCCGCCGATAACTTGGTTTTCATGGGGTTTCCAGCTGAAATATGCATTTTCTGCGATAATCTTGGTGTTTCATCTATACGAAGTATGCAGAATCATCGAGAACGCTCGTTTCGAGCTACTTAATGCGAGAAACACGTTATCTGGTGTTTTCACCACTCCACAGTGCGTTTGATATGCAGAACCAGCGATATCTTGGCTTTCGTGGGGTTTCAAGCTGAGATATGCATTTTCTGCGATAATATTGGTGAGACTTCAGTCACAAGTATGCAGAATCATCAAGATCGCTCTTTTCGAGCTATTTAACGCGAACAAACACGTTTTCTGGTGTTTTCACCACTCCACAGTACGTTTGACATGCAGAACCGGAGATATCTTGGTTTCGGTCGGGTTTCAAGCTGAGATATGCATTTTCTACGATAAACCTGCCGAGACCTCTGTCAGAAGTATGCAGAATCTTCGAGAACGCTCTTTTCGAGCTACTTAATGCGCGAAACACGTTTTCTGGTGTTTTCACCACTCCACGATACGTTTGATGTGCAGAACCGGAGATAACTCGGTTTTCGTCGGGTTTCAAGCTGAGATATGCATTTTCTACGATAATCTTGGTGAGACTTCTGTCCGAAGTATGCAGAATCATCGAGATCGCTCTATTCGAGTTATTTAATGCGACAAACACGTTATCCGGTGTTTTCACCACTCCACAGTGCGTTTGATATGCAGAACCGGCGACATCTTGGTTTTCGTGGGGTTTCAAGCTGAGATATGCATTTTCTGCGATAATCTTGGTGAGACTTCTGTTAGAAGTATGCAGAAGCATCGAGATCGCTCGTTTCGAGCTATTTAATGCGAGAAACACGTTATCTGGTGTTATCACCACTCCACAGTGCGTTTGATATGCAGAACCGCCAACATCTTGATTTTCGTGAGGTTTCGTGCTGAGATATGCATTTTCTGCGATAATATTGGTGAGACTTCAGTCAGAAGTATGCAGAATCATCTAGATCGCTCTTCTTGAGCTATTTAATGCGAAAAAACAAGTTTTCTGGTGTTTTCACCACTCCACAGTGCGTTTGATATGCAGAACCGGCGATATTTTGGTTTTCGTCGGGTTTCAAGCTGAGATATGCATTTTCTACGAAAATCTTGGTGAAACATCTGTCCGAAGTATGCAGAAACATCGAGAGCGCTCTTTTCGAGCTATCTAATGCGAGAAACTCGTTTTTTGGGGTTTTCACCACTCCACAGTTCGTTGGATATGCAGAACCGGAGATATCTTGGTTTCCGTGGGGCTTCAAGCTGAGATATGCATTTCCTGCAATAATATTGGTGAGACTTCAGTCAGATGTATGCAGAATCTTCGAGGTCGCACTTTTCTAGCTATTTAATGCGAAAAAACAAGTTTTCTGGGTCTTTGACCACTCCACAGTGCGTTTGATATGTAGAGCCGCCGATAACTTGGTTTTCATGGGGTTTCCAGCTGAAATAGGCATTTTCTGCGATAATCTTGGTGTTTCATCTATACGAAGTATGCAGAATCATCGAGAACGCTCGTTTCGAGCTACTTAATGCGAGAAACACGTTATCTGGTGGTTTCACCACTCCACAGTGCGTTTGATATGCAGAACCAGCGATATCTTGGCTTTCGTGGGGTTTCAAGCTGAGATATGCATTTTCTGCGATAATATTGGTGAGACTTCAGTCACAAGTATGCAGAATCATCACGATCGCTCTTTTCGAGCTATTTAATGCGAAAAAACACGTTTTCTGGTGTTTTCACCACTCCACAGTACGTTTGACATGCAGAACCGGAGATATCTTGGTTTCGGTCGGGTTTCAAGCTGAGATATGCATTTTCTACGATAAACCTGCCGAGACTTCTGTCAGAAGTATGCAGAATCTTCGAGAACGCTCTTTTCGAGCTACTTAATGCGCGAAACACGTTTACTGGTGTTTTCACCACTCCACGGTACGTTTGATGTGCAGAACCGGAGATAACTCGGTTTTCGTCGGGTTTCAAGCTGAGATATGCATTTTCTACGATAATCTTGGTGAGACTTCTGTCCGAAGTATGCAGAATCATCGAGATCGCTCTATTCGAGTTATTTAATGCGACAAACACGTTATCCGGTGTTTTCACCACTCCACAGTGCGTTTGATATGCAGAACCAGCGATATCTTGGTTTTCGTGGGGTTTCAAGCTGAGATAAGCATTTTCTGCGATAATCTTGGTGAGACTTCTGTTAGAAGTATGCAGAAGCATCGAGATCGCTCGTTTCGAGCTATTTAATGCGAGAAACACGTTATCTGGTGTTATCACCACTCCACAGTGCGTTTGATATGCAGAACCGCCAACATCTTGATTTTCGTGAGGTTTCGTGCTGAGATATGCATTTTCTGCGATAATATTGGTGAGACTTCAGTCAGAAGTATGCAGAATCATCTAGATCGCTCTTTTCGAGCTATTTAATGCGAAAAAACAAGTTTTCTGGTGTTTTCACCACTCCACAGTGCGTTTGATATGCAGAACCGGCGATATTTTGGTTTTCGTCGGGTTTCAAGCTGAGATATGCATTTTCTACGAAAATCTTGGTGAAACATCTGTCCGAAGTATGCAGAAACATCGAGAGCGCTCTTTTCGAGCTATCTAATGCGAGAAACTCGTTTTTTGGGGTTTTCACCACTCCACAGTTCGTTGGATATGCAGAACCGGAGATATCTTGGTTTTCGTGGGGTTTCAAGCTGCGATATGCATTTCCTGCGATAATCTTGGTGAGACTTCTGTCGGAAGTATGCTGAATCATCGGGATCGCACTTTTCGAGCTATTTAATGCGAGATACACGTTTTCTGGGGTTTTCACCACTCCACAGTTCGTTGGATATGCAGAACCGTAGATATCTTGGTTTTCGTGGGGTTTCAAGCTGCGATATGCATTTCCTGCGATAATCTTGGTGAGACTTCTGTCCGAAGTATGCTGAATCATCGGGATCGCACTTTTCGAGCTATTTAATGCGAGAAACACGTTCTCTGGATGTTTCACCACTCCACAGTGCGTTTGATGTGCAGAACAGGCGATATCTTGATTTTCGTGGTGTTTCCAGCTGAGATATGCATTTTCGGCGATAATCTTGGTGGGTCTTATGTCAGAAGGATGCAGAAACATCGTGAGCGCTCTTTTCGAGCTATTTAATGTGAGAAACTCGTTTTCTGGGGTTTTCACCACTCCGCAGTGCGTTTGATATGCAGAACCAGCGATATCTTGGTTTCCGTGGGGCTTCAAGCTGAGATATGCATTTCCTGCAATAATATTGGTGAGACTTCAGTCAGATGTATGCAGAATCTTCGAGATCGCACTTTTCTAGCTATTTAATGCGAAAAAACCAGTTTTCTGGGTCTTTGACCACTCCACAGTGCGTTTGATATGTAGAGCCGCCGATAACTTGGTTTTCATGGGGTTTCCAGCTGAAATATGCATTTTCTGCGATAATCTTGGTGTTTCATCTATACGAAGTATGCAGAATCATCGAGAACGCTCGTTTCGAGCTACTTAATGCGAGAAACACGATATCTGGTGTTTTCACCACTCCACAGTGCGTTTGATATGCAGAACCAGCGATATCTTGGCTTTCGTGGGGTTTCAAGCTGAGATATGCATTTTCTGCGATAATATTGGTGAGACTTCAGTCACAAGTATGCAGAATCATCAAGATCGCTCTTTTCGAGCTATTTAATGCGAAAAAACACGTTTTCTGGTGTTTTCACCACTCCACAGTACGTTTGACATGCAGAACCAGAGATATCCTGGTTTCGGTCGGGTTTCAAGCTGAGATATGCATTTTCTACGATAAACCTGCCGAGACTTCTGTCAGAAGTATGCAAAACCTTCGAGAACGCTCTCTTCGAGCTACTTTATGCGAGAAACACGTTTACTGGTGTTTTCACCACTCCACGGTACGTTTGATGTGCAGAACCGGAGATAACTCGGTTTTCGTCGGGTTTCAAGCTGAGATATGCATTTTCTACGATAATCTTGGTGAGACTTCTGTCCGAAGTATGCAGAATCATCAAGATCGCTCTATACGAGTTATTTAATGCGACAAACACGTTATCCGGTGTTTTCACCACTCCACAGTGCGTTTGATATGCAGAACCGGCGATATCTTGGTTTTCGTGGGGTTTCAAGCTGAGATATGCATTTTCTGCGATAATCTTGGTGAGACTGCTGTTAGAAGTATGCAGAAGCATCGAGATCGCTCGTTTCGAGCTATTTAATGCGAGAAACACGTTATCTGGTGTTATCAACACTCCACAGTGCGTTTGATATGCAGAACCGCCAACATCTTGATTTTCGTGAGGTTTCGTGCTGAGATATGCATTTTCTGCGATAATATTGGTGAGACTTCAGTCAGAAGTATGCAGAATCATCTAGATCGCTCTTTTCGAGCTATTTAATGCGAAAAAACAAGTTTTCTGGTGTTTTCACCACTCCACAGTGCGTTTGATATGCAGAACCGGCGATATTTCGGTTTTCGTCGGGTTTCAAGCTGAGATATGCATTTTCTACGAAAATCTTGGTGAAACATCTGTCCGAAGTATGCAGAAACATCGAGAGCGCTCTTTTCGAGCTATCTAATGCGAGAAACTCGTTTGTTGGGGTTTTCACCACACCACAGTTCGTTGGATATGCAGAACCGGAGATATCTTGGTTTTCGTGGGGTTTCAAGCTGCGATATGCATTTCCTGCGATAATCTTGGTGAGACTTCTGTCCGAAGTATGCTGAATCATCGGGATCGCACTTTTCGAGCTATTTAATGCGAGATACACGTTTTCTGGGGTTTTCACCACTCCACAGTTCGTTGGATATGCAGAACCGGAGATATCTTGGTTTTCGTGGGGTTTCAAGCTGCGATATGCATTTCCTGCGATAATCTTGGTGAGACTTCTGTCCGAAGTATGCTGAATCATCGGGATCGCACTTTTCGAGCTATTTAATGCGAGAAACACGTTTTCTGGGGTTTTCACCACTCCACAGTTCGTTGGATATGCAGAACAGTAGATATCTTGGTTTTCTTGGGGTTTCAAGCAGAGATATGCATTTTCTGCGATAATCTTGTTGAGACTTCTGGCCGAAGGATGCAGAATCATCGAGATCGCTCGTTTCGAGCTAGTTAGTGCGAGAAACACGTTATCTGGTGTTTTCACCACTCCACAGTGCGTTTGATATGCAGAACAGTACATATCTTGGTTTTCGTGGGGTTTCCAGCTGAGATATGCATTTTCTGCGATAATCTTGTTGAGACTTCTGTCCGAAGTATGCAGAATCTTCGAGAACGCTCTCTTCGAGCTACTTAATGCGCGAAACACGTTTTCTGGTGTTTTCACCACTCCACGGTACGTTTGATGTGCAGAACCGGAGATAACTCGGTTTTCGTCGGGTTTCAACCTGAGATATGCATTTTCTACGATAATCTTGGTGAGACTTCTGTCCGAAGTATGCAGAATCATCGAGATCGCTCTATTCGAGTTATTTAATGCGACAAACACGTTATCCGGTGTTTTCACCACTCCACAGTGCGTTTGATATGCAGAACCGGCGATATCTTGGTTTTCGTGGGGTTTGAAGCTGAGATATGCATTTTCTGCGATAATCTTGGTGAGACTTCTGTTAGAAGTATGCAGAAGCATCGAGATCGCTCGTTTCGAGCTATTTAATGCGAGAAACACGTTATCTGGTTGTTTTCACCACTCCACAGTGCGGTTGATGTGCAGAACCGGAGATATTTTGGTTTTCGTCGGGTTTCAAGCTGAGATATGCATTTTCTACGAAAATCTTGGTGAAACATCTGTCCGAAGTATGCAGAAACATCGAGAGCGCTCTTTTCGAGCTATCTAATGCGAGAAACTCGTTTTTGGGGGTTTTCACCACTCCACAGTTCGTTGGATATGCAGAACCGGAGATATCTTGGTTTTCGTGGGGTTTCAAGCTGCGATATGCATTTCCTGCGATAATCTTGGTGAGACTTCTGTCCGAAGTATGCTGTATCATCGAGATCGCTCTTTTCGAGCTATTTAATGCGAGAAACACGTTCTCTGGTTGTTTTCACCACTCCACAGTGCGTTTGATATGCAGAACAGGCGATATCTTGATTTTCGTGGTGTTTCCAACTGAGATATGCATTTTCTGCGATAATCTTGGTGGGTCTTTTGTCAGAAGTATGCAGAATCATCTTGATCGCTCTTTTCGAGCTACTTAATGCACGAAACACGTTTTCTGGTGTTTTCACCACTCCACAGCACGTTTGACATGCAGAACCGGAGATATCTTGGTTTCGGTCGGGTTTCAAGCTGAGATATGCATTTTCTGCGATAATCTTGTTGAGACTTCTGTCCGAAGTATGCAGACATGTCAAGAGCGCTCTTTTCGAGCTATTTAATGCTAGAAACACGTTTTGTGGGGTTTTCACCACTCCACAGTTCGTTGGATATGCAGAACAGTAGATATCTTGGTTTTCGTGGGGTTGCAAGCTGAGATATGCATTTCCTGCGATAATCTTGGTGAGACTTCAGTCCGAAGTATGCTGAATCATCTAGATCGCTCTTTTCGAGCTATCTAATGCGAGAAACACGTTATCTGGTGTTTTCACCACTCCGCAGTGCGTTTGATATGCAGAACCAGCGATATCTTGGTTTTCGTGGGGCTTCAAGCTGAGATATGCATTTTCTGCAATAATATTGGTGAGACTTCAGTCAGAAATATGCAGAATCTTCGAGATCGCACTTTTCTAGCTATTAAATGCGAGAAACACGTTATCTGGTGTTTTCACCACTCCACAGTGCGTTTGATATGCAGTACCAGCGATATCTTGGTTTTCGTGGGGTTTCAAGCTGAGATATGTATTTTTTACGATAATCTTGGCGAGACTTCTGTCCGAAGTATGTAGAATCATCGAGATCGCTCTATTCGAGTTATTTAATGCGAGAAACGCGTTCTCTGGTTGTTTTCACCACTCCACAGTGCGTTTGATATGCAGAACCGGCAACATCTTGATTTTCGTGAGGTTTCGTGCTGAGATATGCATTTTCTGCGATAATATTGGTGAGACTTCAGTCAGAAGTATGCAGCATCATCTAGATCGCACTTTTCGAGCTATTTAATGCGAAAAAACAAGTTTTCTGGTGTTTTGACCACTCCACAGTGCGTTTGATATGTAGAGCCGCCGATAACTTGGTTTTCATGGGGTTTCCAGCTGAAATATGCATTTTCTGCGATAATCTTGGTGTTTCATCTATACGAAGTATGCAGAATCATCGAGAACGCTCGTTTCGAGCTACTTAATGCGAGAAACACGGTATGTGGTGTTTTCACCACTCCACAGTTTGTTTGATATGCAGAACCAGCGATATCTTGGCTTTCGTGGGGTTTCAAGCTGAGATATGCATTTTCTGCGATAATCTTGGTGGGTCTTTTGTCAGAAGTATGCAGAATCAACTAGATCGCTCTTTTCGAGCTACTTAATGCACGAAACACGTTTTCTGGTGTTTTCACCACTCCACAGTACGTTTGACATGCAGAACCGGAGATATCTTGGTTTCGGTCGGGTTTCAAGCTGAGATATGCATTTTCTGCGATAATCTTGGTGAGACTTCTGTTAGAAGGATGCAGAAGCATCGAGATCTCTCGTTTCGAGCTAGTTATTGCGAGAAAAACCTTATCCGGTGATTTCACCACTCCACAGTGCGTTTGATATGCAGAACCAGCGATATCTTGGTTTTCGTGGGGTTTCAAGCTGAGATATGCATTTTTTACGATAATTTTGGTGAGACTTCCGTCCGAAGTATGCAGAAGCATCGAGATCGCTCGTTTCGAGCTATTTAATGCGACAAACACGTTATCCGGAGTTTTCACCACTCCACAGTGCGTTTGATATGCAGAACCGGCGATATCTTGGTTTTCGTGGTGTTTCCAACTGAGATATGCATTTTCTACGATAATCCTGGTGAGACTTCTGTCAGAAGTATGCAGAATCTTCGAGAACGCTCTTTTCGAGCTACTTAATGCGTGAAACACGTTTTCTGGTGTTTTCACCACTCCACGGTACGTTTGATGTGCAGAACCGGAGATAACTCGGTTTTCGTCGGGTTTCAAGCTGAGATATGCATTTTCTACGATAATCTTGGTGAGACTTCTGTCAGAAGTATGCAGGATCTTCGAGAACGCTCTTTTTGAGCTATTTAATGCGAGAAACACGTTATCTGGTGTTTTCACCACTCCACAGTGCGTTTGATATGCAGTACCAGCGATATCTTGGTTTTCGTGGGGTTTCAAGCTGGGATATGCATTTTTTACGATAATCTTGGTGAGACTTCTGTCCGAAGTATGCAGAATCATCGAGATCGCTCTATTCGAGCTATTTAATGCGAGAAACACGTTCTCTGGTTGTTTTCACCACTCCACAGTGCGTTTGATATGCAGATCCGGCAACATCTTGATTTTCGTGAGGTTTCGAGCTGAGATATGCATTTTCTGCGATAATATTGGTGAGACTTCAGTCAGAAGTATGCAGAATCATCGAGATCGCCCTTTTCGAGAAAGTTAATGCGAGAAAAACCTTATCCGGTGTTTTCACCACTCCACAGTGCGTTGGATATGCAGAACAAGCGATATCTTGGCTTTCGTGGGGTTTCAAGCTGAGATATGCATTTTCTACGATAATGTTGGTGAAACATCTGTCCGAAGTATGCAGAAACATCGAGAGCGCTCTTTGCGAGCTATTTAATGCGAGAAACACGTTAGCTGGTGTTTTCACCACTCCACAGTTGGTTTGATATGCAGAACCAGCGATATCTTGGTTTTCGTGGGGTTTCAAGCTGAGATATGCATTTTTTTCGATAATTTTGGTGAGACTTCTGTCCGAAGTATGCAGAATCATCGAGATCGCTCGTTTCGAGCTATTTAATGCGAGAAACACGTTATCTGGTGTTTTCACCACTCCACAGTTCGTTGGATATGCAGAACAGTAGATATCTTGGTTTTCTTGGGGTTTCAAGCAGAGATATGCATTTTCTGCGATAATCTTGTTGAGACTTCTGGCCGAAGGATGCAGAATCATCGAGATCGCTCGTTTCGAGCTAGTTAGTGCGAGAAACACGTTATCTGGTGTTTTCACCACTCCACAGTGCGTTTGATATGCAGAACAGTACATATTTTGGTTTTCGTGGGGTTTCAAGCTGAGATATGCATTTTCTGCGATAATCTTGTTGAGACTTCTGTCCGAAGTATGCAGAAATGTCAAGAGCGCTCTTTTCGAGCTATTTAATGCTAGAAACACGTTTTGTGGGGTTTTCACCACTCCACAGTTCGTTGGATATGCAGAACAGTAGATATCTTGGTTTTCGTGGGGTTGCAAGCTGAGATATGCATTTCCTGCGATAATCTTGGTGATACTTCAGTCCGAAGTATGCTGAATCATCTAGATCGCTCTTTTCGAGCTATCTAATGCGAGAAACACGTTATCTGGTGTTTTCACCACTCCGCAGTGCGTTTGATATGCAGAACCAGCGATATCTTGGTTATCGTGGGGCTTCAAGCTGAGATATGCATTTTCTGCAATAATATTGGTGAGACTTCAGTCAGAAATATGCAGAATCTTCGAGATCGCACTTTTCTAGCTATTAAATGCGAGAAACACGTTATCTGGTGTTTTCACCACTCCACAGTGCGTTTGATATGCAGAACCGGCAACATCTTGATTTTCGTGAGGTTTCGTGCTGAGATATGCATTTTCTGCGATAATATTGGTGAGACTTCAGTCAGAAGTATGCAGCATCATCTAGATCGCACTTTTCGAGCTATTTAATGCGAAAAAACAAGTTTTCTGGTGTTTTGACCACTCCACAGTGCGTTTGATATGTAGAGCCGCCGATAACTTGGTTTTCATGGGGTTTCCAGCTGAAATATGCATTTTCTGCGATAATCTTGGTGTTTCATCTATACGAAGTATGCAGAATCATCGAGAACGCTCGTTTCGAGCTACTTAATGCGAGAAACACGGTATGTGGTGTTTTCACCACTCCACAGTTTGTTTGATATGCAGAACCAGCGATATCTTGGCTTTCGTGGGGTTTCAAGCTGAGATATGCATTTTCTGCAATAATATTGGTGGGACATCAGTCACAAGTATGCAGAATCATCTAGATCGCTCTTTTCGAGCTATTTAATGCGAAAAAACACGTTTTCTGGTGTTTTCACCACTCCACAGTACGTTTGACATGCAGAACCGGAGATATCTTGGTTTCGGTCGGGTTTCAAGCTGAGATATGCATTTTCTACGATAACCCTGGCGAGACTTCTGTCAGAAGTATGCAGCATCTTGGAGAACGCTCATTTCGTGCTACTTAATGCGCGAAACACGTTTTCTGGTGTTTTCACCACTCCACGGTACGTTTGATGTGCAGAACCGGAGATAACTCTGTTTTCGTCGGGTTTCAAGCTGAGATATGCATTTTCTACGATAATCTTGGTGAGACTTCTGTCCGAAGTATGCAGAATCATCTAGATCGCTCTTTTCGAGCTATTTAATGCGAAAAAACAAGTTTTCTGGTGTTTTCACCACTCCACAGTGCGTTTGATATGCAGAACCGGCGATATCTTGGTTTTCGTCGGGTTTCAAGCTGAGATATGCATTTTCTACGATAATCTTGGTGAGACTTCTGTCAGAAGTATGCAGGATCTTCGAGAACGCTCTTTTCGAGCTATTTAATGCGAGAAACACGTTATCTGGTGTTTTCACCACTCCACAGTGCGTATGATATGCAGAACCGGCGACATCTTGGTTTTCGTGGGGTTTCAAGCTGAGATATGCATTTTCTGCGATAATCTTGGTGGGTCTTTTTTCAGAAGTATGCAGAATCAACTAGATCGCTCTTTTCGAGCTACTTAATGCACGAAACACGTTTTCTGGTGTTTTCACCACTCCACAGTACGTTTGACATGCAGAACCGGAGATATCTTGGTTTCGGTCGGGTTTCAAGCTGAGATATGCATTTTCTGCGATAATCTTGGTGAGACTTCTGTTAGAAGGATGCAGAAGCATCGAGATCTCTCGTTTCGAGCTAGTTATTGCGAGAAAAACCGTATCCGGTGATTTCACCACTCCACAGTGCGTTTGATATGCAGAACTAGCGATATCTTGGTTTTCGTGGGGTTTCAAGCTGAGATATGCATTTTTTACGATAATTTTGGTGAGACTTACGTCCGAAGTATGCAGTAGCATCGAGATCGCTCGTTTCGAGCTATTTAATGCGACAAACACGTTATCCGGAGTTTTCACCACTCCACAGTGCGTTTGATATGCAGAACCGGCGATATCTTGGTTTTCGTGGGGTTTCAAGCTGAGATATGCATTTCCTGCGATATTCTTGGTGAGACTTCTGTCCGAAGTATGCTGTATCATCGAGATCGCTCTTTTCGAGCTATTTAATGCGAGAAACACGTTCTCTGGTTGTTTTCACCACTCCACAGTGCGTTTGATATGCAGAACAGGCGATATCTTGATTTTCGTGGTGTTTCCAACTGAGATATGCATTTTCTGCGATAATCTTGATGGGTCTTTTGTCAGAAGTATGCAGAATCATCTTGATCGCTCTTTTCGAGCTACTTAATGCACGAAACACGTTTTCTGGTGTTTTCACCACTCCACAGCACGTTTGACATGCAGAACCGGAGATATCTTGGTTTCGGTCGGGTTTCAAGCTGAGATATGCATTTTCTACGATAATCCTGGTGAGACTTCTGTCAGAAGTATGCAGAATCTTCGAGAACGCTCTTTTCGAGCTACTTAATGCGTGAAACACGTTTTCTGGTGTTTTCACCACTCCACGGTACGTTTGATGTGCAGAACCGGAGATAACTCGGTTTTCGTCGGGTTTCAAGCTGAGATATGCATTTTCTACGATAATCTTGGTGAGACTTCTGTCAGAAGTATGCAGGATCTTCGAGAACGCTCTTTTTGAGCTATTTAATGCGAGAAACACGTTATCTGGTGTTTTCACCACTCCACAGTGCGTCTGATATGCAGTACCAGCGATATCTTGGTTTTCGTGGGGTTTCATGCTGGGATATGCATTTTTTACGATAATCTTGGTGAGACTTCTGTCCGAAGTATGCAGAATCATCGAGATCGCTCTAGTCGAGCTATTTAATGCGAGAAACACGTTCTCTGGTTGTTTTCACCACTCCACAGTGCGTTTGATATGCAGATCCGGCAACATCTTGATTTTCGTGAGGTTTCGAGCTGAGATATGCATTTTCTGCGATAATATTGGTGAGACTTCAGTCAGAAGTATGCAGAATCATCGAGATCGCCCTTTTCGAGAAAGTTAATGCGAGAAAAACCTTATCCGGTGTTTTCACCACTCCACAGTGCGTTGGATATGCAGAACAAGCGATATCTTGGCTTTCGTGCGGTTTCAAGCTGAGATATGCATTTTCTACGATAATGTTGGTGAAACATCTGTCCGAAGTATGCAGAAACATCGAGAGCGCTCTTTGCGAGCTATTTAATGCGAGAAACACGTTAGCTGGTGTTTTCACCACTCCACAGTTGGTTTGATATGCAGAACCAGCGATATCTTGGTTTTCTTGGGGTTTCAAACTGAGATATGCATTTTTTTCGATAATTTTGGTGCGACTTCTGTCCGAAGTATGCAGAATCATCGAGATCGCTTGTTTCGAGCTATTTAATGCGAGAAACACGTTATCTGGTGTTTTCACCACTCCACAGTGCGTTGGATATGCAGAACCGCAGATATTTTGGTTTTCGCCGGGTTTCAAGCTGAGATATGCATTTTCTGCGATAATCTTGTTGAGACTTCTGTCCGAAGAATGCTGAATCATCGAGATCGCTCGTTTCGAGCTATTTAATGCGAGAAACACGTTATCTGGTGTTTTCACCAATCCACAGTGCGTTGGATATGCAGAACCGCAGATATTTTGGTTTTCGCCGGGTTTCAAGCTGAGATATGCATTTTCTACGATATGCTTGGTGAAACATCTGTCCGAAGTATGCAGAAACGTCGAGAGCGCTCTTTTCGAGCTATTTAATGCGAGAAACAGGTTTTCTGGGGTTTTCACCACTCCACAGTTCGTTGGATATGCAGAA
This sequence comes from Anthophora plumipes, assembly GCA_951804975.1. Classification (NCBI taxonomy): domain Eukaryota; kingdom Metazoa; phylum Arthropoda; class Insecta; order Hymenoptera; family Apidae; genus Anthophora; species Anthophora plumipes. The sequence goes on along the minus strand of CATORF010000873.1, from coordinate 285,145 downwards.
CCGGAGATATCTTGGTTTTCGTGGGGTTTCAAGCTGAGATATGCATTTTCTGCGATAATCTTGGTGAGAATTCTGTCCGAAGTATGCTGAATCATCGAGATCGCTCTTTTCGAGCTAGTTAGTGCGAGAAACACGTTATCTGGTGTTTTCACCACTCCACAGTGCGTTTGATATGCAGAACAGTAGATATCGTGGTTTTCGTGGGGTTTCAAGCTGAGATATGCATTTTCTGCGATAATCTTGTTGAGACTTCTGTCCGAAGAATGCTGAATCATCGAGATCGCTCTTTTCGAGCTATTTAATGCTAGAAACACGTTATCTGGTGATTTCACCACTCCACAGTGCGTTTCATATGCAGAACCAGCGATATCTTGGTTTTCGTGGCACTTCAGGCTGAGATATGCATTTTCTGCGATAATCTTGGCGTGACTTCTGTTAGAAGTATGCAGAATCATCGAGATCGCACTTTTCGAGCTATTTAATGCGAGAAACACGTTATCTGGTGTTTTCACGACTCCACAGTTGGTTTGATATGCAGAACCGGCGATATTTTGGTTTTCGTTGGGTTTCAAGCTGAGATATGCATTTTCTACGATAATCTTGGTGAAACATCTGTCCGAAGTATGCAGAAACATCGAGAGCGCTCTTTTCGAGCTATTTAATGCGAGAAACTCGTTTTCTGGTGTTTTCACCACTCCACAGTGCGTTTGACATGCAGAACCGGAGATATCTTGGTTTCGGTCGGGTTTCAAGCTGAGATATGCATTTTCTACGATAATCTTGGTGAGTCTTCTGTCAGAAGTATGCAGAACCATCGAGAACGCTCGTTTCGAGCTACTTAATGCGAGTAACACGTTTTCTGGTGTTTTCACCACTCCACAGTGCGTTTGATATGCAGAACCTGCGATATCTTGGCTTTCGTGGGGTTTCAAGCTGAGATATGCATTTTTTACGATAATCTTGTTGAGACTTCTGTCCGAAGTATGACGAATCATCGAGATCGCTCTATTCGAGCTATTTAATGCGAGAAATACGTTTTCTGGGGATTTCACCACTCCACAGTTCGTTGGATATGCAGAACCGGAGATATCTTGGTTTTCGTGGGGTTTCAAGCTGAGATATGCATTTCCTGCGATAATCTTGGTGAGACTTCTGTACGAAGTATGCTGAATCATCGAGATCGCTCTTTTCGAGCTAGTTAGTGCGAGAAACACGTTATCTGGAGTTTTCACCACTCCACAGTGCGTTTGATATGCAGAACAGTACATATCTTGGTTTTCGTGGGGTTTCAAGCTGAGATATGCATTTTTTACGATAATCTTGGTGAGACTTCTGTCCGAAGTATGCTTAATCATCGAGATCGCTTGTTTCGAGCTATTTAATGGGAGAAAAACTTTATCCGGTGTTTTCACCACTCCACAGTGCGTTTGATATGCAGAACCATCGATATCTTGGCTTTCGTGGGGTTTCAAGCTGAGATATGCATTTTTTACGATAATCTTGTTGAGACTTCTGTCCGAAGTATGCAGAATCATCGAGATCGCTCGTTTCGAGCTATTTAATGCGATAAACACGTTATCTGGTGTTTTCACCAATCCACAGTGCGTTTGATATGCAGAACCTGCGATATCTTGGCTTTCGTGGGGTTTCAAGCTGAGATATGCATTTTTTACGATAATCTTGTTGAGACTTCTGTCCGAAGTATGACGAATCATCGAGATCGCTCTATTCGAGCTATTTAATGCGAGAAATACGTTTTCTGGGGATTTCACCACTCCACAGTTCGTTGGATATGCAGAACCGGAGATATCTTGGTTTTCGTGGGGTTTCAAGCTGAGATATGCATTTCCTGCGATAATCTTGGTGAGACTTCTGTACGAAGTATGCTGAATCATCGAGATCGCTCTTTTCGAGCTAGTTAGTGCGAGAAACACGTTATCTGGAGTTTTCACCACTCCACAGTGCGTTTGATATGCAGAACAGTACATATCTTGGTTTTCGTGGGGTTTCAAGCTGAGATATGCATTTTTTACGATAATCTTGGTGAGACTTCTGTCCGAAGTATGCTTAATCATCGAGATCGCTTGTTTCGAGCTATTTAATGGGAGAAAAACTTTATCCGGTGTTTTCACCACTCCACAGTGCGTTTGATATGCAGAACCATCGATATCTTGGCTTTCGTGGGGTTTCAAGCTGAGATATGCATTTTTTACGATAATCTTGTTGAGACTTCTGTCCGAAGTATGCAGAATCATCTTGATCGCTCTTTTCGAGCTACTTAATGCACGAAACACGTTTTCTGGTGTTTTCACCACTCCACAGTACGTTTGACATGCAGAACCGGAGATATCTTGGTTTCGGTCGGGTTTCAAGCTGAGATATGCATTTTCTACGATAATCCTGGTGAGACTTCTGTCAGAAGTATGCAGAATCTTCAAGAACGCTCTTTTCGAGCTACTTAATGCGCGAAACACGTTTTCTGGTGTTTTCACCACTCCACGGTACGTTTGATGTGCAGAACCGGAGATAACTCGGTGTTCGTCGGGTTTCAAGCTGAGATATGCATTTTCTACGATAATCTTGGTGAGACTTCTGTCAGAAGTATGCAGGATCTTCGAGAACGCTCTTTTTGAGCTATTTAATGCGAGAAACACGTTATCTGGTGTTTTCACCACTCCACAGTGCGTTTGATATGCAGTACCAGCGATATCTTGGTTTTCGTGGGGTTTCAAGCTGGGATATGCATTTTTTACGATAATCTTGGTGAGACTTCTGTCCGAAGTATGCAGAATCATCGAGATCGCTCTATTCGAGCTATTTAATGCGAGAAACACGTTCTCTGTTTGTTTTCACCACTCCACAGTGCGTTCGATATGCAGATCCGGCAACATCTTGATTTTCGTGAGGTTTCGAGCTGAGATATGCATTTTCTGCGATAATATTGGTGAGACTTCAGTCAGAAGTATGCAGAATCATCGAGATCGCCCTTTTCGAGAAAGTTAATGCGAGAAAAACCTTATCCGGTGTTTTCACCACTCCACAGTGCGTTGGATATGCAGAACAAGCGATATCTTGGCTTTCGTGGGGTTTCAAGCTGAGATATGCATTTTCTACGATAATGTTGGTGAAACATCTGTCCGAAGTATGCAGAAACATCGAGAGCGCTCTTTGCGAGCTATTTAATGCGAGAAACACGTTATCTGGTGTTTTCACCACTCCACAGTTGGTTTGATATGCAGAACCAGCGATATCTTGGTTTTCGTGGGGTTTCAAGCTGAGATATGCATTTTCTACGATAAGCTTGGTGAAACATCTGTCCGAAGTATGCAGAAACTTCGAGAGCGCTCTTATCGAGCTATTTAATGCGAGAAACAGGTTTTCTGGGGTTTTCACCACTCCACAGTTCGTTGGATATGCAGAACCGGAGATATCTTGGTTTTCGTGGGGTTTCAAGCTGAGATATGCATTTTCTGCGATAATCTTGGTGAGACTTCTGTCCGAAGTATGCTGAATCATCGAGATCGCTCTTTTCGAGCTAGTTAGTGCGAGAAACACGTTATCTGGTGTTTTCACCACTCCACAGTGCGTTTGATATGCAGAACAGTAGATATCGTGGTTTTCGTGGGGTTTCAAGCTGAGATATGCATTTTCTGCGATAATCTTGTTGAGACTTCTGTCCGAAGAATGCTGAATCATCGAGATCGCTCTTTTCGAGCTATTTAATGCGAGAAACACGTTATCTGGTGATTTCACCACTCCACAGTGCGTTTCATATGCAGAACCAGCGATATCTTGGTTTTCGTGGCACTTCAAGCTGAGATATGCATTTTCTGCGATAATCTTGGCGAGACTTCTGTTAGAAGTATGCAGAATCATCGAGATAGCACTTTTCGAGCTATTTAATGCGAGAAACACGTTATCTGGTGTTTTCACGACTCCACAGTTGGTTTGATATGCAGAACCGGCGATATTTTGGTTTTCGTTGGGTTTCAAGCTGAGATATGCATTTTCTACGATAATCTTGGTGAAACATCTGTCCGAAGTATGCAGAAACATCGAGAGCGCTCTTTTCGAGCTATTTAATGCGAGAAACTCGTTTTCTGGTGTTTTCACCACTCCACAGTGCGTTTGATATGCAGAACCAGCGATATCTTGGCTTTCGTGGGGTTTCAAGCTGAGATATGCATTTTTTACGATAATCTTGTTGAGACTTCTGTCCGAAGTATGACGAATCATCGAGATCGCTCTATTCGAGCTATTTAATGCGAGAAACACGTTTTCTGGGGATTTTACCACTCCACAGTTCGTTGGATATGCAGAACCGGAGATATCTTGGTTTTCGTGGGGTTTCAAGCTGAGATATGCATTTCCTGCGATAATCTTGGTGAGACTTCTGTCCGAAGTATGCTGAATCATCGAGATCGCTCTTTTCGAGCTAGTTAGTGCGAGAAACACGTTATCTGGAGTTTTCACCACTCCACAGTGCGTTTGATATGCAGAACAGTACATATCTTGGTTTTCGTGGGGTTTCAAGCTGAGATATGCATTTTTTACGATAATCTTGGTGAGACTTCTGTCCGAAGTATGCTTAATCATCGAGATCGCTTGTTTCGAGCTATTTAATGGGAGAAAAACTTTATCCGGTGTTTTCACCACTCCACAGTGCGTTTGATATGCAGAACCATCTATATCTTGGCTTTCGTGGGGTTTCAAGCTGAGATATGCATTTTTTACGATAATCTTGTTGAGACTTCTGTCCGAAGTATGCAGAATCATCGAGATCGCTCGTTTCGAGCTATTTAATGCGAGAAACACGTTATCTGGTGTTTTCACCACTCCACAGTGCGTTGGATATGCAGAACCGCAGATATTTTGGTTTTCGTGGGGTTTCAAGCTGAGATATGCATTTTTTACGATAATTTTGGTGAAACATCTGTCCGAAGTATGCAGAAACGTCGAGAGCGCTCTTTTCGAGCTATTTAATGCGAGAAACACGTTATCTGGTGTTTTCACCACTCCACAGTGCGTTGGATATGCAGAACCGGAGATATTTTGGTTTTCGTCGGGTTTCAAGCTGAGATATGCATTTTCTACGATAAGCTTGGTGAAACATCTGTCCGAAGTATGCAGAAACGTCGAGAGCGCTCTTTTCGAGCTATTTAATGCGAGAAACACGTTTTCTGGGGTTTTCACCACTCCACAGTTCGTTGGATATGCAGAACAGTAGATATCCTGGTTTTCGTGGGGTTTCAAGCAGAGATATGCATTTTCTGCGATAATCTTGGTGAGACTTCTGTTAGAAGTATGCAGAACCATCGAGATCGCTCGTTCCGAGCTATTTAATGCGAGAAAAACCTTATCCGGTGTTTTCACCACTCCACAGTGCGTTGGATATGCAGAACAAGCGATATCTTGGCTTTCGTGGGGTTTCAAGCTGAGATATGCATTTTCTACGATAATGTTGGTGAAACATCTGTCCGAAGTATGCAGAAACATCGAGAGCGCTCTTTGCGAGCTATTTAATGCGAGAAACACGTTATCTGGTGTTTTCACCACTCCACAGTTGGTTTGATATGCAGAACCAGCGATATCTTGGTTTTCGTGGGGTTTCAAGCTGAGATATGCATTTTCTACGATAAGCTTGGTGAAACATCTGTCCGAAGTATGCAGAAACTTCGAGAGCGCTCTTATCGAGCTATTTAATGCGAGAAACAGGTTTTCTGGGGTTTTCACCACTCCACAGTTCGTTGGATATGCAGAACCGGAGATATCTTGGTTTTCGTGGGGTTTCAAGCTGAGATATGCATTTTCTGCGATAATCTTGGTGAGACTTCTGTCCGAAGTATGCTGAATCATCGAGATCGCTCTTTTCGAGCTAGTTAGTGCGAGAAACACGTTATCTGGTGTTTTCACCACTCCACAGTGCGTTTGATATGCAGAACAGTAGATATCGTGGTTTTCGTGGGGTTTCAAGCTGAGATATGCATTTTCTGCGATAATCTTGTTGAGACTTCTGTCCGAAGAATGCTGAATCATCGAGATCGCTCTTTTCGAGCTATTTAATGCGAGAAACACGTTATCTGGTGATTTCACCACTCCACAGTGCGTTTCATATGCAGAACCAGCGATATCTTGGTTTTCGTGGCACTTCAAGCTGAGATATGCATTTTCTGCGATAATCTTGGCGAGACTTCTGTTAGAAGTATGCAGAATCATCGAGATAGCACTTTTCGAGCTATTTAATGCGAGAAACACGTTATCTGGTGTTTTCACGACTCCACAGTTGGTTTGATATGCAGAACCGGCGATATTTTGGTTTTCGTTGGGTTTCAAGCTGAGATATGCATTTTCTACGATAATCTTGGTGAAACATCTGTCCGAAGTATGCAGAAACATCGAGAGCGCTCTTTTCGAGCTATTTAATGCGAGAAACTCGTTTTCTGGTGTTTTCACCACTCCACAGTGCGTTTGACATGCAGAACCGGAGATATCTTGGTTTCGGTCGGGTTTCAAGCTGAGATATGCATTTTCTACGATAATCTTGGTGAGTCTTCTGTCAGAAGTATGCAGAACCATCGAGAACGCTCGTTTCGAGCTACTTAATGCGAGTAACACGTTATCTGGTGTTTTCACCACTCCACAGTGCGTTTGATATGCAGAACCAGCGATATCTTGGCTTTCGTGGGGTTTCAAGCTGAGATATGCATTTTTTACGATAATCTTGTTGAGACTTCTGTCCGAAGTATGACGAATCATCGAGATCGCTCTATTCGAGCTATTTAATGCGAGAAACACGTTTTCTGGGGATTTTACCACTCCACAGTTCGTTGGATATGCAGAACCGGAGATATCTTGGTTTTCGTGGGGTTTCAAGCTGAGATATGCATTTCCTGCGATAATCTTGGTGAGACTTCTGTCCGAAGTATGCTGAATCATCGAGATCGCTCTTTTCGAGCTAGTTAGTGCGAGAAACACGTTATCTGGAGTTTTCACCACTCCACAGTGCGTTTGATATGCAGAACAGTACATATCTTGGTTTTCGTGGGGTTTCAAGCTGAGATATGCATTTTTTACGATAATCTTGGTGAGACTTCTGTCCGAAGTATGCTTAATCATCGAGATCGCTTGTTTCGAGCTATTTAATGGGAGAAAAACTTTATCCGGTGTTTTCACCACTCCACAGTGCGTTTGATATGCAGAACCATCTATATCTTGGCTTTCGTGGGGTTTCAAGCTGAGATATGCATTTTTTACGATAATCTTGTTGAGACTTCTGTCCGAAGTATGCAGAATCATCGAGATCGCTCGTTTCGAGCTATTTAATGCGAGAAACACGTTATCTGGTGTTTTCACCACTCCACAGTGCGTTGGATATGCAGAACCGCAGATATTTTGGTTTTCGTGGGGTTTCAAGCTGAGATATGCATTTTTTACGATAATTTTGGTGAAACATCTGTCCCAAGTATGCAGAAACGTCGAGAGCGCTCTTTTCGAGCTATTTAATGCGAGAAACACGTTATCTGGTGTTTTCACCACTCCACAGTGCGTTGGATATGCAGAACCGGAGATATTTTGGTTTTCGTCGGGTTTCAAGCTGAGATATGCATTTTCTACGATAAGCTTAGTGAAACATCTGTCCGAAGTATGCAGAAACGTCGAGAGCGCTCTTTTCGAGCTATTTAATGCGAGAAACACGTTTTCTGGGGTTTTCACCACTCCACAGTTCGTTGGATATGCAGAACAGTAGATATCCTGGTTTTCGTGGTGTTTCCAGCTGAGATATGCATTTTCTGCGATAATCTTGGTGGGTCTTTTGTCAGAAGTATGCAGAATCACCTAGATCGCTCTTTTCGAGCTATTTAATGCGAGAAACACGTTATCTGATGTTTTCACCACTCCACAGTGCGTTTGATAATGCAGAACCGGCGACATCTTTGATTTCGTCGGGGTTCAAGCTGAGATATGCATTTTCTACGATAATCTTGTTGAGACTTCTGTCCGAAGTATGCAGAATCATCGAGATCGCTCGTTTCGAGCTATTTAATGCGAGAAACACGTTATCTGGTGTTTTCACCACTCCACAGTGCGTTGGATGTGCAGAACCGGAGATATTTTGGTTTTCGTCGGGTTTCAAGCTGAGATATGCATTTTCTGCGATAATCTTGTTGAGACTTCTGTCCGAAGTATGCAGAAACATCGAGAGCGCTCTTTTCGAGCTATTTATTGCGAGAAACACGTTCTCTGGTTGTTTTCACCACTCCACAGTGCGTTTGATATGCAGAACCGGCAACATCCTGATTTTCGTGAGGTTTCGAGCTGAGATATGCATTTTCTGCGATAATATTGGTGAAACATCTGTCCGAAGTATGCAGAAACGTCGTGAGCGCTCTTTTCGTGCTATTTAATGCGAGAAACACGTTTTCTGGGGTTTTCACCACTCCACAGTTCGTTGGATATGCAGAACAGTAGATATCCTGGTTTTCGTGGTGTTTCCAGCTGAGATATGCATTTTCTGCGATAATCTTGGTGGGTCTTTTGTCAGAAGTATGCAGAATCACCTAGATCGCTCTTTTCGAGCTATTTAATGCGAGAAACACGTTATCTGATGTTTTCACCACTCCACAGTGCGTTTGATAATGCAGAACCGGCGACATCTTTGATTTCGTCGGGGTTCAAGCTGAGATATGCATTTTCTACGATAATCTTGGTGAGACTTCTGTCAGAAGTATGCAGAATCATCGGGATCGGCCTTTTCGAGCTATTTAATGCGAGAAACACGTTCTCTGGTTGTTTTCACCACTCCACAGTGCGTTTGATATGCAGAACCGGCAACATCCTGATTTTCGTGAGGTTTCGAGCTGAGATATGCATTTTCTGCGATAATATTGGTGAAACATCTGTCCGAAGTATGCAGAAACGTCGTGAGCGCTCTTTTCGTGCTATTTAATGCGAGAAACACGTTTTCTGGGGTTTTCACCACTCCACAGTTCGTTGGATATGCAGAACAGTAGATATCCTGGTTTTCGTGGGGTTTCAAGCAGAGATATGCATTTTCTGCGATAATCTTGGTGAGACTTCTGTTAGAAGTATGCAGAATCATCGAGAGCGCTCTTTTCGAGCTATTTATTGCGAGAAACACGTTCTCTGGTTGTTTTCACCACTCCACAGTGCGTTGGATATGCAGAACCGGAGATATTTTGGTTTTCGTCGGGTTTCAAGTTGAGATATGCATTTTCTGCGATAATCTTGTTGAGACTTCTGTCCGAAGTATGCAGAAACATCGAGAGCGCTCTTTTCGAGCTATTTATTGCGAGAAACACGCTCTCTGGTTGTTTTCACCACTCCACAGTGCGTTTGGAAAGCAGAACCGGCGATATCTTGATTTTCGTGGTGTTTCCAGCTGAGATATGCATTTTCTGCGATAATCTTGGTGGGTCTTTTGTCAGAAGTATGCAGAATCACCTAGATCGCTCTTTTCGAGCTATTTAATGCGAGAAACACGTTCTCTGGTTGTTTTCACCACTCCACAGTGCGTTTGATATGCAGAACCGGGAACATCTTGATTTTCGTGAGGTTTCGAGCTGTGATATGCATTTTCTGCGATAATATTGGTGAGACTTCAGTCAGAAGTATGCAGAATCATCTAGATCGCTCTTTTCGAGCTATTTAATGCGATAAACACGTTTTCTGGGGTTTTCACCACTCCACAGTGCGTTTGATATGCAGAACCGGCGATATCTTGGTTTTCGTGGAGTTTCAAGCTGAGACATGCATTTTCTGCGATAATCTTAGTGAGACTTCTGTCCGAAATATGCAGAAACGTCGAGAGCGCTCTTTTCGAGCTATTTAATGAGAGAAACACGTTTTCTGGGGTTTTCACCACTCCACAGTGCGTTGGATATGCAGAACCGCAGATATTTTGGTTTTCGTGGGGTTTCAAGGTGAGATATGCATTTCCTGCGATAATCTTGGTGAGACTTCTGTCCGAAGTATGCTGAATCATCGAGATCGCTCTTTTCGAGCTAGTTAGTGCGAGAAACACGTTATCTGGAGTTTTCACCACTCCACAGTGCGTTTGATATGCAGAACAATACATATCTTGGTTTTTGTGGGGTTTCAAGCTGAGATATGCATTTTTTACGATAATCTTGGTGAGACTTCTGTCCGAAGTATGCTTAATCATCGAGATCGCTTGTTTCGAGCTATTTAATGCGAGAAAAACCTTATCCGGTGTTTTCACCACTCCACAGTGCGTTTGATATGCAGAACCATCGATATCTTGGCTTTCGTGGGGTTTCGAGCTGAGATATGCATTTTTTACGATAATCTTGGTGAGACTTCTGTCCGAAGTATGCAGAATCATCGAGATCGCTCTATTCGAGCTATTTAATGCGAGAAACACGTTCTCTGGTTGTTTTCACCACTCCACAGTGCGTTTGATATGCAGAACCGGCAACAGCTTGATTTTCGTGAGGTTTCGAGCTGAGATATGCATTTTCTTTGATAATATTGGTGAGACTTCAGTCAGAAGTATGCAGAATCATCTAGATCTGCTCTTTTCGAGCTACTTAATGCACAAAACACGTATTCTGGTGTTTTCACCACTCCACAGTACGTTTGACATGCAGAACCGGAGATATCTTGGTTTCGGTCGGGTTTCAAACTGAGATATGCATTTTCTACGATAATCCTGGTGAGACTTCTGTCAGAAGTATGCAGAATCATCGGGAACGCTCGTTTCGAGCTACTTAATGCGAGAAACACGTTATCTGGTGTTTTCACCACTCCACAGTGCGTTGGATATGCAGAACCGCAGATATTTTGGTTTCCGTCGGGTTTCAAGTTCAGATATGCATTTTCTACGATAAGCTTGGTGAAACATCTGTCCGAAGTATGCTGAAACATCGAGATCGCTCTTTTCGAGCTATTTAATGCGAGAAACACGTTATCTGGTGTTTTCACCACTCCACATTGCGTTGGATATGCAGAACCGGAGATATTTTGGTTTTCGTCGGGTTTCAAGCTGAGATATGCATTTTCTACGATAAGCTTGGTGAAACATCTGTCCGAAGTATGCAGAAACGTCGAGAGCGCTCTTTTCGTGCTATTTAATGCGAGAAACACGTTTTCTGGGGTTTTCACCACTCCACAGTTCGTTGGATATGCAGAACAGTAGATATCCTGGTTTTCGTGGGGTTTCAAGCAGAGATATGCATTTTCTGCGATAATCTTGGTGAGACTTCTGTTAGAAGTATGCAGAACCATCGAGATCGCTCGTTTCGAGCTATTTAATGCGAGAAACACGTTATCTGGTGTTTTCACCACTCCACAGTGCGTTGGATATGCAGAACCGGAGATATTTTGGTTTTCGTCGGGTTTCAAGCTGAGATATGCATTTTCTGCGATAATCTTGTTGAGACTTCTGTCCGAAGTATGCAGAAACATCGAGAGCGCTCTTTTCGAGCTATTTATTGCGAGAAACACGTTCTCTGGTTGTTTTCACCACTCCACAGTGCGTTTGATATGCAGAACCGGCGATATCTTGATTTTCGTGGTGTTTCCAGCTGAGATATGCATTTTCTGCGAATAATCTTGGTGGGTCTTTTGTCAGAAGTATGCAGAATCATCTAGATCGCTCTTTTCGAGCTATTTAATGCGAGGAACACGTTATCTGATGTTTTCACCACTCCACAGTGAGTTTGATAATGCAGAACCGGCGACATCTTTGATTTCGTCGGGGTTCAAGCTGAGATATGCATTTTCTACGATAATCTTGGTGAGACTTCTGTCAGAAGTATGCAGAATCATCGGGATCGGCCTTTTCGAGATATTTAATGCGAGAAACACGTTCTCTGGTTGTTTACACCACTCCACAGTGCGTTTGATATGCAGAACCGGCAACATCTTGATTTTCGTGAGGTTTCGAGCTGAGGTATGCATTTTCTGCGATAATATTGGTGAGACTTCAGTCAGAAGTATGCAGAATCATCTAGATCGCTCTTTTCGAGCTACTTAATGCACGAAACACGTTTTCTGGTGTTTTCACCACTCCACAGTGCGTTTGATATGCAGAACCGGCAACATCTTGATTTTCGTGAGGTTTCGAGCTGAGGTATGCATTTTCTGCGATAATATTGGTGAGACTTCAGCCAGAAGTATGCAGAATCATCTAGATCGCTCTTTTCGAGCTACTTAATGCACGAAACACGTTTTCTGGTGTTTTCACCACTCCACGGTACGTTTGATGTGCAGAACCGGAGATAACTCGGTTTTCGTCGGGTTTCAAGCTGAGATATGCATTTTCTACGATAATCTTGGTGAGACTTCTGTCAGAAGTATGCAGAATCATCGGGATCGCTCTATTCGAGCTATTTAATGCGAGAAACACGTTCTCTGGTGTTTTCAGCACTCCATAGTGCGTTTGATATGCAGAACCAGCGATATCTAGGTTTTCGAGGGGTTTCAAGCTGAGATATGCATTTTTTACGATAATTTTGGTGAGATTTCTGTCCGAAGCATGCAGAATCATCGAGATCGCTCGTTTCGAGCTATTTAATGCGAGAAACACGTTATCTGGTGTTTTCACCATTCCACAGTTCGATGGATATGCAGAACAGTAGATATCCTGGTTTTCGTGGGGTTTCAAGCAGAGATATGCATTTTCTGCGATAAGCTTGGTGAGACTTCTGTTAGAAGTATGCAGAATCATCGAGATCGCACGTTCCGAGCTATTTAATGCGAGAAACACGTTATCTGGTGTTTTCACCACTCCACAGTGCGTTGGATATGCAGAACCGGTGATATTTTGGTTTTCGTCGGGTTTCAAGCTGAGATATGCATTTTCTACGATAAGCTTGGTGAAACATCTGTCCGAAGTATTCAGAAACGTCGAGAGCGCTCTTTTCGAGCTATTTAATGCGAGAAACACGTTATCTGGTGTTTTCACCACTCCACAGTGCGTTGGATATGCAGAACCGGAGATATCTTGGTTTTCGTGGGGTTTCAAGCTGAGATATGCATTTTTTACGATAATTTTGGTGAGATTTCTGTCCGAAGTATGCAGAATCATCGAGATCGCTCGTTTCGAGCTATTTAATGCGAGAAACACGTTATCTGGTGTTTTCACCACTCCACAGTTCGATGGATATGCAGAACAGTAGATATCCTGGTTTTCGTGGGGTTTCAAGCAGAGATATGCATTTTCTGCGATAAGCTTGGTGAGACTTCTGTTAGAAGTATGCAGAAACGTCGAGAGCGCTCTTTTCGAGCTATTTAATGCGAGAAACAGGTTTTCTGGGGTTTTCACCACTCCACAGTTCGTTGGATATGCAGAACCGGAGATATCTTGGTTTTCGTGTGGTTTCAAGCTGAGATATGCATTTCCTGCGATAATCTTGGTGAGGCTTCTGTCCGAAGTATGCTGAATCGTCGAGATCGCTCTTTTCGAGCTATTTAATGCGAGAAACACGTTCTCTGGTTGTTTTCACCACTCCACAGTGCGTTTGATATGCAGAACAGGCGATATCTTGATTTTCGTGGTGTTTCCAGCTGAGATATGCATTTTCTGCGATAATCTTGGTGAAACATCTGTCCGAAGTATGCAGAAACGTCGAGAGCGCTCTTTTCGTGCTATTTAATGCGAGAAACACGTTTTCTGGGGTTTTCACCACTCCACGGTACGTTTGATGTGCAGAACCGGAGATAACTCGGTTTTCGTCGGGTTTCAAGCTGAGATATGCATTTTCTGCGATAAGCTTGGTGAGACTTCTGTTAGAAGTATGCTGAATCATCGAGATCGCACGTTCCGAGCTATTTAATGCGAGAAACACGTTATCTGGTGTTTTCACCACTCCACAGTGCGTTGGATATGCAGAACCGGAGATATTTTGGTTTTGTCGGGTTTCTAGCTGAGATATGCATTTTCTGCGATAATCTTGTTAAGACTTCTGTCCGAAGTATGCAGAAACATCGAGAGCGCTCTTTTCGAGCTATATAATGCGAGAAACACGTTATCTGGTGTTTTCACCACTCCACAGTGCGTTGGATATGCAGAACCGGAGATATCTTGGTTTTCGTGGGGTTTCAAGCTGAGATATGCATTTTTTACGATAATTTTGGTGAGATTTCTGTCCGAAGTATGCAGAATCATCGAGATCGCTCGTTTCGAGCTATTTAATGCGAGAAACACGTTATCTGGTGTTTTCACCACTCCACAGTTCGATGGATATGCAAAACAGTAGATATCCTGGTTTTCGTGGGGTTTCAAGCAGAGATATGCATTTTCTGCGATAAGCTTGGTGAGACTTCTGTTAGAAGTATGCAGAAACGTCGAGAGCGCTCTTTTCGAGCTATTTAATGCGAGAAACTCGTTTTCTGGGGTTTTCAACACTCCACAGATCGTTGGATATGCAGATCCTGAGATATCTTGGTTCTCGTGGGGTTTCAATCTGAGATATGCATTTCCTGCGATAATCTTGGTGAGACTTCTGTCCGAAGTATGCTGAATCATCTAGATCGCTCTTTTCGAGCTATTTAATGCGAGAAACACGTTATCTGGTGTTTTCACCACTCCACAGTGCGTTCGATATGCAGAACCAGCGATATCTTGGATTTCGTGGCATTTCAAGCTGTGATACGCATTTCCTGCGATAATCTTGGTGAGACTTCTGTCCGAAGTATGCTGAATCATCGAGATCGCTCTTTTCGAGATAGTTAATGCGAGAAAAACCTTATCCGGTGTTTTCACCACTCCACAGTGCGTTAGATATGCAGAACCAGCGATATCTTGGCTTTCGTGGGGTTTCAAGCTGAGATATGCATTTTCTACGATAATATTGGTGAGACTTCAGTCAGAAGTATGCTGAATCATCTAGATCGCTCGTTTCGAGCTATTTAATGCGAGAAACACGTTATCTGGTGTTTTCACCACTCCACAGTGCGTTTCATATGCAGAACCAGCGATATCTTGGTTTTCGTGGCATTTCAAGCTGAGATATGCATTTCCTGCGATAATCTTGTTGAGTCTTCTGTCCGAAGTATGCAGAATCATCGAGATCACTCTTTTCGAGCTATTTATTGCGAGAAACACGTTATCTGGTGTTTTCACCACTCCACAGTTGGTTTGATATGCAGAACCGGCGATATTTTGGTTTTCGTCGGGTTTCAAGCAGAGATATGCATTTTCTGCGATAATCTTGGTGAGACTTCTGTTAGAAGTATGCAGAATCATCGAGAGCGCTCTTTTCGAGCTATTTAATGCGAGAAACTCGTTTTCTGGGGTTTTCAACACTCCACAGTGCGTTGGATATGCAGAAACGGAGATATCTTGGTTTTCGTGGGGTTTCAAGCTGAGATATGCATTTCCTGCGATAATCTTGGTGAGACTTCTGTCCGAAGTATGCTGAATCATCTAGATCGCTCTTTTCGAGCTAGTTAATGCGAGAAACACGTTATCTGGTGTTTTCACCACTCCACAGTGCGTTCGATATGCAGAACCAGCGATATCTTGGATTTCGTGGCATTTCAAGCTGAGATACGCATTTCCTGCGATAATCTTGGTGAGACTTCTGTCCGAAGTATGCTGAATCATCGAGATCGCTCTTTTCGAGATAGTTAATGCGAGAAAAACCTTATCCGGTGTTTTCACCACTCCACAGTGCGTTAGATATGCAGAACCAGCGATATCTTGGCTTTCGTGGGGTTTCAAGCTGAGATATGCATTTTTTACGATAATCTAGGTGAGACTTCTGTCCGAAGTATGAAGAATCATCGAGATCGCTCTATTCGAGCTATTTAATGCGAGAGACACGTTTTCAGGGTGTTTTCACCACTCCACAGTGCGTTTGATATGCTGAACACAGCGATATCTTGGTTTTCGTGAGGTTTCAAGCTGAGATATGCATTTTTTACGATAATTTTGGTGAGATATCTGTCCGAAGTATGCAGAATCATCGAGATCGCTCGTTTCGAGCTATTTAATGCGAGAAACACGTTATGTGGTGTTTGCACCACTCCACAGTTGGTTTGATATGCAGAACCGGCGATATTTTGGTTTTCGTCGGGTTTCAAGCTGAGATATGCATTTTCTACGATAATATTGGCGAGACTTCAGTCAGAAGTATGCAGAATCATCTAGATCGCTCTTTTCGAGCTACTTAATGCACGAAACACGTTTTCTGGGGTTTTCAACACTCCACAGTTCGTTGGATATGCAGAACCGGAGATATCTTGGTTTTCGTGGAGTTTCAAGCTGAGATATGCATTTCCTGCGATAATCTTGGTGAGACTTCTGTCCGAAGTATGCTGAATCATCTAGATCGCTCTTTTCGAGCTATTTAATGCGAGTAACACGTTATCTGGTGTTTTCACCACTCCACAGTGCGTTTGATATGCAGAACCAGCGATATCTTGGTTTTCGTGGCATTTCAAGCTGAGATATGCATTTCCTGCGATAATCTTGGTGAGACTTCTGTCCGAAGTATGCTGAATCATCAAGATCGCTCTTTTCGAGCTAGTTAGAGCGAGAAACACGTTATCTGGTGTTTTCACCACTCCACGGTGCGTTTGATATGCAGAACAGTAGATATCTTGGTTTTCGTGGGGTTTCAAGCTGAGATATGCATTTCCTGCGATAATCTTGGTGAGACTTCTGTCCGAAGTATGCTGAATCATCTAGATCGCTCTTTTCGAGCTATTTAATGCGAGAAACACGTTATCTGGTGTTTTCACCACTCCACAGTGCGTTCGATATGCAGAACCAGCGATATCTTGGATTTCGTGGCATTTCAAGCTGAGATACGCATTTCCTGCGATAATCTTGGTGAGACTTCTGTCCGAAGTATGCTGAATCATCGAGATCGCTCTTTTCGAGATAGTTAATGCGAGAAAAACCTTATCCGGTGTTTTCACCACTCCACAGTGCGTTAGATATGCAGAACCAGCGATATCTTGGTTTTCGTGGGGTTTCAAGCTGAGATATGCATTTTTTACGATAATCTTGGTGAGACTTCTGTCCGAAGTATGAAGAATCATCGAGATCGCTCTATTCGAGCTATTTAATGCGAGAAACACGTTTTCAGGGTGTTTTCACCACTCCACAGTGCGTTTGATATGCTGAACACAGCGATATCTTGGTTTTCGTGAGGTTTCAAGCTGAGATATGCATTTTTTACGATAATTTTGGTGAGATATCTGTCCGAAGTATGCAGAATCATCGAGATCGCTCGTTTCGAGCTATTTAATGCGAGAAACACCTTATCTGGTGTTTGCACCACTCCACAGTTGGTTTGATATGCAGAACCGGCGATATTTTGGTTTTCGTCGGGTTTCAAGCTGAGATATGCATTTTCTACGATAACATTGGTGAGACTTCTGTCAGAAGTATGCAGAATCATCTAGATCGCTCTTTTCGAGCTACTTAATGCACGAAACACGTTTTCTGGGGTTTTCAACACTCCACATTTCGTTGGATATGCAGAACCGGAGATATCTTGGTTTTCGTGGGGTTTCAAGCTGAGATATGCATTTCCTGCGATAATCTTGGTGAGACTTCTGTCCGAAGTATGCTGAATCATCTAGATCGCTCTTTTCGAGCTATTTAATGCGAGAAACACGTTATCTGGTGTTTTCACCACTCCACAGTGCGTTCGATATGCAGAACCAGCGATATCTTGGATTTCGTGGCATTTCAAGCTGAGATACGCATTTCCTGCGATAATCTTGGTGAGACTTCTGTCCGAAGTATGCTGAATCATCGAGATCGCTCTTTTCGAGATAGTTAATGCGAGAAAAACCTTATCCGGTGTTTTCACCACTCCACAGTGCGTTAGATATGCAGAACCAGCGATATCTTGGTTTTCGTGGCATTTCAAGCTGAGATATGCATTTTTTACGATAATCTTGGTGAGACTTCTGTCCGAAGTATGAAGAATCATCGAGATCGCTCTATTCGAGCTATTTAATGCGAGAAACACGTTTTCAGGGTGTTTTCACCACTCCACAGTGCGTTTGATATGCTGAACACAGCGATATCTTGGTTTTCGTGAGGTTTCAAGCTGAGATATGCATTTTTTACGATAATTTTGGTGAGATATCTGTCCGAAGTATGCAGAATCATCGAGATCGCTCTTTTCGAGCTAGTTAGAGCGACAAACACGTTATCTGGTGTTTTCACCACTCCACGGTGCGTTTGATATGCAGAACAGTAGATATCTTGGTTTTCGTGGGGTTTCAAGCTGAGATATGCATTTTCTGCGATAATCTTGTTGAGTCTTCTGTCCGAAGTATGCAGAATCATCGAGATCGCTCTTTTCGAGCTATTTATTGCGAGAAACACGTTATCTGGTGTTTTCACCACTCCACAGTTGGTTTGATATGCAGAACCGGCGATATTTTGGTTTTCGTCGGGTTTCAAGCTGAGATATGCATTTTCTACGATAATCTTGGTGAAACATCTGTCCGAAGTATGCAGAAACATCGAGAGCGCTCTTTTCGAGCTATTTAATGCGAGAAACTCGTTTTCTGGGGTTTTCAACACTCCACAGATCGTTGGATATGCAGAACCTGAGATATTTTGGTTTTCGTGGGGTTTCAAGCTGAGATATGCATTTCCTGCGATAATCTTGGTGAGATATCTGTCCGAAGTATGCAGAATCATCGAGATCGCTCTATTCGAGCTATTTAATGCGAGAAACACGATATCTGGTGTTTTCACCACTCCACAGTGCGTTGGATATGCAGAACCGCAGATATTTTGGTTTTCGTGGGGTTTCAAGCTGAGATATGCATTTTTTACGATAATTTTGGTGAAACATCTGTCCGAAGTATGCAGAAACGTCGAGAGCGCTCTTTTCGACCTATTTAATGCGAGAAACACGTTATCTGGTGTTTTCACCACTCCACAGTGCGTTTGATATGCAGAACCAGCGATATCTTGGTTTTCGTGGGGATTCAAGCTGAGATATGCAATTTCTGCGATAATCTGGTGAGACATCAGTCAGATGTATGCAGAATCATCTAGATCGCTCGTTTCAAGCTGATTAATGCGAGAAACACGTTTTCTGGTGTTTTCACCACTCCACAGTACGTTTGACATGCAGAACCGAAGATATCCTGGTTTCGGTCGGGTTTCACGCAGAGATATGCATTTTCTGCGATAATCTTGGTGAGACTTCAGTCAGAAGAATGCAGAATCATCTAGATCGCTCTTTTCGAGCTATTTATTGCGAGAAACACGTTATCTGGTGTTTTCACCACTCCACAGTTGGTTTGATATGCAGAACCGGCGATATTTTGGTTTTCGTCGGGTTTCAAGCTGAGATATGCATTTTCTACGATAATCTTGGTGAAACATCTGTCCGAAGTATGCAGAAACATCGAGAGCGCTCTTTTCGAGCTATTTAATGCGAGAAACTCGTTTTCTGGGGTTTTCAACACTCCACAGATCGTTGGATATGCAGAACCTGAGATATTTTGGTTTTCGTGGGGTTTCAAGCTGAGATATGCATTTCCTGCGATAATCTTGGTGAGATATCTGTCCGAAGTATGCAGAATCATCGAGATCGCTCTATTCGAGCTATTTAATGCGAGAAACACGATATCTGGTGTTTTCACCACTCCACAGTGCGTTGGATATGCAGAACCGCAGATATTTTGGTTTTCGTGGGGTTTCAAGCTGAGATATGCATTTTTTACGATAATTTTGGTGAAACATCTGTCCGAAGTATGTTGAATCATCGAGATCGCTCTTTTCGAGCTATTTATTGCGAGAAACACGTTATCTGGTGTTTTCACCACTCCACAGTGCGTTTGATATGCAGAACAGTAGATATCTTGGTTTTCGTGGGGTTTCAAGCTGACATATGCATTTTCTGCGATAATCTTGTTGAGACTTCTGTCCGAAGTATGCAGAATCATCGAGATCGCTCTTTTCGAGCTATTTATTGCGAGAAACACGTTATCTGGTGTTTTCACCACTCCACAGTGCGTTTGATATGCAGAACTAGCGATATCTTGGTTTTCGTGGCATTTCAAGCTGAGATATGCATTTCCTGCGATAATCTTGGTGAGACTTCTGTCAGAAGTATGCAGAATCTTCGAGATCGCACTTTTCGAGCTATTTAATGCGAGAAACACGTTCTCTGGTTGTTTGCACCACTCCACAGTACGTTTGATATGCAGAACCAGCAACATCTTGATTTTCGTGAGGTTTCGAGCTGAGATATGCATTTTCTGCGATAATATTGGTGACACTTCAGTCAGAAGTATGCAGAATCATCTAGATCGCTCTTTTCGAGCTAGTCAGAGCGAGAAACACGTTATCTGGGGTTTTCACCACTCCACAGTGCGTTTTATATGCAGTACCAGCGATATCTTGGTTTCGGTCGGGTTTCAAGCTGAGATATGCATTTTCTACGATAATCTTGGTGAGACTTCTGTCAGAAGTATGCAGAATCTTCGAGAACGCTCTTTTCGAGCTATTTAATGCGAGAAACACGATATCTGGTGTTTTCACCACTCCACAGTGCGTTGGATATGCAGAACCGCAGATATTTAGGTTTTCGTGGGGTTTCATGCTGAGATATGCATTTCCTGCGATAATCTTGGTGAGTCTTCTGTCAGAAGTATGCAGAAACATCGAGAGCGCTCTGTTCGAGCTATTTATTGCGAGAAACACGTTATCTGGTGTTTTCCCCACTCCACAGTGCGTTTTATATGCAGTACCAGCGATATCTTGGTTTCGGTCGGGTTTCAAGCTGAGATATGCATTTTCTACGATAATCTTGGTGAGACTTCTGTCAGAAGTATGCAGAATCTTCGAGAACGCTCTTTTCGAGCTACTTAATGCGAGAAACACGTTATCTGGGGTTTTCACCACTCCACAGTGCGTTTGATATGCAGA
The DNA here is from genome assembly GCA_951804975.1 of Anthophora plumipes. Lineage (NCBI taxonomy): Eukaryota > Metazoa > Arthropoda > Insecta > Hymenoptera > Apidae > Anthophora > Anthophora plumipes. The sequence continues at coordinate 264,246 of CATORF010000873.1, read as the reverse complement.
ACCAGCGATATCTTGGCTTTCGTGGGGTTTCAAGCTGAGATATGCATTTTTTACGATAATCTTGTTGAGACTTCTGTCAGAAGTATGCAGAATCTTCGAGAACGCTCTTTTCGAGCTATTTAATGCGAGAAACACGATATCTGGTGTTTTCACCACTCCACAGTGCGTTGGATATGCAGAACCGCAGATATTTAGGTTTTCGTGGGGTTTCATGCTGAGATATGCATTTCCTGCGATAATCTTGGTGAGACTTCTGTCCGAAGTATGCAGAATCATCGAGAACGCTCGTTTCGAGCTACTTAATGCGAGAAACACGTTATCTGGGGTTTTCACCACTCCACAGTGCGTTTGATATGCAGAACCAGCGATATCTTGGCTTTCGTGGGGTTTCAAGCTGAGATATGCATTTTTTACGATAATCTTGTTGAGACTTCTGTCAGAAGTATGCAGAATCTTCGAGAACGCTCTTTTCGAGCTATTTAATGCGAGAAACACGATATCTGGTGTTTTCACCACTCCACAGTGCGTTGGATATGCAGAACCGCAGATATTTAGGTTTTCGTGGGGTTTCATGCTGAGATATGCATTTCCTGCGATAATCTTGGTGAGACTTCTGTCCGAAGTATGCAGAATCATCGAGAACGCTCGTTTCGAGCTACTTAATGCGAGAAACACGTTATCTGGGGTTTTCACCACTCCACAGTGCGTTTGATATGCAGAACCAGCGATATCTTGGCTTTCGTGGCATTTCAAGCTGAGATATGCATTTCCTGCGATAATCTTGGTGAGACTTCTGTCAGAAGTATGCAGAATCTTCGAGATCGCACTTTTCGAGCTATTTAATGCGAGAAACACGTTTTCTGGTTGTTTGCACCACTCCACAGTACGTTTGATATGCAGAACCAGCAACATCTTGATTTTCGTGAGGTTTCGAGCTGAGATATGCATTTTCTGCGATAATATTGGTGACACTTCAGTCAGAAGTATGCAGAATCATCTAGATCGCTCTTTTCGAGCTAGTCAGAGCGAGAAACACGTTATCTGGGGTTTTCACCACTCCACAGTGCGTTTGATATGCAGAACCAGCGATATCTTGGTTTTCGTGGGGTTTCAAGCTGAGATATGCATTTTTTACGATAATCTTGGTGAGACTTCTGTCCGAAGTATGCTTAATCATCGAGATCGCTTGTTTCGAGCTATTTAATGCGAGACACACGTTATCTGGTGTTTTCACCACTTCACAGTGCGTATGATATGCAGAACCGGCGATATCTTGGTTTTCGTGGGGTTCCAAGCTGAGATATGCTTTTTCTGCGATAATCTTGGTGGACTTCTGTCCGAAGTATGCTGAAACATCGAGATCGCTCTTTTCGAGCTAGTTAATGCGAGAAAAACCTTATCCGGTGTTTTCACCACTCCACAGTGCGTTTGATATGCTGAACACAGCGATATTTTGGTTTTCGTGGGGTTTCAAGCTGAGATATGCATTTGTTACGATAATCTTGTTGAGACTTCTGTCCGAAGTATGACGAATCATCGAGATCGCTCTATTCGAGCTATTTAATGCGAGAAACACGATATCTGGTGTTTTCACCACTCCACAGTGCGTTGGATATGCAGAACCGCAGATATTTTGGTTTTCGTGGGGTTTCAAGCTGAGATATGCATTTTTTACGATAATTTTGGTGAAACATCTGTCCGAAGTATGCAGAAACGTCGAGAGCGCTCTTTTCGAGCTATTTAATGCGAGAAACACGTTTTCTGGGGTTTTCACCACTCCACAGTTCGTTGGAAATGCAGAACCAGAGATATCTTGGTTTTCGTGGGGTTTCAAGCTGAGATATGCATTTCGTGCGATAATCTGTGTGAGACTTCTGTCCGAAGTACGCTGAATCATCGAGATCGCTCTTTTCGAGCTATTTAATGCGAGAAACACGTTCTCTGGTTGTTTTCACAACTCCACAGTGCGTTTGATATGCAGAACAGGCGATATCTTGATTTTCGAGGTGTTTCCAGCTGAGATATGCATTTTCTGCGATAATCTTGGTGGGTCTTTTGTCAGAAGTATGCAGAATCATCTAGATCGCTCTTTTCGAGCTACTTAATGCACGAAACACGTTTTCTGGTGTTTTCACCACTCCACAGTACGTTTGACATGCAGAACCGGAGATATCTTGGTTTCGGCCGGGTTTCAAGCTGAGATATGCATTTTCTACGATAATCCTGGTGAGACTTCTGTTAGAAGTATGCAGAACCATCGAGATCGCTCGTTTCGAGCTATTTAATGCGAGAAACACGTTATCTGGTGTTTTCACCACTCCACAGTGCGTTGGATATGCAGAAACGGAGATATTTTGGTTTTCGTCGGGTTTCAAGCTGAGATATGCATTTTCTACGATAAGCTTGGTGAAACATCTGTCCGAAGTATGCAGAGACGTCGAGATCGCTCTTTTCGAGCTATTTAATGCGAGAAACACGTTCTCTGGTTGTTTTCACAACTCCACAGTGCGTTTGATATGCAGAACTGGCGATATCTTGATTTTCGAGGTGTTTCCAGCTGAGATATGCATTTTCTGCGATAATCTTGGTGGGTCTTTTGTCAGAAGTATGCAGAATCATCTAGATCGCTCTTTTCGAGCTACTTAATGCACGAAACACGTTTTCTGGTGTTTTCACCACTCCACAGTACGTTTGACATGCAGAACCGGAGATATCTTGGTTTCGGCCGGGTTTCAAGCTGAGATATGCATTTTCTACGATAATCCTGGTGAGACTTCTGTTAGAAGTATGCAGAACCATCGAGATCGCTCGTTTCGAGCTGTTTAATGCGAGAAACACGTTATCTGGTGTTTTCACCACTCCACAGTGCGTTGGATATGCAGAAACGGAGATATTTTGGTTTTCGTCGGGTTTCAAGCTGAGATATGCATTTTCTACGATAAGCTTGGTGAAACATCTGTCCGAAGTATGCAGAGACGTCGAGAGCGCTCTTTTCGAGCTATTTAATGCGAGAAACACGTTCTCTGGTTGTTTTCACCACTCCACAGTGCGTTTGATATGCAGAACCGGCAACATCTTGATTTTCGTGAGGTTTCGAGTTGAGATATGCATTTTCTGCGATAATATTGGTGAGACTTCAGTCAGAAGTATGCAGAATCATCTAGATCGCTCTTTTCGAGCTACTTAATGCACGAAACACGTTTTCTGGTGTTTTCACCACTCCACAGTGCGTTTGATATGCAGAACCGGCAACATCTTGTTTCTCGTGAGGTTTCCAGCTGAGATATGCATTTTCTGCGATAATCTTGGTGGGTCTTTTGTCAGAAGCATACAGAATCATCTAGATCGCTCTTTTCGAGCTACTTAATGCACGAAACACGTTTTCTTGTGTTTTCACCACTCCACGGTACGTTTGATGTGCAGAACCGGAGATAACTCGGTTTTCGTCGGGTTTCAAGCTGAGATATGCATTTTCTACGATAATCTTGGTGACACTTCTGTCAGAAGCATGCACGATCTTCGAGAACGCTCTTTTCGAGCTACTTATTGCGACAAACACGTTATCTGGTGTTTTCAGCACTCCACAGTGCGTTTGATATGCAGAACCAGCGATATCTTGGTTTTCGTGGGGTTTCAAGCTGAGATATGCATTTTTTACGATAATTTTGGTGAGATTTCTGTCCGAAGTATGCAGAATCATCGAGATCGGCCTTTTCGAGCTATTTAATGCGAGAAACACGTTCTCTGGTTGTTTTCACCACTCCACAGTGCGTTTGATATGCAGAACCGGGAACATCTTGATTTTCGTGAGGTTTCGAGCTGTGATATGCATTTTCTGCGATAATATTGGTGGGTCTTTTGTCAGAAGCATACAGATTCATCTAGATCGCTCTTTTCGAGCTACTTAATGCACGAAACACGTTTTCTGGTGTTTTCACCACTCCACAGTGCGTTTGATATGCAGAACCGGCAACATCTTGATTCTCGTGAGGTTTCCAGCTGAGATATGCATTTTCTGCGATAATCTTGGAGGGTCTTTTGTCAGAAGCATACAGAATCATCTAGATCGCTCTTTTCGAGCTACTTAATGCACGAAACACGTTATCTGGTGTTTTCACCACTCCACGGTACGTTTGATGTGCAGAACCGGAGATAACTCGGTTTTCGTCGGGTTTCAAGCTGAGATATGCATTTTCTACGATCATCTTGGTGAGACTTCTGTCAGAAGTATGCAGGATCTTCGAGAACGCTCTTTTCGAGCTACTTATTGCGACAAACACGTTATCTGGTGTTTTCACCACTCCACAGTGCGTTCGATATGCAGAACCAGCGATATCTTGGATTTCGTGGCATTTCAAGCTGAGATACGCATTTCCTGCGATAATCTTGGTGAGACTTCTGTCCGAAGTATGCTGAATCATCGAGATCGCTCTTTTCGAGATAGTTAATGCGAGAAAAACCTTATCCGGTGTTTTCACCACTCCACAGTGCGTTAGATATGCAGAACCAGCGATATCTTGGCTTTCGTGGGGTTTTAAGTTGAGATATGCATTTTTTACGATAATCTTGGTGAGACTTCTGTCCGAAGTATGAAGAATCATCGAGATCACTCTATTCGAGCTATTTAATGCGAGAAACACGTTTTCAGGGTGTTTCACCACTCCACAGTGCGTTTGATATGCTGAACACAGCGATATCTTGGTTTTCGTGAGATTTCAAGCTGAGATATGCATTTTTTACGATAATTTTGGTGAGATATCTGTCCGAAGTATGCAGAATCATCGAGATCGCTCGTTTCGAGCTATTTAATGCGAGAAACACGTTATCTGGTGTTTGCACCACTCCACAGTTGGTTTGATATGCAGAACCGGCGATATTTTGGTTTTCGTCGGGTGTCAAGCTGAGATATGCATTTCCTGCGATAATCTTGGTGAGACTTCTGTCCGAAGTATGCTGAATCATCTAGATCGCTCTTTTCGAGCTATTTAATGCGAGTAACACGTTATCTGGTGTTTTCACCACTCCACAGTGCGTTTGATATGCAGAACCAGCGATATCTTGGTTTTCGTGGCATTTCAAGCTGAGATATGCATTTCCTGCGATAATCTTGGTGAGACTTCTGTCCGAAGTATGCTGAATCATTAAGATCGCTCTTTTCGAGCTAGTTAGAGCGAGAAACACGTTATCTGGTGTTTTCACCACTCCACGGTGCGTTTGATATGCAGAACAGTAGATATCTTGGTTTTCGTGGGGTTTCAACCTGAGATATGCATTTTCTGCGATAATCTTGTTGAGTCTTCTGTCCGAAGTATGCAGAATCATCGAGATCGCTCTTTTCGAGCTATTTATTGCGAGAAACACGTTATCTGGTGTTTTCACCACTCCACAGTTGGTTTGATATGCAGAACCGGCGATATTTTGGTTTTCGTGGGGTTTCAAGCTGAGATATGCATTTTCTACGATAATCTTGCTGAAACATCTGTCCGAAGTATGCAGAAACATCGAGAGCGCTCTTTTCGAGCTATTTAATGCGAGAAACTCGTTTTCTGGGGGTTTCAACACTCCACAGATCGTTGGATATGCAGAACCTGAGATATCTTGGTTTTCGTGGGGTTTCAAGCTGAGATATGCATTTCCTGCGATAATCTTGGTGAGACTTCTGTCCGAAGTATGCTGAATCATCTAGATCGCTCTTTTCGAGATAGTTAATGCGAGAAAAACCTTATCCGGTGTTTTCACCACTCCACAGTGCGTTAGATATGCAGAACCAGCGATATCTTGGCTTTCGTGGGGTTTCAAGCTGAGATATGCATTTTCTGCGAAAATCTTGTTGAAACATCTGTCCGAAGTATGCAGAAACATCGAGAGCGCTCTTTTCGAGCTATTTAATGCGAGAAACACGTTCTCTGGTTGTTTTCACCACTCCACAGTGCGTTTGATATGCAGAACCGGGAACAACTTGATTTTCGTGAGGTTTCGAGCTGTGATATGCATTTTCTGCGATAATATTGGTGAGACGTCAGTCAGAAGTATGCAGAATCATCTAGATCGCTCTTTTCGAGCTAGTTAATGCACGAAACACGTTTTCAGGTGTTTTCACCACTCCACAGTACGTTTGACATGCAGAACCGGAGATATCTTGGTTTCGGTCGGGTTTCAAGCTGAGATAGGCATTTTTTACGATAATTTAGGTGAGACTTCTGTCCGAAGTATGCAGAAGCATCGAGATCGCTCGTTTCGAACTATTTAATGCGAGAAACACGTTATCTGGTGTTTTCACCACTCCACAGTGCGTTTGATATGCAGAACCGGCGATATTTTGGTTTTCGTCGGGTTTCAAGCTGAGATATGCATTTTCTACGATAATCTTGGTGAAACATCTGTCCGAAGTATGCAGAAACATCGAGAGCGCTCTTTTCGAGCTATTTAATGCGAGAAACTCGTTTTCTGGGGTTTTCAACACTCCACAGATCGTTGGATATGCAGATCCTGAGATATCTTGGTTTTCGTGGGGTTTCAAGCTGAGATATGCATTTCCTGCGATAATGTTGGTGAGACTTCTGTCCGAAGTATGCTGAATCATCTAGATCGCTCTTTTCGAGCTATTTAATGCGAGAAACACGTTATCTGGTGTTTTCACCACTCCACAGTGCGTTCGATATGCAGAACCAGCGATATCTTGGATTTCGTGGCATTTCAAGCTGAGATACGCATTTCCTGCGATAATCTTGGTGAGACTTCTGTCCGAAGTATGCTGAATCATCGAGATCGCTCTTTTCGAGATAGTTAATGCGAGAAAAACCTTATCCGGTGTTTTCACCACTCCACAGTGCGTTTGATATGCAGAACCGGCGATATTTTGGTTTTCGTCGGGTTTCAAGCTGAGATATGCATTTTCTACGATAATCTTGGTGAAACATCTGTCCGAAGTATGCAGAAACATCGAGAGCGCTCTTTTCGAGCTATTTAATGCGAGAAACTCGTTTTCTGGGGTTTTCAACACTCCACAGATCGTTGGATATGCAGATCCTGAGATATCTTGGTTTTCGTGGGGTTTCAAGCTGAGATATGCATTTCCTGCGATAATGTTGGTGAGACTTCTGTCCGAAGTATGCTGAATCATCTAGATCGCTCTTTTCGAGCTATTTAATGCGAGAAACACGTTATCTGGTGTTTTCACCACTCCACAGTGCGTTCGATATGCAGAACCAGCGATATCTTGGATTTCGTGGCATTTCAAGCTGAGATACGCATTTCCTGCGATAATCTTGGTGAGACTTCTGTCCGAAGTATGCTGAATCATCGAGATCGCTCTTTTCGAGATAGTTAATGCGAGAAAAACCTTATCCGGTGTTTTCACCACTCCACAGTGCGTTAGATATGCAGAACCAGCGATATCTTGGCTTTCGTGGGGTTTCAAGCTGAAAAATGCATTTTCTGCGATAATCTTGTTGAAACATCTGTCCGAAGTATGCAGAAACATCGAGAGCGCTCTTTTCGAGCTATTTAATGCGAGAAACTCGTTTTCTGGGGTTTTCAACACTCCACAGATCGTTGGATATGCAGATCCTGAGATATCTTGGTTTTCGTGGGGTTTCAAGCTGAGATATGCATTTCCTGCGATAATCTTGGTGAGACTTCTGTCCGAAGTATGCAGAAGCATCGAGATCGCTCGTTTCGAACTATTTAATGCGAGAAACACGTTATCTGGTGTTTTCACCACTCCACAGTGCGTTTGATATGCAGAACCGGCGATATTTTGGTTTTCGTCGGGTTTCAAGCTGAGATATGCATTTTCTACGATAATCTTGGTGAAACATCTGTCCGAAGTATGCAGAAACATCGAGAGCGCTCTTTTCGAGCTATTTAATGCGAGAAACTCGTTTTCTGGGGTTTTCAACACTCCACAGATCGTTGGATATGCAGATCCTGAGATATCTTGGTTTTCGTGGGGTTTCAAGCTGAGATATGCATTTCCTGCGATAATGTTGGTGAGACTTCTGTCCGAAGTATGCTGAATCATCTAGATCGCTCTTTTCGAGCTATTTAATGCGAGAAACACGTTATCTGGTGTTTTCACCACTCCACAGTGCGTTCGATATGCAGAACCAGCGATATCTTGGATTTCGTGGCATTTCAAGCTGAGATACGCATTTCCTGCGATAATCTTGGTGAGACTTCTGTCCGAAGTATGCTGAATCATCGAGATCGCTCTTTTCGAGCTATTTAATGCGAGTAACACGTTATCTGGTGTTTTCACCACTCCACAGTGCGTTTGATATGCAGAACCAGCGATATCTTGGTTTTCGTGGCATTTCAAGCTGAGATATGCATTTCCTGCGATAATCTTTGTGAGACTTCTGTCCGAAGTATGCTGAATCATCAAGATCGCTCTTTTCGAGCTAGTTAGATCGAGAAACACGTTATCTGGTGTTTTCACCACTCCACGGTGCGTTTGATATGCAGAACAGTAGATATCTTGGTTTTCGTGGGGTTTCAAGCTGAGATATGCATTTTCTGCGATAATCTTGTTGAGTCTTCTGTCCGAAGTATGCAGAATCATCGAGATCGCTCTTTTCGAGCTATTTATTGCGAGAAACACGTTATCTGGTGTTTTCACCACTCCACAGTTGGTTTGATATGCAGAACCGGCGATATTTTGGTTTTCGTGGGGTTTCAAGCTGAGATATGCATTTTCTACGATAATCTTGGTGAAACATCTGTCCGAAGTATGCAGAAACATCGAGAGCGCTCTTTTCGAGCTATTTAATGCGAGAAACTCGTTTTCTGGGGTTTTCAACACTCCACAGATCGTTGGATATGCAGAACCTGAGATATCTTGGTTTTCGTGGGGTTTCAAGCTGAGATATGCATTTCCTGCGATAATCTTGGTGAGACTTCTGTCCGAAGTATGCTGAATCATCTAGATCGCTCTTTTCGAGATAGTTAATGCGAGAAAAACCTTATCCGGTGTTTTCACCACTCCACAGTGCGTTAGATATGCAGAACCAGCGATATCTTGGCTTTCGTGGGGTTTCAAGCTGAGATATGCATTTTATACGATAATCTTGGTGAGACTTCTGTCCGAAGTATGCAGAATCATCGAGATCGCTCTATTCGAGCTATTTAATGCGAGAAACACGTTTTCAGGGTGTTTTCCCCACTCCACAGTGCGTTTGATATGCTGAACACAGCGATATCTTGGTTTTCGTGAGGTTTCAAGCTGAGATATGCATTTTTTACGATAATTTTGGTGAGATATCTGTCCGAAGTATGCAGAATCATCGAGATCGCTCGTTTCGAGCTATTTAATGCGAGAAACACGGTATCTGGTGTTTGCACCACTCCACAGTTGGTTTGATATGCAGAACCGGCGATATTTTGGTTTTCGTCGGGTTTCAAGCTGAGATATGCATTTTCTACGATAATATTGGTGAGACTTCAGTCAGAAGTATGCAGAATCATCTAGATCGCTCTTTTCGAGCTACTTAATGCACGAAACACGTTTTCTGGGGTTTTCAACACTCCACAGTTCGTTGGATATGCAGAACCGGAGATATCTTGGTTTTCGTGGGGTTTCAAGCTGAGATATGCATTTCCTGCGATAATCTTGGTGAGACTTCTGTCCGAAGTATGCTGAATCATCTAGATCGCTCTTTTCGAGCTATTTAATGCGAGTAACACGTTATCTGGTGTTTTCACCACTCCACAGTGCGTTTGACATGCAGAACCGGAGATATCTTGGTTTCGGTCGGGTTTCAAGCTGAGATATGCATTTTCTACGAAAATCTTGGTGAGACTTCTGTCAGAAGTATGCAGAATCGTCGAGATCGCACTTTTCGAGCTATTTAATGCGAGAAACACGTTCTCTGGTTGTTTTCACCACTCCACAGTGCGTTTGATATGCAGAACCAGCAACATCTTGATTTTCGTGAGGTTTCGAGCTGAGATATGCATTTTCTGCGATAATATTGGTGAGACTTCAGTCAGAAGTATGCAGAATCATCTAGATCGCTCTTTTCGAGCTAGTCAGAGCGAGAAACACGTTATCTGGTGTTTTCACCACTCCACAGTGCGTTTGACATGCAGAACCGGAGATATCTTGGTTTCGGTCGGGTTTCAAGCTGAGATATGCATTTTCTACGATAATCTTGGTGAGTCTTCTGTCAGAAGTATGCAGAAACATCGAGAGCGCTCTGTTCGAGCTATTTATTGCGAGAAACACGTTATCTGGTGTTTTCACCACTCCACAGTGCGTTTTATATGCGGTCCCAGCGATATCTTGGTTTCGGTCGGGTTTCAAGCTGAGATATGCATTTTCTACGATAATCTTCGTGAGACTTCTGTCAGAAGTATGCAGAATCTTCGAGAACGCTCTTTTCGAGCTATTTAATATGAGAAACACGATATCTGGTGTTTTCACCACTGCACAGTGCGTTGGATATGCAGAACCGCAGATATTTAGGTTTTCGTGGGGTTTCAAGCTGAGATATGCATTTCCTGCGATAATCTTGGTGAGACTTCTGTCCGAAGTATGCAGAATCATCGAGAACGCTCGTTTCGAGCTACTTAATGCGAGAAACACGTTATCTGGTGTTTTCACCACTCCACAGTGCGTTTGATATGCAGAACCAGCGATATCTTGGCTTTCGTGGGGTTTCAAGCTGAGATATGCATTTTTTACGATAATCTTGTTGAGACTTCTGTCCGAAGTATGAAGAATCATCGAGATCGCTCTATTCGAGCTATTTAATGCGAGAAACACGTTTTCTGGGGTTTTCACCACTCCACAGTGCGTTTGATATGCAGAACCAGCGATATCTTGGTTTTCGTGGGGTTTCAAGCTGAGATATGAATTTTTTACGATAATCTTGGTGAGACTTCTGTCCGAAGTATGCTTAATCATCGAGATCGCTTGTTTCGAGCTATTTAATGCGAGAAACACGTTATCTGGTGTTTTCACCACTCCACAGTGCGTATGATATGCAGCACCGGCGATATCTTGGTTTTCGTGGGGTTCCAAGCTGAGATATGCATTTGTTACGA